>BSBN01001709.1:3644926-4859901 GCA_027924645.1 Cunninghamia lanceolata | reverse complement strand
TTCTGTTCCAACCAAATCTGCCAGAGTATGAAGGAAGGCCCAACATACCACACATCTTGCAAGAATGAGGCCATAGAAGGAGGTCTACCCAGACTACTCTAAAAATCCACCAGGGAGGATGCATGAACACAGGGTCTTTTCCAAACTTCCCACCAACAATGCCAAAGCAGCAAAGTCAAGGGACAACAAAAAAATAAGTGAGAGGAGTCCTACTCTCCACATCCACACAAAACACACATAGAAGGACCCTGAAAGCCCCACTTCTGAATATTATCCCATGTCAAGCACCTATTCCAAGCCAAAGTCCAAATAAAGTAGTTACACTTCAGCCAAGAAAGCTTATTCCACACTTTCTTCCACCAGTGAACCTCCACCCCATCCAGCTAGTGAGATAACAACACTTGATATCCAAAAGCAATAGTATAGACACCCTTAGGATTAGGAGACCCAGAAAGAACATCCCCTTCCTAGAGGGAGCTACATCGTCTATGAGAAAGGATACTATGAAGCTCAGCACACTCCTCCTCCATCTCAACAATAGGCCACTCATCAGGATTCTTCCATCTTGCCACCACCAACAGCCCATGAGAAGAAAAGGACTTGAAGTCACTCACCCTTGACCATCCTGCCTCACAGAACCTCTGGCACAGAGTCACCAAATTAGGAAACTGAGAAATAATGGGAGGAAAATCATCCCAAGAATCAGACCAAAAATGAGCTTTTGTCCCTTTTTTACAAATCCAAAATAAGCCATCCTTGATCAAAGCAACCCCTTTCTTGAGTGTACTCCAAATCACTGATCCTTTCCCCACCAAAGGATACTGAGGAATATCAATTTGAGAGATCCCTAGGAAGTATTTCTGCATTAATATCCTGGCCTAGATCCCATCCTACTCCACACACCACCACTAATACAATTTAGCAGCCAACGCCATCCCTGACAATGATGACTGCCTTAACCCAAGGACACCAAGCTGCTTCGGGATACAAACAATGTCCCATCTGACAAGGCTCCATTTAGAGGACAATAAGCTACCAGCCCATAAAAACTATCTTGCTAAGGAATCCAATTCCCTAACAAAACCTAAAGGGGCCACCTGAATCATACATCTATAAATGGGGAGGGCCTGCACCACAGACTTGAGCAACTAAACATGACTCGCAAAGGACAACCAATGATGGGTCCAATGATTAACTTTCACATGAAATTTATCAAGAATATTCTGCCAAGATTCCCTGGGAAGTCTTCCAATAGAGATGAGAATACCAAGATAGGTCAAAGGGAGAACCCTAGTCTAAAATCTCAAGATACGAGCAATTTGCCTCTGAATGGAACCTAGAGTATTGAAGAAAAAGATGGAAGACTTATCTTCATTAATCAATTGGTTTGAAGCCACAAGATAAACATCCAACACCTTGCGCAGATTTGAAGCTTCCCTAATTGTAGCCATACCCATCAAAGCAGTGTCATCAAAAAACTACAAGTGAGACTGTGGAGGTAAACCACCTCCCCACCCTTGAATGAAACCTAACTCCACATTCCTTCTTATCAAGCGTCCCAGACCCTCAACAAGAAGAAGAAACAAGTAAGGAGAGAGGGGGTCTCCCTGCCGCAAGCCTCGAGAGGCATCAAAAATCTTTGAGTGCTCACAATTTATTAACACAGAGAAGGAGACTAAAGTAACACAACTCATAACCCAATAAATCCACTCATCCCCAAAACCAAAAGCACCAAGAACCTTTCAAAGGAAGGACCATAGAACCCGGTCATAAGCCTTAGCCATATCAAGCTTGATGAACATTGCCTTATCTTTGGAACTAGCCATAGAGTGAATGGTTTCAGTTGTGATAACAACCCCATCCAGAATCTGACGTCCCACAACAAAACCACTCTGTTCCTTAGAAATCAGCACTTTAAGCCACTTTTTTAACCTATCAACAATCAATTTAGAGATAATTTTATAAATCACATTGCAAAAAGAGATAGGATGAAATTGACTTAACCTATCCACCCCATAACACTTTGGGATGAGAACAAGGAAGGTTGAATTCAAAGCCCGTAACATCTGTTTATTCTTATGAGACTCCTGAACAACCGCTAACAAGTCTAACTTGATAATCTCCTAGAATTCTTGAAAGAACTCAATTGGGAAACCATCAGGGCTAGGAGCTTTCCCCCTCTTCATTTGAAACACAATCCCCTTTAGCTCCTCAATTGAAATATCACTCATAAGATGCTCATTCATCTCCCTAGAAACCAAAGAAGGGATACAATAAAGGAGTTGAGCTTCCTCATCAGAACCCCCTTGCGAGTCCTCCCTAAATAATGAAACAAAATATTGCATAGCTTCATGTGTGATTTCATGAAAAGAAGAAAGAGTTTCACCCCTGTCATTCACCAAAGCAAAAATAGAATTGCCATGTCTCCTGGCTTTCACCGAGTTGAAGAAAAAAGTAGTATTTTTATCCCCTTTCTGAAGCCACTCAATCTGAGCCTTTTGTTTCCAAAAAACTTCCTCTCGTAGCTCATACTCTTCCGGTGCTTTCAAAGCCCTAGTCTCTTCCCGTAGCAGGTCCTCAGTCACTCCATCCTCCCTAATTAACCTCGTAATACCATCCAACTTAGCCTGGGCAACAGTCTTAGCATGGAAAATGTTTCCAAAGCACTGCCGATTCCAACGTTTAAGCTGATACTTGATAAATTGAAGTAACTTAGCAAAAATATACATTGTTATACCATAAGCAGGTCTACCATACCTCCACCACTTAGCAATATAGTCATGGAGAGAGGAGTCACGCAACCACATAAGCTAGAACTTGAAAGAAGGAGATTGAGGCACACGAGTTGAAGAAATAACCAGCTTGATAGGCCAATGATCTGAGCCCCTCCAATCCAAAATTTTAGAGCTAGAAATGCACAACCCACCAACCCAGTACCAAGAAACCAGAAAGTGGTCAAGTTGTTCTACAATGCAGTTATTCCCAATCCTCTGATTGTTCCAAGTAAGCTAGCCATTAATGGGCTTGATATCCACAAGATTTAAAGCTGAGATGTTATCCTAAAGTAGCAGCGCAGAAGGCTCAAGCCTTGCAATACCACCCTGCTTCTCAACCAATTCAGAAATAGTATTGAAGTCTCCAGCCATAATCCAGGGATGGAAAGGAACCATGCTTTGGACAAACTAGATATGGGACCACAAAAGTTGTTTACCCTGAAGTTCAGTAGGCACATAGATATTGGAGAAGAGGGTAGACACCCCCATCTAAAAACATGATGCAATCATAGAGATAGAAGACTGAAAGGACAACCACCAAAGAGGGTGGATCTTCTAAGGATTCCATAAACAAGCCACTCCCCCAGCAGACCCTTGAGCACCAATACACTGGCACTCTCCACTCCCCCACAACTTAGGCACTAAACCAAACATACACTCCACTAATAACTTAGTCTCCTGTAGGAAAAGAACAACAGGAGATTGACTTCTAACCAAATCACGAACAAATTTTTGTCAAGGGCCATTGTTCAAGCCCCTTACATTCCAAGATAGAACAATCATTTCAAGGGGCTTGAAAAATGAGAATCCAGAGTCTTAACAGACCCTGACTCTAGCAAAGTTTCCCCTGTTAATTTAATCTTTTCCAAATCCTTCTTTCTACCAATCTTGGAAGACTTCTCCCCAGCCCCTTTTTTGGATCCTTTTGATGAAGACCCAAATGAGAGAAAGAAGACTTATTAATCTTCACCCCCTCAGTACCTACATTTGAAACAGGAGGAGATCCATCCTCACCACCCTTCTTCCTTACTATAATAGGAACTGATTCCACCTGGACTTCTATTTGAACATCTGTGTCCATTTGCAAAGCCCTATTATCCTGCAAAACCTGAGAAGCTTCAGAAAGAAGGCCCTCATGTCCTGTACCCAAAGCACCCTGATCCAGATTCACCAAGCTTGGATTCACTTCCTACTAGCTGAGATCATCTAAAACTTCAAATCTATTGAAAGAATCTTCATCCTACCTTTCCTTCAAAGTTATCTTTTGACCTCGATTCCTATTTCGAGCCTTGACAGGAATGAAACCATCAGCCCCATCCACATCACCAGGAATGGGTTCCTTCCCTAGGGGGATTGCGGGGAGGCTGAGAAGGATGGGAGTCCACTGGCCTAACCTTTGGGCATCTCCTCTGCAAATGTCCATATTCATGATAGAGACGACACCAAAAAGGAAGAGTCTCATAGTCCAACTACTGAACCCAAGAGTAAGGACCCGCACACATATCCACCGAATCTGGCAAAGGTTTACTCAAATCAATCTCAACATAGATATGAGCAAAAGTCATCACCTTTTTAACTTGAGTCTGATGTGAAGCACCAACTAGTTTTCCTAGCATTGAAGCCAACAAGTGTAAAACATCATCCTGCCAACATTCCACAGGAAACCTTGGAAGCCGAACCCACACCAGAACCTGATTCGGAAGCTCTTCAGCAAGATTGAAGCCCACATGCCAAGGTTTAATAAATAACCCA
This sequence comes from Cunninghamia lanceolata, assembly GCA_027924645.1. Classification (NCBI taxonomy): domain Eukaryota; kingdom Viridiplantae; phylum Streptophyta; class Pinopsida; order Cupressales; family Cupressaceae; genus Cunninghamia; species Cunninghamia lanceolata. The sequence goes on along the minus strand of BSBN01001709.1, from coordinate 4,855,375 downwards.
ATCTAATTATGAAAATAGGGGCCTCCTTCAAAGGCCTTGTTGTGATTTGCCAAGCAATTGAATGAAACCATGAAAAAGTTATTTGCTAAAAGCATAACCTTCATTTCTCCCTTTGGCATCCAAGTCCGTTGGGCCCACAATTCAAGAAATTGTAATGAAACCTGCATCCCCATAAACTTGCATAGTAATGCATGCTTCGAATAATAGTCAATATCTTATGCAATCATCTCCAATGAGATAACCAATTTTGGCCTCTCCTCACAATGTTCAAGACATCCATTGATCTTCGTAATCTGAGTACCACCAGACAAACCCGAACCAACTAACCCCAGATCTGGTGAGAACAAATTATTATTAAAAACCTTCAAAGCATGCGAAGGAGAATTTGCACCAATTGCTGCAGAGCAAAAATCCATCTTGGGACTAGCCCCTGAAGACTCCCCGATTAGCATTGAAACTAAACAAGACCCAAGGCAGGCAAGCAGGCCCCCAAGAAAAAGAACCACCACTAGGGTTTAACCGACCCACCACCCAACACTACCTTCAAACTACAGACCCAAACCAACCAGGCACAAGAGCCCCACCCACAGCCTCCAACCAGGCACAAAACCCCCGCACGCTCAGGGAGAAAGATACACCGATGCAGATGAAAAAAAAGCTTTGCACTGATAAAAAACATAACCCCAGACCTCCTCAAAATGCATGCACTCCCCACACTTCGCATGGTCAAGAAAAAACTAGAGGATCGGGCTAGGGCATGAATGCCCTAGCTCGACATACAGAGCAAAAAATTGACATCTTCGAGTTTAAATGCATTAGCTCAACATCGTGTGGAGGTCCATTTTATTGAAATTAATTAAATAAAGAAGATTTATTTAATTAATGTTGAAAATATGTGATTTAGGGGAAATTTAGGATTTTGATGAAATTAATTAAATAATTAGATTATTTAATTAACATTAAATGTAGGTGATTAGATGGATTTCATGATTTGCAAGTGATGCAATGACATGGTCATTTTTAGGTGTCTACATTTTTCCCCTCTTTGAGATGGCATTGAGAAGTAACATCATTTCAAAGAAATTTAAAACATAGTGTTTGATTTGATAGAAGAAGATTGATTCAAAAGAATATGCTTGGAAGAAAATGATTAGATTAGAAGTGGTGATGCCCCAGTCACTCAAATCGAGGGTGACAAGGAAAGATAAGGTGAATGGTGATGATGATGATTATTCAAAAACAAACAAGGCATTACCCCTGTCAAGTTGTAAACCAATGATTAATTGCCGATGATTGATAAAGATAGTGTTATCATTGTAGGGAATGATATATCCCTAGATCAACACAAGGATGATAGTGTTTGGTTTTAGAAATGAAACATCTCGTATAAGATGCCTAGTCTGGTTTCGAGAGTGTGACAATCTGTATAAGACAATTGATATGATTGATTGATTGATGATAATGTTTGGTTTCAAGAAATGAAACATGTCGTATAAGACGCCTGGTTTGGTTTTGACAATACAACATCCTATATAAGACAATTGATTGATGATGATTGATTGATTTGGTTTATGATGTGATTAGGATCAAGACCAAATGATTTGATTGGATATTTTGGCTAGATTTGACTAGCTAGATTGGATAAGATGAATGATTGATGATGGTGATGCCCCCTTGAGAGAAAATTTAGGTTCAAAGAACACAAGTGTGCTCTTGAAATGAAAAGTCAGGAGATAGAGAGACATGGAGAAAGAATAGAAGAATTCATTTTCATAGAATAAAGAAATGATGATTGATCGATCTTCATTAAAGCTATAAATTTTATTAGGATGTATGGGTGAGATGGATGGGATGAAGTGTTTTGAGGATTTTTAGGTGAATTGATGATATCTTATGTACCTGAGTACTGGAAACTTCCTTCATATTCTATACTACCTACATACCCATATCCATGGGATCAAGCTACCTTAAGATTGAGATGAGATGATATGTAGTTCTAGGTGTGTGATGAGATGGAGTGATGATGCAATGGTTACACAAATATTTATAAAGAGAAATCCTTGTTTTGATATAGCATGTGGATGTTATGCACCAGGGTATAGAAGACCAAGGTGATGATATATCCAATGCATAGGACATTGACTCTGCAAGCAAGCGGTTTGAACTTATATCTACTAGACATAATATAACCTTGTTGGATATGTGAATGAGACATAGTCTTGAACATAAAATAAACTTCAATACATGAATGCAAGAAGAATATTAATATGTAAGATGCTAGGTTGTAACACACACACAAGATATATATGATGCTAAGTAAGATAAAAAGATCATTCTTCAAACATGACACACAAAAGCAATGACTATGCCCTTAATCCGTACTACATTGCAACATACCAAGATATAGATAAATCAAGGTAGTCTTTGGTGCAGGAGCACCTACCTTACAGTGGCCTCCATGAGGTAGTTAGTTAGCTTTAAGTCTTGTTGTTTCCAAGAAGGTCTTATACGACCAATGCATGTAATAAGGTCTTAATTGACCATGCTTTTACTATTTTTAGATAGTTCGTTTGGACAACTGTTTAGTTTGTTAGATCAGTTAGGTCTCCCAGCCGCTTGGGGGCAAAAATAGTACTACTATAAGTAGTTAAATACCTGAGATTAGGTCATTTGTGATCATGAGATGATATGATAGGATATGTGGAGTCTAATATCAAGTTTGAGAGAAATCTGATATCAGACAGTTAAGTTGTAATCTTTTCTGCAAGCAATAAAGAGATTCTGTTTGTGTCATTTCTCTTTTTGGATCCCACTGTGTAATCAAGTTGCTGTTCTGGGGGGTACATGGATTTGTTTATCCATTCCACCGGTTGATTCGTAGAATCGGTGGAATGGCTATGTACAGTAGTTTAGGTTTTTGTTTTGTGTTTCTGTTTGTTTGCACGCATGTTAGTAGGATTGCAGTCAAGAAGTGTTGAAGAACCCTAGCATGGGTATGTGCTAGGCTGTGCAGGTTGTATCGGGTCAGAGAAATCACCCAGGAAGCAAATCGGGCCATCGCAGAAGGTCACAGTGAATGTTGGATGTCACACCGAAGAAAGGGGTCTTAGCGATGGGAGTGTGGTCATCAGCGTGAGATAAGGCATCGGGGGGAAAGAATTGTGTTGGCCCGATGGCAAAGGTCTCACCAAGTGGATGTGTTAGGGTGACAATTGCAAGGTGTTGCCGACGAAGAGTTATCGGCATGAAATTGGATATCGGCGAATGTGTTGGAAGTCAACCGACATGGGATGTTTGGCCGATGAAGGCGGTCATAAGGTTCATCGGGGTGACTGGAGGTGTTGGCAGGAGATCCAAGGAGGTTGCCAATAGTAGACGTCCCACCGATAGGTGAAGAGTCGATTGCCCATCGGCAAGAGGCTAGCGATCGGGCGAAGGAAATGAAGTGTTGCCGACAGTGAAGGTCTTGGCGATGGAAGTTGATGTTAGGTCTGTTGGGGTGACTAATGCGGTTGGGGTAAGGAGTTTAGGTGGCACCGATGGTATAAGGTGTTGCCGATAGGCAACCAAAGGTGAACATCGATCGGTGAGAGGCTTGGCAATGGGTAGGAGTGGTAAGGAGTTCGTCAATAGAGGAAGTGTCACTGATGGAGGGGTTTATCGGTATAAGAGGTATCATCAGAAAAGGAGGATAAAGCTATGTCAATCGTAGGGAGTCATAGCGATATGGTGTTGAAGACTCATCGGTGTGAGATAGGACATCAGTGCGAAAGGAATTAGGGTGGCCGATGATGCATGTTTTGCTGATGGTAAGGTGAGGGTCTATTTTGGTGAGACGATAAAGGTAGTCTTGCCGATAGGCAAGTAAAGTATGAACATACACTCAAAATTGTATGCTAAGGGTTTTAGTATGGATGCCTCTGCATCATAGTGGTATCAGAGCTTAGCAAAAGGTCTGCGCTATTTGTGTGTTGATTCTGTCACTGAGAAGATAGAAGTAAAGGATTGAGAGGTTGACAAAATGCCTCCGAAAGGTAATGGTACTGCAAGGGAGTTGCAGGAGATGAAGGAAAAACATGCCAGAGAGATGAGGAAGATGAAGGAGCTTGCTGAAGCACTTCAAGCCAGGCTTGTAGCCTTGGAGAAGAATAAAAAGAGGGAAGTGGAAGATAGTGAATCAGAAGAAGATGAAGATGATGTTGAAGAGTATGAAGAGGTAGCTGAAGATCTGAATGCTGAAGACCAGAGATTTGCAAAATTGTTAAAGGTAGTGCAGAGTGATAAACGTAAGGTAAAGGTTGATGTTTCCAAGTATAATGGAAGTTTGAATGAAGATGAGTTACTTGATTGGATTGCTACTTTGGACAATCACTTTGAATGTGAGGATGTTGCTAAGGATCAGAAGGTAAAGATTGCAAAGACCAAGTTAGGAGGTCATGCTTTGGTATGGTGGGATTATCTACAATCCGAGAGAAGGAAACAAGGAAAGTCAAAGATCACTTCATGGGACAAAATGGTAGCAAGGATCAAAGGTAAATTCTTGCCCAAGGATTATGAAATTCAAATGTTCAAGAAGCTGCAATTTTTAAGGCAAAAGGAAATGGATGTGAAGGCATACACTAAGGTGTTTTACAAGTTGAGTATGAGATCTAGTCATCATGAGAATGAGGTTGAAAAGGTTGCTAGATATTTGGCTGGCTTGAGATTGAACATACAGGATGAGTTAGTTTTAGCTAACCCTAAGAGTGTAGAAGATTGTTATCAAATGGCAATCAGAATTGAAGAAAAGATGAATAGAAGACAAGATAAATCCATGAGAGGAAGAGGTAGCAATATGAGGGGAAGAGGATCAGCCCCTACAACAAGGCAAACCAATGAGGGTCAAGAAGACACTGTAAAAGACATGAATAGTCTGATTTCAGAGGTGGATGGAAAGGTACTAAAGGCAGATTTGGAGGTGGTAGAAGTTCTACTACATTTTCAGGAAAGTGTTACACCTGTGGTGAGTTTGGTCATCCATTTTTTAAATGTCCAGAAAGACATGGTTCATCAGCCAGAGATGATAGAACGAATGACAAGAGAGTACAACTTGTGCAAGAAGAAAAACTAGAGGAAAGTGTGCAAAGTTCAAACACTTATCAAGGAGATAGAGCTCCTAACAATTATGGATATCCTAAGGAGGGAGAAGCATTGATGTTACAAAGGATAGTATTGAAGACATCAAAGGAGATGATGCAAAGAAAAGCTCTTTTCAGGACCACATGCAAGAGCAAAGGTAAAATATGTAAGGTTGTCATTGATACTGGTTCAATAGACAACATGATATCTCAAGAAATGGTGGATAAACTGAATTTGGAAAGGATTCCACACCAACACCCTTACAAGGCATCTTGGGTGAGTGATAGTCAATCACTCTTTGTATATGAACAGGCATATATTGATTTTTAGATTGGAGCATATCATGATAGAGTTTTGTGTGACATTTTGCCCATGGAATGTTGTCACCTACTATTGGGTAGGCCATGGTAATTTGATAGGAGGGTACTATATGATGGGTATGCAAATACCTACACCATCAAGAAAGATGGGAAAACTATTGTGTTGATGCCATTACAGGAAGAATTTGCAGCACAGAAGACAGCAAAAATCATTTTAGTGGGAAAGAAGGAATTTGTAAAGATGCCTACAGTAGCAGGCATAAAGGCAGTTGAGGACACTGCAGGGAAAGAAGTTGTTCAAGACTACAGTTTGAAGATAGTTTCAGTTTTGACTGACAGAGGTCAGCAGCAGGTTTAGAAACAGGTTTGCAAATAGCAACTAGTTGAGTGGAATGACAAGGATGTTGCAATAGTTGGGACTATTGTTTGTCCTATAAAAGTTGAAAGGAAGGCAGATTTGAACATTGTAGAAGTTCCAGAAGAAATTACTAAGGCCCTTCAACCAAGTATTCAGACAAAGGTGCTGGTAAGACAAACTAGCCAACATAGGGTATGCATGAACAGAGCCTACATTGACAGGCAGGAGGGTTTACTTGCAAGACAACAAGTTACAGTTCAAAAATCTTGGAGTAGCCAAGAGACAGTAGAGTATAAAGCTGGAACAGGTCAGAATACTGAGATGGCAAAGAGTAAAGGTGGAATTCTTCCACAACCTAACTCATGGGACATGAGTTTTTTTTCTGTTGGGGAGTATGGTGTAGGAGCACCTACCTTACAGTGGCCTCCATGAGGCAGTTAGTTAGCTTTAAGTCTTGTTGTTTCCAAGAAGGTCTTATAAGACCAATGCATGTAATAAGGTCTGAATTGACCATGCTTTTACTATTTTTAAATAGTTCATTTGGACAGCTGTTTAGTTTGTTAGATCGGTTGGGTCTCCCAGCCGCTTGGGAGCAAAAATAGTACTATTGTAAGTAGTTAAATACCTGAGATCGGGTCATTTGTGATCATGAGATGATATGATAGGATATGTGGAGTTTGATATCAAGTTTGAGAGAAATCTGATATCGAACAGTTAAGTTGTAATCTTTTCTACAAGCAATAAAGAGATTATGTTTGTGTCATTTCTCTTTTTGGATCCCACTATGTAATCGAGTTGCTATTCTGGGGGGTACATGGATTCGTTTATCCATTCCACCGGTTGATTCGTAGAATCGGTGGAATGGCTGTGTATAGTAGTTTAGGTTTTCATTTTGTGTTTTTGTTTGTTTGCATGCATGTTTGTAGGATCACAGTCAAGAAGTGTTGAAGAACCCTAGCATGGGTATTTGCTAGGCTGTGCAGGTTGTATCGGGTCAGAGAAATCACCTAGGAAGCAAATCGGGCCATCGCGGAAGGTCACAGTGAATGTTGGATGTCACACCAAAGAAAGGGGTCTTAGCGATGGGAGTGTGGTCATCGGCGTGAGATAAGGCATCAGGGGAAAAGAATTGTGTTGGCCTGACGACAAAGGTCTCACCGAGTGGATGTGTCGGGGTGACAATTGCAAGGTGTTGCCGACGAAGAGTTATCGGCATGAAATTGGATATTGGCGAATGTGTTGGAAGTCAGCCCGACGTGGGATGTTTGGCCGATGAAGGCAGTCATAAGGTTCATCGGGGTGACTAGAGGTGTTGGCAGGAGATCCAAGGAGGTTGCCGATAGTAGAGGTCCCGCCGATAGGCGAAGAGTCGATTCCCCATCGGTAAGAGGCTAGCGATCGGGCGAAGGAAATGAAGTGTTGCCGATAATGAAGGTCTTGGCGATGGAAGTTGATGTTAGGTCCATCAGGGTGACTAACGCGGTCGGGGTAAGTAGTTTAGGTGGCACCAATGGTATAAGGTGTTTCCAATAGGCAACCAAAGGCAAACATTGATCGGCGAGAGGGTGGCGATCGGTAGGAGTGGTAAGGAGTTCACCGATAGAGGAAGTGTCACCAATGGAGGGGTTTATCAGTATAAGAGGTATCATTGGAAAAGGAGGATAAAGCTATGCCAATCGTAGGGAGTCATAGCGATATGGTGTTGAAGACTCGTCGATGTGAGATAGGACATCTGTGCGAAAGGAATTAGGGTGGCTGATGATGCATGTTTTGCCAATGGTAAGGTGAGGGTCTATTTCGGTGAGACGATAAAGGTAATCTTGCCGATAGGCAAGTAAAGTATAAACATACACTCAAAATTGTATGCTAAGGGTTTTAATGTGGATGCCTCTACATCAATCTTGAATAGGTAATGGGAAAGGAACAAAAAGATAAACCAAAAACTAAATTGACTGACTTACAAAGTAAACATATAGCCAACATATTCTCTTGCCAAAGAGGTTGTTTAGGATAGATTGGATTGACATGGGTTTATAGGATAGATAACAACCTTATTATAGGAACGATATATCTGTTAAAGGGTGTTGATCTATTGATAGGATAATGTCTGGTTTTAGGAAATGAAACATGTCTTATAAGACGCCTAGTCTGGTTTCAACAATGGAACATCCTATATAAGACAATTTTTTTGATGTAGCAGATGTTGGCAATCGATATGTAGGATAGCATATGGCGCTACAAGTAGGTGTTTTTGCTTTAGGTTTGGTTAAGGGCTTTTGCTTTGAAAGGATGCATAGTTTGGTTGTTTTTCTGCTTGAGTTAGTCAAGTCAAGGTGGATGGATTTTGATAAATGAAAGATTAGAAAGATGGAATGTCATTGGATTGAGATGGAGAATGATGAGTTATTGTTGTTTTTGGGAATGTTTTGATTTTTTTGGATTTTTCTATTTTTTTATTTTGTTGGATTTTTTAAGTTTATGATGGTTGGAATTTGAAATGTTTTGGGAAGGCATTGAATTGTGTTTGGATAGCCTTAACTTTTAGATATTGATGACAAGAGAAAACCAAGTCTAGATGCCAAGAGAAAGATGGGATTAGATAAGTAGACAAAAGGATGGGTGATAGTGGATGGGATGGATAGATAGTGTAAGATGGATGGAATAATTTAGGATGTGATTACCAAAGACTATGCTACATAGGAATAACATGCCCCATTCTAGGTATAATTCTTAGGATTCTACATGACAAATCTTATGACGATAGGATTGATTGGATTGGTTGGAAAGGATAAGGTATACTAAGACATTTTCAAAGCTTGTTTCACTATTTTGCCGCTATCTTTTTCAAGATCAAAAAAAGAAGACAAAAGGATGGATTGGATCAAAGGGATAATGATGAGGATTTAATGGATAAGGAAGATATGATAGGAAGGATAGGTAGAAGGAATGATAGGATGGGTAGATGAGACAACATGCCCCCAAGTGTAAGGTACATAGACAATCAACCTACAAAGGATGCCTGTTTGCTAGGTTTTTATCATGGTACTTATCCAAGGTGCCTATTTGCTAAGTTTTCACCATTGGATGAAGGATTTCTCTTTAGTTTTTTTATTTTTGATTTTTTTCTTTCTTTTTTCTTGACTGTTGACTTTGACTTTGACTTTTTTGGATGGGATGGAGGATAAGGACTCCAGCATCTATTTCCATTAGCAAGGTAGTATGTTAGCACTATAATGCATGTTTGTACATGGATGATATTAGGTAGCATTATGCGCATAAATGTTGGTAGATGTGGGAAGATAGAAATGGAAAAGATGGTGGATTATGATATGGATGATTGATGGAGATGGAATGATAAATGGATGATGGAGCAAAATCATGGACCATAGAGGTATGATGGGGAAAATATGGAGGATAATGGATGTAAGATGGGGGGATGGCGGTATGTGGAAATGGTATGGAATTACAGGGAACCAAGACCAACAATTGCACACACCATGATAGATTTTGAAGCTTTTGATTAGGATTGAGAGTGGGGAGAAATGGGATTCGAGATAGAGGATTTGGGAATCATCAATTTAGGAGTTTAGGACCCCAAATGGACTTAGGAGCTGCAATATCTTTTAATGGAGAATGGGATTTTTGGATTTTGGGGATAGATTGAGATATGGATGCTTGTTTTGGGGTAATAGCTTGTTGCTTGGGGACCCACACCATTTTTATTTTTTCTTTGAGGTGTGTGGGTTTATGCAACTTGTGAGATAGATTTGAGGTAATTGCTTGTTGCTTAGGGACCCCCACCATTTTCATTTTTTCTTTGAGGTGTGTGTGTGTATGCAGCTTTTGAATTGGATTTGGCTTGGAATTTCTATATTGATGCCCTACAACATGATATTCTTGAGGCTTTTGCGCAGATCTTTCTATATATGTGGTAACATCCAAACTTTTATTTTTGAATCTTATGGGGTTTGGGATAGCTTCATATGTGGCCAATGTGTGCATTTCTTGGCCATGATTAGGAATGATAGGGGATGAATGGATGGAGGGATGAAAAGTGTATTTGTAGATAAATGGATAAGGGGATTGGATGATAGGGATATTAGGTGTTGAGATAAGTGGAGGTAGATTAGATGGAAGGATTTTAGGAGTTGGAAGTAGTGGAGGCAAAGTGGATGGAAGAAGGTGTATATTCACATGATTTTGTGAATGGTATGACAATGGAGGAGGGATGGCAACATAGAAGTGAGAGGTACGATGAGGTACACCAAGATATGGAGTGGAAGAATTAGCTTGGGGTGGCATGGATGTGGTACCAATTCATCTTTGGATTGTTTATCTTGGGATGAAAAACCAAGACCATGTGCTCGAGGATAGATTACGACATGGAGGGGCTCTAAGATACCATGTTGATGAAGGCCTAAACCTATGCCTTCATATTTCATGTTTTGGAACATATGATATGCAATCGGATGTTTGTTTTGGAAACAAGATGCTAGTCCATTATGAGATGGAGAAGGTGAGATGGTAGATAATGGTTGTTTCTCTCTTAAGGAGGAACATTCATGGATGAAGGCGGTAGGACCAAGAACACAAGATAATGGTTTTTGAATGGGATTGATGGTGGATGGTGGAGGATCAACATGAGATAATGTAGAATCATGTGGTGGATGACATGGGATGCTTGGATCTTGACTAACATTATTCTTAGTAGGAGATAAAGGGATAGGATCCAAGTGACTTTGTTTGATTATCTATGCTTTCTTGGGGACCAAGTGTCTCATCAAGGGAAGTGGATTTTGTTGGATCATGGATAGGGCTAGATGGATGATGTATAGGAGAAGTATGGATAACTTTCTCATGGATATTTGTGGGATCATAGATAGGATCAAGTTGCTCATGGATAGGATCATGATCTTGGACAATATCTTGATCATAAAAAGTATAAATATTAAGGATGGGTTCTATGGAAGTGCTTTGATCATGATTTAGATAAGGGTTTGATGTTTCCACAAGCTTTAGATTCAACTCTTGACATAGCTCTTTCTTTTTTTGAATGGAAGTGGAATTGGGAAACTCTTGAATAGGCTTGATAGGCTCTTGATGGTCAACAACATGAAGGTAAAATGGATCTTAACTTGGACTCATGGTAGGATACTCTTCAATAGGCTTGATAGGCTCTTGACTAGGTGTTTGAGGACATGGAGATAGTTGATTACTTGTTAATAGCCATTGGATCACATCCTTCATAAGAGTATGGGTAGATGGACAATATAATGGATGGATGGTGATGTAGGCTTAGGATTAGGATTAGGCTCTTGTATTGGTATATGAGTGGATGATAATGGAGGGCACACATAGGATGTATAAACTAGAGTGGTGTTCCTCTTCTCAAAGGTATCATAAGGACTTAAGTATGCATGATTTTGGTGCAAAGGCAAACTTGCATGTTCTTGTAGTAAAGGAACTTGACAGCCTTGTAAATGGGTTTGATAATGAGTTGAAATCTTAAAATGATTTGTATTTGGGATATTGTGTTCCCTAAATATTTTTGGGATTTTTGGATTTTGAAGTTTATGATGTTTTGGATGTTTGAATGGTTTGATGTCTTTGGGATTTTGTATGGGTTTGATGATGAGTTGAAATGTTGATTGAGTAGTTGGATGATCATGGGGTGGATCTTGTAGAGATTTATAAACCTCCATGGGAGTAAGGAGAGGTGCAAGTGGTTTATCTCCCATGGGTTTTTGATTGGATATACCCTCTTGTGAAGATGATTCAAGGAATGGTGTAGATATGGTAGACATTGTTTGGATGGGGTTTACTTGAGGTCTACCTATAGCATTAACAGCCTCATCGATGGGATCTTTCTCCTTAAGAGTAGATGTATCAAAATCTCAAGGTAATTTGGCTCCTTTTTGATCAAGTGAAAGTAATGATCTGGATTTTGTAACAGTTTGTCTATAGCAGCCATAGTTTTGGGATTTTGCATGGTTTCCATAAGATTTTGGTCCTCTTCTTGAGATGATTGACCTCCTTGGAAGTTTCTCTCTTCTTGAGAGGTTCCTTGATCTAAGGTATAACCATATGTAATCATATCAAGATAGTGCATTCTCATGGGAGCATGTGGGGATTCTAAAGAGGTATTACCCTCTTGAGGCCTATTTTTGCTGTTATTTTGAATTTTAAATTGGGGATTATGAAATGGAATGTTTTGATGATCTTGTTGAGGGGGATTAGGATTTTGATATTGTTGTGGAGGAATGAGGTATGTGTTTTGATTTTATGGTGTTTGAGGTGGAGGAAGATATGTGGTGTTTAGATTTTGAGAGTATTGGTGTTCAAAGTGTCGATGTTTTTGTTAGGGTTGAATGTGTTGATGTTGTTGTTGGGGTTGAATGTGTTGATGTTGATATTGGTTAACAAATAGGTTGATGTAGAATTGACATGATATGTAGGTGGGTTAGGTTGGTATGATGATGGAGGTGACACATGGGATTGAGGTGGCACTGGTTGATAATGAATTGATAGAGGATGATGTGCTTGTTGGGATTGTGATTGAAAAATGACTATGAAGTGTTGGGTTTGGGCTATGAGGTGTTGTATTTGAGGTTAGTGGCTTTGTTGAAGTTGAATTTGTTGGATAAAGGCTTGTAGTCGTTGAATGATTCATTGGTCTAGGGGTTGTGGTTCTTGGTAAAATGCTTGGAGAAGGTCTTGGAATTGAGGTACTAGGTCTTCTAATGTTGCCATGGTGTTACAAAGGTGTTGTGCTATGTTACAAAGGTGCTGAGATGTTATCAGTGATGTTTATGAGGAAAATTTTGATAGTTTTGGATTGGATTTGTGTTGGCAAGAGAAAACACATCAAACAAAGTGGCAAAAAGGACTAACACAATAGATAGTGTATAAATTCAAGGCTCACAAAAAAAATACCAATGTTTCCATGGGTATTAGACAATTGCAAACAATTCAAGCACTTTTTATCCCTAGAGACATGGTATCATTGCAATAGTTTAGCCCACAACTTGAAATCTCCGTCGACAAAATGTCATTCCATATAGGTGTCGTACATTTGTATCTTTGTGAGAGACAATAGGTAGGGATATCTCACCCTCCCCTCAGAAAGCCACAAGTAGGTCACAAGTGCTTATGCTAGCTGAAGGAATACTATCTCTTCTCAAGGGAGGCAATGGTGACCTCAAACTCAAATTATATGTTTTTCTTCACCTACCATATAGGGAGGCAATGGAGGGTATAATGATGGATAAATTATATTGAAGTGGCTGATGGAGGAAGATCAGCGGAACATGAAAATATAAAATACAATGCTCCTCAACAACAAACAAATGATAAGCCCAAGTTTTGGAACAAAAATAAAAATGTGGTCAATGATGGTGTGGTAGATTCCAAACATGTCCAAAAACTACAAACACCCCTTCATCTTTCATCAAAACCAATTCAAACTCCACCTCAACAAAACCAACAATAACAAAGACAACCAAACCAAAACCAACAACAATAGCAAGAGCAACCTCAATAGATTACCCTCCACGATGTCAATTCACTCCCTTGGGAAATCCTATAGAGTATTTTCTATAGAAACTTATTCACAATGGACTCATCACCTTACTAGATGCTCCCCCATATGGCAAACTTGTTTACAAAATTGCACAGTACAAAGATAATGAATTTTGTGAGTACCATAGAATTAAAGGACACAGAATCATATCATGCATGAAACTCAAACACCTAATCCAAAACCTTATCGACAGATAACAAATCACTTTTGATGATGAACTACACACTCAAAACACCAATAAAGACCTCAACATGTACAAGGAGCCATTCCCTAACCATGGTCAAGGTCAAAATCTCAACAAAGGTAAAGGTGTTAATAAATCTTCTACTTCCTATGACTCTATTGTGGGATGTTTTGAAGAAAGTCATGCATCTACCCTCACCATCAAAGGCAAATCTACAGATTGCGCAATCACAACTCGTCAGGGTTGTTTCACCCTGTGTGGTCCTACACTAAGTCTCCCAACTCAATCTAATTATAATCTTGTTGACCATCTAGGGGAAACCCCTACACAGATCTCCATTTTGGACCTTCTCTGGTCATCACCTGCACATAAAGTTGTGCTTGAAAAAGCCCTACAAGAGTCTTCGGTTCCTAACAACATAGCAATCATAGATTTCCAAGATATAATAGGTAACATTGCCTCACCTTACAATGTGGTCTTATTTGAAAAGGACCTCCCATCCCACAATCCATGTCACAATGATGCTCTCCACATTGAAGTTTTCATCCATAAATGAAAGATCAAACACATATTTATAGATGGTGGTGTTGGTCTCAATATCTGTTCTCTCAAGTTACTTAAATAGTTGGGATACGCTAAGGATCATGTCAACATTGATCAATCCATTACAATCAAGGGGTATGATGATGTTGAGTGCCATTTAGAAGGTGTTATCCACTTGCCTATACAAGTAGGCCCCATCATGCTTGAAACTAGGTGCCAAGTCCTTGACATTGATTTACCTTATAACATTATCTTAGGACACCCATGGATCCATGCCATGAAAGTTGCTCCTTCAACATACCATCAGTCTCTCAAATTCCCATTTAATGGTACAGAGATCACTATCCCAGAAGACCCTAATGCCTTTGAATTTTTTCATACCTTGCAAGGCAGTTATAAGAATAGCAACCAAGTACCAAAAAATGGCAAAGCCCATGAATGCCCATTGTATTTCAATTATGAAAATCTTAAAAAAATCCCTGAAGTTAAACCTAATCCTCATCCTATTCCCAAAATCAAAGCTCACATCCGTGATATAGGCTTTGGAGAATATGATATCTCAAAATCTTATTGTGTAGGGCAGATGCCCTTATCCCCTAAATCCTAGGACCAACTGTCCATAGCCAAAGCAACTAAGAAAGAAACTATCCCTCCCCTAACATCCCTAACTCAATTCAAAGAAGGAAAATTATTGGCAGAGGAAACTATTGAAGACATCTCTTCTTAGCTCTAAAAGGAGAAAGAACCAGTCATAATACTAGTCAAGCAATATGGCAATGGCCTAAGGATAGTCAAAAACATGGGCTATAAAGGCAAAGGTGGCCTTGGAAAACATAGTCAAGGAACAATGGAACCCATTATTGTGAAGAAGAAACTAGACAAGAAGGGGTTAGAATTTGGTAGGAAGGTACCATGCGCCTTGGACATCAAGGGTATTCTCGACAAGGTGGCACAAACTTCTCTCATAGATTCAATGTCTAAAGAGGATATCATCAATGACTCTTACCTTCATATGAATGACCTATTCACTTAATCCTCTGTATTTATACTATCATCTGTATCCTTAATATCCACCACCAACACCCATATTGTAACACTTGTCTACCCTGAACTTATTGATTATGACCAACAAGGGGCCCCCATTCTAGATGTATTTCAGAATGATGAAGCTATTACAGAGTTCATGGGACTCTAGGATGGTATCCCTCTTAGCAATCACAAAGCTAGTTTTGTAATGGAACTAGAGCAAACTACTTATTTTGGTGAGAATGCCAAATCCTCTAGTCACAAAAACAAAAATAAAGAAAGATCTCTAGGTGAAAACTATGTTGTGGCACCTCCTGATCACAAAATAGTAAAAACAAAGGACATATCCAATGGTGAAAACCCAACTGTGGCACCTGAGGATGGAGGATTTGACCTTCTCTTACCATCTAAGTATCAAGAGAAATCAACTCTCCTAGTGGAAGATTCTATAGAGATAAATCTTGGAACAAAGCAAAATCCTAAGACCACATTCCTTATAGCATAATTATCAAAACAAGAGAATAAGAATCTTACTAACTTCTTACTACAAAGAACCATCAACTTTGCATGGACCTATGCTGATATGCCAGAGTTAGACCCTTTGTTAGTATTTCACTATCTCATAGTAGATCCAAAAGCTAAACCAGTCAAGAGAAAACTAAGGAAGATGTATCCACAGATAGCTCTCTTGGTGAAAGTGGAAATATAGAAGTTGTTAGATGTAAAGTTTATCAAATCTATTGATTATCCAGAATGGGTCTCAAACATTATACCTGTGGCTAAACTGAATGGGGCATCTACATGTGTTCTGACTTTAGAGATCTTGACAAAGCATGTCCCAAAGATGACTTTCCATTGCCAAACATTGATTTTATAGTAGACTTGACCTCTGGTCATGAAATGCTTTCTCTCATGGATGGATTCTATGGCTACAATTAGATAATGATAGTAGAGAAAGATCAACATAAAACAACTTTCACTTGTTTGTGGGGTACCTATTATTGGTGCGTCATGCCATTTGGTCTAAAGAGTGCAGGAGCAACCTATCAAAGAGCAATGACAGTAATATTCCATGATCTCTTTCATCACATCATGGAGGACTATGTGGATGATATACTTGCAAAGTCTTCTAGGGAAGATCACATATAGGTTTTAGGGCAAATCTTTGACAGACTTGAAAAATAACAAGTAAGACTCAATCCAAAGAAGTGTGTCTTTGGGGTAACCTCAAGAAAACTGTTGGGATACATTGTATCTCACAGAGGCATTGAAGTAGATCCAACAAAATTTAAGGCTATAGTAGAAATGCCTCCATCAAAGAATCTAAAAGCATTAAGGAACCTTCAAGGAAGGTTACAATCCATTAGGTGATTTATCTCATAGCTAGCAGATAAATGTCAACCATTTCAACACTTGCTTCGAAAGGATGTCTCATTTCAATGGGATGATAAGTGTCAAGTGGCATTTGATCAGCTCAAAGAATATCTAGCTACACCTCATGTCTTGGTACCACCAGTCACTGATAGGACTTTGATCTTATACATCTCAACTACAACTATAGCCCTTGGGGCTCTTCTAGCACAAGATGATGAGTTAGGAAAAGAGCATGCAATCCATTATATCAATCAAACCTTGGTGGGTTATGAACTCAATTACTCACCTATGGAAAGATCTTGTTTAGCCTTAGTGTTCGCTTCCCAAAAGTTGTGGCATTACATGATAAACCAACACATAAATCTAATAGCCAAAATTGATCAATTAAAGTATCTACTAGCAAAAGTAGCTCTCACAGGTAGACTATCTAAATGGGTCATGATCCTTAGTGAGTTGGACATTGAGTATGTGGATCATAAGGTAATCAAGGGACAAGCCCTTGCAAATCAACTAGCAAAAGCACCTATGACAGATGTACATCCCATGGTATCTGACTTTCTAGATGAAAATCTCTTTAGTCTCTCTACCTCAGTAATGTGGAAATTGTATTTTGATGGTTCCTACACAACATGGGTCAAGGGCCAGAATCCTTTTTATCACACCTTAAATGACTATATCCCCAAGTCATATCAGCTTGCATTTCCTTGTACCAAGAACATAGCTGAGTACGAAGGACTCCTCATAGGTCTTAATACAGCAGTCCAATGGGACATCAAAGAACTACAAGTATATGGAGACTCACAACTAGTCATTTGACAAGTCACTTATGAGTATCACACAAAAGATGAAAAATTGGTCCCTTATAAGCAATTAGTGGATGCCTACAAACCACACTTTTCTGGCATCACTTTTGAGCAAATTCCAAGAGAGTATAACAAGGATGCAGACTCTATGGCCTTTATAGGGTCACTTATAGACATGCTTGCAAACACACAGAAATGTGAGTTCTTGATCAATTAATTATTGATACTAGCCATCAATGTTCCAACTACTAAAATCATCTGCAAACTTGTTAGTCCCAATTCCCCATGGTACAAAGATATCTATGAATACCTTAAACATGACACTTTTCCCTTTGAGCTATCTACAACCCAATGCAAAACCTTTATCCATCGATCCTCCCATTACACCATTCTAGGTGATACACTATATCATTGGAGTCTTGATGGTATCCTCTTATGATGTCTTAATGTGAAAGAAGCCAATGCTACCTTACAAGACATACACAAAGGTGTATGTGGTGCACATTCTATTGGTCCTAACCTCACTAAGAAGATACTCATAATAGGTTATTATTCGCCTACAATAGAACAAGATGCTTTACAGTTTGTGAAGAAGTGTCTACAATGCTAGCAACATGGAGATTTGATTCATGTACCAGCTCATGAACTACAACTTGTGACAACTCCATGGCCTTTCTCATAATGGGGTCTCGACCTCATAGGACAAATCCACCCATCCTCATCCAATGTCCATAAATTTATCATTACTGCCACTGAGTACTTCATGAAGTGGGTAGAAGCCATTCACATGACTTGTATTACCGGCAAGCAAATAGCCAAGTTTATCCTTAACTACCTCATTTGTCAGTACTGTATCCCCCAAGCCATTGTCATTGATAATGAGAGACGATTCAAAAATCAAGATGTTTGTGCCTTGTGCACCCAATACAATATCCAACATCACTTTTCTACTCCCTACTATTCACAGAGTAATGGCCAAGCCGAGGCTTCGAACAAAACCATTCTCAAAATCCTCAAGAAAATAGTCAATGAAGCTAGTCGTGATTGGCACTTGCAACTCAATCCCTCCCTATGGGCCTACCACACTAGTATTAGAACACCAACTGGTACAACACCCTATGCTTTTGTCTATGGCTCTAAAGCCATCCTACTTATAGAGGTCAAGATCCCATCCCTTAGAGTATCCATGCAGCACCTAATTGATGGAGAGGAGTATTGCACTTCTAGATTAGCTAAGCTAGAACTACTAGATGAGAGGCACCTTACCATGCTTAATCATCTCCATGTCTATCAAAACTTCCTCTAGTGCAACTATAACAAGAAGATAAAAAAAAGATAGTTTCAAGTTGGTGATCTTGTCTTAAAGGAAATCAGAGAAATCAAATAGATCGAGAAAAGAAGGGCAAGTTCGAGTCTAATTGGTTAGGACCCTTTGTAATTATAGTAGCATATGGCTCAAAAGCTTATACTTTAGCAACATGTAAATGCATTTCACTAGATGAGCCACTCAATAATGTTCATCTCAAGAAGTTATATGCCTAATCCTTAGAGTATCCATGTCAAAAAGTAAAAAAAAAACAACAACAAAAAAAAAAAATAATAATCCATCCTTTGGTGAAAACCTGGTAAATAGGGGCCTTGGATAAGTACCATAGTGAAAACCTAGAAAACAGGTGCTATGTGTAGAGTCAGCATCCATCATCTATCGAGTTTTGTCCATTCCATTTCCATTTCATAATAATCTTCGTTCCATATCTATTTCATAAGAAACTTCATTCATCCATCCATAATAACACCATTGACCCATTTGCATTTCCATTTCCCTATCTAGAATAGCTTGGAAATTTGTTAGTTTGTCCATCATTGTTATCCTATGTCAAGAGTTATCCATGTCTTATCTTATTTCAATAGTTATCCATGTCTTATCCTATGTCAATAGTTATCAATGTCTTGTCCTATGTCAAAACGTTGTCCATGTCAAAGTTATCCTATGTCAAAAATTTATCCATGTCAAGTTATCCTAGGTCAACTATCTATGTCTTCTTATCATCCATTGTTATCCTATGTCAGTCAACCATAACAACACCTCTACTAGAATGGGGGCAACCCTTTCCTTAACCTAGGTCTAGGAATGGATCCTTCTTCGTGGTTCACAAACACTTCAAACAACAACAAAAAAAACACTTCATCCTTCAAGCAAAACACAAACAAGAACAAAAACACTTCAAAACCAAATAAAACAAAAACACATCAAACCAATCCCTCAACCATCTCACTGAAACCAAAACCCTTCATCCTATCTTACATTATCAAGCCCAAACTAGAACTACATATTATCGCATCTCAATCTTAAGGTACCTTGGTCCCATGTATATGGGTATGTAGGTAGTTTGGAATATGAAGGAAGTATCCAGTACTCAAGTACATAAGATATCATCATTTCACCTACCCAAGCTCAAACACTTTGACCCACTCATCACTCTATCTAAAACTACATATCATCATTTTCATCTTTCATCATAATGGCCTTGATCCCATGGATACAGGGTATGTAGGCAGTCTGGAATATGAAGGATGTATCCAGTACTTAGGCACATACGATTCATCATTCTTCACCCATCTCAATCCATTGACATTCCATCTTTCTAGTCTTCCATTTATCAAAATTGATCCATCTCGACTTGACTAACTCAAGCAGCAAAATAAACAAAAAAACACATCCTTTCAAAGTAAAAGTCCTTAAACAAACCTGAAGCAAAAACACCTACTTGCAAAGCCATATGTTGTCCTACATATCGATTGCCAACATCTGTTACATCAATCAATTGTCTTGTACAGGATATTCCATTGTTGAAACCAAACCGGGCATCTTATACAACATGTTTCATTTCCTAAAACCAGACATTATCCTATCAATAGATCAACACCCTTTAATGGATATATCATTCCTACAATAAGGTTGTTATCTATCCTATAAACCCATGTCAATCCAATCTATCCTAAGCAACCTCTTTGGCAAGAGAATATGTTGGTTGTATGTTTACTTTGTAAGTCAGTTAATTTGCTTTTTGGTTTATCTTTTTATTCCTTTCCCATTACCTATTCAAGACTACCTTGATGTATCTATATCTTGGTATGTTGCGATGTAGTATGGGTTGGGGGCATAGTCATTGCTTTTTTGTGTGCTATTTTTGAGGAATGATCTTTAGTTATCTTAACCTAATATCTATCTTGTGTGTGTATTACAACCTAGCATCTTACATATTAATATTCTTCTTGTATTTATGTATTGAAGATTATTTTATGTTCAAGACTATGTCTCATTCACATGTCCAACAAGGTTATATTATGTCTAAGGGATATAAGTTCAAACCACTCTCTTGTAGAGTCAATGTCCTCACACTAGGATATCACAACACCTTGGTCTTTTATACCAGCTTGTTGGCAAACTATCCATGTGCTATATCAAAAATAAGGATTGCTCTTTATAAACATTTGTGAAACTGTTACAATAAGTTCATCCATTTAACCATCCATTTATCCATATCATCATATAGACTTGTAAGCAAAGATTGATCAATTATCTCTCTATCATGTCTCTTCTATCTCCACTTTCTTCTATCTCCATCACCATCTAATGCATATCTGTAAAACCACATGTTAGATATCGTATATCATATCATCATGTAAAATCATCATCATATCATAATGTCATCATGTAATATCATCATCATATCATAATGTCATCACATTTCATACATCTATAAGCATATACATCACCATATGTTAGCCTCCATCTATCCAACCTAGTATGTCAGATCTACTCAAGTTGCGTCTTAATCTCATCGATCTGCATGCTGGAGTCTATCAAAGTATCTTTAATCATGTCTTTAAGCTCCATCATTTTAGAATGCTTTGTCTAATTGGGAGATTGGGCAGGGGTGGGTTGGTGGTAATTATGTTGGGCTTGCTAATTTTGAAAAACCATGGGATTAGAAACAATAGTAGAATTGGTTTGATATGGAGATGGATAAGTGGCATTTTCATAGTATGGGGGTGGGTATACATGTTGGCTATGAAAATTTGACATTTTTTACTCAGATGGAAGCTGGAAAATGGAATGAATAGATGGTTTTTGTAACATACCAGCACTTGATCATATCGAAAATAGTAAAATTGAGCTTGGAGTCGCTAGATGTGTTTAACTTTCTACCTCCAAAGGATGAGATCATTGACACACACACCAAATATTAGTGATATATGAACATGCTATTGGACTGAGTTAGTCCAATCCGTCCCACTGCCAAAAATTGTTATCAATCATATATGCACCTTATGCTAAGCTACCAACTTAGCTATCTATTGACACATGGGAACACTCCTAGGCCTATGGGTTGCCTAAAATTGGAGTGAACATCTAGAACAGGATGGTTCCCCTGGCTACTTCACCTAATCTAAAAGACTTTCTGAGAAAAGGGATAGAAAGTTAACTATAATCAAAATCCTAAACTCTAACAGGTGATGCATCAAAACTTTATCTATTCACTCACAATTAGCTCACAAAGACTTTTAACCCTCACAATTCCACTAAAATTAATGCAATACATTAGTGATTTGCATGAAAGTTTTAAAATCTAGAGGTTTTTGAAGGACAAACATGAATTTTATCACAACTTTAACCCACTAAGTAGACTTAAACATAACATGCAACCTGTATTACATGAAACTTTTGCATATAGACTTACAATAATGAAACATAACAAAGGACCTAATTTTATGATCACAATGAGATATCAAAATAATACTATAAACGTGAGGCAAAAATGTGAAAGAGAAAGACACTACTGCTCTATTGAAACTAAAAGGAGTAGAAAATGAGTACAAAAATGCTTACAAGCTCTCTGTAGGTGAACAAGAGAGAAGAAATAATGATCTAAACTCTTAAGAAAGAGCTACCTTTCTCCAATAAATGCCTGCCAAGGGATCTCCAAGAAAAAGATGAGAAAAACCCCTAAAAATAGCCATGCAAATCTATTTTCAAGATCCTCTAAAAATCTATCAAAAAGTCTTCTGAAATGCTTCCAAACTAAAAATAGAAGCTGCCAAAAACTTCCCCAAGGTGGTCCCACCAAAAAATATGCTTTATCTACCCAATGAAACTCCATTTTGTCCATATTCACCTAAAAGAAAGAAAACTTAAGAAGAAATATTTTGTTTTCTTTAATTTGTTTTAACTACATGAATAATTAATATTTTAAAGCAATTTATGGTTTTATTATAGATGGATGGATGAAGTTTATCATGAAAGAGACATGGAATGAACAAAACTCAATAGATGGTGGATGCTGACTCTACACATTGTTGGGATAGGAAAATTTAAAATTTTCTTGTATTCTTACTCATCCATATCTGACCAAATCATAAAATATTATGCCCAAAATCATAATAATAAGAAGGTTCAAATTTCCTACTATCGGCAAGACCTCATTATTATTATACCGATCCATGAGAAACTAGCTAAAATAGCTATCAACATGAGAATAAGGATCGGGGAAAAAGTTTTAGATAACACCGATGGAGAAAGTGGCAGTGATGACCTTTCATTGGAGAGAAAGTTACTAGCCACTTTGATTGGCATAAGAAAAGACTATCAGAGAATACTCTGAAAACCCTCTTGATAGTATAGATCATACCGATGGAATATTTCGGCAAAACTCTCACCAAACATCTCACGGGATCAAAGGAACTAATGGTCATTGGTAGGAGATGAACATTGAAGTGAAAGATTAATAAGTCTCAGATACTCCGATGTCTCAGCGAATAATAGAAGGTGTTTTCGGTATAGGTCATGTCGATGTGTATAACCATTGGAAAAAGCAAATGAATCAGAACAAGGTTTACAAGTTTGATTGAAGCAATTCTCACGATGATGTCGGTAACATATTATGAAGGTCTTTTTGATCCAGGATATAAAAGGCTATCGGGGAGATGACTATGATCGGGTATCCATAAATATGTTATCCCAATGACATAGATTACCCCAATGACAATGATAGTCACATTCATCAACGAGACTCTCACTGATAGCCATATCGGTAACACTTGAGAGATCAGGGAAGAATATTAATCACACAGCGATGAAGAAAGTCATGCCGATGGCAACCATGCCCACTTCCACATCGGGTAAAGCATGGAAATCTCTTGCCCATACAATTTCACAAATGAAATATGACGTCAAGGAGACAATTGAAGGGTTACAATGATTGATCTATGAACAAACATTCGTACCATAAGAAGATATTAAAATTGCCTTGACATTATGAAAATCATGTTGATGAGAGGAGTTATGACGATGTGACATTTCACAATGATCAAGGAAATTAAATTGTTTGAACAACTAATTGCAGGCGATGATGAAATCCTTTGATATGCCATTTGAAATTATTGCAATTGAGTTCAAAGGAATTATCTGAATCAAGAAAGCAAGCGGAGACTTGAAGCATAAAATAGGCGAATTTGATCAGAGCCTCAGATAACAGGTACATACATACAAATTTCTATGCTATACCCTATAATTTGAATTTTTCTGTCAAGGATTGTAAATAGAGACTCTGGCGAAGGGAAAGGGTAGAAAACCCCAGGGTGACACAAGTAAACCTAAAAAATAGAAAATTGATAAAACTCCTGAAGAGAAAACAAAAGAAAGAAAACTAAACCAAGACTTGATTGATCAACTACCAAGATCAACTCCCAAAGCCTGAAGGTCTGCACAACTTAGGGCAGAAGTGGAGAAACTAGAAGACAGGTGTAAATACCTTAGGAATGTTTGGACTCTAATTAGAGGCTATGAGCTCTTCAAATTCCATTACAATAGAAGAATTAGGAATTTCCCAGTGTCAAACCCATGGCATTTGAATTTGGGTAAATTAGTTGTTCCTGATGTGTTTCTGAATGTTGAACTCCTCCAACTTCTTGCTAAACAATATAACCCAAGTCTTAAGGCTATTTGTAACCCACAAGGGGAGCCTATTATACACCTATCAAAGAATACCATCAGTGAAGTTTTTGATTTGGATGATTTATGTACTGTCCCCATTGTTTATGAGGATTTGGAAAAGGAGTATTGGAGAATGGATATTACATACAATGGGTGGAGATTGCCTATTCACAAACCTAGGGCTGAGGGAGAAATGGTGCCCCTTAGTGAAAATGATGGCCCTCCATTTCATGTGTCTCTATTTGAACCTTACATACAATATACTTACTACTCTGTGGGCCAGGTCCTAGGATCAGAGGTCCCTGACTTTATGACAATTCCTCTAATGGTCATTGTTACTGACATTCAGTGCCATAATGCTAGGCAATTTGATTATGCTGCCTATATTTTTAATAGAATTGACTTTGGTCTGGCTGTAATAAAGAACAATGCCCCATCAGCTTCCTTTGAACATTATTCACTTCTTATGCACATGGTGCTCTATTATGGCCAGGAAGTGAGGTTATGGCCAAATGAATTTAAAATTGTTCCAGTAGACCAAAGGGGACAAAAGTTACTAGTACAGATGTGGACTAGAATATGGGATAGCAGATATGCCCATTCTAGTTATGTACAGTTTGAAGAATATTGTGTGAAAGTATTATATAGATATTTTGGTCATCCTTGTGAGTATTCAATTTCAAATGAAATAAAAAGGTTCCTTAGACCAAAAGATTTTGGTGGTCCTACTGTCACTCACAACTGGGAAGATTGGTACTATTTTGAAGATGCCACCATGATTAGAGTGTATGGTTTTGAGGAAACCCCCTTTATCTTACCTAAGACTATCCCAGACAAAATTTCTTACCTAGAAATAGTTAGGCAAATGCATTGTTCAAATGTGATGCATCTAACATTCCATGACAAATAGTCTTTTATGCCTAGCACTTTGTGTTTTGGAGATTTCACTATGGTTTCCAAGGAAGGTTATAATCTCATTTTGGATAAATTAATGCACTACAATATGAGGTGTTCTGAGGTGAGAAAAGGATTTGATTCTGAAGGTTTTATTGACCTTACTCAGAGGAAGCAAAACCTTAGTAGGTACACACATGTCCCCTATCCACATGATGATGTCATCAGAAATCTAGAAGAGGCTGAGGTGGAATTGGTGGTTGAAAAATATAATAGGGGCATAGATGAGAAAAGGAAATAGCTTGCAGAGATTGAGGTATTATCCTCTGGTGATGAAGAACCTACAGGGCAAGAGGAACCACAACAACAAATAATAAAAATGTCCAAAAGAAAGATGTAACAATATCAACCTCCTATCATAGTACATGATGAGGAGGGGTCTACTGATGAAGACCCAAGACAAATAGCATATGATTCTTTTATTTTTGATGATAAGTTTATTCATTCCAAAGAATTCAAATCATTTTTATATAAATGTAAGGGGAAAGAAATTAGAGAGTCAGTTGATGATGTCTCTGCCCATAATGAGAGACAATTACTTGATATGTTGAAAGCAACAGTGGATAATGAATTGCAAGACATGACCCCTAGTAAGGGTAGACAGCTGCTCAAAGAAGCAAGGGTTATGATCTTTCTTGGCCTTGATTTGAATTCTGCTCTAGTATTTGATAGTTTTCTACATAATACAGATGATAAATACAAGCTCACTCCAGAAGGTGTCAATGAAGTATAAATGGGCACTAAATATAATAATGATGAAAATTCATTGATGATATGGGCCCTATATCCTGCCTATAAAAAAGATAGCCATTATAGACACTGAGAAAACTTTTGGCCATGTCATGACTTTGAAGGTAGGGGAGACTGACCCCTTGATCACTACAGACATTAGCATTAATGTTGCAAAACTGAATAAGGCACAGGCCTAGATGCTAATTAGAGAAAGGGATGCCTACAAGCTGAGCTGTGAGAGATCGACAAAAGAGAATGATTATTTGAAAGATCCTGTCAAGAGCACCTTTGGGGGATCAGTAAAGAGATTAACTTAGGGTGAAAGCTCACAAAGCGTCTAATCACTATACATAGATCAAGTAGCTCAAATTCAGATGGATACACTTGTCACAGTACTCCAGAATAAGCATACCAACATGATACATTGGTTGAACCAATTTTGGGATAATTATTCTCAAAATTATAAAGCAATCCAAGAGCATGAGAGGCTTGACAAAAGGTTATAGGAGAAACTCAGTGAGACACAGGGTAAAGATACTTCTGACATTCCAGATACCTCCAGTGCTAAAGATTTGGTTGAGCAACATCAAAAGTTTTATGACCAACTTAAGATTGACACCAAAGAATGTGTTGAAGCCTCTAAGGCAGGAGTGGCCACATTATTCAAAAGTGATAAATAATTAAAGAGAAAAGAAGAATGGAGCAGCAACTGTCAAGCAATATTACATGAAGCTTTAGGAGCTCTTAAGGACAAAGACTCTACATCTGGGGAAGTCTGCAAGCATTTGGAGAGGATGGTTATGATGGATGTGATCACAAGGAATGCCATTGAATTTACTGATTCACGTCACAACCAAGAGTACTTAGATCATATTTCTCATCTATACTTGTGGTTGAATAGGGCATAATCATGGTTATTTTATTGTTGTTATGTTTGTTAATTCCCAAAAGACTTCTTTGAAGAGTTATGTCTCTTCATAAATATTCCTATATAAGTTGGACATATGATGCTGAATAATCATCAGCAGTAGAATATAATACATACAGTTTACAATGTTTTCAAAAGACCATGTTGCAAGTATATTATTGAAGAAGTAAATTGGAGTTCTATGATCTTGTGGTTTTATTCTGGCATCAATTGTTTGTTAAAGTTACTCAATTGTGTGGTTGTCTCTAGTTCTGTATTTCCTTGTTATTTAGATTAATATATCAAGTATATATTTAATTTGTCAATACACATTTGTTGTAGTTGTGTGATTTGATTAATTGGTTTCCATAAAAGGAATTAAAATCCTTCTGATCAATCACAGTAACCTGGAAGTGTTAGTTTGGATTACTAAGAAGAGCCATATAATTAGGATTGCCTTTCTATCTCCAAATTAATATTATCTGTTATTCTTGCATATTTCATTCAATTGGTTCCTTCAAGAAAGGATTAAATTGCCTTCTGGTGAATAGCAAGAAATCTGATTATATTGGTTGGATTATTAAGAAGAGTTTGTCAATCATCTCCTTGCACGTTTATACAAGTTATAAACTAAAATTGTGCCAAACAGTTAGAATTACCACCCACTAGTCTTAAGTCCTCCATTTGACTCTATTTACCCAACAAGGCACTGGTCTTATTTCAATTCATTTAGAATCCTTTATTTAATTAAGCATATCCATAAAATTCACCTTGATATTGCTTATACAATTTATACCAACCATTCATTAGATACTAGAATTATTCAACAAGCTCGCATCTAGTCTACACCATTTGCCACTGTAGGTAGATCAATTTACTTAGTCAAAATAGTTGCATTCAATCTGCTTTAATTTCTAAGGTTTACCCACCTAGGTGTAGCAGGACCTAAAGTGTAGGAAATCATTAGACCATGAAGGTTGATTTCGTCAAGTTAGTTCAAAAATGTTGTGAATCTAAGCATAAAGCATGGCATCCTCTTAGGATTAGCAACCTATATTTTTGAGAACTAACAAATTGGTGACTCTACTAGGGAACAAATAAAGGACCTTAGTAACAAACCCTTCCTTTTATAGAGTCATTTTAGAAACTTTAATTTGGTAACTCTGCTGGCAAAAATAATCCAGAAAGATAAAATACAATTTTTTTCCTATTTACAAAATAGGTGGCAACTCTAGTGACTTTTGTAATAGAAAATTAATACCAAATGGATGGTAGGAGATCTAAGATGGAAGGAAAGAAATTGCAATCATCTCCACCAATTAGAAACATCTCCAAAAGAAATGGAACTTCAAATTATTCTTGCCAGGATAACAACCAGGAGGTTCAAGAGGATAATGCAGAGCAAACTATCACAATTCACAATAAGTTTACACCTATGCATGATTCAAATGAAAATCTCAATGGGGTAAATGATGACATATTGGCAAAATAAAGACCAAGTCCTCAAGAACAGCTTGAGTGTGAAGCATAGGCCATGAGGGAAATGGAGCAAATACAAGATGAATATGATTTTAAAATTTCACTACAACAAGGAGAAGGGGTAAAACATGGATTCTCAACTCAAGAAATCCCAAAGAGTTCCAGAGGTATGAATCAAGCACAGTAGGATCTGCTTAGGCTCCAGGAAGAACTTGAAATGATCAAGATAGAGGAAACTAAGAGGTTGTTGCAACAAGAGATCCAATAGATAAAGAGTAGGGCTAAAATAGCCCCCCCAAAATATGTATCTCCACATAGGGGAAACACTTCAAGGAATCCACAACAAAATTTACACCAAAATACAGGTGGTGCTTCAAATTCACAAGCATCTGGAAGTCATCAAAATACCATTCCTAAAATTCCTAGACCACCTCCCATGCACAACACCCATCAACAAATGGCTATTCCTTACCCACCCCCTGGCCAACAATATTATAGACCACAAAATCCTTACATAAATCCCCACATAAACCCACAACAAAAATATGCCCATCATCAGCCTCCAGGTGGATATAATTACTATCCTAATCCACCAACCATGAATTTTCCACCTCAAAACCTCACAAACACATGTAGCCAATTTGATCTGACTAGATATCAGTTGTATCCATATCCTATGGATAGTAATTGGAGGAATATAATTCCCAAATTCACTGGGAATAGTGCAATATCAATTGAAGATCACATCAAAGCCTTCAATGCTTTCATACAAGATATTGGTATGAACTATGAAGATGTTAGAATGAGGTTATTCATGATGTCCCTGATAGAAGATGCAAGAGACTGGTTCAATAGTTTACCTAATGCTTCAATTAGTTCAATAACTGATTTCCATAATCAATTCAAGGAATAGTATGGCAATCAATATGCTCCTGAGTTTCCATTGCATGAATTGATAAGCATCTAGAAATACCAAAATGAATTAGTGTATGACTTCAATCTAAAATTTTGTAAATTACACAACAAAGTACCACATGGATCCAAACTGTTTGACCCAGCAGCATTGAGCATTTATATGAAAGCATTTGATCCCAAGATAGGGTACAAACTTAGAAATCAATGCCCTATGACCCTGGCTGAAGCACAGAAAGTGGCATTAACTATTGAGAACAATAGGAAAGCTATAGGTATGGTTAGCAAGAGAGATAACCCTAGAAATCCTCAAAACCCAAACATTTAGCAGACTAAACAAGAAGGTCAGCATAGGCATGAAAGGCCCAGGTTGCATGATATGCTATATAATACAAATTGGAAAGATGGGAGACCCATTGATAACAACAAAAAGCAACATTATGGCAAGGATGTACCCCTGACCCTCTAAAAAGAATTATGGCACATATGGTAGAAGATAAACCTTGGTGTCTGGTGTGCAATTTACCACATTCACCTGAGTATTGTGAGGTGGCTAAAACAATACAACAAGAAGAAATGTTATACAATTATAATAGAGATAGTCACACTATAAACATGATGCAAGATACACCATATTTGTTGACTAAAGACTATTCTTCTACAAAGAAAGAGGGATATGAATATGATGTGGGAAACCAAAGACATCAGATCAATATGGGGGAACAAGAAGTGTTCTTAGATCAGGAAGATGGTTATGAGGAACCTACCTATTATAACAATCAGCCATATGATCAATGGAGAAAGCCCACTTAAAATGAAAGAGAGGCTCTTAAAATAGCTGCAATAGCTCAAGCTAAAAATGCCTATAACCTAAGGAACAGGATGATGAATGTTGAACAAGGAACACCTAGGATTGTATTTATAAAAGATTAGAATTACAAAAAGAATAATGTAAAGTCATCATTTAAAGAAATAGAAAAGGGTGGTAAGAATAAAATGAAAGAAAAATCACAAAATCAAGAAAAAGAAAATACAAAGATAGAAAAGAATAATTAGACTGTGGCCCATTCATTTGACATTTCTCATGCAATATCTTACGTAAAAATATTAGTTCCACTTTTAGAAATGATGAAGATAGACAAATACAGGAATACAATAGTTAAACTGATTTTAGACATACCAAGTCAAAAACATAAAGGATCTGAAAATAGAACAAACAATGTTCATCAAGAAACATTCCAAATGCCTGAGGTATACCTAGATGATACCTTGACAAAGAATCCCTCACAAGTGGACCCTTTCTACACTACATTATTGATCAAAAACAAGATAGTAAGGAACTGCATGATTGATTTAGGTGTTGCCATGAATATCATGCCAATAGCAGTTATGAACTAGGAATGTGGGTTGACACTACATTTGGTAGGTGTTATGCAATGGATAACAGATCCATCCCAGTCGTTGGTATTATGAGGTATGTGGAGATAAAACTTTTGTCATACCCTGAAGCAACTTATAACATTGATATTATTGTGGTTGACATCCCACCATATTATGGAATGCTTCTATCGAGACAATGGGTTACAATGGCAAGAGGGAATGTCCAATTGGACTTATCATATGCCACAATACCAGTGGGAGGTAAAGAAATCAAGCTGTACAGGGAGCTAAGATATGAAAATATTATAGAATGCTTGGATCAACATCAAATAAATTTCTTTTGTGATACAGATTTGGGAGCCTTCAAGGTTGAGAAAAATCAGCCAGAATTACAGAATACTGATCCAATACATATTGAATCCAAGAAGGAAGAAAATGATGTATGGAAGATGTATTTTGATGGTGCATGCAGCAAAATAGGAAATGGGGGTAGAGTAGTATTTATTTCACCAGGAGGTAAAACTTTCAAATACTCTTTTCTATTGACATTTAAATGCACAAACAATGTGGCAGAGTACGAGGCTTTGCTCATTGGTTTGAATATAGCCACAAAGAATAAGATAAAAAGGTTAGTTGTGTATGGTGATTTTGAATTGGTTACTTTCCAAGTGAGAGAGAAATACCTATGAAAAAAAAGAGGTTGAGATAGTACAGGAATGTAGTATGGGATGATATTGAGTTATTTGATGCCTTTTCAATCAACTGGATTGATAGGTCAAAAAACATTATGGCAGATTTTGTAGCGAATATCACATTAAAAAGGGATGATGTCACATTAGGAGGCATTATAGAAGTTGAATTCAAAACCAGACCTAGCATCCCAGATAATATACATAACTAGCAAGTGTTTGATAATGATGTTGATATAATCAACTTCCTGCATTATGCTGATCATTATGAAAATCAAGAGATTGATTTTAATGCATTTGTAGAAGAACATGATGGGAAGGAAACCCTTTTTGGTCAAGAGATAGTTCAGTTGAAAACAAATAAAATACCTAAGGGACTTATAGCATTGGAAAAGGCATTTGATGGACATGATAGGTTTAAAATGAAAGACACACTAGTGGTGCAAAATGACCTTGAGGAGATTAATTTGGGGACACTGGCAGCCCTGAAGAATGTATCTATTGGGAAGAATCTTAACCCAAAAATTAGGAGCAGGATTATCAACTTACTTAGGAAGTATAGAAATGTATTTGCCTAGTCATATGATGATTTAAAAGCATATAGAGAGGATCTGTTTCAGCATGAAATACCACTAAAACTAGATGCTAAACCATTCAGGCAAAAATAGAGGCCTATCAATCCTACATTAGCTCCTAAGATGCTAGAGGAAGTTACAAAATTAAGAGATGGAGCTATCATTAAACCCATCAGGCATTCCTCTTGGGTATCTAATTTGGTACCTATCAAGAAAAAGAGTAGTGATATTAGACTATGTGTGGACTTCAGGAATTTAAACAAATCTTCTCTTAAGGATAACTATCCCCTCCCTAATATGGAAGCAATATTACAAAAGGTCATTGGATGTGAACTGTTGTCAATGATGGATGACTTCTTAGGTTACAATCAGGTGAAAGTCAAAGAATCAGAGCAATTTAAGACTACATTCACCACTCCATGGGGAACATATGTATATTTAAGGATGCCCTTCAGACTCACTAATGTTGGAGCAACATTCTAAAGAGCAATGGATGTGGCCTTTGTTGAATTGATTAATAAAATCATGATAGTATATCAAGATGACTTGACAGCATATTCTAAAAATGCTGAGGATCATTGTGCACATTTAGAGAAAATATTTATTAAAGCCTTAGAATATGGGATTTCATTGAATCCTAAGAAGTGCTATTTCGCAGTGACAGAGGGGAAGTTGCTTGGCCACATAGTCTCAAAAGATGGAGTGAGAATAGATCCTGAGAGAGTAAAAGCAATTGAACAAGTCCCTATCCCTAAAAATGTGAAAGCTATATAGTCATTTTTTGGTTAAATTAACTTTGTTAGGAGTTTTATATCAAATTTTGTAGAAATTGTTACTCCCATATCAAGGATGTTGAAGGAGAACTCATAAGTAAAATGGACAACAGAAACAATAGAAGCATTTGACACTATCAAGAGGACAATCAAAGAAGCCCCTGTCCTAATATCCCCTGATTTCAGTAAACCATTCCAACTATTTTCATTTGCCTCATATCATACAGTTACATTAGTATTATTGTAGAAAAATAATGAAGGACATGAACAACCCATTTCATTTTTCAGCAAATCCCTTCAAATGTAGAATTAAATTATGACATTGTTGAAAAATAGGTATATGCATTAGTGAAGGTAGTTAAAGCTTTTAGGCCATACTTGGTGGGAGCTAAAATCAAAGCATATGTACCTAATGCTACAGTAAAAGATGTGTTGGTTCAAACTGAGCTCACAGGTAGAAGATGCAGATGGATCAATAAAATTCAGGAGTTCAATATTGAAATTCAGATCACTAAACTAGTGAAAGGACATGGTCTTGCTAGGTTGATGGCTGAAAGTAACCTTGAAGCTTCTCAGATATGTAGTGCTAATGATGTTGATAATACAAGTTCTAACATTGAGCATACTCCATGGTATACTAACATTATATATTATCTAAAGCACATGAAATGTCCTAAGGGGTATGATGACAACAAAAGAAGGACCATGACCCATTTAGCTAGTCTTCTTGTGAGAGCTGATTTTGCTAGTATATACTTTAATGGATCATTTTTTGCTATTAGATTTGTGTGTTGGTTTAGCATGTAATGCCGTAACTTTTGGGAAGCGTACACTAAGGCTAAACAAGCTCTTTCCATAAAGAGTAATTGAATTCATAACCCACCAAGGTTTGACTGATATAATAGATTGCATGCTCTTTTCCTAACTCATCATGTTGTGCTAGAAGAGCCCCTCGGGCTACAATTGTAGTTGAGATGTACAAGATCAAAGGCCTATTGATGACTGGTGGTACCAAGATTGGAGGTGTAGCTAGATATTCTTTGAGCTGATCAAATGTTGCTTGACACTTATCATCCCATCAAAATGAGACATCCTTTTAGAGAAAGTGTTAGAATGGTTGACATTTATCCACTAGTTGTGAGATAAAACACCTAATAGAATGTAAACTTCCTTGAAGGTTCTTTAATGCTTTCAGATTCTTTGATGGAGGCATCTCTACTATAACCTTGAATTTTCCTAGATCTACTTAAATGCCTCTGTGAAATTCAATGTATCCCATAGTTTTCCTAAGGTTACCTTGAAGACACACTTCTTTAGATTGAGTCTTACTTGATATTTTTTGAGTCTGTCAAAGATTTTCCCTAGAACTTGTATGTGGTCTGCCCTAGAAGACTTTGCAAGTATATCATCCACATAGTCCTCCATGATGTGATGAAAGAGATCATGGAATATCACTGTCATTGCTCTTTGATAGGTTGCCCCTATTTTTTTAAGACCAAATGGCTTGACGCACCAACAATAGGTAACCTAAGGACAAGTGAAAGTTATTTTATGTTGATCTTCTTCTACTATCATTATTTGATTGTAGATAGAGAATCCATCCATGAGAGAAAGAATTTCATGACCATTAGTTAAGTCTATTATAAGATCAATGTTCGGCAATGGGAAGTCATCTTTGGGACATGCTTTGTTAAGATCTCTAAAGTCAGAACACATGTGGATGCCCCCATTCAGTTTAGCCATAGGTATAATGTTTGAGACCCATTATGGATAATCAATAGGTTTGATAAACTTTGTATCTAACAACTTTTGTATTTCCACTTTCATCAAGAGAGCTATTTGTGGATGCATCTTCCTTAGTTTTTGCTTGACTAGTTTGGCTTTTGGATCAACTGTGATATTGTGAACTACTAGCAATGGGTCTAACCCTAGCATATTGGCATAGGTCCATGCAAAGTTGATGGTGCACTGGAAGAAGAAGTTGGTTAGATCCTTATGCTCTTGCTCTGATAGTGATGCTGCTAGGAATGTTGTTCTAGGATTTTTCTTTGTGCCAAGATTTATTTCTATAGAATCTTCCACTAGGAGAGCTGATTTCTCTTGATACTTAGATGGTAAGGGAAGGTCAAATCCTCCATCCTCGAGTGCCACAATTGGGTTTTCACTATTGGATATGTCCTTTTTTTACTATTTTGTGATCAGGAGGTGCCACAACATGGTTTTCACCTAGAGATCTTTCTTTATTTTTACTTTTGTGAATGAAGGATTTGGCATTCTCACTAAAATAAGTAGTTTACTCTACTTCCATTACAAAACCAACTTTGTGATCACCAAGAGGGATACCATCCCAGAGTCCCATGAACTCAACAATAGATTCCTCATTCTATAATACATCTAGAACAAGGGGCCCTTGTTGGTCCCAATTGATAAGTTTAGGGTAGACAAGTGTTACAATCTGGGTGTTGGTGGTGGATGTTAAGGATACAGATGATAGCATAAATATGGAGGATTCTATGAATAGGTTAGTCATATGGAGGGAAGATTCATTGATGATATCCTCATTAGATGTCGAATCTGTGAGAGAAGTTTGTGCCACCTTGTCGAGAATACCCTCGATGTCTAAGGCACGTTGTACCTTCCTACCAAATCCTAACCCTTTCTTGTCTAGTTTCTTCTTCACAATAATGGGAGCTATTTCACCTTGATTATTTTTCCCAAGCAACCTTTGCCTTTGTAGCCCATGTTCTTCACAATTCGTAGGCCATTGCCATATTTCTTGACTAGTATTGTGACTGGTTCTTTTGCCTTATAGAGCCAAGAAGAGATGTCTTCAATAGTTTCCTTTGCCAATAATTTTCACTCTTGGAATTGGGTTAGAGATGTTGGGGGAGGGATAGCTACCTTCTTAGTTGCTTTAGCTATGGATGGTTGGTCGTAGGATTTAGGAGATAAGGGAATCCATCCTACACAACAAGATTTTGAGATATCATATTCTCACAAGCCTATATCACAGATGTGAGCTTTGATTTTGGGAATAGGATGAGGATTGGGTTCAGCTACAGAGGATTTTGTTAGATTTTTAGAATCAACATATAATGGGGATTCATGGGCTTTGTCATTATTGGACACTTGGTTGCAATTCTTATAACTACCTTGCAAGACACGACAAAATTTGAAGGGATTAGGATCTCTAGGGATAGTTATGTTGGATCTAGGGCATACAACTGAGAGGGGGGGGTGAATCAGTTGTATAAAACTTCTTCTCATTCAAACACTTAACTCACTGTTGTTAGTTAGCAGCATATCAAATAATCATCCATGGAAGCATAATACATAAACACAAGAGCAGATAAGCATCAACACATTGAACACCAAGATTTTGACGTGGAAAACCCGGTTAAGGGAAAAACCACGGGGTGATTAACCCAAGAATTATTCTCTGTTAGAAGAATAAAGAAAAATGAATGGCACATGCCAATAAGGGCTCACTGCCCGAGCACACTGCTCACAAAGAGGCCCACTGCCTACAAGGAGACACACTGTCTACAAAGTGATGAAAATCACAGTCTTGAACTGGAGAATGACATCTCTACCATGTCCGGATCAGTTCCAATTAAGCCCAACAATCTCTGCTCTGCCTTTCGCACGTTTCTTCGCTATACCATGCTCATCCTCACACCACACCCTGAAATGAACTCACAAACCGTTATTTATACAAGACATCGACTTAGGAACAAACATCTAAGTCGGCAAACAACCATAGGAGTATCCGCAAGATGAATAACACATCCGGTCGGCCGTCACAAGAACATTCGCAGGATGAACAACTCATCCGGTCGGCTACACAGAGCAAGAACTTCATCCGGAAGAATAACTTCAATTCTGGGCTCTACCATCAATGCGGACCAACAACACAACCTAAACAAGATCCAAGAACCTTCACAAGCCTGTCTGAATGTCCGGATACATCCGCACTTCCTCTTCTTACTGGGATCTCTT
The DNA here is from genome assembly GCA_027924645.1 of Cunninghamia lanceolata. Taxonomy (NCBI): domain Eukaryota; kingdom Viridiplantae; phylum Streptophyta; class Pinopsida; order Cupressales; family Cupressaceae; genus Cunninghamia; species Cunninghamia lanceolata. Next base: position 4,818,673 of record BSBN01001709.1, on the reverse strand, counting down.
GTCTTCCTCATCTGGAACTTCAAGAACACAGTCTGTCGCCATTTGTCATAATGCAAGAGGTACTTCCGGACCTCCAAATCATACACAAATCAGGATGACACATCACAAGGACATCCCAAACACTCCTTCCAATCCGCAGATTAGGATAATACTATTCCGGACCTCACCGGACCTTTTTGTGATCCTCTGTCACCTCCGGATACTTGCCGGACCCGGTTCTATACCGGCAGCCACAACTCCTTCAGATCTTCATGCGGACCTCTGAAATCTTAACTGTAGCATCTCAAGACTCATATCTACTAACCCTTTAATCTGCATTCTCCGGTTCTCATCCTATACAGTACATTTACCTTCTTCTCATCACTGTTCTTCACTGTTCCTGACTGAGACTAATTTTCTCAATATCCTCAGCACACAACTCATCAAATCCTTCTTGTCAATGCAATATGAGTATGTTGACATCAATGACAACACTGGATAACCTCATACTTGCAACAATCTCCCCCTTTGTCATTGATGGCAACATATGATGTGAAAAACCATCAAGACAAGAACTTCATCTTTTCATATGTCTTCTCTTCCTTTACTGCTCCCCCTTTGATCATCAACCACTTGTTTTTCACATGTCTTCTCTCCCCCTTTGACATCAATGGCAAAGGGCTCATACTTGCAATTCTCATGCATCAGAATCATACTAGCTGCTCCCCCTTAGTTGCAGCTCCTCATTAGTCCGGATCACAAGATATGACTGTGATAGCCACCGGACTGATGCACATCAGTGCATCTTAGTTCATCACCGGAGGGGCCATGACCCCTAACTTCTCCCGGAGATATTCAAAAGAGTCCTTTGGAAGAGGTTTTGTAAAGATATCTGCAATCTGATCCTTGGAGGGAACATACTCCAATCTGACTTCTTCCTTGTTTACTTGTTCTCTCAAAAAGTGAAATTTGATAGATATGTGCTTAGTCTTAGAATGCAATACCGGATTCTTGGAAATATTAATTGCACTTGAATTATCACAGAAAATTGTGATAGGCTCCTCATATTCAACTTTGATGTCTCTTAGCATCTGCTTCATCCATAAGATTTGAGTGCAACTACCTACTGCTGCAATGTATTCTGCTTCAGTTGTAGACAGAGATATTGCATCTTGTTTCTTGCTTAGCCAAGAAACCAATCTCTTCCCCAAAAAGAATGCTCCACCACTAGTGCTCTTCCGGTCATCCACATCTCCTGCCCAATCTGCATCTGTGTAAGCATGAAGAGAGAAATCTGGATCTCTAGGATACCATAGACCATACTCAACTGTTCCTTTCAAGTATCTAAAAATTCTTTTGATTGCCATAACATGAGATTCTCTAGGATCAGCCTGGAATCTTGCCACAAGACCAACAACCTGCATTATATCTGGTCTAGTTTGAGTGAGATACAACAATCCACCAATCATTGATCTATACTTTGTCTGATCTGCCTTTGGAGAATCATCATCTTTGCTTAACTTACATCCGGTTGCCATAGGAGTGTTCATAGGCTTTGAGTCTTCCATACCAAATTTCTTTAACAATTCTTTCACATATTTGGTCTGAGAAATGAAGATCCCTTCTTTTGTTTGAGTAATTTGCAGACCCAAGAAGAAATTCATTTCACCAAGCATAGACATTTCAAACTCACTTTTCATCTGAATTGCAAAAGTTTTGCACATACTATCTCTTCCTCCAAAAATGATATCATCCACAAACACTTCAACAATTAGAATGTTTTCATGATCAATTTTGAAATATAAGTTACTGTCAGCAGTACCTTTGTTGAATCCAATCTGCACAAGATGCTTATCCAACCTTTCATACCATGCTCTTGGGGCTTGCTTCAATCCATACAAAGCTTTCTTCAACTTGCAGACCATATCATTATTATCAGACAATTGAAATCCATCCGGTTGTTCAATGTAGACTTCTTCTTCCAGATCACCATTTAGGAAGGTAGACTTGACATCCATCTGATATACCTTGAAGTCTTTGAAGGCAGCAAATGCAAGAAGTAATCTGACTGCTTCAATTCTTGCTACCGGAGCAAAAGTCTCTTCAAAGTCAATTCCTTCTATTTGAGAGTAGCCTTTGCAGACCAATCTAGCTTTGTTTCTGATTACTTCACCAGCTTCATTTAGTTTGTTCCGGAAGACCCACTTGGTTCCAATTACATTCGTGTCTCTAGGTCTGGGAACAAGATCCCAAGTATGATTTTTCTCAATTTGCATCAGTTCATCTTCCATTGCTTTGGTCCAGTTTTCATCATTGCAGGCTTCATTTATTATTTTAGGTTCAATCTTTGAAATCAGACAACATTCATTCTGATCTTGAGCAATATTCCTTCTAGTTTGTACACCTTTGCTTCTGTCACCTATGATCTAATCTTCAGAGTGATTCAGTCTTACATACCTTGGAATTTTGGGAGTATCCAGCACTGTTGTTTCTTGATCAGCCTCATTCAAATCTAACTCTTCTTCCTGATTTACCGGATCAGGCTGACTCTGTCTCACCGGAGAGGATTGAGGTCCTTGAACACTGTCTTGGTCATCTTCATCAAACTCATAAAATCTTGAAGGCTTCTCAATTCCTTCATCAACCTTCACATTGGTGCTTTCTATCATCTTCCTCAATCTCTTATTGTAACACCGGTATGCTTTGCTTTGAGTGGAGTAGCCCAAGAAAATTCCTTCATCACTTCTAGCATCAAACTTTCCTAGATCTTCATCTCTTTTAATATAACACTTGCTACCAAATACTCTGAAATATTTCACAGTAGGAGTGATGCCAAACCAGAGTTCATAGGGGGTCTTACCGGTGTTGTTTCTGATTTGAACTCGATTGAGAGTGTAGACTGCAGTGCTGATAGCTTCTTTCCAAAACATTTGAGGAACATTTGCTTCCAACATCATTGTTCTAGCAGCTTCCTGGATGGTCCGGTTCTTTCTCTCAACTACTCCATTCTACTGTGGAGTCTTAGGAGCAGACAATTGTCTCCTTATACCCTGTTTCTCACAAAAGTCAATGAATTCACAGATGTAAATTCACCACCTCTATCAGACCTTAGACATTTTAGTTTCAATCCGGTTTGATTCTCCACCATAGCTTTGAAGATTTTGAACTTCTCAAAAGCTTCTAATTTTTCTTTTAGAAAGGTAACCCACATCATCCGGGAATGATCATCTATTAACAACATGAAATATCTATCACCTTGCAGACTCTTGATTCTTGTCGGACCACATAGATCAGTATGTACTAATTCCAACAGTCCGGTAGAAGACTGATCTTTGCTTTTAAAAGAGACTCTGCTTTGTTTGCCTAACTGACATTCTTTACACACACTATTTTTAGGTTTTATCAACTTTGGAAGATCTCTCACAGCCTGAGTATTGCTTATTTTGATGATGTTATCAAAATTTACATGACACATTCTTCTATGCCATAACCAACTCTGATCAATTTGAACAAACAAACAACTTTTATTTGAACCAACCAGATGAAAGATGTTACCTCTTGTCTGAGTACCGGATGCAATTTCAGTTCTGGAGCTTGTAAAGATTCTGCATTTTCCATTCTTGAACCGGAGATCATAGCCTTTGTCCACTAACTGACCAACACTGAGAAGATTGTGCTTCAATCCTTCAACATACAGTACATTTCCTGTTTTGCTCTTACCATCAAAGGAAATAGTTCCCCTACCTCTGATTCTGCCAGCAGAATTGTCACCAAAATTTACCATTCCTCCTTCATATCTTTCCAAGTCTAAGAACTTATTCTTGTCACCAGTCATATGGTGAGAACATCCACTGTCAATAACCCAATCATCCTTTTCTTCCACTTGAGCAGCCAAGGCTTTTTCAACAACTTTGTGATTGACAGATTCAGAGAGCAAGGAATCTTCTTCCTTGATGGCTATAAACACCCACTCATTTCTGGATTTGCCTCCTGGTTCTGATTCATCATCTGTTACTCCTTCATTGTCATCTTCTTCATGAACATAATAGCAATTCTTTTGAAACCTTTGTCTGTGAGTATTAGATCTTGCAGATCTCTCCGGACATCTTGAGGCAAAATGACCAATCTTATTGCAGTTGAAACACTTAAAGGGTAGTTTTCCTTCATACTTACCGGATCCTCTTGGCAGTCTCTTTGCAATGAGGGCTTCAAGTTGAGCTGTTTCTGCTTCTTCTTCTTCCATGTCTCTTCTTGCTTGATCATACCATGACATTTTCCTTGATGAGTTTTCACCCGGATCAAATCTCTGTTTGCCTTTCACATAGGCACTGGCTTTGAAAGCAGATTCAGTCTTGGGAGGATCATCTCCAAACTCGGTCATTTCAAATGCAGCTAGTTTTCCAGCCAGTTGTTCTCTTGTGACAGTTGTGTGGGCTCTGAATTCATCAATGGCAGCAACTTTGATTTTGTAGGCAGTAGGAAGGGATCTTAGGATTTTGCAGACAATCTCATTTTCATCTAAAGTTCCACCAGCATTTCTGATTCCACATACCAGCTCATTTACTCTTGGCATAAAGGTAGTGATGTTTTCATCATCTCTCATTTTCAATCTTTCAAATTTCCCTTTCAGACTTTGCAACCTTGCACTTTTGACAAACTCATCTCCTTCATACAGAAGTTCTAGTTTAGTTAGGATCTCATATGCAGTGGGTAGGTCAATGACATTCGAGAGATCTGAGTCATTCAATGCGCTTAGAAGAGCTTCCTTGGTCCGCAGATTGTTTTCAGCTTCTGTGATTTCATTCAGAGTAGTCGGACCACCTTGTGGAGGTACATATGGTTTTGAAATCATACCCAGATATGCTTTTCCCATGCATTCCAAGTGACACTTCATGCGACCTTTCCAGAGAGTGAAGTTGGTTCCATCGAACTTCAGACTATCCTTCTTGTATGACGACATCTCGGATCTCCTCAAGCGGTTAAGCTCTTGTCAGAGGAACTTGGCTCTGATACCAATTGTTGGATCTAGGGCATACAACTGAGAGGGGGGGGTGAATCAGTTGTATAAAACTTCTTCTCATTCAAACACTTAACTCACTGTTGTTAGTTAGCAGCATATCAAATAATCATCCATGGAAGCATAATACATAAACACAAGAGCAGATAAGCATCAACACATTGAACACCAAGATTTTGACGTGGAAAACCCGGTTAAGGGAAAAACCACGGGGTGATTAACCCAAGAATTATTCTCTGTTAGAAGAATAAAGAAAAATGAATGGCACATGCCAATAAGGGCTCACTGCCCGAGCACACTGCTCACAAAGAGGCCCACTGCCTACAAGGAGACACACTGTCTACAAAGTGATGAAAATCACAGTCTTGAACTGGAGAATGACATCTCTACCATGTCCGGATCAGTTCCAATTAAGCCCAACAATCTCTGCTCTGCCTTTCGCACGTTTCTTCGCTATACCATGCTCATCCTCACACCACACCCTGAAATGAACTCACAAACCATTATTTATACAAGACATCGACTTAGGAACAAACATCTAAGTCGGCAAACAACCATAGGAGTATCCGCAAGATGAATAACACATCCGGTCGGCCGTCACAAGAACATTCGCAGGATGAACAACTCATCCGGTCGGCTACACAGAGCAAGAACTTCATCCGGAAGAATAACTTCAATTCCGGGCTCTACCATCAATGCGGACCAACAACACAACCTAAACAAGATCCAAGAACCTTCACAAGCCTGTCTGAATGTCTGGATACATCCGCACTTCCTCTTCTTACTGGGATCTCTTGTCTTCCTCATCCGGAACTTCAAGAACACAGTCTGTCGCCATTTGTCATAATGCAAGAGGTACTTCTGGACCTCCAAATCATACACAAATCAGGATGACACATCACAAGGACATCCCAAACACTCCTTCCAATCCGCAGATTAGGATAATACTATTCCGGACCTCACCGGACCTTTTTGTGATCCTCTGTCACCTCCGGATACTTGCCGGACCCGGTTCTATACCGGCAGCCACAACTCCTTCAGATCTTCATGCGGACCTCTGAAATCTTAACTGTAGCATCTCAAGACTCATATCTACTAACCCTTTAATCCACATTCTCCGGTTCTCATCCTATATAGTACATTTACCTTCTTCTCATCACTGTTCTTCACTGTTCCTGACTGAGACTAATTTTCTCAATATCCTCAGCACACAGCTCATCAAATCCTTCTTGTCAATGCAATATGAGTATGTTGACATCAATGACAACACTGGATAACCTCATACTTGCAACAAGTTATCTCTGTACCATTAATTAAGAATTTGAGAGACTGATGGTACATGGAGGGAACAACTTTCATGGCATGGATCCATGGACGTCCTAAGATAATGTTGTAAGGTAGCTCAATGTCAAGGACTTGGCACCTAGTTTCTAGCATGACATGGCCTACTTGTATAGGCAAGTGGATAACACCTTCTGAATGGCGCTCAACATCATCATACCCCTTGATTGTAATACTTCGATCAATATTTAAATGATCCTTAGAGTATGCCAATTGTTTGAGTAACTTGAGAGAACATATATTGAGACCAACACCACCATCTATAAGTATGCATTTGATCGTTTATGGATGAGAACCTCAATGTGAAGTGTATCAATTTGACATGGATCATGAGATGGGAGGTCTATTTTAGAGAAGACCACATTTTAAGGTGAGGCAATGTTACCTATTATAGATTGGAAATCCATGACCGCTATGTTGTTAGGAACTGAAGACTCATGTAAGGCTTTTTCTAGCATAGCTTTATGTGCGAGTGATGACCATAGAAGGTCCAAGATAGAGATATGTGCAGGAGTTTTCCCTAGATGTTTGACTAGATTGTAATCAGATTGAGTTGGGAGACTTGGTGTAGGACCACGAAGGGTGACATGACCACCATGAGTTGTAACTGTGTAATCCATAAAATTGCCTTTGATAATGAGGGTAGATACATGAATTTCTTCAAAACGTCCCACAATAGAGTCATAGGAAATATAAGCTTTATTAACACCTTTACCTTTGTTAGGATTTTGATCTTGACCATGGTTAGGGAATGGCTCCTTGTACATGTTAAGGTTTTTATTGGTGTTTTGAGTTGGTGGTTCATCATCAAAAGTGATTTGTTTTCTGTCGATAAGGTTTTGGATCAGGTGTTTGAGTTTCATGCACGATATGGTTCAGTGTCCTTTAGTTCTATGGTACTCACAAAATTGATTATCTTTGTACTATGTGGTTTTATAAATAGGTTTTCCATATGGGGGAGCATCTGGTAAGGTGACGAGTCCATTGTGTATAAGTTTTTGTAGAACTGACTCTATAGGTTCTCCCAAGGGAATGAATTGATGTCGTGGAGGGTAATCTTGTTGAGGTTGCTCTTGTTGTCGTTGTTGTTGGTTTTGGTTTGGTTCTCTTTGTTGTTGTTGGTTTTGTTGAGGTGAAGGTTGACTTGGTTTTGATGAAAGATGTAGGGGTGTTTGTAGTGTTTGGACATGTTTGGAATCTACTACACCATCATTGACCACATTTTTATTTTTGTTCCAAAACTTGGGCTTATCATTTGTTTGTTGTTGAGGAGCATAGTCTTTAGTTTCTTTGAAGATTTTTACCACACCTTTAGCAATGAAGGCCTTTTCAATGTTGATGCCCTTATAGGTAATTTCGTCAAAGGTTGTAGCACTAAGGATTTTCAAATGAAAACCTAATTCTTGGTTAAGGTTCTGCACCAACATACTCACAAGCTATTTTTTGGGTATCTTGAATGGGAATTTGGTAGCCATTTGTCACCATCTTTGAAGGAAGGAGATGAGAGTTTCACCATTTTCCTATTGATTGTTGCATAGGTCAGTTATGGAGACTTCATTTTCTGTGTTGTAGGACAAATGGGTGGCAAATTTCTCCACAAGCTCGTTAAAAGATTTGATACCCATGGGTAGGTGCGAGAACCATTCTATAGCTTGACCTCCAAGACTACGAGGAAAGAGGTGCATAAGATATTTTTTGTTATGTGAGACCTCAAAGAAAGCGAGATAGAATTCTCTAAGATGGTCTTTTGGGTCTCCTTTTCCTTTGTATTTATCAAATTTGGGAATAGTGAAGTTGTGAGGAAAAGGGATCATGAGTAATGACCGATCAAATGGATAAGGACAAACTTCTTCTAAAGAGAAGGTTTTCTTGGTGTGGCCAAATGTAAGATCAGATAGTTGTTGTTGAACCTCCACAATTTTTAGCTCCATAGTTGTGGGAGGGGTTGGAAACATCTCCTGTTGTCCTAGAGGTGGTTGTTGTTGGCCATATGGAAGATTGTAGTGGAAGCCATGGGCATTGGTGTTATAAGGGTCGTATGTGTTGTATGTGGGGTCGGATGGGGTTGGTTTTGGGTGTTTTGATTTTGGGGAGGTGGGGGTGGTGCTTGGTAAGTATGGATGCTTTGTGATGGTTGTAGATAAGAGTTCTATATTGGTATTGTGGAGGTGGTGTGAAAGAAGAATTTGATGGAGGGAAGCTAAAGTTTGTTGGGTTTGGTTGTGGTGGTGGAGTATAGCCATAGGAATTTTGGTTTTGAAAATTTTGAGGGTTGAGATAGGTGTGGGTTAGGTTGAGAGTGGAAGATCTTTGTGGTGTAGGGACATATGTAGATGGATTTTGTGATGGTTGTGGTTGCATGAAATTGTTTGCGTTAGTGATACAGAGGGTTGATGATGTTGGGGGTGGTGTTAGTTGAGACCCTTGTTGCATTGCTACATAAGTGTTTCCTAGATTGTAATTTGGTGGGAAACCGTCTTGTGATGTGGTAGCCAATGTTCCACTTGTGATGGGAATGTGTGATATGCTAGGAGGGTGTTGTGTGTTTGATTGAGCTAGAGTGGCTTATTTTCCTAGTTCTTCTTGACATCATAAAGTCTCGTGTTGGTGTGTATAGATCTCCATAGGAGTCATAAGTGGTGATATGGGTCTTTCTGCTATTAGATTTTGATAAAGAGGATTTTCATATTAATCTGCAAAAGATTTATTCGTTCTCCCTTGTAAGCTTTGTTTGGGTATGGGAGTCGTCATGGTTGACATAGTTTGGACCGCAGTTATAGCATCATGGGTTTTTTTGTCTCTTTAAGATTAGATAGGTCAAAATCTTGGGGTAATTGTGCTCCTTATTCTACTAGTAAGTGAAAGAAATGATCTTGGTTCTCACTAACAATTTTGTCAAATGTGCCTATGGCTCTAGGATCTTGCATAATTTCATCAAGGTCTTGTCTATATTCTTGAGAGGATTGACCTTCTTCAAAGTGTCGCTCTTCTTGAGATGGGACTTGAACCATGGTATAATCAGGTGTAGAAAAATCATGAGGTGTGCCGGTAGTGAATTGAGTGACATATACCAAAGGGACATGTGAGGACCGCCCTTTTTACTTCTGTTGTTATGACTATTTACATTACTGTTATTGTTACTTTTTATGTTTGTGGGATAGCAGTTCCCGGAATTGTCAAACTATTAAACTTTATTATGATTTCGGAAAAACTAATTGGGTGATGTTTGGATAAGTTTACATTTCAGAAAAAAAAAAAAAATTAATTAGGTGATGATGGAAAATTGTAATATGATTTCATTTATGTTAATTAGTACCATGTCATGCTAATACATGTTTTTAAGTTGCTTCGGCTATGATGATTTTATGTGGTTCCTGATCTTGTAATTTAGTGTGCAGGAATTACTAATCGAACCACAGATTTCGGAGATCATTCCGCACCTTGTTATTTGTTATTCCCTGTTAAGCCGATCTGATTCCACAAGGAACCAAGATCTCTTTGTGTTTGATGTAATGATGTAATGTGGTCTTTCGTATGGTCGAGTGGGTTAGGTTACCCTCATGTAACATTATTTTATAATTTGTGTTGTAAAAAGGATTGAAATTGAATTTCCTTATTTAATTTAAATTTATGAGGCCTTTTCTTGTGCTTTACCTTGACCAGGGGTGTCTTGTATGGGTTAAAGTTGACCCTGGGTTATACCCCATGGGTCTAGGGGCCCATTTGGCATGGGTAACCCTTGAGTAACCTCCATCTAGTCATCTTAACTTCCCCCTAAAGTTAAGTGGCGAAAATTGGAGGTAGGAGGGGACATAATGGGTTGTACGAACACCCAACCCATCCCCTCTACATTCCCCAAGGTAAGAGATGCCATCCATTATTGAAGGATTGACTTAAAGTCACCCCTTCCATAGTGAGATTCCCCCATGTGCTGTGGGGACACCCATGTGAAGAAGGGAAGAAGGGGCATGGGTCACCTGTCTTCTTCCCCATTAACTCCTTTTATTTCTCCCATGCGTAAGAGGAATCACATGAGGAGAGGAATAAGGAGTACTCTTGGGAAGGGTGAGTGACATAAGCCACCAGGGCAGAATAGTGGTTTTGGGGGAGAGTGAGAAGGTGACAAGTGTCACCTCCCCATTCCTCAAAACTGAAAAGAATTTGGTTATTTGTTTTGAATTTTGGGATGAGAGGAAGTGAGTTGAATTTTGGGGAAACTTTCATTTTGCCTTACTAAAAAAAAAAGAAAAGTTAGCTTGTAGGAGAGAGAAGGGAGAGGGAGTTGGTGGCTAAGGTTGGAAGAGAACTCTGTGGGCTCTGCAACAGCTTCATTCCAGGAAGGCTTTGTAAGGTTGGTTGAATTTTACCTTTGTTTCGTATAGCTGAATGTGTATGTAAAGTGTGTGAATTTGTGTTTAGATTTGTTTGCTGTGGGGTTTGTTGTCGGGTTGTTTGACAGAGCTTCTCCCACTTGGGAGAAATGCTCATCAAGTTTGGGGTAGGGGAGGAGAGATCCTCCTCGGGTGCATACCTATTTCCATCTTTTGGGATGTTGAAAGCCTTGAGGGCATGTATCTGTGTCTGTATCTTTGACTTGAGAGTCATATACAGATTTCTTAAAACAAATTTGTGATCAAACTTGGTTTGAGACCAAGAGAAATTGTATTGGTTAACTTATCTGTCAGGGTGACACTCTAGAGTCGAGTGTGTCCACTCTCCTGCCCCTTATGAAACTCACTGTAGTTGAGTTTCCGTGTTGTGTAAATGACCCACGGGTGTTTGTGTGCTTTGGGATTGTTGTTGTTACTGTTGTGAAGTGGAGTGCTTGAGTTACCCAGGTGTGAGTATGGTCTCCCTAGCTCGGGGGTGACCCACTTGCGGGTCTACGGAAGGGAGGAGAGCTAGATGAGTGGTGTTTTCTTCTTTGTTTGTCTTTGATACGCAGGTTTTCTCTTGGAGCTTCTGGTTGGATATTTATGAAGAAACAGCTTATTCTTCTTTGTCATGAGAATTAGGCCTGGGTCATTTCATAAGAGTTGAGGAGGGAGCACCTCTCTTGTTATTGCTGCAATTTATTGTTACCCTGGAGTGAAGGAAATCACCTCCCTGATCTTGTTATTGATGGACTTTTACTTGGTTGTCACAAGCTATCAGTTGTATATTGTTTGGGAGAAGGAAATTCATATCTGGGAAGTTAGTTGTTTGTATCCAGGGTTTAAAATAATCTCTTGCTTTATGTAGTGGAAGAGTTATCTTTTCTAGAATATGAATGTGGTTTTCAAGTTATGTTGTTTTGGAAACCTTTTTAAAAATAGTGTTTAATATGTTAATGAAAGGAAGAGTTCATCTCTTATTTGCAATCTAATCTGAGTTTGTTTACGTAATTGAAAGTTTGGAATTGCTTAACTAGTTGAAATGTTAGTTTTATGGTTCATTGTTCTAATGGAAAAGACAATTTTACATGTTTAAGTTTATTCTTCATATATAGTGGTTTCAGTTAATTTGCAAAGATTAGAGGAAATCTAGCATGTATATATTTCTGTTCGTTAATTTAAGAAACTTAAATGTTTTATGAAAATGGAATATATATCGCTATATATAAATATATATATATATATATATATATATATATATATATATATATATATATATATATTAGTTGTTATTTAATTACCATTTTTTTTTACCGAATATGAGAAACTAACTATTTAATTGTAATGGACAAATTTGAATGGTAATAAAATATATATATACATTTGCATATATATATATATACATATATATATATACATATATATATATATACATATATATATATACATATATATATATATACATATATATATATATATATATATATATATATATATATATATATTTAAATAGAATAATAGTAACTGAATAAATTGTGTAGTAAAACAAAAACAAGATTTACAGATTTAAAGACTTAAATAAAAATATATATATATATATAAATATTATTGATGTTTTAGTATCATCGAATGCAATAAAAAACGGATCTCATTTTAAGACTGGCGTCATTTGAGAACGCTATGTTGAAAACACAGTCGAAGCTTTGTGTATGTTGGGCGGTGGGGAGTAATCCCCACCGCAGTCCCTATTTAATAACCACAGAGGTGTGGGGAGGGGCGGAGCCCCACCCACACCCCACATCGTGGGATGTGGGTGGGGCTCTGCCCCTCCCCACATCCCCCTGCCGTTTAAACCCCCGCGGAGCTCTTAACTCCGCCCACAGCAGCGCTTCGCCGCCGCTGTCTCTTGCGGCCTCCATCCCTCTGTGCGGCCGACCCCTGCCGCCAGTCCCCTACACAACAAAACATAAAATGTTAAGTAAAAAAAAAAATGTTAGGGCTATTTAGCCCTAACATACATGCAATGGATCATTTAAATAACAAAGCAAAAATATATATATTTATATATATATATATGTTGGCATAATAAATGTCATATATATATATATATGTGTCATATATATATATATATATATATATATATGTGTCATATATATATATATATATATATATATTACGTTTTGAAGGGGAATTGTAAATAAATATAGATATAGTTAGTTATACAGTTCTATATGTATATATATATTACATATATATTACATATATATATTTATATATATGGTATATATATACATAGAAGAGGTGTCTTGGGCCATTTTATGAGGCCCTCTCTATCATTCATAACAAGGAGATGTGCAAAATTAATTAAAAACAAAATATATTGTCACAGTTAGGTTTATTTAAGTGTTGAACACAATAACCAAAGAAGTTATGTTTCCATGATCAGGGTTTTATAAAGTGGAGAGCCTCCTACATCTATTAACAATGGTATACGATTCACAATAAGAGTATTAATATTAATTATTAGTAATAATAACAACAGTAAATATAAATAAGAGAAAATAAAATGATAATTAAAGAGAGCATAAAGGAATATACTGTATTACTCCGGAAAGAGTTTCTCGGAAGTTTCCACTATCAACGCGATTCAATACCAGGAAAATGAAGAGGAAAATTACACGCCACCTTACTTAAAGAAACACTGGAAATAAACTTAAGAAGCCATCACAGACATTCCATGTGAGGCCATTTTAATCTCAACTGTAGTAAACGTCCATATAAGTAAACCTGTAAGAGAGTCAGAAGAAGAAAAACTAACATTGGAAAACACAAAGGAGAAAATGCGCGACATTTCCCACATGGGATAAGAGAACTAAGTTGATGGACCCTTCCGCTAAAATTTACATACGTAGAGGAGGAACCTAGATCAGAGAAGATTAGGAGACCGAGTCCAGCGAAGTAGTAAACCAGCCTATGTGACCTAGACCATCCGGAAGTTAGGTTTAATATCAACAATAGCTGCAGTGATAACCCTGATTGATGTAAATCATGAAGAAAGACCCGGATATACATAAAGAAAGCATAGAAAATGAAAGAGAGAGAGAGACCGAAATATAAGCAAACTAAATTATCAGAGAAATAGTTAAGGAAAGTGCGATAAAAAGACAATCAAAATTAAGACCCAGAGAAAAGGGAAGAGAGAGCAAACAAACCGCCTCGTTGAGAATGCTAAGTCGTAGGAGGAGTATGTTTCAGGAAGCAAGAGAGGAGACAGACAACCGTGTCTTGCTGAAAATTGACTAAATAGGGAGATCACTAGTCAGTTTAGTCAGAACAAGGCGTCGTGGGAAGTTGTTAATCTATCAGCGAACCACGTGCGTAAATGAGTGCTGCGTAATTCCCACTAACGCCGTAAGGTGTTATGCTGCCAGAAATTGCTGAGGTTTAGATTTAGGAACTTTGGTAATCTCACTCTTGCAATGACGTTAGCGGCGTCGTAGAGATCCTCTTGTTGGTCTGCTTACGTCTGGTTGCACGCAATTGTACTTATATCCCACCGAAAGCTGTAGTATTTTCGCCATGAGAGAACACCGCCAAGCATGCTTACGCATGCGAGGGGGTTTGTAGGACAGTGTGAGAAAAGTTTTTCATATCTCGTGTCATAACCACATAATAGATGTGGCTATGACACGTGTGATGTGTGTTGTGACCACAAGGAAAATGTGGGCATGACAGGACATTACCTTCTTGAGGATTGGTTGGTCTTTCCATTGGTGTTTTTGGAGTACCTTTTGGAGTCATGTTGGATTGTCTTGGTTGAGGTGTATGAGGGGGTGATTTACGCTTCCTTAGGGCAATTTGTTTAGCCTTCATAGTATGTTGGAGTCTAGTGGTTACCATGGGATGCACTAGGACAATGTTTTTGAGTTTTTGCTAGGATTTTATTGAGGTAGATTGATGAATCAATTTTTCTAGACCAAAGGCACTAGACTATTTTACCAAATGTGTTGAAGTAGTGTTGGTGATGTTTAGAAGGCAAATTTTGATAGATTTAGATTTGATTTTGATTGGATTTTCTTTGGCAAGAGAAAACACATTAAATAAAGTGGCAAAAAGGACTGACACAACATATAGTGTATTTTTAGGGCTCACCAAAAAGCCCAATGTCTTCATGGGTATTAGACAATTGCAAACAATTTCAAGCACTTTTATCCGTAGAGACAAGCTTTCATTGTGATAGTTCAGCCCACAACTTAAAATCTTCATCGATCAAATGTCATTCCATATAGATGTCGTACATTTGTATCTTTGCGAGAGATGATATGTAGGGATATCTCACCCTCCACTTGGAAAGCCACAAGTAGGTCACAAGTGGTTATGCTAGCCGATGGAATACAATCTCTTCTCAAGGGAGGCAATGGTGAGTATCTTGGGGGCAAAACCAGCTATGCCCTTGCATTAAAATTTATTGCAACATTTAGAAGTGAATCAGGTAGTCACTATCTAGATGGTTCTTAGTTTCTTTGAGGGACCAACACCTTACAAGCAATGTGACAAGCTACTAAAAGCATTGACCAATCCTACTAAGAGTATCAAACACTTCGCACAATGTGAAAGTGCTTTCACAAAGAGCTAGTACACCTTTTTTTGATTTGGCACCACAAGGTAAGGTTGATGTCGGTTAGGACTTGGCTTTCACCTTATCCCCCTTATATAGCGGTTCAAAGGAAAACTCCACTTAAGGTCATCTCTTTTGGATGAAGCACAATCCAAAAGTAGGCCCTTCTAATAGAATAACTGAAAAGTAAGATCAAGCATGTCAAACAAAGGTTCAATTGTCCCATTATAAGAAAAAATAAGGTGCAACTAGATTAGGCACACACACGATTGTAGTTGTCAATTGTCGCTTATGAAATTGAAGTGTTTGGCATTTATGTCCATTATCCCTTAGAGAATTGAAGTGTTTTAGCATGCATGTCCTTTGTCCCTTAAGAAAGAAATATGATCCTAAGACCTAGATTGCAAAAGATGATTTGTTCAATTGTCCATTAAAAAAAATATGTTTCTAAGACTTAGTGTGATAGATTTGGCAATTTCTTCAAAGCTTATCCTACATGAACATATTAGAGAAACCTATTTTCTCTATTTGAGTGATAAGAAGCTACAACAATTTGATTAGTTCCACACAAACTCAAGAGTTAGCAAAAAACAACTTAATTGACCAAAAGTTCTTTACTGTATTACCAAAGACGACTTATTGTATTGCCAAAAGTGCTAGACTATGCTACCTAAGGTGAGTTACTACAGAACCAAAAGTGATCCACTGTGCTACCGAAGGTGTGCTACTATGCTACCAAAAGTGAGTTACTGTACTACCAAAAGCGCCTTACTGCCCCAAATCTAAAAAAAGTTATATTTCGTCAAAAAAGTTAGATCAAAAGATGATTTCATGGTTGAATTGACAATCTGGGATGTTAATAGATGATAAGATATGTAACCTGGAATCAAGAACAACTCACAAGATGCCATGAAAAGAAAGGTTAACTCAAAAAATGACAATACTCCTAAATATGTTAGCTTAAGTAGTATAAATGATAATTGAAAAACAAATAAATCAGCTTGTCAATCAATGAATGATAAGTATGATGGGTTAGAAACCCTGCAAATTAGAAAACAAAATCAGAAACAATAATAGACCAAAAGTACTTTACTATTATGCCAAGTGCACTACACTATGATATCAAAAGCACAGTACTGTGCTACTAGAGGCACTACAGTATCACCTGAAGGTGCTGTACTATTATACCAGAGGCACTACACTGTACTGCCAAAGGCACTTTTCTATGTTGATGTGTGTTGTTCCGTACTGTACTTCAAAAAAAAAATCTTAAAGAAAAAGAGTGATTAGTGGGTCGCACCAGGTATGCTAGAATGTGTATAGGGATAAAATCAAGATCAAATGATAATCAAAACAATGAAATAATCAAAAACTCAATCCTATAACATCAAGATAACAATCTAAATAAACAACCAAATAATTAATGAATTAACACAAAAATAATGAAAGCTTTCACCTAGATTGTATTGATATCTTGGTCGAATGTGGATTGCTTCATAAATTGTGAAACCATGTTTACAACAAATGGATGTAGATTGTGTTTGTTCTCAAAAGGTAGAAGTGTGCTCAATGATTCGATGTATGCTCCAAGTGCTAGAATGTCTGTGAATAAATGATCGAAGAGATCATAAGGCTGAATGATCAAAGAAGTTTTTTTGAAGGAGATGAGGGGGGTTTATATAGGATTCAATGAAGATCGATCAATGGTCTAGATAATTCAATGGAATCAACAAATGAGATAAATCTAGAATTCATGATGAATGTGTACCTGACATGTGTCACACAAAAAGATATTTTTGTGACTTAATTATTTTTTGATAAAGATAGGATTTGATTTCATAAATTAGAATGTTTTTTTATAATTTAAGAGTTGTTGATAAAAATAAGATTGATTAAGTCAATTAACTCAACTTGTAATTTACTTTTTTTGCATGTTTTGAGATAAATTAAATAATAAATTATTTAATTTTGTGTGCATGATGAACAATATTTATTTTTAGAAGATATTTGAGAATTAAATAAATAGATTTATTTAATTGTTTGTGCATGATAGAGGAATAAATAAAATTTTTGATTATATTTTACTTTTTAGAGATTGAGATAATTTAAATAAATTTAAATGATTTATTTAAATTTGGAAGAACAATTGATTTAATGAAATAATTAAAATTATTTAATTGTAGATAAGATTATTTGGAAGATAAATTAATTAAATAATTAATTTATTCAATTGATGTGGATTTGAAGATTGGAAGATGATTGATTTAATTAAATAATTAAAATTATTAAATTTGGGTGAATAAAGTTGATTTTGATTAAATTAATTAAATAAAAAAAATTATTCAATTAATGTTGAATTTAGGAGTTTTGGAAGAAATTGATGATTTTGATGAAATTAATTAAATAATTAGATTATTAAATTAATGTTGAAATGTAGGTGATTGGACAGATTTGATGAAATGCAAGTGATGTGATGCAAAGGGTCATTTTTAGGTGTCATTTTTGGGCTTGGTCTAAAGAATGCAAGGGCAACTTATCAAAGAGCAATGAAAGTGATATTCCACGATCTCTTTCATCGCATCATGGAGGACTATGTGGATGATATACTTGCAAAGTCTTCTAGGGCAGATCACATACAAGTTCTAGGACAGATCTTTGATAGACTAGAAAAATACCAAGTACGACTCAATCCAAAGAAGTGTCTTTGGGGTAACATTAGGAAAACTATTGGGATACATTGTAGCTTGTAGAGGCATTGAATTAGATCCAGCAAAAGTCAAGGCTATAGTAGAGATGCCTCCACCAAAGAATATGAAAGCATTAAGGAGCCTTTAAGGAAGGTTACAGTCTATTGGGTGTTTTATCTCATAGCTAGCAGATAAATGTCAACCATTTCAACACTTGCTCCAAAAGGATATCTCATTTCAATAGGATGATAAGTGTCAAGAAGCATTTGATCAGCTCAAACAATATCTAGCTACACCTCATGTCTTGGTACCACCAGTCGTCGATAAGCCTTTGATCTTGTACATCTCAACTACAACTATAGCCCTAGGGGCTCTTCTAGCATAGCATGATGAGTCAAGAAAAAACATGCAATCTATTATATTAGTCGAATCTTGGTGGGTTATGAACTCAATTATTCACCTATGGAAAGAGCTTGTTTAGCATTAGTGTTTTCTTCCCAAAAGTTGCAGCATTACATGCTAAACTAACACACAAATCTAATAGACAAAATTGAACCATTAAAGTATCTACTAGCAAAATCAGCTCACAGGCAAACTAGCTAAATGGGTCATGATCCTTAGTGAGTATCCTCTATATCGCATATTTTCAACATTAATTAAATAAATCTTCTTTATTTAATTAATTTCAATAAAATTCCTCTATATTCTTCCAAAATTAAATATTTTTTATTATTTAATTAAATCATTATCCTTTTTCAAATTTCAAATCCTCATTAATTAAATAAATCCAATTATTTAATTAATCAATTATCCCTCTAAATTTAAATAAATCATCCAAATTTATTTAAGTTGACTGAATCCCTAAAAATAAATAAAATTAATATTTTATTTATATTCTTTCATCATGCAAAATAAATTAAAGCAATTTATTTGTTTAATTTATTTAAATCTTCAAATCTATTCTATGTTTTCAATCATGTACAATCAATTAAATAAATTTATTTATTTAATTTCAATTATCTTCCAATTCCTCTAAAAATATCATGTTAACTCATGTGCACAATCAATCTTATTTTTAGAACTTCAAAAAGGAAATCTAAAGTTAAGTTAATTGGCTTTAATTTATCTTATTTTTATCATCAATTCATAAATTAGAAAAAAAACATTCTAATTTATGAAATCAGATCTATCTTTATCATGTCCATTATCAAAAAGAAATTATCTTAATAAAAATACCTTTTTGGAGTGACACATGTTGTGTGCAAATTCATCATGAGTTATTTGATTTATTTCAACCATCCATTTCATGGATTTATTTCATCTATTGATCAATCATGTCCTAAAACTATATAAACCCCCCTCATCTTCGTAACAAATCCTCTTCAATCTTTTATGCATCTGAGCTATAGGCATTCTTACAACATTTTGAGCATACTATGTATTGTTGAGCACATCACATCGAATCTTTGAGCACACTATCCAAATCCTCTTGTTGCAACACCATGGGTACGCAATGTTATTGAGCAATCCATAATCTAACAAAAAGAACTATACAATCTAGGTAAAGGCTTTCTTGTTTTAATTCAATTATTCATTGATATTGGTATTTGCCTAGACATTGAAGTAGACCCAACAAAAGTCAAGGCTGTAGTAGAGATACCTCCACCAAAGAATCTGAAAGAATTAAGGAGCCTTCAATCTAACTCAAGAAGATCTACTATGAAGGCAAGGGAGGGTATAATCTCATATGCTTGTCAGCCTCCATCTTTTATTTTAAAATAAAATAAAATTGTCCTCTTTCACTTTTTTTTTAGAAGATAAATTTAAAAAAGAAAACACAAATCCTTTAAATAATGTTTATGAAACCCTTTTTTTAAAAAAAACAAGAAGTTTTTTTTTTTAAAAAAGAAAGTAAAAAAAAGTATGTACCTTGGCAGGTATGTACCCTGCATGTGCAGGGTAGTACATCCTTTTTGTCTCTTTGTTTCTTTCTTTCTTTTGACTTTTGTTTTTTTTGGATTTTTCTTTTTGGATTTTATGATTTTCTTTTTAATTTTTAATTTTATTTTTATTTTTAGATTTTTTTTATTTTTCTTTTTTATTTTTATTTTATTTTATTTACTTATACCTGCACAGTGATTGTACGGCCTCATGTTGCATGCCTGAGGTAAAAAAAATTACCAAATTTTTGCTTGCACCGAAATAGGTCAAATTATATGTTTTTCTTCTCCTACCGACCCTTCTGAATGCAATCGTGATGTCTATTTTTACTGATCAAGCTTACTTTAAAAATTCATCTTCGGATCTCTTCTAGAAAAAGAGTTAAAAACCTGTGAAATCAAACTAAAAATTCCACAAATTTGATATTAAATCAGGACCAATGGGTCCCACCGGGCATGCTAAAATGTGTATAGGAAAAATTAAGATTGAATGAATAATATCAAAAGAAATGAAATAACAACTCAAATCCCCACAACATCAAAATATCTATCTAAGCAACAACCAAATCAATGAATAATCAAGTTATGAACAAATAAGCTATCACCTAGATTGTTTGGATCTCTTGGTCGAATGTGGATTGCTTCATAAATTGTGAAACCATGTTTTCAACAAGCAGATGCAGATTGTGTTTGTGCTCAAAAAGGTAAAAGTGTGCTTAATGATGCGATGTATGCTTAATGTGTTATATGCTCAATGTGCTATATGGATGCTTGAGAATAAATGATCGAAGAGGATTTGTTATGGAGATGAGGGGGGTATATATAGTTTTCAAAGAAGATCAATCAATGGTCTAGAAAATTCAATAGAATTAATGGATGAAATAAATCTAGAATTCATGATGAATGTGCACCTGACATGTGTCACACAAAAAGCTATTTTTTGTTTGAGTTAATTGGTAAAAAGATATGGAACAACCATATTTTTTTCTAATTTATGAGTTGGTGATAAAAATAATATTGATTAATTCAATTAACTCAACTTGGAATTTACTTTTTGCATAATTTGAGATAAATTAAATAATAAATTATTTAATTTTGTTTGCATGATAAACAAGATTTATTTTTAGACGAATTAGAAGATAAAAAAATAAATTAAATAAATAAATTTATTTAATTGTTGGTGCAAGATTAGAGGACATAGAATATATTTGAAGATTTAAATAAATTAAACAAATAAATTGATTTAATTTATTTTGCATGATGAAGGATAAATAAAATATTTGATTATATTTTATTTTTAAAAGAGATATTCAATTTAAATAAATTTGAATGATTTATTTAAATTTGGAAGAATGATTTGATTTAATTAAATAATTAAAATCATTTAATCATAGATAGGAAGATTTTGAAAATAAATTAATTAAATAATTAATTTATTCAAGTGATGTGGATTTGAATATTGGAAGATGATAATGATTTAATTAAATAATAAAAATTATTTAATTTTAGAAGAATAAAGTTGATTTTGATGAAATTAATTAAATAAATAGAATTTATTCAATTAATGTCAAATTTGAGAGATTTGGAAAATTTCGATGATTTTGATAAAATTAATTAAATAATTAGATTATTTAATTAATGTTGAAATGCAGGTGTTTAGGCAGATTTGATGAAATGCAAGTGATTTGAAGACATGGTCATTTTATGGTTTCTACATTTTAGACTGACACAACAGATAGTGTATGTCCTAGACTCACAAAAAAGCCTAATGTTTCCATAGGTATAAGATAATTTGAAAAAAATTCAAGCACTTTTTATCCCTAGAGACAAAGGTTCATGTTGTGTGGTTACACAACATGCCCCATTTTGACTTGGCAAAATGGGGACCCAACTTTTTGGCTTGGCTCGTGTTGGCGGTTTGGTAAAAGTAAGTCGTGTGCATCATCATGTAGAGCCAGGATGATATAAGTCACCGTTACGAGGTCAATTTGTTAAAATTTGTATTTCTTTCCTGTGACCTCATAGTTTGAAAGAGTATTAAAATTCATGTAGGTTTGCCTTTTACATCACCCTGATATTCCTCAGGATGTGAAAGTTATGAACAGTCAAAGTTTTGGTCAAACCTGATATTCACAAGAGGGGATCATATTTTTATAACCTTAGTCATGTTGTTGAAGATCATCATCATCTTTGAAACATTCCCCGATAAGTCATGCGGCTCAAATATCTGGACGTCAACTTTAAGTGGTAGTAAATCTTCCCGTCAAGCAGTCTTTTGTATCGTGAGCGTCATGTTTTCAAATGTAACCCAATATTTCTTAATATCCTCCTGACGCGAAATATCACCCTTAGCAAATATCCTGATGATGTCATCCAAATCTAATAAATGAAGAAACAAACATGACGATGACATCATCATCACATTTACATTCGACAGAATATTTTCTAAACATGATCATGTTCGCATAATATGACGATGACGTCATGATGCATTTCTGATACAAAGAACGAATATCATGATGACGTCATCCCAATATTCCAAAAGAGAGACATGTAAGCTCGTCTCGTCATCATCATATTTGAAACATCACCCGATACATCAGAATATCCTCCTGATGTACCAAACACAACCAAAAGGTGCTTTGTCACCCGAATCTTGTCGCGATAACAATTCCCATATAAGGGAGGAGGATGATATTGAAACTTGACCTGATATTTGTGAATATCATCCTGCCCTCATGATATCCTGTCATATGGATATCCCCCCGCTCCCGTTGCTGCCATTATCATTTAATGTGCACAGACAGGGTAGGTGGTTCCCGCCGAGCTCGGAACCTAATGAAACACCTGGCGAGATCCTGTGTTTTCACACGAATAATCAAGGAATACAATCTAATTTGTCAGAGTTACCCTAAATTTACCCTAATTGCGAGGTTAAAAGGTAATTCAACCATCATTTTCACATTTACCTTGTGATAAAATTGTTTTACAGAGCACTAGCTTCCATATCCTCATATAGGCGATTGTTGCACGATTTGAGCTCACGGGCAGAAGGAAGGAAGTGATCAGCAGTTGAATCAAGAGCGTTGTTAACAATCTATTGGTATAAAAGAGAAATTTGCATAACCAGGTAAGTAAATGAAACCCTCATCATGTTGTTTCTGTTCTGGTATGATGATGCAAGTTCTGGTTTATGCATCCATATGATTAAGTAATGTCGAACAGATATAGTAGGCATAGTGATTTATGAAGTTAATAGCAATATGCATGCAAGTGTATACCTGTTGTGAGATGGGATTTTGTTAATTACAGGTACTCATGGCTGACAAGCAGTTTGTCAAGTGTCAGAAGGAATTCAGTAGGCCTATGTTCTCTTCTCAGAGGGGGGTCCTATTCATGTATGGAGCAATTACAGACACCCATCAGGGAAGCACCAATCTAGAAGCCTGGTCAACTAAGCTGAATGATGGGCATGACAAGAGTCCTATGCTAGACACAGTGTTCGTATCAGGGATGTGGAATGCTATCAGTTTTTCATACTCCATGGATTCTCCGGAGCTGGTCATAGAATGTGCCCAGAATTATAATCCTCAGACAAGGCAAGTGGTGAAGCATGGGAGGATATATGCAGACCTCTCCATCAAGGGTCTCTCCCAGACATTTGGATTGCCACTGGGCAGTAAAGTTAAGAGCGTGGACCTTAGGAAGTCAGAAAAAGAGTATGAAGCCAACAAGAAACCAGCCAGGAAGAACATGTATCAATGGCGGGCTGAAAACAGCACATATCCTGTAGCAGCCAAGCTTCCTATGCACAGGTTCAAATATGATTTTAGTGAGGAGTTCCAATACATGATTGCACTCCTAAATAGAGTAACAGGCTAGCCAGATGCTGGTAGTTTCAGAGATTGGATGTACAGAATAATAATGATGTGTCTATATTCAGACATCAAGCCACTATGGGGCTAGATAATAAGTGATGCTCTGCATGAGCAGCTGATGAACCTGGGAGGTTCAAATTGTGCATTTTATATGACATCTTACATTGTTTATTCTTGTGCTTATAAAGGCACTTTTGATGCCTTAGTTATAGATGGAAAGCTCACAGGCACAAATGCTGTGTATATCTGGGATCATCATCCCCAGCTGTAGAGAACCAACTACCTCAAAGATTACAAACTAGTCAATGATGCATTCTCTATGCATCTGGTAAGGACCATGGAAGAGGATAGAACAAAAAGATTGAGCATGGAGACTCAAGAAGTAGTCTACAGGCATGGGGCCGGGTACATACAGTTTGCAACCTTTTTTTACATAAGGGTTGAAGGTTTTGAGGAATATCCCCTCATGTTGCCGAGGTATCCTACTGATGCAGTAATACTAATGGAATTTATCAGGCAGGGCTCCATAATGATAAAAATGTACAAAGATGCCAAGAAGCTGCCACCAATTTTGTTCCCAATCAGCATTGGCAGCTATATGTGCCCTAATTCTAACAATATAAAGAAGGTGATGGTCACCCTAAATAAAATGAATCTGCAGCCTTTCCCACTAACAAGACCATATGATCCTTATGGTAGGATACAGAAGATACTAGGAAAACCTATTCATCAGAGGCACCTAGAAGATTTTTGGGCTGACTGCGAAGATGAGGCAGAAGCTAGGAGAAGAAGGTATTAGAGGTTGACTCTGAACCAAATTAGAACCTTTGATTGCATCTCCCTTCCCCAACAATTGAAGAAGGATGATGGCAGGATAATTGCAGATGACTATGAATAGAAGAAGATATATAATGACACTATCTCTGCACCTGACCTCACCATGCAGGAGGACATATCTTTGGACCCATTCATTGCCAGGACCATACAACTAACTCAACCTTGGGTTGATGAGAAGGTGGAGGCACTGAAAAAGAAAGGTGCTGCCATTACGGTGGACAACAAAAAGAAGGGACAGGATATCCCTGGGGATGAGTATGATGACTTCCTGATTGAGAAAAGGAAGACCAAGGGAGATAGAATCCCTCCACCACAACAACAGAGCAAAAGACCCCCAAGGGGCAAGAAGGTGGATAAGGGACCAAAAGGGGTTATAATTGAAAGGATGGTATTTGTAGCTGAGGAGGCAGCCAGATCAGCATCAGGATCAGAATCAGAATCCCCTCCGAAGAAAGAAAAGCCCAAGAAGAGTAAGACAGTAGAGGCTGGAATCACTGAGACCCTAGAAGTGGGTCAATCCTCAAGAAAACCTGGAACAGAGGATATCCTGATGGAGGAGGAGCCTGAAGAAGAAGAGGCTCCGTTAATAATAAAGAGAAAGAGGAGAGCTCCACAGGTGCTGGTGTCTACCACACCTAAGAAACAAAGAACCTCCAGGAGAGGTGGAATAAGCCAACCCCCTACACTATTACAAGGGGCAGGTAGTGAAGTACCAAAGGAACTTCAACATAATGTTCCACTTCCTATCATCGTCAAGTTCAAAACTAAACATGCAAAAGAACAAATGAAAGAAACCTCCCAGACATAAGCAGAAGGACATGTCTCACTTAATGAGACAATAAATTTGTCTAATGATGAGGTGGTACAGGATGTGGCTGCAAAGAAGATGGAAACACTTGCTGCTGGTATAAGTATGACACCTCACAAGCCTCCACTAGTTCAAACTGTATTTGAGGAGATGAAGCAAGTGGAAGAAGAGCAAGAAAAGAGCCCAGAGCAGGTAGCTTAAGAAATAGGGCTGGAAGCATTAATCACAGAGGTGACAAGCCTTGTAGTGGTAGACCTGACAGAGAAACAGGATGCAAGTCCTGAATAGCCAGCAGGATCACCTGACAAGGGGCCCTCAACAGAAGAAGTAGAGATGGCAGAGTCAGAGGGCCATGCTCTTGAACTAGGCCAACAAAGCCCACATGATACATCAGAAGAACCTACTATAGTAGAGGTTTAGGAAGTGAAGGCTGATGAAAAAGAGAAACCAATAGAAGATCCTGCAGCTAAGACACAGGAAGTTGACAGTGCAGGCCCGGAACAAATAATGGCCGCAGAACAAATGCTAGCACCTCAGGAGAATCCCCAGTATCTAGTGCAGCAGATAAACCACAAGGGGAAGAATTGGGAAGGGATGAAGTAATGACCGAGAAAGATCATGATCATCATGATCAACATATAGATGCACCACAAGGTTCCCCACATCAAGAAGATGCTCCTCCGAAGGAGGAAGTTCCTCAACAAGAGGAGGTGCCCCAGGATCAACAACAAAGTGAGCATCAAGAAGAAGAAATGAAAAAATCACCATCTCCACAACATCTGATGATAGAAACGGGAGATATGGGTGAACATCATGATGATGCTGAAAAACATGATCAGGTGCCTCCGTGGTTAGGAAAAGAAGTAAATATTGAGGAAGAGTTTGAAATTCAGGAATTCGATGTCTCCACCTTGTTCTCCGCGGATATAATGAAACCTAGGAGGAAGGCCAGAATGACATCGGCCATCAAGAGAGATCCAGCAACCGGGAGAAAGAAAAAGGTAAAATCACTGTAGATGAATTTCAAATCAGCACAGTGGATTTGGGTTTTGCCAATGAGGACCAAGAAGGTCAAGAAGGCAAAGACATTATTGACTCTCTAATTCAAAAGGTGAAAAGAGAGAAGGAGAAGAATAAGCAACATAAAGAGCACATTGCTCAGTTGCATGCGTACATCAAAGGGCTAACCAATCCTCATGATACCACAACTAAAAATGCAGTTCCATTGACTGCCATTTCTTAGGAGGAGGTAAATAAGTTAGACCTCATGAAGCATGAGGCGTCGGTAATAAGAAAATGGATGTCATCCACATTGGATGATGCTGTAGGAATAGTGAAGGCCTCTTTGAAGAGGTGGAGTATTTTGAGTGACTCAAGAACTAAGGTAGATAAATTGCAGATGCAGACCGGGAAAAGGTCTTGAGCCTTTTGGGAGAAATAAGGAAGATAAATCCTCAACTGCTTATCAGTAAGCAGGTGCTGAATAGTAATACTGTAATGTTGGTGGACATCTGGTACAAGGACACTCAGTTTGAATGCGGAGTCCTCAAAAGATGCAATAATAAGCTGAGAGATATCAGCATGAGGCTGCATGATTTAATGGCTGAGGAGGCAGAGATATTAGAAACATTGGAAGGAAAGGTGGAAGGTAAAATAGAAAATCAAGATGAAGAGTCTGCCATCAAAGCTCTGCACATCAACTTCCAATTAGAGGCAGATGGTCCACTTGTCCACTTGATAGAGGAACTTATAGATAAAATAATGAGGATCAAGGTCAAGATGGAAAGATACAATGAAACATTGCAGGACAGGAAAAACAAGCTGGATAATAGCAGAGATAAGTATGAAGCACACAAGCACACCATCATCAAATCAAAGACTCAAGATGGCGGAGGAATAGATCAAGTTGTGCATTCATATGAACAGATCCGGAATAGCATGCAGCCCCATATGCAGCATCATCATCATGAGGATAGAGAAAGTTTAGGAAGTGAAGCACATGATGATGATCCACATGAATCAACTGAGGAACATGATGAAGATACATCATGAAGGGGATATAAGCATAAGTAATGTAGATAGTTGCCAGCTGGCAACTTGTGCCATTTTGTAGAGGTTGACAGAGTCAAGAGAATGATGACCGTAGATTTGTATTGGTAAATCAAGATCGTGGATCTTTTTGTAACAGCTTCCTCACCTTATTCTATAAAAGGTGGTGGAATGCCTTATTATACACATTCAAAACTTAATTGAAATCCTTCTGCTAAAACATTCAGAGCTCATTTCAAAGTTTTTGTATACATTTATATTTTTGCATGCTTAATGAATGAGAAGACTATGTCGATTACAATTCATAGTAAATCTTGAGTAATCAATGTATGATTTCTAGATATATGTGGTGATTTCCTGCGTCCCTTGGAGTGCATGTCTACTTACATATGTTGTCTTCATACAAATTCCTTTGAAGTTAGCATCAACTATATCTAGCTGTGGAATGTCCTGGTGAAAATATGGTTTGGTTTTCTTCTCTTCATGACAATATATAATATACATGTGGTTCAAAAGCTGAAGGTTCAACTTTAATTAGAAGCATTTCTTCAATTTCTTTTAAATTTCAGAGCACTTCACCTCCATAATTGCAAATAATTGATGATCTTAAGCAAATAACATAGATATGCAGATATCTCGTAGATAATCGTAAATATTTAGCATATTTGAATATAAAGCATGCACAATTGAAAATATCATGCAAAGATTGAGGTATTTCTGCATCTTTTCACCAAACAACCGCATAATATGACTTCTTTGTAAAGAATTTCTATAGGAGAATCATGACGATGATAAATTTCTACGTAAGGCCCCAAAATGGAAACAACAACTCACATTAACCTCTGTGTAACTTCAGACGATTAAGACCTAATCACTGGAGACTTGGGATCATGAATTCTTTGAATTCATAGTATCTTTCAAGATGAATAAAGGTTAATGTGTACTTTTATTCTATGTTTATTTGTGACTAACATCATGACCAACATAAATTGGCGCTAGAAGGAGGGCTAGGATCTAGAATACTACGTTCATCATCATTATTTTTAGGTTTGATGATACAGAGAGAAAGGTAACCTCCGATCATCTGTGAATTTCAAATATTATGCAAATATTTACTGTAAAAGGCTCGTATATGCTCATTCTGTGTAAAGATTTCCAGATCTCACATAAATATTGCAAGCTTTATAGTAGATCATTCTGAATTCACTAATGACAGCCAAAGATACATAAATTTGTTCAAGCTTTGAAGAATTTAGGTCTTAGAAACTTGAGATCTCGTGCTATGGGTCAAGATACTTCAAATATCCTATCATATTTGCAGTATCTTCGCAAATATTTTGTAAATATCTAGTCAGATCAGCCATCTGACTGCAAATATCACCTCATTTGGTGAAATTCAGCCAATATTTACAAAGTTTTGGCCAAATTGCCCCAAAATTGAGAAATCCTGGCTCACAGGATAAATACCAGATCTAGACCTAGCAGAATCTTTGAAGAATTGCCTGTTAGAGGTTTTAGACCTAGAACTGTAGACATTCATCATACTCCAGGGTCCAGTGCACCAAGAGCTTCACCAGAACCTCCTCCTGTAACTCCTGTTGGTTTACAAATACCTTCTGTGATATCTGTGACACCTCTTGTTCAGCCTCAGGGTGTACCTTTAGTCCAACCTCAACCAGCTGCACCACCAGTTCAACCTCCTCAGGTTGCAATGTCTTTCTTTGCAGCAGAGTCACCTTTGACCTTTACTACATATCATGAGTTACCAAAGAATCCAGATAAACTTTGTCCAAAATATCACCCTTATCAAGATGCTGAAGATCATATCAGGACTTTTAAGGAGGCTTGCTACAGAGCTAGGATAGAACATCAAGATGTGGTGTGTAGATTATTTCCCTTTTCCTTAGGGGAAGAAGCCTATAATTGGTTCATTAGTCTTGGTCAGGGTTCTGTTGATTCCTGGGCCTTATTAGAGAAAGCTTTTCTTGATAGATTCAAGGTTCCTGTCGATCCCTCAATAAACTATCATTTATTCGCTACTATCAAGAGATTTGAGAATGAGCCTATCGCCAATTTCAATGCTAGGTTCCAGAAAATGTTGTCTAGAGTGGTCACTCCTTATACTGTGTCTGACGAAGCTGCAAGAAGCATTTATTATTCAACTCTAGATCCTTTGACTTCCATGTTCATAAGGAGAACACATCCCCGAATCACCACGTTAGCCTTAGCTTTTTAAGAAGCTATACAGGTAAATCAACAATTAATACCTGCTCCTACTCCAAATATGGTATTTCCTACCTTGCCTAGCATGCATTCACAATATCCTTCATCATATTCTGCACAATATCCTACACAATATCCTAATGGAATAGTGGTACCCCCAGCAGTCATTCCTGCACCTTTGCAAGTACCTCCACTGAGCATTATGCCTCCTCCTAATGGAAATGGCCAATTGCCACAATATCCTGCACAAGCTCAGACACCTCAAGGTACTGATCTGACCAATAATAATCATGGATCCTCTTTCTTCAAGCCTCAGACTGAAAACGTGGTAGCCAAAGCTCAGGAAGAAAAAGAGGAAATCAAAGAAATCTCTGCTCAACTGAGAAAACTCACCACGGAAGTAACACACTTGAGAAATCAAGGTTTCTATTCCCAGTCAAACCAGAATAGAAATTATTCCAATGATAGGTCAAATTATCCTGACAGAGGGTATAACACCAATAATTTCAATAATGGTGGTGGAAATAACAATAATCCCCAAAGACAGCCCAGAGTATGGAACTCTAGGCCAAATAATGACTCATTACCATCACCCCTGGACAATCAGCCTTCTGGTGAAGCCAAATAGACTACTAGAGTCAATCTTGCTAAAGCAACCCTTACTAATTGGTGTAGGATCCACAACACAAATGCTCATGTAGAATTAGACTGTCCACAATTTAGAATTGCTGCTAGCATCTTTCAGACTGAAGTGTCTAACACTTCTGGAAATCCACCTCATGCAGAAGGAAATGAGATTGTTCCTTGTGGATATGACTCAGCTTTTATGCTGGAAACCTACATTAATCAACCTCATCAGAGTTATAACCAGGTATGTGAGGAATCTGCCTTAACCTTTGAAACAAATTATGTTTTCCCCTTCAAGGATGAAAATGTACCTGCAAGAGAACATGAGGAAGTACATGCATATCAGCAGTAATATCATGGTAAGCATAATTATAACTTGAGGAGTAATGCCAATAGACCTGCTAGTCCATTGACATCATCACTACCTCCAAACAACTTCAACACACCTCCTGATCCTAAGGCTAGCAATAACCCTGGGTTCCCCAAGGTAAATGCTCAATACTTGTCTCCTCAGAACGCGGGATTGAAGGTTGTAAATGCACCTCATGAATCCGACAAGTTAGTCAGCTATCTGGCTGATGAAATGAAGAAAATTAAGATCAGCCTGTCCCTGTCTGAGTTACTAAAAACTCCTGCCATCAAAAAGGCATTCATGAAGTCCCTAGATGATCCTGCTCCTAAAGAGGATAGTCATCTTTCAAGTCAATCCAGTGGCAAAGATCATGCTGCCAAGGATAATATTATCAAGCCTAAAGTGTCAGCTACAGTCCAAGCTGCTGAAACCTCCCACATGACCTTGTATAGAGATAAAACTAAATCACCCCCATTCCTCCTCACCATAAGAATGTTTAGCAAGAACCTGCACAATTGTCTGGTTGATTCAGGAGCTTCCACAAATGTTATGCCCTTGTCAATATGTAATGCTTTAGGACTACATCCTGCTAAATCCCTAAAAAAGGTGACACAGCTAGACAAAATAGAAGTAAGTGTCATAGGAGAGTTAACTCACATCCACATGCAACTAGCATCTGTTCTTAGGATCCAATATTACATTGATATTCAGGTAGTTGACATACCTAATACTTACGAGATGTTGCTTAGCCGGGATTGCTCCAAAATGCTTAACGGATATATGTCTATAGATTTTAGTCACATGTGGTTACCATGGAAGGGTATACCTAATCAGATCAGGATTGATGCTAAGCCTAGAATGAAACATATGATCACTGAGTACAACAGAACAAATGAGATCATGTATGTAGACGTAGAGCCTGGAGTTTACTGCATCAGGCCACAGACTGTCAAAATAGAAGAGATCCTGATGCTTGATCTTCATCATCATCATGATGATGATTATCAGGAGGATATGCCAGTCGTAGAACCTGATAATAATCCTGATAATGAGAATGAAATAGATCACTTCAGAGACTTTGAGATGCATCTGTCTAATCAAGTAAAACGTTGTCAATTATTAAATATACCTGCTAATGATATTTTGATTGATGGATGGTGCAGATTACACGATGAAGCACATTCAAAAAAGACTTGTGAAACATGCTTAGATATGATGATGCTGGAGCAGACATGTAGTGAAGCGTCATCATCATATTCTGAGGTAAATGCTACATCTGATGATGATGATGATACTAATTCTTATCTGTCTTCTGTAGAAACAGAGGAGTCAACAGATCATGATGAAGATCATATTCTGAAAATAGAAGAAGTCCTGGTGTCTGATTAGATAAATCATGTAAGGAAAGAAAAGATCACTCCTGTAGCGATTGCTTTATGGAACCAGATTATGAGTTGTCTGATGAAGACAAAGGTAGTGACCTGACTAAGTTCAAAGAATTTCTAGTAAAAGAAATAGAGAAGATGACATGACAGCACAAATCTCCCTACGAGGTTTTAATCAAAGGTTGGTGTAGGTTACACGAGGCACCTCACTCAGAAACAACTTGTTCACTATGTTTACACATTTTGAAAAGGCATGCAGCTGCAG
This sequence comes from Cunninghamia lanceolata, assembly GCA_027924645.1. Taxonomy (NCBI): domain Eukaryota; kingdom Viridiplantae; phylum Streptophyta; class Pinopsida; order Cupressales; family Cupressaceae; genus Cunninghamia; species Cunninghamia lanceolata. Next base: position 4,786,294 of record BSBN01001709.1, on the reverse strand, counting down.
ATCCAACAGATCATCTTCCTATTGATATGAAAGAAAAAATAGAAAAGCCATCAGGCTCATGAGAAAAGGGAAAGAAGAAACTTGAGGATGATGACGTTCCTAAGTTAAAATAGATATCAGGCAGAGCAGCAGCCAGAGCTGCAAAGAGAAAAGAAAGTTCAGCTAAATGTCCTGCTGAAGATAAACCTTGGATCCTGAGGTTTGATGGATCCAAATCCAAGCAAGGTGCGGGAGTAGGAATTGATCTGATTGATCCAACTGGAAAATCCTACTTAGCAGCCTACAGACTATAGTTCCCCTATACTAACAATGTAGCAGAGTATGAGGCTCTGATTCATGGGATACTGTTTGCTCATAAGAAGGAAGTAAAGATTCTGCATGTCTTTGGAGATTTAGAACTAGTCGTGAGGCAAGTAAGAGGAATTTACTCCTGTAACTACAGAAAGCTGTCCAATTACAGACATCGTGTGTGGGACCTGATTGAGGACTTTGACGCCTTTAATATCACTCATGTACCAAGAGAACAAAACCATAGGGCAGATGCACTTGCCCAAGCCGCCAGTACATTGGAGCCACTGTCTATATCTGGTCTGAAAAGATATTCAGTAGAACTGGTGTCAGTACCTTCAGTACCTGATAATGTGACCAATCTCCAGGTGTTTGATGATGATCATCATATTTTGGACTTCATTTCAATTAGAGACATCTTTGAAGCTCAGATTATAGATGACAATGGTATGGAAGAGCATGTCTGGGAAGAAGATGAGATATTAGAGCTGCCTAGCAACAGGATCCCCAAAGGTATGATTGAATTGGAAAGAGCTTTTGATCTGGATAATATGCTTAAACAGAAGGATCTGCCCAAGGCAGATGGAGGTCAGTATTCACAAGTGATTAGACAAGCTGATGACAAGAAAAATGTCTTGATGGGTAAGGTTTGCACACCAGAAGAGCTAGAAGGAATAACTCAGGCCCTCAAGGATTACATACATGTAATTGCATGGACTTATGATGAGCTGAAGACATATGACACCTCTGTCATAACTCATACTATACCTCTCAAGCCAGATGCTATACCTTTCAGACAGAAGCAAAGGCCAGTCAATGCCTTGCTCGAACCAATAATTCTTGAAGAAGTCAAGAAATTGTTAAATGCCAGGATAATATTTCTTGTGAGGCACTCCACTTGGGTGGCCAATCTCGTGCCAGTCAGAAAGAAGAATGGAGACATCAGGTTATGTGTAGATTTTAGGAACCTGAACAGAGCATCAGAAAAGGATAATTATCCTTTGCCCTCATTGGATGAAGTTCTACAAATTGTAAATGGAGCCAAAATGATGTCCTTCCTGGATGGCTTTTCAGGATACAACCAAGTAATGGTTGACAAAATTGATAGATTGAAAACTACCTTCACCACAAAGTGGGGGATATTTGCATATAGGCGTATGCCATTCGGACTCATAAATGCTGGAGCTACATTCCAGCGAGCAATGGATATAGCCTTCAGAGGCTTAATAGGAAAATGTATAGTCATCTACATGGATGACTTGACAGTATTCTCCAAGGAAAGGGGGAATCATGTTGTTGATCTCAGAAGTGTACTGAAGAAGTGTGAAGAGTACGGAATATCTTTGAACCCCAAGAAGTGCATATTTGGGGTGACAACAGGAAAGTTACTAGGCCACCTGATCACAGAAGATATAATTATCATTGATCCTGACAGGGTGGAGTCTATCATGAAGTTACAACTTCCAGGAAGCAAAAAGGAACTCAAGTCTTACTTTGGTAAGATAAATTTTGTGAGGAAGTTCATCACCGGCTTTGCTGAGATTGTCAGACCACTAAATGCCATGTTGAAAAAAGATGCACGAATTGAGTGGACACCAGAGGCCAAAGCTACATTTGAAGATATAAAGAAAGCCATTTCAGATGCTCCTGTCCTTATCAGTCTAGACTACACAAAAGATTTCTACATTTATTCATTTGCTTCAGAGCATACCTCTGCAGTAGTGTTAACTCAAAGAAATGAAGTGAAAGAAGAGAAACCAATTGCTTTCATGAGCTGTCCTTTCAGGGATGTTGAATTGAGATATGTAGATGTTGAGAGATAGGCACTTGCATTAGTCAGAGCAGTAAAGAAATTCAGACATTACATACTAAGAAGCAAAGTGATTGATGTAGTACCAGATGCAGCAGTGAAGATGCTATTGATGCAAAGTGAACCTGGTGAGAAAAGAGCCAAATGGATTACTGTATTACAAGAGTATGACATGGAAATTACACCAATGAAGCTGGTAAGGGGACAAGCTCTGAGCCAGATGATATCTGAAATTGATCCAAACATCACTAGTCAGCAATATGTGATCAATGAAAAAGATAATAAAGAGTGGTATTCAGATATCAGGCACATCCTGATCACTGGAAGATGTCCATCAAGAATGCAAGCTTCACAGAGAAGAGCCTTAAAGATAAGATCCCAAAAGTATATGATGAAGGGAGGAGCCCTATTCAAGAAGAATTATGAAGGAATATACCTGAGATGCTTAGAAAAGCCAGAAGCAAATAGGGTCTTGGCAAAGCTACATGACAAGTTTGGAACGGCACATGGATCAGCATTGGCCACAACACATGCAATCCTCAGAGCAGGATATTACTGGCCCACAATTTTTAAAGACACAGCTGATCATGTTAAATGTTGTCATGTTTGTCAGGTTGCTGCCAACAGAGAGAAATATGCTGCACAACCATTGCAGCCAGTAATGGAAGAGTGCCCATTTGCACAGTGGGGCATGGACTTCATAGGACCAATCAATCCTCCGTCCTCATCAGGGCATAGGTATGTCTTAACAATTACTGACTATTGTACTAGATGGACTGAGGCTATTAGCAGCAAAACTTGCACTACATATGATGTCATTAAATTTTTGGAGAGCAGCATTGTCACCAGGTATGGAACTCCTTATGCATTGGTAAGTGATAATGGTTCTGCCTTCATTTCCACCAAGTTATCAAGTTGGGCTTTTGATCATGGGATTATACTTAAGTTTTCATCCAACTATTATCCCCAAGGGAATGGATTAGCAGAATCCACCAATAAAAATTTACTGAATATCATAAGAAAATTAATAGAGAAAAACCCCACGGAATGGAATTCATTTCTAAAGTATGCCTTATGGGTTGACAGAACTAGAATAAAAACTGCATTAGGAAACTCACCCTTCCAACTAGTATATGGGGTGGATCCCATCCTCCCTGTAAACTTAAAAATTCCTACTCTGCAGTTCCCCCAAGAATACCTAGGCATGGACAATAAGCAAGAAGTCAGGTTGCTTCAGTTGATGCACCTCAAAGAAAAAAGGAGTCAAGCAATTGACCAATTTGCAAAACATCAGTCTGTTGTCAAACGCTGGTTTGACAAGAGAGCTAGAGTTAAAGCTTTCAGGATATTTGATTTAGTCCTGATGTGGAATAAAGCCCATGAAAAGAAAGGTGACCATGGTAAGTTTGATAGACTATGGATAGGTCCCTTTCAAATTTCTGTGATACTAGGAGACAACACTTATAGGCTTAAGAACCTGACAGGTGAGGATGTCCCATTGCCAGTCAATGGACAATTCCTTAAACATTATTTCTAAGCCTGAGTGACGTCATGAAAGTCATATGTATCATATTGTATATTTGTATAGCTGTTTGTACAATGTTCTTTTGTCCTGTTTTGTTTTGTTGGTTGGGACCTTGTTCTGGTAAGTCAGGATGATGCACTTCATCACCCCAGAAAATAACTAAATTGTTAAGATTCAAGTGATGAGATCACATTTAGACATAGGTTATGATTCATTCTAAGAAGTATTATAATCAGGTTGGTGATATCTTTTCATCAGGGTGCCTTTTCTTGATCAAAATGAATCAATCACAATGAAACACCTAACAGCCTTGGGTTTGCTGAGCACACAAGTATAGGTGTTAAGTGAAAAATCTAAAGGGACTCCCTTGCTACCAATACAATCTCCAACCTAAAGCCGCAAGTGACCGTGCCTTGTATTGACATGATGATATCAGATACAAATTTTAAAAAAAGAAAATCAGAAAAGAAATGAAATTAGGCCATCTAAGTAACTCTACCGGGGCTATAGACGCTTGCTGGCAGTGGGGCTCTACTTAGGGAGATTGTATAGATAACCTTGCCGAGGCTATAGACACCTGTTGGTAGCAAGGCTCTATCCAGGTCAGCTATGAGGGATGATCTCCAACTATGTAGTTTAACACTAGTCACTTATGTTTTCAACTTGCTTTCAAGATGAGGATAATTAATCATATGCACACACCTGATCCTTTGTTAGCATTATTACCATGATGAAATTTTATCATTCAGAGGATTATGATGCCTATGCTTAGATAGAATTAGAATTCTATAGATGAATATGATCACATCACTGGAATCATTGGGATTTGTTTGTTTTCTTTGGTGGCAAGTTGTTGTGTGGTTACACAACACACCCCATTTTGACTTGGCAAAATGGGGACCCAACTTTTTGGCTTGGCTCGTTTTGGCGGTTTGGTAAAAGTAAGTCGTGTGCATCATCATGTAGAGCCAGGATGATGTAAGTCACCATTATGAGGTTGGTTTGTTAAAATTTGTATTTCTTTCCTGTGACCTCATAGTTTGAAAGAGTATTAAAAGTCATGCAGGTTTGCCTTTTACATCACCCTGATATTCCTCAGGATGTGAAAGTTATGAATAGTCAAAGTTTGGTTCAAACCTGATATTCACAAGAGGGGGATCATATTTTTATAACCTTAGTCATGTTGTTGAAGATCATCATCATCTTTGAAACATTCTTCGATAAGTCATGCGGCTCAAATATCTGGACGTCAACTTTAAGTGGTAGTAAATCTTCCCGTCAAGCGGTCTTTTGTATCGTGAGCGTCATGTTTTCGAATGTAACCCGATATTTCTTAATATCCTCCTGACGTGAAATATCACCCTTAGCAAATATCTTGATGACGTCATCCAAATCTGATAAATGAAGAAACAAACATGATGATGACATCATCATCACATTTACATTCGACAGGATATTTTCTAAACATGATCATGTTCACATAATATGACGATGACGTCATGATGCATTTCCGATACAAAGAATGAATATCATGATGACGTCATCCTGATATTCCAAAAGAGAGACATGTAAGCTCGTCTCGTCATCATCATATTTGAAACATCACCCGATACATCGAAATATCCTCCTGATGTACCAAACACAACCAAAAGGTGCTTTGTCACCCGAATCTTGTCGCGATAACAATTCCAATATAAGGGAGGAGGATGATATTGAAACTTGACCCAATATTTGTGAATATCATCCTGCCCTCATGATATTATGTCATATGGATATCCCCCCACTCCCATTGCCGCCATTATCATTTAATGCGCGCAGACAGGGTAGGTGGTTTCCGCCGACCTCAGAACCTAATGAAACACCTGGCGAGATCCTACGTTTTTGCACGAATAATCAAGGAATATAATCTAATTTGTCAGAGTTGCCCTAAATTTACACTAATTGCGAGGTTAAAAGGTAATTCAACCGTCATTTTCACATTTACATTGCGATAAAATTGTTTTACAGAGCACCAGCTTCCATATCCTCATATAGGTGATTGTTGCACGATTTGAGCTCACGGGCAGAAGGAAGGAAGCGATCATCAGCTGAATCAAGAGTGTTGTTAACAATCTATTGGTATAAAGGAGAAATCTGCATAACCAGGTAAGTAAATGAAACCCTCATCATGTTGTTTCTATTCTGGTATGAGTTCTGTTTATGCATCCATATGATTAAGTAATGTCAAACAGATACAGTAGGCATAGTGATTTATGAAGTTAATTGCAATATGCATGCAAGTGTATACCTGTTGTGAGATGAGATTTTGTTAATTGCAGGTACTCATGGCTAACAAGTGGTTCGTCAAGTGTCAGGAGGAATTCAGTAGGCCTATGTTCTCTTCTCAGAGGGGGGTCCTATTCAAGTATGGAGCAATTATAGACACCCATCAGGGAAGCACCAATCTGGAAGCCTGGTCAGCTAAGCTGAATGATGGGCATGACAAGAGTCCTGTACTGGACGTAGTGTTAGTATCAGGGATGTGGAACGCTGCCGATTTTCCATACTCCATGGAATCTCTGGAGCTGGTCATAGAATGTGCCCAGAATTATAATCCTCAGACAAGGCAAGTGGTGAAGTACGGGAGGATATATGCAGACCTCTCCATCAAGGGTCTCTCCCAGACATTTGGATTGCCACTGGGCAGTAAAGTTAAGAGCGTGGACCTTAGGAAGTCAGAAAAAGAGTATGAAGCCAACAAGAAATTAGCTAGGAAGAACATGTATCAATGGCAGGCTGAAAACATCACATATCCTGCAGCAGCCAAGCTCCCTGTGCACAGGTTCAAATATGATTTCAGTGAGGAGTACCAATACATGATTGCACTCCTAAATAGAGAAACAAGCCAGCCTGATGCTGGTAGTTTCAGAGATTGGATGTACGGAATAATAATGATGAGTCTATATTCAGACATCAAGCCACTATGGGGCCAGATAATAAGTGATGCTCTGCATGAGCAGCTGATGAACTTGGAAGGTTCAAATTGTGCATTTTATATGACATCTTACATTGTTTATTCCTGTGCTTATAAAGGCACTTTTGATGCCTTAGTTATAGATGGAAAGCTCACAGGCACAAATGTTGTGTATATCTGGGATCATCATCCCCAGCTACAGAGAACGAACTACCTCAAAGATTACAAACTAGTCAATGATGCATTCTCTATGCATCTGGTAAGGACCATGGAAGAGGACAGAACAAAAAGATTGAGCATGGAGGCTCAAGAAGTAGTCTATAGGCATGGGGCCTGGTACATACAGTTTGCAACCTTTTCTTACATAAGGGTTGAAGGTTTTGAGGAACATCCCCTCATGCTGCCGAGGTATCCTATTGATGCAGTAATACTAATGGAATTTATCAGGCAGGGCTCCATAATGATAAAAATGTACAAAGATGCCAAGAAGCTGCCACCAATTTTGTTCCCAATCAGCATTGGCAGCTATATGTGCCCTGATTCTGACAATATAAAGAAGGTGATGGTCACCCTAAATAAAATGAATCTACAGCCTTTCCCACTAACAAGACCATATGATCCTTACGGTAGGATACAGAAGATACTAGGAAAGCCTATTCATCAGAGGCACCTAGAAGATTTTTGGGCTGACTACGAAGATGAGGCAGAAGCCAGGAGAAGAAGGAATCAAAGGTTGACTCTAAACCAAATTAGAACCTTTGATTGCATCTCCCTTCCCCAACAATTGAAGAAGGATGATGGCAGGATAATTGCAGATGAATATGAATAGAACAAGATATATAATGACACTATCTCTACACCTGACCTCACCATGTAGGAGGACATATCTTTGGACCCATTCATTGCCAGGACCATACAACTAACTCAACCTTGGGTTGATGAGCAGGTGGAGGCACTGAAAAAGAAAGGTGTTGCCATTATGGTGGACAACAAAAAGAAGGGACAGGATATCCCTGGGGATGAGTATGATGACTTCCTGATTGAGAAAAGGAAGACCAAGGGAGATAGAATCCCTCCACCACAACAACAGAGCAAAAGACCCTCAAGGGGCAAGAAGGTGGATAAGGGACCAAAAGGGGTTATAATTGAAAGGGCGGTATTTCTAGCTGAGGAGGCAGCTAGATTAGCATCAGGATCAGAATCAGAATCCCCTCCGAAGAAAGAAAAGCCCAAGAAGAGTAAGAAAACAGAGGCTGGAATCACTGAGACCCTAGAAGTGGGTCAATCCTCAAGAAAACTTGGAACAGAGGATATCCTGATGGAGGAGGAGCCTGAAGAAGAAGAGGCTCTGTTAATAATAAAGAGAAAGAGGAGAGCTCCACAGGTGCTGGTGTCTACCACACCTAAGAAACAAAGAACCTCCATGAGAGGTGGAATAAGCCAAACCCCTACACTATTACAAGGGGCAGGTAGTGAAGTACCAAAGGAACTTCAACATAATGTTCCACTTCCTACCATCGTCAAGTTCAAAACTAAACTTGTAGAAGAACATATGAAAGAAACCTCCTAGACACAAGCAGAAGGACATGTCTCACTTGATGAGATAATAAATTTGTCTGATGATGAGGTGGTATAGGATGTGGCTGCACAGAAGATGGAAACACTTGCTGCTGGTATAAGTATGACACCTCACAAGCCTCCACTAGTTCAAAATGTATTTGAGGAGATGAAGCAAGTGGAAGAAGAGCAAGAAAAGAGCCCAGAGCAGGTAGCTCAAGAAATAGGGCTTGAAGCATTAATCACAGAGGTGACAAGCCCTGTAGTAGTAGACCTGACAGAGAAATAGGATGCAAGTCCTGAACAGCTAGCAGGATCACCTGACAAGGGGCCCTCAAGAGAAGAAGTAGAGATGGTAGAGTCAGAGGGCCTGCTCTTGAATTAGGCCAACAAAGCCCACATGATACATCAGAAAAACCTGCTATAGTAGAGGTTCAGGAAGTGAAGGCTGATGAAAAAGAGAAAACAATAGAAGATCCTGTTGCTAAGACACAAGAAGTTGACAGTGCAGGCCCGGAACAAATAATGGCCGCAGAACAAATGCCAGCACCTTAGGCAGAATCCCCAGTATCTAGTGCAGTAGATAAACCACAAGGGGAAGAATTGGGAAGGGATGAAGTAATGACCGAGAAAGATCATGATCATCATGATCAACATATAGATGCACCGCAAGGTTCCCCACATCAAGAAGATGCTCCTCCAGAGGAGGAAGTTCCTCAATAGGAGGAGGTGCCGCAGGATCAACAACAAAGTGAGAATCAAGAAGAAGAAATGAAAAAATCACCATCTCCACAACATCTGATGATAGAAATGGGAGATATGGGTGAACATCATGATGATGCTGAAAAACATGATCAGGTGCCTCCGTGGTTAGCAAAAGAAGTAAATATGGAGGAAGAGTTTGAAATTCAGGAATTCGATGTCTCCACCCTGTTCTCCACGGATATAATGAAACCTAGGAGTAAGGCCAAAATGACATCAGCCATCAAGAGAGATCCGGCAACCGGGAGAAGGACCGCACAAATTGCAATACCTGCAGTGGAGAAAGAAAAAGGTAAAATCACTGTAGATGAATTTCAAATTAGCACAGTGGATTTGGGTTTTGCCAATGAGGACCAAGAAGGTCAAGAGGGCAAAGACATTATTGACTCTCTAATTCAAAAGGTGAAAAGAGAGAAGGAGAAGAATAAGCAACATAAAGAGCACATTGCTCAATTGGATGCCTACATCAAAGGGCTGACCAATCCTGATGATACCACAACTAAAAATGCAGTTCCATTGACTGCCATTTCTTAGGAGGAGGTAAATAAGTTAGACCTCATGAAGCATGAGGTGTCGGTAATAAGAAAATGGATGTCATCCACATTGGATGATGATATAGAAATAGTGAAGGCCTCTTTGAAGAGGTGGAGTATTTTGAGTGACTCCAGAACTAAGGTAGATAAATTGCAGATGTAGACCAGGAAAAGGTCTTATAAACTGGAAAAGGTCTTGAGCCTTTTGGGAGAAATAAGGAAGATAAATCCTCAACTGCTTATCAGTAAGCAGGAGCTGAATAGTAATACCGCAATGTTGGTGCACATCTGGTACAAGGACACTCAGTTTGAATGCGGAGTCCTCAAAAGATGCAATAATAAGCTGAGAGATATCAGCATGAGGCTGCATAATTTAATGGCTGAGGAGGCAGAGATATTAGAAACATTGGAAGGAAAGGTGGAAGGTAAAATAGAAAATCAAGATGAAGAGTCTACCATCAAAGCTCTGCACATCAACTTCCAATCAGAGGCAGATGGTCCACTTGTCCACTTGACGGAGGAACTTATAGATAAAATAATGAGGATCAAGGTCAAGATGGAAAGATATAATGAAACATTGCAGGACAAGAAAAACAAGCTGGATAATAGCAGAGATAAGTATGAAGCACACAAGCACGCCATCATCAAAGCAAAGACTCAAGATGGTGGAGGAATAGATCAAGTTGTGCATTCATATGAACAAATCCAGAACAACATGCAGCCCCATATGCAGCATCATCATCATGAGGATAGCGAAAGTTTAGGAAGTGAAGCACATGATGATGATCCACATGAATCAGCTAAGGAACATGATGAAGATACATCATGAAGGGGATATAAGCATAAGTAATGTAGATAGTTGCCAGCTGGCAACTTGTGCCATTTTGTAGAGGTTGACAGAGTCAAGAGAATGATGACCGTAGATTTGTATTGGTAAATCAAGATCGTAGATCTTTTTGTAACGGCTTCCTCACCTTATTCTATAAAAGGTGGTGGAATGCCTTATTGTACACATTCGAAACTTAATTGAAATCCATCTGCTGAAACATTCAGAGCTCATTTCAAAGTTTTTGTATACATTTATATTTATGCATGCTTAATGAATGAGAAGACTATGTCGATTACAATTCATAGTAAATCTTGAGTAATCAATGTATGATTTCTGGATATATGTGGTGATTTGCTGCGTCCCTTGGAGTGCATGTCTACTTACATATGTTGTCTTCATACAAATTCCTTTGAAGTTAGCATCAACTATATCTAGCTGTGGAATGTCCTGGTGAAAATATGGTTTGGTTTTCTTCTCTTCATGACAGTATCTAATATACATGTGGTTCAAAAGCTAAAGGTTCAACTTTAATTAGAAGCATTTCTTCAATTTCTTTTAAATTTCAGAGCACTTTACCTCCATAATTGCAAATAATTGATGATCTTAAGCAAATAACACAGATATTCTGACATCTCATAGATAATTGTAAATATTTAGCATATTTGAATATAAAGCATGCACAATTGAAAATATCATGCAAAGATTGAGGTATTTCTGCATCTTTTCACCAAACAAATGCATAATATGACTTCTCTGTAAAGAATTTCTGTAGGAGAATCATGATGATGATAAATTTCTACGTAAGGCCCCAAAATGGAAACAGCAACTCACATTAACCTCTGAGTAATTTCAGACGATTAAGACCTAATCACCGGAGACTTGGGATCATGAATTCTTTGAATTCATAGTATCTTTCAAGATGAATAAAGGTTAATGTGTACTTTTATTCTATGTTTGTTTGTGACTAACATCATGACCAACAGTTCATTGCGATAGTTCAACCCACAACTTGAAATCTTTGTCGACTAAATGTCATTCCATATAGGTGTCATACTTTTGAATCTTTGTGAGAGATGACAGGTAGGGATATCTCACCCCCCCTTAGAAATCTACTAGTAAGTCACAAGTGCTTATGCTAGCCAAGGGAATACTATATCTTCTCAAGGGAGGCAATGGTGAGTATCTTGAGGGCAAATCCAGGTATGTCCTTGCACTAAAATTTATTGCAACGTTCAGAGGTGAATCGGGTAGTCACTATCTAGATGGTTCTTAGTAGCTTTGAGAGACCAACACCTTATGAGCAATGTGACAAGCTACTAAAAGCTTTGACCAATCCTACTAAGAGTATCCAACACTTCGTATAATGTGAAAATTATTTTCACAAAGTGCTAGTACACTTCTTTTCAATTTGGCACAAGGTAAGGTTGACATCAGTTAGGAATTGGCTTTCACCTTATCGCTTTTATAGAGTGGTTCAAAGGAAAACTCCAGTTAGGGTCATCCCTTTTGGATGAAGCACAATCTAAAAGTAAGCCCTTCTAAAGGAATAACTAAAATTGAAGTTCAAGCATGTCAAACAAAGATTCAATTGTCCCATTATAAGAAAAATAAAGGTGCAATAAATTAGGCACACACATGATTATAGTTGTCAATTGTCCCTTACAAAATTGAAGTCTTTTGCATTCATGTCAATTGTCCCTTAAGAAATTATAGTGTTTTATGCATTCATGTCCATTGTCCCTTAAGAAAGCAATATGTTCCTAAGACTTAGATTGCAAAAAAGATGATTTGTTCAATTGTCCCTTAAGAAAGTAGTTGTTCCTAAGACTTTAGATTGCAAACAATAGATGTCAATTGTCCCTTAAGAAAATCAATTGTTTCTAAGATTGCAAAAGATGATTGATTCAATTGTCCCTTAAGAAAGCAATATGTTCCTAAGACCTAAATTGATAGATTTGACAATTCTTCAAAGCTTGTCCTACATGAACACGTTAGAAAAATCCATTTGCTCTATTTGAGTAATAAGAAGCTACAACAAGTTGATGTTAGAACATTCAATAGATAAAAATAAATGATCAGATCAAGTATTAGCATGTGTGTATGAGGAAAATTGAGAGGTCAAATGATAAAATCACAACAATGATAATAACAACTCAATAACCCATAACATAAAGAGATTGATCTAAGTAAAATGCTAATAACAATTAATAAATCAAATTAAAATAAAAAAGATTTTACCTAGATTGTATAGTTCTCTTTGTTGAATGTGGATTTCTCAATAATGTTGTGAAACCATGTTTGCAACAAGCAAATGTAAGTGCTTAAAGTGTTCAAAAGATCAATGTCAAAATATCGTAAGGTGCTCAATGATGTGATGTATGCTCAAAGCACTGTAAAGGATGCCTGAGAATAAGTGATCGAAGAGGATTTGCTATGAAGATTAGGGGGGTTTATATAGGTTTCAAACATGATCGATCAATGGATCAAATAAATCCATAGAATGAAAGGTTGAGATAAATCAAATAACTCATGTTGAATGTGTACACAACATGTGTCACTCCAAAAGGGTATTTTTATTAAGATAATTGCTTTTATGATAAAGATAGATTTTGATTTCATAAATTAGAATTTTTTTTTCTAATTCATGAGTTGATGAAAATAAGATAAATTAAAGCCAATTAACTTAACTTTAGATTTGCTTTTTTTTTTTAATTCTAAAAATAATATTGATTGTGCACATGAGTTAACATGATATTTTTAGAGGAATTGGAAGATAATTGAAATTAAATAAATAAATTTATTTAATTGTTTGTGCATGATTTTGAAGAATAGATAAGATATGAATATTTAAATAAATTAAACAAATAAATTGATTTAATTTATTTTGCGTGATGAAGGATAAATAAAATATGTGATTATATTTGATTTTTAGAAGATTTATTTTTAGAGGAAAAAAGCAAAATAAATAAATAAATTTATTTAATTGTTTGTGCAAGATTAGAGGAGTATGATGATTATAAATAAAATGCTTGATTTCATTTATTTTTAGAGGATTGAGATAATTTAAATAAATTTGCATGATTTATTTAAATTTAGAAGAATAATTGATTTAATTAAATAATGTAAATTATTTAATTGTAGATAAGAGGATTTGTGATGAATTAATTAAATAATAAGATTTATTTAATTAATGTAGACTTGAAATTTGAAAAGGATAATGATTTAATTAAATAATGAAAATTATTTAATTGTGGAAAAATAAGATTGATTTTGCTGAAATTAATTAAAGAAATAGAATTTATTCAATTAATGTTGAATTTTAGAGTTTTGGAAGAATTAGATAAAATTAGTTAAATAATTAGATTATTTAATTAATGCTTGAAATGCAGGTGTTTAGACAGAAATGCAAGTGATGTGATGAAATGGTCATTTTTGGGTGTCTACATTTTGCCCCTCTTTGATGTAATGCAGTTTATAGCATTGCATCAAAGAAAATGACTATTGAAGACATGATACAATTTTTTGATGCCTCAGTGTAGTTAGTTGCCCCTGTATAGCTGGCGCAGGATGCCCCCTCAAGAAAAAAGGCAGGGAAGCGACAAAAGAACTGGGTTGACGCTTAACTAGAAGATTGTGTTGGAGATGTAAAAAAAAGCATGGGGTGGGAAGAAAAAGGGAAGGGACACTATAAATAGGTCCCAAGGGGTCCACATTCCTCATTTGCACACTAAGAGTTCCCAAAATTAGAGCTTGTAGCCTCCTAGCTTAGTTTGTGAGTGTTGAGTGGAGAGAGAGTTTGCAGCGTGGAGAAATGCCAATCCCAGCAATAAGCATTGGGTGGAGCGGGTGCGAACGTATGGGCGGAGCAAGTGTGAACGTATAGGAGCACCAGTAGCGATGAGTACCTGATAATCTCTTTGCATTTGAATTTAGAGACCAGTAGCAGATGATGGGCAGATTGCCCAGTTGACTTTGGAGAGGGACGTAGCAGTATAGTTACATTTGACAGTAGAGGCCACCCTATAGAGGGTTAGGTGGGAGAGAGATGAGGCATGCCACGCATTGGGTGCCGATCAGAGGACACTACATAATGAGCTCATCTATGTGTAGGGAGAGCTAGTGTCAATAGGCAAAGAGGCTAAGTATTATAGGGATCTCTACATTGGTGTGGTTCCTGTAGCTCAGCAAGCACCCAGCTACAGAGAGTAGAGCCGGTCAGGGGTGTTGGGGTCACGCAAGACAGGGAAGTCAGTGTCCTCAGTTAGAAGACCCTTTGTGTGACTAGAGGGAGGAGGACTAGTAGGGGGACCTTCACCAAGTATAGGAGGAGGACAAGGACCACAATAGGAGGGCAGCTCTACCCACTAGCTGCCACCTAGAGCATGCATTTTTATATTGTACCATTTTTGTAACATGATGGACATTGTATATTTAGACTGATGCCTATGTGCATCTGATGTATATTTTGTGGGCTCTTGATAGCCATGATGTACTTATTGATGTATATTTGGATGTATACATATGGACTATTTGATGTAGACATGTACACTTGTATTTTGATGACCTTTACATGATGATATATGATGACATATTGCTTACATCTGTTCATGTGTTTGTTTGATGCATTTACTTGTGATATGGATGTGATGACATGTATGTATGATTATAGATTTATGTGATGACGTATATGCTTATATGATGCTTATAGATGTATGACACATGATGACATGATGATAATGTAGATATGATGATATAGATGCTATGACATGTGATATCTAACATGTGGGTTTTAATGATATGCATCAGATGGTGAAGAGTGGAGACAAAAGAGAAAGACTATTGATCGATCATTGCTGTAAAACTATATAAGGCTATGGGTAAATGGATGGGTAAATGAATGAGCTTGTTGCATTCGTTTCATAATTGTTTATAAAGAGAAATCCTTATTTTTGATATAGCATGTGGATAGTTTACTACCAAGGTATAAAAGACCAAGGTGCTATGATATCTGAGTGCATGGATGTTGACTTTGCAAGCAAGCAGTTTGATCTTAGATCCCTTAGACATAATATGACCTTGTTGTACATGTAAATGAGCCATAGTCTTGAACATAAAATAAAATTCAATACATAAATGCAAGAAGAATATTAAATATGTAAGATACTAGGTTGTAACATACACAAGATAAATATGTTGCTAAGAAAGATGCTAAAGATCATTCATTAAATATGGCACACAAAAGCAATGACTATGCCCCCAATCCATACTGTATCGCAACATACCAAGATATAGATAAATCAAGGTATTCTTGAATATGTAATGGGAAAGGGACAAAAGATAAACCATAAAGCAAATTGACTGACTTATAAAGTAAACATATAGTCAACATATTCTCTTGCCAAAGAGGTTGTTCAGGATAGATTGGATAGGATAGATAATAGCCTTATCGTAGGAGCTATGTGTCTATTAAAGGGTGTTATATGTTTAAAAGGATAATGTCTTGTTTCACAAAATGTAAAATGTTGTATAAGACATGTGTGTTGGTCTGGTTTCAAACATGGAACATCCTGTAAAAGATAAGTTTGTTGATCTGTTGCTTAGTTGAGATTGATTTAGATCATGTTGGAAATCGATATGTAGGACAACATATGGCTTTGTAAGTAAATTTCTTTGCTTCAGGTTTGTTAAGGACTTTTTCTTTGAAAGGATGCATTTATTTGTTGTTTTGTTGCTTGAGTTAGTCAAGTCGAGGTGAATGGATTGTGATAAACGGAAGACTAGAAAGATGGCATGTCAATGGATTGAAATGGGTGAAGAATGATGAATTGTATGTGCCTGAGTACTGGAGACTTCCTTTTTATTCCAAACTACCTACATACCTTGTATCCATGGGATCAAGGCACATTACGATGAAAGATGAAAGATGATAATATGTAGTTCTAGGTAGAGTGATGAGATAGGTCAAGGTGTTTGAGATTGGGTAGATGAAATGATGAGATCTTATGTACCTGAGTACTGGATACTTCCTTCATATTCCAAACTGCCTACATACCCATATCCATGGGATCAAGGTACCTTAAGATTGAGATGAGATGATATGTAGTTCTAGTTGGTTTGATGATGTAGGAAAAGTGTTGTTGTGGGGAGATGATTGAAGTGCTTGTGTGCTTTGGACTGCTGAGGTGTTTGAGGTGTGTGTGAACCACGAACAAGGATCCATTCCTAGTCGTAGGTTAAGGAAAGAGTTCCCCCCATTATGGTAGAGGTATTTTCATGGGTGACTAACAGAGAAGACCTAGAAAGTTTGACCTAGGACAAGATAGTGATAACTATTGACATAGATCAAGACGTGGGATGACAACGATGGACATTGATAAATTTTCAAGCTATTCTAGATAGGGAGAGGGAAATGCAAACAAGGTCAATAGTTTTATTATGGATGGATGGATGAAGTTTGTTGTGAAATGGACATGGAATGAATAGGACTCGGTAGATGATGGATGTTGACTATACACATAGCGCCTGTTTGCCAGGTTTTCACCATAGGATGGATTATTATTATTATTATTATTGAGGATTAGGCATAAAAATTCTTGAGATGAACACTATTGAGTGGCTCATCTAGAGGAATGTCATCAGGTGTAGCTAAAGTATAAGCTCTTGATCCATATGTTGTTGTGACAATAAAGGGTCCTAACCAATTAGGCTCAAACTTGCCCTTCTTTTCTCAATTTGTTTGATTTCTCTACTTTTCTTTTAAGACAAGATCACCAACTTGATACCATCTTTCTTTTATCTTTTTGTTGTAATTATGCTGGAGGTAGTTTTGATAGACATGGAGATGATTAAGTGTGGCAAGGTGCCTCTCATCTAGTAGTTCTAGCTTAGCTAATCTGGAAGTGCGATACTCCTCTCCATCAATCAAGTTCTGCATGGATACTCTGAGGGATGGGATCTCGACCTCTATAGGTAGGATGACTTTAGAGCCATAGACCAAGGCATAGGGTGTTGCACTAGTTGGTGTTCTGATACTAGTACGATAGGCCCATAAGGTGGGATTGAGTTGCAGGTGCCAATCACAACCAACTTCATTGACCCTTTTCTTGAAGATTTTGAGAATGATTTTGTTGGAAGCCTTAGCTTGGTTGTTACTCTGTGGATAGTAGAGAGTTGAAAAGTGATATTGGATACTGTATTGTGTGCACAAGGCATGGACATCTTAATTTTTGAATGGTCTCCCATTATCAGTGACAATGGCTAGGGGAATACCATATCGACAAATGAGGTAGTTTAGGATAAACTTGGCTATTTTCTTACCAATGATATATGTCATGAGAATGGATTTGACCCACTTCGTGAAGTACTCAGTGGCAGCAATGATGAATTTGTGGCTATTGGATGAGGATGGGTGGATTTGTCCTACGAGGTCAAGACCCCATTGTGAAAAAGGCCATGGAGTAGTCACAGGTTGTAATTCATGAGCTGGTGCATGAATCAAATCTCCATGTTGTTGGCATTGTAGATACTTCTTAGCAAACTGTAAAGCATCTTGCTCTATTTCAGGCTAGTAATACCTTGTGTGGAGTATCTTCTTAGCAAGATTAGGTCTGGTAGAATGTGCACCATAGACACCTTCATGTATGTCTCGTAAGGTAGCTTTGGCTTCTTCCACATTAAGACATCGTAAGAGGATACCATCGAGACTCCGGCGATAAAGTGTATCACCTAGAATGGTGTAATGGGAGGATTCATGGATAAAGGCTTTGCATTGGGTTGATGAGAGTTCCAAGGGAAAGGTACCATGTTTAAGGTATTCATAGATATCTTTGTACCATGGGGAATTGGGACCAACAAGTTCGCAGATGATTTCAGTAATTAGAAAATCGACGGCTGGTATCAATAATTTCTTGATCAAGAATTCACATTTCTGTGTGTTTGCATGCATGTCTATAAGTGACCACACAAAGATCATAGAGACTGCATCCTTGTTATGCTCTCTTGGAATTTTCTCAAATGTGATGCTAGAAAAGTGTGGTTTGTAGGCATCCACTAGTTTCTTGTAGGGGACCAACTTTTCATATTTTGTTTGGTACTCATGCATGACCTGTTGAATGACTAGTTGTGAGTCTCCATATACATGTAGTTCTATGATGTCCCATTGAACTCTTGTATTGAGACCTATGAGGAGTGCTTCATACTCATCTATGTTGTTGGTGCAAGGAAATGCAAGTTGATATGACTTTGGAATATAGTCATTTTGAGGTGTGATGAATAAGATGCCGGCCCCTAATCCATGATAGTGTACGAACCATCAAAGTACAATTTCCACATTACTAAGGTAGAAAGAGTGAAGAGATTCTCATCTAGAAATTTAGATACCATAGGATGCACATCTGTCATGGGTGCTTCTACTAGCTAATCTGCTAGGGCTTGTCCCTTGATTGCTTTACAATCCACATACTCAATGTCAAATTCACTAAGGATCATGACCCATTTAGCTAGTAGATACTTCAATGGATCAATTTTGGCTATGAGATTTCTATGTTGGTTTAGCATGAAATGCCGCAACTTTTGGGAAGCAAACACTATTGCTAAACAAGCTCTTTCCATAGGAAAGTAATTGACTTCATAACCCACCAAGGTTCAACTAATGTAATGGATTGCATGCTCTTTTCCTGACTCATCATGGTGTGCTAGAAGAGCCCCTAGGGCTGCAGTTGTAGTTGAGATGTACAAGATCAAAGGCCTACTGACAAATGGTGGTACCAAGATAGGAGGTATAGCTAGATATTCTTTGAGCTGATCAAATGCTACTTGACACTTATCATCCCATTGAAATGAAACATCCTTTCAGAGCAAGTGTTGAAATGATTGGCATTTATTTGCTAGCTATGAGATAAAATGCCTAATAGATTGTAACCTTCCTTGTAGGCTCCTTAATGCTTTTAGATTCTTTAGTGGAGGCATCTTCACTATAGCCTTGACTTTTGCTAGATCTACTTCAATGCCTCTACAAGATACAATGTATCCCAATAGTTTTCCTAATGTTACCCTGAAGACACACTTCTTTGGATTGAGTCTTATTTGGTATTTTTCAAGCCTATCAAAGATTTGTCCTAGAACCTGTATGTGATATGCCCTAGAAGAATTTTCTAGTGTGACATCCACATAGTCCTCCATGATGTGATGAAAGACATCATGAAATATCACTGTCATTTCTCTTTGATAAGTTGCTCCTGCATTCTTTAGACCAAACGACATGATGCACCAATAGTAGGTACCCCAAGGACAAGTGAAAGTTGTTTTATGTTGATCTTCTTCTACTATCATTATCTAATTGTAGCTAGAGAATCCATCCATGGGAGAAAGCATTTCATGACCTGCGGTCAAGTCTACTATGAGATCAATGTTTGGTAATGGAAAGTCATCTTTGGGACATGCTTTGTTAAGATCTCTGAAATCGTTACACATGCAGATGCCCCCATTAGATTTAGACATAGGTACAATGTTTGAGACCCATTCTAGATAATCAATAGGCCTGATGAACTTCACATCTAGTAACTTCTATATTTCCACTTTTACCAAGAGAGCTATCTATGGATGCATCTTCCTTAGCTTTTTCTTGACTGGTTTAACTATTAGATCAACTATGAGATAGTGAATTACTAGCTTAGGGTCTAACCTTGACATATCTGCATAGGTCCACGTAAAGTTGATGGTTCTTTGCAAGAAGTTGTAAAGATCCTTGTGTTCTTTCTCTGATAGTGATGCTGCAAGGAATGTTGTCTTTGGATTTTGCTCTATGCCAAGATTTATCTCTGTAGAATCTTCTACTAGGAAATCTAATTTCTCTTAATACTTAGATGGTAGGGGAAGGTCAAATCTTCCATCCTCAGGTGCCACAATTGGGTTTTCACCTTTAGATATGTCCTTTGTTTTTACTATTTTGTGATCGGGAGGTGCCACAGTGTGGTTTTCACTTAGAGATCTTTCTTTATTTTTACTTTTGCGACTGGAGGGTTTGGCATTCTCACCAAAATAAGTCGTTGTCTCTAGTTCCATTACAAAACCATCTTTGTGATTGCCAAGAGAGATATTATCCCCGACCATGAACTTAGCAATAGCATTCTAAAATACATCTAGAATGGGTGACCCTTGTTGGTCCCAAAGAATAAGTTCCGGGTAGGCAAGTGTTACCTTTTGGGTGTGGGTGGTGGATGTTAAGGATATAGATGATAGCATGAATATGGAGGATTATGTAAATAGGTTATTCATATGGAGGGAAGAGTCATCGATGATATCCTCATTAGACGTCGAATCAGCGGGAAAAGTTTTTGTCACCTTGTCGAGAATACCCTCAATGTCCAAGCTGCGTGGTACCTTCCTACCAAATCCGAACCCCTTTTTGTCTAGTTTCTTCATCACAATAATGGGTTCCATTGTTCCTTGATTCTGTTTTCTAAGGACACCTTTTTCCTTTATAGCCCATTTTTTGACTATCCTTAAGCCATTGCCATATTGCTTGACTGGTATTGTGACTGGTTGTTTCTCTTTATAGAGCCAAGAAGAGATGTCTTCAATAGTTTCCTTTGGCAATAATTTTCCCTCTTGGAATTGGGTTAGAGATGCTGGGGGAGGAATAGTTGCATCCACCCTACACAACAAGATTTGGAGATATCATATTCTCCAAAGCCTATATCATGGATGTGAGCTTTGATTTCAGGAATAGGATGAGGATTGGTTTCAACTGCAAAGGCTTTTGTTAGATTTTTAGAATCAATATATAATGGGGATTCATGGGCTTTGTCATTATTGGGCACTTGGTTGCAATTCTTATGCCTGCCTTGCAAGACATGCATAATTTGAAGGGATTAGGATCTCCAGGAATAGTTATCTCTGTACCATTAAATAGGAATTTGAGAGATTGATGGTACGTGGAGGGAACAACTTTCATGGCATGGATCCATGGGCATCCTAGGATAATGTTGTAAGGTAGCTCAATGTCAAGGACTTGGAACCTAGTTTCAAGCATTACATGGCCTACTTGTATAGGCAAGTGGATAACACCTTCTGACCGGCATTCAACATCATCATATCCCTTGATTATAATACTTTGATCAATGTTGACTTGATCCTCAGAGTATCCCAATTGTTTGAGTAACTTTAGAGAATAGATATTGAGACCAACACCACCATCTATAAGTATGAGTTTGATCTTGCATTTATGGATGAGAACCTCAATGTGAAGGGCATAGTTGTGACAAGGATCATGAGATGGGAGGTCCTTTTTAGAAAAGCCCACATTGTAGGGTGAGCCAATGTTACCTATAATAGCTTGGAAATCTATGACTATTATGTTGTTAGGAACTGAAGAATCTTGTAGGGATTTTCTAGCACAGCTTTATGTGCAGGTGAAGACCGTAGAAGGTCCAAGATAGATATATGTGTAGGGGTTTTCCCTAGATGTTTGACAAGATTGTAATCAGATGGAGTTGGGAGGCTTGGTGTTGGACCATGAATGGCGACATGACCATGATGAGTTGTAAGCTGCGCAATCTGTAGATTTGCCTTTGATAGTGCGGTTAGATACACGACTCTCTTCAAAATGACCTGCAATGGAGTCTAGGAAGTGGAAGATTTGTTAACATGTTTACCTTTGTCAGGATGTTGACCTTGACCATGGTTAGGGAATAGCTCCTTGTACATGTTGAGGTCTTTGTCGGTGTGTTGAATTGGTTGTTCTTCCTCAAAAGTGATTTTGTTTCCATGGATAAGGTTTTGGATCACGTGTTTGAGTTTCATGCATGATGCGGTTTTGTGTCCTTTGCTCCTATGGAATTCACAATATTCATTTTCTCTATATCGTGAGGATTTGTAAATAGGCTCACCATATGGGGGAGCATTTGGTAAGGTGACAAGTCCATTATGTAAAATCTTCTATAGAATAGACTCTATGGGCTCTCCCAAGGTAGTGAATTAACGTGGCAAAGGGTAATCTTGTTGAGGTTGCTCTTGTTGTTGGTTTTGGTATGGTTGTCTTTGTTGTTGTTGGTTTTGTGGAGGCAGAGGTTGACTTGGTTTGGAAAGATGAAGGGGTGTTTGCAGTGTTTGTACATGTTTAAAATCAACCACACCATCATTGACCATGTTTTCATTTTTGTTCCAAAATTTTGGTTTGTCATTTGATTGTTGTTGGGAAGCATTGTCTTTGTTGTCTTTAAATATTTTGACCACACCTTTAGTGATGAGGGCTTTTTCAATGTTGATTCCCTTGTAGGTAATTTCATTAAAGGTTGTTGCACTAAGAATTTGTAAATGGAAACCCAATTCTTGGTTAAGGCTCTACACAAATATGCTAACAAGCTACTTTTTAGGTATCTTGAATGGGAATTTGCTAGCCATTTGTCTCCATCTTTGAAGGAAGGAAATGAAAGTTTCCCCATTTTTCTGTTTATTGTTGTATAGGTCAGTCATGGAGATCTCATGTTCTATGTTGTAAGAGAAATGGGTGGCAAATTTCTCTACAAGATTATTAAAAGATTTGATACCTGTGGGTAGGTGCAAGAACCATTCTATAGCTTGACCTCCAAGACTACAAGGAAAAAGATGCATAAGATATGTGTCATTATGTGAGACTTCAAAGCAAGCAAGATAGAATTCCCTAAGATGGTCTTTTGGGTCCCCTTTTCCTTTGTGTTTATCAAATTTGGGAATAGTGAAATTGTGAGGAAAAGTGATCATGGGTAATGACCAATCAAATGGATAAGGACAAACTTCTTCCAAAGAGGTCTTCTTGGTGTGGCCAAATGTAAGATCAGATAGTTGTTGTTGAACTTCAACAAGTCTTAGCTCCATAGTTGTGGGAGGGGTTGCAAACATCTCCTGTTGTCCTAGAAGTGGTTGTTGTTTCCCATATGTAAGATTGTAGTGGAAGTCATGGACATTGGTTTTATAAGGGTCATTTGATTGGTTGGGGTCATATGTGTTGTATGTTGGGTTTAGATTGGGTGTTTTGATTTGGGGGAGGTGGGGGTGGTGCTAGATAAGAATGTGGGCATTGTGATGGTTGTTGATAAGAGTTTGGTGGAGGAAATCTAAAGTTTGTTGGGTTTGGTTGCGGTGGTGGAACATAGCTTTGGGAAGTTTGGTTTTGGGAATGTTGAAGGTGGTTAGAAAATGTGTTGAAAAATGTTAGTGTCGATGATCGTTGTGGTGGAGGGACATAGGTAGATATGTTTTGTGATGGTTCAGGTTGACTAAGATTGAGTGTAGAAGAATGTTGTGGGGGAGGGACATAGGTGGTGTTGACATTTTGTGATGGTTGGGGTTGCATGACATTGTTTCGTTGAAGGATACAAAGGGTTGATGATGCTGGGGGTGGTATTTGTTTAGACCCTTGTTGCATGGCTACATAAGTGTTTCCCAGATTGTAATTTGGTGGAAAACCTTCTCGTGATGGGGTAGCCAATGTTCCACTTGCGTTTGGTGTGGACATTTTAGGAGTTTGGCATATGATTGATTGAGCTATAGCAACTTTTTGGGCTAGTTTAGCTTGTCATCATTGAGTCTCTTGTTGGTGTTTGTAGATTTCCATAGGAGTCATGAGAGGTAGTATGGGTCTCTCTTCTGTTGGGTTTTGATAAAGGGGATTCTCATATTGCACAATCGTTCTCCCTTGTGAGCTTTGTTTGAGTAAGGGGGTGGTCACAATTGACATGGTTTGGACCGCAGGTATGGCATCATAGGTTTTGTTTATGTCTTTGAGATTGGATAGATCAAAATCTTGAGGTAATTTGGCTCCTTGCTCTACTAGCAAGCGAAAGAAATGATCTTGGTTCTTGCTAAGGATTTTGTCAAAGGAGGCCATGGCTCTAGGATCTTGTATGATTTCATCAAGGTCTTGTCTATCTTCTTGAGAGGATTGACCTATTTCAAAGTGTCTCTCTTCTTGAGATGGGACTTGAACCATGGTATAACTGGGTGTAGCAAAATCATGAGGCATGCCGGTAGTGAATTGAGTTACATCTATCAAAGGGATATTACCTTCTTGAGGATTGTTTGGTTGGTCATGTTGTGACATGTTTTGAGAGTTGGTTGATCTTTCTATTGGTGTTTTTGGAGTACCCTTTGGAGTTATGCTTGGTTGAGGTGTATGAGGAGGCAATTTACATTTCCTTGGGGCAATTTGCTTTATCTTCATAGTTTGCTGGAGTCTAGTGGTTACCATGGGATACATTAAGATAATATGCTTTGTTTGAAATGCTTGCTAGGGTTCTGTTTGTGTTTTTTTGGAAATGACAGTTTTGATGAATAGTTTATTGGACCAAAAGTACTACACTATTTGACCAAAGGCATAGGACTGTGTTACCAAAAGTGAGCTACTATGTTACCAAAGGTGTTGGACTAAGCTACCAAAGGTGAGGTAATGTTATACCAAAGGAAAGTTATTGTTAGACCAAAAGTGAGCTACTGTTATACCAAGGGCATTGAAGTAGGTTTGCTAGAGGTACAGTAATTCCAAAAGTGGGCTACTATAATGCTAGAAGCGAGCTGCGTTATACCAAAGGCACTGAAGTAGTGTCAGTGATTATTATAAGGCAAATTTTGATAGTTTTGGATTTGATTTTGATTGGATTTTCTTTGGCAAGAGAAAACACATCAAACAAAGTGGCAAAAGGGATTGACACAATAGATAGTGTATGTTTGAGGCTCACAAAAAAGCCCAATGTTTCCATGGGTATAAGACAATTGTAAACAATATCAAGCACTTTTTATCCCTAGAGACAAGGTGTCATTGTAGTAGATTAGTGAACAACTTAATTCTCTATCGACCAAATGTCATTCCATAAAGGTGTCTGACATTTGTATCTTTGCAACAGATGATAGGTAGGGATATCTCACCCTTCCCTCAGAAAGGTCAAGTAGGTCACAAGAGCTTTATGGCTGAGGGAATACTATCTCTTCTCAAGGGAGCCAATGGTGAGTATCTTGAGGGCTTAAATCAATTCCCCTTACATTGATGATTACCATAACATTCAGAGGTGGATCGGGTAGTCACTATCTAGATTGGTTCTTAGTAACTTTGAGGGACCAATGCCTTCCAAGCAATGTGACAATCTACTAAAATATTTAACCAATCCTACTAAGAGTATCAAATACTTCGTACAATGTGAAAATTGTTTCCACAAAGTGCTAGTACACCTCTTTTTGATTTGGCACCACAAGGTAAGGCTGATGCTAGTTAGGACTTGGCTTTTGCCTTATCCCTCTTATATAGTGGTTCAAAGGAAAACTCTGCTTAGGGACATCCTTTTTGGATGAAGCACAATCCAAAAGTAGGCCCTTCTAAAGGAATAACTAAAATGTAAGATCAAGCATGTTAAACAAAGGTTCAATTGTCCTATTATAAGAAAAATAAGGTGCAACTAGATTAAGCACACACATGATTGTAGTTGTCAATTGTCCCTTATGAAATTGAAGTGTTTGGCATTCATGTCCATTGTCCCTTAGAAAATTGAAGTATTTTTGCATTCATATCCATTGTCCCTTAAGAAAGCAATATGTTCCTAAGACTTAGATTGCAAAAAAGATGTTTTGTCCCTTAAGAAAGCAATATGTTCCTAAGACTTAGTTTACAAAGATTTTAACAATTCTTCAAAGCTTCTCTTGTATGAACATGGTAGAAAAATCCAATTTGCTCTGTTTGAGTGATGAGAAGTTACAACAAGTTGATTAGTTCCACATAAACTCAAAACTTAGCAAAAATAAAGCAAATTAACCAAAAGCACTCGACTGTATTACCAAAAACAACTTACTGTATTGCTGAGAGTGCTGCACTGTGTTACCATAGGCGAGTTGCTGCAGGACCAAATGCATCTTACTGTGCTACTAGAAGCATTATACTGTGCTACCAAAAGTGCAGTATAGTGCTACCAAAAGCACTTTCCTATCCCAGATCTAAAAAAAGATATATTTCATCAAAAAAAGCTAGCTCGAAAGATGATTTCATGGTTGACTTGAAGATCTGGGATGTAATAGCTGATAGGATCTGTAACTTGGGGTCACGAACAAATCAAATGATGCTACAAAAAGATAGGTTAACTCAAAAAGCAAAAATACTCCTAAATACGTTAGCTTAGGCAGTAAAAAAGACAATTGAAAGACAAATAAATCAGCTTGCTAGTCAATCAATGATAGATGTGGTGAGTTAAAACCCTGTAAATCACAAAATAAGATCACCAAAACCCTAATATACCAAAAGCGTCATACTGCTATGCTATCTGTGCTTGACTGTGTTACCAATAGCGCACTATGGTGCTACTAGAGGTGCTACAATATCACTTGAAGGCACTATACTGTGCTGCCATAAGTGCTTCACTATACTGCTAGAGGCACTTTTCTGTGTTGTGTGTGATGTTTCGTACTATACTTAAAAAAAATTAGTTTCTAAAAAAAAAAGAGGGATTAGTGGGTCCCATCAGGTGTGCCAAAATGTGTATGAGGAAAATCAAGAGGTTGAATGATAAAATCACAACAATGATAATAACAACTCAATAACCTATAATATAAAAAGATCGATCTAAGTAAAAAGCCAATATCAATGAATAAAAAAAATAAAAACAAGAAAGATTTTACCTAGATTGTATAGTTCTCTTTGTCGAATGTGGATTGCTCAATAATGTTGCGAAACCATGTTTGTAACAAGCAAATCTAAGTGCTCAAAGTGTTAAAACATAAAACTTAGAAAATCCTTGAAATGATATTACCATTGTGTAGAGGACATAAAAATATCAACTTTAAAAAAAACATTACTTAAATCTGAGTCCGTTTGTGAAAGTTATGAAGCTTGGAAGGTCTAAAAAATTTGATGAGACAAAGACAGCAATGAGAAAATGAGTTTTCTGAAGAAAAAAATAGAGAATTTTGAGAAAAAATAATTTCACCATGATGTAGATCACAAGATTCTAGCCTATTGAAAAAAAAAAGCACTCAAATTGGCCTTTGTATGACCAAGATAACGAGGTTTGAAAATTGCCTACTTGATCAAAATGCCCAATGAAGAAGGGTCTGATTTAGCCACCTATGACTGGCTCTTGGTCACTGATGTGACCTACTGGGCTGAGGGCTAAAAAATATCTTTTATTTTAAAATAAAATAAAATTGTCCTCTTTCACTTTTTTTTTAGAAGATAAATTTTAAAAAAAAAAACACAAATCCTTTAAATAAAGTTTATGAAACCCTTTTTTAAAAAAGAAACAAGAAGTTTTTTTTTTTTTTTTTAAGTCAAAAAAAGTACATACCTTGGCAGGTATGTACCCTGCATGTGTAAGGTAGTACGTCCTTTTTGTCTCTTTGTTTTTTTCTTTCTTTTGACTTTTTTTTTTGGATTTTGCTTTTTGGATTTTATGATTTATTGTTTGCTTTTTGTTTTTTTCTATTTTTAGATTTTTTTTCTTTTTTCTTTTTCTTTTATTTTTTTACTTGTACTTGCACAGTGATTGTATGGCCTTGAGTTGTATGCCCAACGTAAAAAAATTTGCCAGATTTTTGCCTGCATCGAAATAGGTCAAATTATATGTTTTTCTTCACCTACCAACCCTTCTAAATGCAACTGTAATGTCCGTTTTTGCCCAACAAGCTTTCTTTAAAATTCATCTTCAGATCTCTTCTAGAAAAAAAGAGTTAAAAACCTATGAAATCAAACTAAAAATTTTACAAATTTGATATTAAATCGGGACCAATGGGTCCCATGGGGTGTGCCAAAATGTGTATAGGGATAAATCAAGATTGAATGAATAATATCAAAAGCAATGAAATAACAACTCAAATCCCCATAACATCAAAAGATCTATGTAAGCAATAACTAAATCAATGAATAATCAAGTTACGAATAAAGAAGCTATCACCTAGATTGTTTGGATCTCTTGGTTGAATGTGGATTGTTTCATAAATTGCAAAACTATGTTTGCAACAAGCGGATGTAGATTGTGTTTATGCTCAAAAGGTAGAAGTGCTCAATGATGCGATGTATGCTCAATGCGTTGAATGGATGCCTAAGAATAAATGATCGAAGTGGTTTGTTAAGGAGATGAAGGGGGTTTATATAGTTTCAGGACATGATCGATCAATGGATGAAATAAATCCATGAAATGGATGGTTGAGATAAATCAATTAACTCATGATGAATGTGCACACGACAAGTGTCACACG
Organism: Cunninghamia lanceolata; assembly: GCA_027924645.1. Classification (NCBI taxonomy): domain Eukaryota; kingdom Viridiplantae; phylum Streptophyta; class Pinopsida; order Cupressales; family Cupressaceae; genus Cunninghamia; species Cunninghamia lanceolata. The sequence continues at coordinate 4,757,827 of BSBN01001709.1, read as the reverse complement.
AAAAATGTATTTTTATTAAGATAATTGCTTTTTGATAATAGACATGATAAAGATAGATCTGATTTCATAAATTAGAATGGTTTTTTCTAATTTATGAATTGATGATAAAAATAAGATAAATTAAAGCCAATTAACTTAACTTTAGATTTCCTGCACATGAGTTAACATGATATTTTTAGAGGAATTGGAAGATAATTGAAACTAAATAAACAAATTTATTTTATTGATTGTGCATGATTGAAGACATAGAATAGATTTGAAGATTTAAATAAATTAAAAAAAATAAATTGCTTTAATTTATTTTGCATGATGAAATAATATAAATAAAATATTAATTTTATTTGTTTTTAGGGATTGAGTCAACTTAAATAAATTTGAATGATTTATTTAAATTTAGAGGAATAATAGATTAATTAAATAATGTAAATTATTTAATTATGGATAAGAGGGGATAAATGATGAATTAATTAAATAATTGGATTTATTTAATTAATGAGGATTTGAAATTTAAAAAAGGATAATGATTTAATTAAATAATAAAAATTATTTAATTTTGGAAGAATATAGAGGAATTTTATTGAAATTATTTAAATAAAGAAGATTTATTTAATTAATGTTGAAAATATGCAATTTAGAGGAAATTTATGATTTTGATGAAAATAATTAAATAATTGGATTATTTAATTAATGTTAAATGCAGGTGATTAGACAGATTTGATGATTTCTAAGTGATGCAATGACATGGCCATTTTTAGGTGTCTACATGCTATGGATGAAGAAATGGTAGCTTTGTAAAATAATGATACATGGGACCTAGTTCCATTGCCTAAAGGATGAAAACCTATTGGTTGCAAATGCGTGTTCAAGAAAAGGATTGGTTTAGATGGAGGTATTAAGAAGTGAAAAGCACGGTTGGTTGCGAAAGATTATTGTCAGCTTGAGGGTGTTTATTTATGTGAGATATTTTCTCCTATTGCAAAAATGACATCGATTAGATTCTTTCTTTTTATTTCTATTGCTTATGATCTAGAGGTTGAGAAAATGGATGTGAAAACAACATTCCTTCATGGTGATTTTGAAGAGGATATTTATATGACACAACTAGAGAACTACATTGTGAAAGGTAAAAGTAATTTGGTTTTTAAATTGAAAAAATCTTTGTATTGCCTCAAACAAAGTCCTAAGATGTGGTACCAAAAATTTGATACATATGTGTTGAGTTTAAGATTTGAGTGTTCTAAATCTAATCACTGTATTTATTATAAATCTAATGGTGATTGTTTCCTATTTATTGCATTATATGTTGATGATATGTTATTTATTGGTAAAGGGAAAGGAATGATTTCAAAACTAAAGTCTCAACTTGCAACTAAATTTGAAATGAAAGATCTTGGTGCAACTAAACACAATCTTGGGATGGAAATAAGAAGAGATAGTGAACAAAAAACTATGGCTTGACTATAGGAAGTATGTTAATTCAATTTTACAGAGGTTTAACTTGCAGGATTATAGACCATTAAGTGTTCTTTTTATAGTTGGAACAAAGTTATCTACTTCATAATGTCCAACATCCCCATAAGAGATGGAAGACATGATTAGAGTACCTTACCAGAGTGTAGTTGGAAGTTTGATGTATGATATGGTCTATACTAGACTAGAAATTACCCAAACTATGGAATTTATTTCCAGATATATGTCTAATCCTAGTAGAGTTCATTGAGATGCAATTAAAAAGTTTTTAGATATTGTAGGTACCTTAGAGTATTCCTTGTATTATTATGGTAATTTGATAGGAGACATGCATTCCATTGATCTTCATGGTTATGTGGATTCAGACTAGGCAGGGGATGTTGATAGTAGACAATCCACCAATGCTTATGTGTTTACTTTATTTGGTGGTGCAATTAGTTGGAAGAATAAGTGATAGGTTGTGGTTGCTTTTTCCACTACTAAATCTAAGTATATGGTAGCTACTTGAATGCTTGTAAACAATCTATTTGTCTTACGAGATAGTGTTCATATATCAGAATAAGATGAGGTGTAGTGATAGTTTATTGTGATAGTCAAAGTGTGATATGCCTAGCTAAGAACCCAACATTTCATGCCAGGACCAAGCACATTGATGTACAATATCATTTTATTAGAGATATGGTTGAGGATCACAAGGTGAAGCTAGTTAAGGTAGATACTATTGAACACACCAAGATACTAAGAGGGGGGTGAATCAATATCAAAATAATCTTCAACTTTAGCAACTTCAACTTATCGAGAGAAGATTAAAACTTAAGCATCACAGTATTAACATGAACATGAAAGATTAAAACAATGCACATCAACATATAACACCAGATATACATGGAAAACCTTAGAAGGAAAAAACCATGGTGAGGATCAACTCAATATATATAAAGCTCAAATAATAATTTTGTTTTAGGGTTACAACCCAAGGAAGCTACTACTCCCTGCAAAATTTGTTTTAGGCCTATAACCCAAGGAAACAACTACTCCCAAGGAAGCTACTACTCCCTGAATACTTTGTTTTAGGGTCACTCCCAAGGAAGATACTACTCCCTAAATTGAGAACACACTTTAGGACAGATTATAGTATGACAATCTTTCTACTACCTGAAAATGACATTAAAATTCACACCTTTGATGATTGCAATACTACCTCTTCACACTGCCTTCTAATGATCAGATTAGTTAGGCACACTCTACACTTGATCATTGTCACATGAATGTATTCAAGATGAATCAAGATAATATTTACAACTTCTGCTCTTTCTCCTTCAGTTGCACATCAAAATGTATTCATTCTGCTCCTTATCTTACATTCACAAGCCTTATTAATCACTTTACAATCACACCTCATCTCACTCAATTTGATTCACTATTTATACATGATATTACATTGATTACAATGCATGTTGGCTAGATACAACATGAAAAATACATTTACAAGTCGGCCAAACAACACACAATATGAAACGTGTAGAAGATAGGTCCTAAGTGAAACCATGCGTTACACCAAAAGAAGACCCATGCCTTGCAAACACCAAAAATTGCTTAAACAAGTCCAAAATATTCTTCACATCTTCAAACACCAAAAAATTATATCCACACACTCCACTCGTTTGAAAATAGGACATCTTTAACCAAAAACACATGAACCTTGAAGCATAACGACCACATCAACTTGAAATCCTTGTGTGGTATAGGAAACAAGAAAGGTCTTCATGAAAATATTATAGATGAGTCCACATGACTCATAAAACATCTCCAAACACTCCTTTCTCATCGCACATCAAAGAATTGTGCCACACAACTTCAATCATGAAATCTGAGAACAATCTGTCATCTGCAACATTCTGCAACATGTTGTCATTTAAAAAATTGAGTTGTGGACCACCAAGGACCTTAAAATTATAGGTAAGCATGTAGTACACATCCATAAACATGTCCTCAAAATTGCAAGGGCAATCATTCATTTTTAGAGGAATACGAAGCATTCTAACAGACCTTCAACACTAGATTACTCTACCATAACACATGTTGATACTCTATCATGCGTAAATTTCACAGTAGAAGGAAAAATGTTCTAAAAAGATAGAATTATCATCTTCACTACATCCTAAGCATAATTCCAAAAATGTATGGCCATATCACAAATGCAGAGGAATGCAGAGCATTCCATTTTCCTACACAAAACACCTTCATAGAGACAACACTGTCTTCAAACAATCAATAGAAAAACACTCTTTTGGTAATCCAATCATCATGGAACTTGGAACATACATACTTCAATCCATTAGTAACTTCAACAATACATCTAATCATCTTCGTACTTCTAATTCCCATATTAATATGAACTATATCTTCTCCCTTTTGTTAGATGGGACATGATATCCAACCATGAACTATATCTTCTTCTCTTGTTGGATGGGATATGCCATCCAACCATGAACTTTATCTTCTTCCCTTATTGGATGGGACATGATATCCAACCATGAACACCATCACACCACTATGATAGTGTTGACATCAATGACTATTTCAGAGTAAAAAGAGGGATTTTTAATTTCAATGGATGTGTGGGTTAGATCCTCTTTTCACACCTTACATTCAAGGACATAAATTGTGTCAAGCCACAACTCTTGTAAGAGGGATATTCTATAGATTTAGTGTCACTTGGAATGAAGAGGAAACTTGGAATTTGCTAATTAATTGATTAATTAAAGCCCGATTATGCTTAAAAAACTAATTTCACAAAATCATAAATAAATGGACAAACCATGACAGATGCTCTATAAAGCCTCACAAGTCATGTAAAAATCATTTAAACCAACACAAAAGTAAATGAAGTAAATAATCCGCTTAAATACAACATCGCAATAACCAAAAATAAAAAGGTGTAAATAATCCACTTAGATACAACTTTCAAAGATAAAAGATGTAATTAATCCGTTTAATCACAATATCTCAAATAAAAGATAATCTCATAAATATGAATCTCAATGTCATTTAAATATTACATATTCATGTGCTTAATCTAGGTAGCAAGCACTATAAAATAATATACATAAATTCTTTGGCGCAAGCATGCCATAATACATCCAATGTAGGTACAATAAACAAGTACATCAATAATAAATAAATCAATACACTCTCTAGCTGCACGAACCCAAGTGGTCCACCACCTGCAAGCTGAGAGATGGGAACATGACTCAGGTGCTTTTCCACCCAACCATGAAGTATTTACACTTCTCTGGATCCCTTCCTAAAATAAAGGAAATCTAGCCCTGCACAAAATGTCTAGCTACCTAGTAATAACTATAGGAGGGAACACTTGATGCAACCCTAATGTCTGAATGTACAATTCTAAGTAATGAAAAATAAATTGTCTCACAATAGGATGTGGCAGAGATGTCAAAAAAGAAATTTTCTAGACAATAAACATCTATTTCAATGTCATTCCGATTAGATCTAATCATTTATAAGTAACTTGGTTCAATTCCTGAAAAGAGGAAAAGCCATCTTTGAATATCCACATTCAGCATCCTAGTCCCAAAAGTAACCCAATAACATTTTCTAATGAAAAATCTACTTCTTTCCATAAGAAGAATGAAAAATAACAATAAAAAGAATCAAAGTTCATCAATAATCAATAATAGTCCCTTTCCCAAACATCATTCAAGGAATTACACTTTTCCAATCAAATCATTCATCTTTGTTTACACTATTGCACTCATAAGTACATCAAATAGATATATTATCTAATCCAAAGTTTGATCACAATCTTCATACAAAAGTCATTCTATGTTATAATTTCATATTGCTGTCATAATAGTGACAGGAAGTCTAAATCAATAAAAGTAGTCCATAGGTTTGTTTAATTGACATAAATCTCAAGTCCATATTTCAATCATATTTCCTAATAAATAATCATCCAAATTACTTTTAGCAATTAGTGACAAGAACTATTTCGATCCAATTATCTAATCAAAGTTCACGATCTAATAAAAAATAACTTACTATCAAAACTGTGATAGGAAGTCCCAAAATAGCCAAACAATCTTCTTATCACCACTGTGATAGGAACTGTTGCAGAAAATAAATAAAGTGAATAGAGAATAGAATTAAATCAATTTTTTGATCACGAATAAAAATATAAATGGTTTCAGTATCAACCTTGACAGGAAAATAATATAGTAGTCTACTATCTCTATTTCCAGTTATCACATTGATTTTAACGAATTTTAAACAAAGCTATAGGCTTAATTTGTTTAGCTACAGAAAGATCGTATATGTTGCTATAGGAACATAAGAAGTTTGCAGACATGAAGGTAGCTACAAGTTCTAATTCCTCAATCCACAGAGACAACAATGGATAAACCATAGTCAAGTAATACTGCCAATAAATCTATAGTAACAATAGTTTTGGCTATTTTTTAGAGGTTGAGTTTCATTATATAGAGGTCAATTTTCTAATCTAAATTCAATCTCAGCTAGCATAACAAAGAAATACAGTCATTTTAATGTTTTATAGAGAGTTATTTAATAGCCATCTGGAAGTCAATTTATAGTATTCAATAGTAAAAGTCTTTCTGGCAGTCAAAGTTTTTAACAAGGTAAAGCAAACATCAGTATCATAAAACACCAACGATCAGACAAGACAAGTGTGGATGACAAGAAAGGAAAGTGGGTTGATCTATTTCAGCGATTCCAAATCACCCAAGAAGCATCCATAATGGCTATAAAGCAGGTCAATGACTAGCAAGGAAGGCGATTGCCTTAGCAGAAATGGCTAGAAAGAATAAGAAGCTAGGAAATAGGGTATGCGGTCACAAGTAGCAGGTCGATCTAGGTTTGCAAGTTCACCCAAGAAGAAAAATAAGAAGAGGTCGACTCAAAAAATGAGTCAATCATCTAGGCAGAAGATAAGTGGCTAGCATACATAGGGACAGTCAAACAAAATAGTCACCCAACAATAGCTAATAAAACCATTTTTAAAACAGCCAAATCAATATGATTATAACATAAGAAATACTAAATGAAAAACCTGGGAAAAATGATGATTGATGAAGAGTATGCAGCTACTGTCACTGCCTCTTTATCTTTCTCTTGTCATTGCAATTCCTTCTTGCCTCTGCCACTCAAGAAAAACTGGCTTCCTTCTCTGAAAATCGTGTGGTCTTCTTATGAGTTCATGGTGTTTCTAGCTGCCAAGAACTTTCTTTTTATCAAAGTTTCTCTCCCTTATTTTTGGCGATCACAGAATTTAGGTTTTAGAACTAAAGTTTGTATTTTCAGTTTGCATGGAAATCCTCCAATCAAAAAGGCTCATAATTCCATTTAAAATAAATTAATAGCTAATTTAATTAGCCTATTGTCACATAAATGACATTAACTAATCTTTTAATTCTTTATCAAAACTCTAAATATAATAATGTTATTTTTAATATTATTTAACTATTTTAATGAAAACAAAACCATTTAAATAATCAAGAAGAGAAATGCACTACAATATTGCGTATTTATATATATAAGGAACATATTGTCTTCCAAACATCTATAAACAATATTTTATTATTTAATTTAAATACAACCATTATTTGAGTATATTTCAATAAGACATTTAATTTAAGTAATCACATCATGCATTCAAAAATGATTAATAACCATGCATTAATGCAATAAGAACCATTCAATAATGCATATGCAACTACGTGATGTCTGTGATTGCATCAGGGTAATCCATCCATCAATTCTTACCAAGTGGCTAGAACATCTCTACCTCAACCATGCTCTCATCTTCAATGAGTACTTACATCCATTTGCATTCAACTCAATGCCAATAGGTTAGTGTCTCCAAAACATAGCTGAGGCAAATCATTGTAATCATATCTACAATATCCAATATTTGAAACAATTTCCAATTTTCATCAATATAACTCAATAATTACCTCCATGTATGCAAAATTACTTAAAGTAAAGTAAATCACAATAATTGTTCACTAAATTAGAATAATCATATTGTTCATAAAAATTACATGTGACATGCTCATAGACAGAAATGTAATATTTAGAGTAAATACATACCAGACTTCATAATTTTGGATGCAGAAAAGTCAGGGGCTAAAGAATAGGCGCCCAAGCCCAAGGTGGTAGTTTCATAAGAGACTTCTGGAATTTGTTTGCAACTAATCACCACTATCATTGAGGTTTTTTTCTTTGGGGATCTGGAGGACTAAAGAGTAGGCGGCCAAGTCTAGGTCCTAGTTTTCTTCTCAGATTTGAAATTCCAACTCTCTATTATGCCTCCCTGCAACTCCACTTCTTCCGCTTTTGCACCTGTTACCTGTAATTACAAAAAATGGGGTTGGGGGTTGTGGTGTCTAGGAGCTTTCCTTGGTCAAGCCTCAAAAGGATATTCAAGTCTTCCAAACATCATTGTTAGATAAAGAGTGTGTATCCCTATGGGATAGAGGCAAAAACTAATTGATAAATGATTGAAAACACAAATAGATGTCACCTCGGAGGTGTAGCTCACATATAGATGAAAATCCTTCACATCATGAGAAGATGAAGCCAAATCTATGTAACAAACACAATAACATGACAAGTCTGCTCTGCAACAATAAATACTTTGAATGCTCTAAGATCATAAGTGCACCAAAAGTTCATAATCATCTTCTAGTTTGCAAATGAATCCCTAAACATTCTTATATATGTAACAAAATACATTCCCTCTTTAATTTTGTAATTCAAACTTGAGATGTCAGCAACAGACATTTCTAATGGTCACATAACTGACATTTAAGATTTGGGACCCTGCCAAATAGGGCAGGACTAGGGCACGGGCACCCAAGCCTTTGACCCATTTTCAAGGTAGGATCAAGTTCATCACTATCCCCTAGGTCCCATTTGATATGGGTTTTTAGAGATTTTCCATCAGGAGTTAAAATAAATATGCATGATTACACTAAAAGGACTTGGGAGCTAAACTCAGGAGGGAAAAAGTCCTAGGGAGACATTTTCCAACATAACAATGACAAACTAGTGACAGTGTTGACATCAATGATAACCCTAGGAACCATATGTGTAACAGAGACTTGATGAATGTTGCATATTCATTAACTAAGCCTATGAGCATAGAGAAGTTCAAATGTTGTTCAAAGTCTATGGCTATCTCGGCCCCTACCAATTAAATCATGGTGTTGATACTCCCTTTGCTCTTGCAAGATGTTCGACAAGTGGGAGAATGTTAAGAAAGGTGTCTCAACCTTGCAACTACAAAAGGTTTTTATTCTTCCCAATTTTGATCTTTTCAAACACCCTTTATCTTGAAGAATAGTTTAGAACTTTCAAAGTTTCTAAAAGGGGCCAAAATTATAGGGCTTACTATTTTTAGTAACTTTACATTTGAGCATGGATGGACCTCGAAATTTTCCCAAAAGGTATGGAACTACCAAGCAAACATCTTGGGTGAGTTTTGACTCAAGATCATACCTGGATTGCAAGATATTAAAGATTCTATTTTTTGAAACTCTCGGGAAAGTTTCAAACTCAAATTTGAAGCACTTAGATGTCCCTAAATGCCCTAAAAATTATTGTAACCAACAAAGCTGATTATAATGTGGTGTAAGTGCACCAAGATGGGATACAATTTAGTGGCCAAAGTGAAAATTTTAGGTAAAATACGTATGTGTTATACAAAATGCATACACATTAGACAAATTATCTATGAACCATAATGCATATGTGATATAATATGTATGTGTTATGGCTTGGATTTGATCTAAGCCATAATGTGTATGCATTATGTTTTGAATACACAGCATAATGTGTATGCACTATGCTTTGTATTGCTTTAAAAAATAATACAAAGTATAACACGGTCGTGTTATGCTTTGTATTGAAAACATAACATGTACGCACTATAGCATGTACACGCTATAATGCTTACACATTTTTAATTCCTAAATTTAAATTTTTTAAAATCCTACCCATTAGGCTTGGATTTCCAAGCCTAAGGGTTGGACCTCCCCTTTCACTCCAAAAAACATGTTTTGAATAAAAATAATGAATTCAAAATTCATCATCATCAGATTTATGTGTTTTACAAAAAACATTCATGAGACCACCACCAAAATGACAAGCAATTTCTTAGCTCTCTAACCATATAATTTGTTTAGTATTTTGAATAGGTTAAGCTATTAATTGTTATTTTATTTTAACAGTGTCTTTGTATTCCTCAAATACATATGTATCAAGATTTTTTTTATAAATTTTGATCCAAATTTAAAACAAATTATATATTATTGCTCTATGTGTCATTCTATACACATTAAAAAAAAATACATTTTTGATTATTTTTATGCAAGTTATATGATGTGCACGCTCTGTGATGCAATTTTTAGGATGCATCCAATTTGAAAAATTATAAAAATATATATTCAATGAAAAATATAAAAAGATACACAACTTTTAGTACTCATGCTTAGCTATATTTCTACCAAGCAGTTTTTAAAAATACAAAATGCAACAAAAAAAATAGGGGGGTGCACACTAGACCATGTTATATTTTAGTGATAAAAGTAGGAACACTTTTGTGTGCACACAATATTTCACCCTTTTAATATTAACCATTTTTTAAAAACCTTAGTAGTTTACAAACTAGATTCAAAGTACTACAATTCTTATTCTTACCATGTCTTTAGATTTTGAGTGTAAACATCTTGAATTACTCCCCCAAGTTTAGGTTTAGCTAATTTGAGGAAAAAAGTGGCCACTTTTGACCCTGTTTTTGTATCTCATTTCCATTTACATACCCCATGATAGTTCTCTTCACAATATTTCTGATGCATCAAATGGTTCGTCAATTGGACACTAAGATCAAAAGTTATGGCCTTCGGAAGTTGGGCCTCCCATTTTGGGAAATGTGAAAATGTGTTGGACACTTAAAAGAGTTGTAAAGAGGAGAGTTAAACATGTTGGTGTATGATTCTGTACATCACAAGGAATCTTTGATTGGAGATAATTTGGGTGCCACTTTTGGGTGGTTTTGGCTCATGGTTTTGTAATTACTATTGATGGTTTACTGTATTGTATCTCATATATATCAGGAGCTTGAGATGGAGGTTGTGAGTAAGAGTCTTATAGATGTTGAGTTGCCTCCAGATCTCTAGTTTGTTATACTCCTATGAAAGCTTTCTCTGCAAGTATATTATAATCTTCTTTATTCCTAAATAATATATTGAGTAGCTTTGGATTGTGGGATTTTTCTCCTGAAAGGGTTTCCCTATGTAATTACTATGTCATGGTATGATTTCTATTTGTGTTTATTTCTATAACTGTTGTAAAGATCTGAAAAGTTCTGCATGTCCCTCCCCTCAAGATTAGTGTAGGAAGTTGTTCTACTACATTAGCTTCTTTATAAATTAGTCTTCATCTACATGCAAATAAACTACTACAATAGATTGAAGGAAATGAGGATGATGTCACTTCCTTAAGAATACATGAGCTTATTGAACTTGATCAAGCTAGGATGATTACACATGAAAAAAAAATTGTTACAAAAGTAGAAGGTCAAGGATTTGTTTGATAAAAGAGAAGTTTAGAGAAGCTTTCAAGTTGGTGACCAAATGATCATGTGGAATTCTAGGGTTGAAGATAAGGGCAAGCATGGAAATTTTTTAAGACTTGTAGGTTGGCCCTTATCAGATTGCAAACAAGTGTAGTTAAGGCACTTTTTATCTCAAGATTTTAGAAGGAGAATTTGTGGAGTTACCAGTCCATAGCTAGCACCTCAACCATTATTTATCTTGAAGGTATTTATTTCTCTATTCCAATGTATATATCTTTTCCTTTTGGGTGTTTTGTGTTTGGGTTTTTTTTTCCCTTATCCTTCCCTTTTGTTTTTGCTTGGTCCTCACTTTTTTCCTTTTTAGTCTAAAACCTAGAGATAACTATATCCTCACTATGCCTACAAGAGATGCATGTCACCAACTAGATCCAATGTTGGCACATGCCTAAAATTTGTAAAAAAATCCTAATTTTCGTGGCTCGTTGTTGTCTTGAAATTTTTTTCATCCATTACAAGTAGCCAATCTGAGAAATCTTTAATAGGTTTGCCTTGGTCAAAATTTTGTGTTGAAATGGTCCTTTACCTTCCCCTTTGCCTTGGCCATGTGTTATTGTTTCCAAAGATCCCAAAAAAATTGAAGTTTGGTACTTTCCTTGTATTTCTCTAGCTATTTTAGGTATTTTATGGGTTCCATGAGTTTTTCCACCTGTAGTGTAAGTGTATTAGTTCTTGGTTCCAAGTTCCTTCGAAACCCCCAAAAGCCCATGGAATAGTTTGGTATCTTTTGGTTTGAAATTTTGGAGTCCAATTGGCAATTGTGGTTATGTTTGTCACTTAGAAACAAATGGGACTTTCATTTGGGTGTTTTGATCATTTTTAGGATTTCAAGTTTTCCTGGACATAGGGATGTTCCAAGTTCCATGAGTTTCCCCACCCCTAGTGTATTGGTCCCTAGTTCCAAGTTCCTCCAGAACCCACAAAACCTCATGGTGTAATTTGAATACTTAAGTTGGAATTTTTGGGGTCCAAATGTTGATTGAGACTATGTTTGTCACTTTAAATTATGTGGGACTTTTATTTTAGTGTTTTGGTCACTTTGGGGTTTTCAAGTTTTCCATGGACATTGAAACCATTTCCTCAAGTTCCAGTATTCTAGGTTCCTCCAAGATCCCCATTCCCCTAGTGTATTTCCTAAATGTTCCAATGTTCCTAATTCCTCTAGGATCCCCATTCCCCAAGTGATGGGAGCCAAGTTTCAAGGTTCTTTATTTTTTAGAACCCCCATTTCCCCAGTGTATTTCCTCAATGTTCTAATGTTCCTAGTTCCTTTGGAATGTTCATAATTCCTCTGGGATCCCCATTCCCCTAGTATTGTGCACCAAGTTCCCAGGTTCCAAGTTCCTATAGAACCTTCATATCCCCAAAACTCCATAGTGTAATTTAAAGACTTAAGTTTATAATTTTTGGGGTTGAAATGTTGATTGAGGCTATGTTTGTCACTTTTAATTATGTGGGACTTTCATTTGAGTGTTTTGGTCACTTTGGGGTTTTTAGGTTTTTCATGGACATCAAAACCATTTCCTCAAGTTCCAAGGTTCCAAGTTCCTCTAGGATCCCCATTCCCCCAATGTATTTCCTTGATATTCCAATCTTCCTAATTCCTCTAGGATCCTCATTCCATTAGTGTTGGGTGCCAAGCTACACCTTCATGGAGAGAAGGAAATTCTACCCCATTTCAAAAAAAAAAACTCAAAAAGAGAAGCCTATATGAGAAAGAACAAAGCTTTTGGAGTTGGGCCTTAGAAACCAAACTTCCAATGGTGAAGGGGTTAAAAGATACTAAAAACTTACTAATGTTAGTTGATGGAAAGATAAAATCATTTGATAGAAAACATTGTTCATAGCTACTTGATGATGTCATCAAATGGATTGATGACAATATAAAGATGTAGACTAGTGATGTCATCTATCAAAAAGTGATGTCATTTGCTAAAAAAATGACATCAATAGCCAAACATTTGATAGCATCTACCAGAAAAATGATGCCAGTGATGTTACAAGAATGATGTCATCTTTCACAGTATTATACCCTACATTTTTTTTATTTTTCAAAAAAAAGAAAAATTAATTAAAATTTATCTATACCAAATGATGCAGAAGCATATGTAGGAAAAGTATAGGTTTGATGTAGGCATAGTAATGGCATAGCATGGTATGGAGGTACAATGGTTGTATGACAATATGGATTTTTGTATGACCACCACTAGAGATCTAGTTTTTTGGGCCTAATATGGATTTATAGTTTTTTGGGCCTATTGAGCTCAACTGTGAGGTCCATTTTTCTCCAAGATAAACTATATAAAATCACTTGACAATAATCCCTCAAATAAGAGAAGTAACTTACAAACTCAAATCTTTGATACCATGTTGAAGTCACAAAAAGGACTCACAGGGGCCAAGGATCCATGCAACACCAAAAATCTTCAACACATGAGAGAAGCAATCAAAATAATTCTATATTATTAAATGAATACAATGCATTATAAGATGAATAAGAACCCTTTCTTATAAATAAAAGGATAAAAACCCTAGGACAATCTAAAATCATGATAAATTTCTTAATCCTATGACGTGAGACACAAATAGAAGATCCATAAGTAAAATTAACTAACTTGGTATGAATAGGACTCATAAAGTAACTAGAAAACTAAACACTTTTCACACCAACACTAGATACCACCCATATCTACATCTTGGTCTCCAACCATATTTACATATGTTAGAATGCCCCCTATCTATGTACCAAGTTTAAACTATATAAAATCAATTGACAATAATCCCTCAAATAAGAGAAGCAACTTACAAATTCAAAGCTTTGATACCATGTTGAAGTCACAAAAAGGACTCACAGGGGCCAAGGATCCATGCAATACCAAAAATCTTCAACACACGAGAGAAGCAATCAAAAGAATTCTATATTATCAAATGAATACAATGCATTATAAGATGAATAAGAATGCTTGATTATAAATAAAAGGATGAAACCTTAGGACAATCTAAAATCATGATAAATTTCTTAATCCTATGGCATGAGACACAAATATAAAATCCATAAGTAAAATTAACTAACTTGGTATGAATAGGACTCATAAAGTAACTAGAAAACTAAACACTTTTCACACCAACACTAGATACCACCCATATCTACATCTTGGTCTCCAACCATATTTACATATGTTAGAATGCCCCCTATCTATGTACCAAGTCCAAACTATCTAAAGCCTACCCATTTCAATATCCTAGGAGCCATTGGGTCTCTCATTGGTACCCACTATTGAAAAGGAATAGTGTGCTCTAGTATCTCCCCATGTTCAAGGATGAACGACTAATGGAGCAAGCTTGCCATTAAATAATTTGATAATGGTCATGATATACTCAAGATAGAATATTGAATCCCTAAGAAAAGACTTGCTCTTGCTCTACATACATAATAATTGGAGCCCATCTATACAAAAGAATGTTTTCCTTCTTACCACCAGCTAGTGTGGTGGAAATCAGGCTAATAATTACCTTCCTAAATAGTGCAATATAAAGGTATGAAATTGTAGTTAACTACACTCCCCTCTTGTCTCCTATCTTAACATCTCCAAAGTGTCATGGCCATAGAATCCTTTACTTTTTAGAGATCACATCATCTAAAACAAGTTGGTCCCCTTGGGAAAAGATTCACAAATCCTATAGACTTCATAAAGACTAATCATCCACTCTCCTAAAACACTTAGAAAATGGAAGTTGTTTTCGTTTGTAACCTAATACATGAGAATACCACAATAAGTTTTACTTAATGGGTGGATCAATGAGATTTGTGCCACTATATCCAAATTGGCCCTTTGTAGTATAGCCCAATCATCATTTAAAAGTTCATCAATAATACATGGTAACCATGCTTTCTCCCATGCATCATTCCATTTAATGTATAAATCCTTGGAAAGCACATTTTTCTAAATTATAAAATGCCCCAAAATCCCAAAAAAATAGAAAATTAGAAAAACTATTCCAAAACATAGAAAGTTTAACATTCTTGCCTCATTCACCTCTTTCCAAAAGGAGTGAATGTTTATTTTCCTAGGCATTTATGTATACACCATGGTGAATGTGTGTTCAACTAGGTGATTGAATTACTATCAATATCAATGAACAAGCCTTAAAGGGATGAATACGCTCACTAGTCCACCAAAATTTCAAATGATCAAAAAAATGGAAAAACTAAAGTGAAAACCAAAATAGAAAGCATTAACCTATTCATTTCCTAGATGCCTATATTTTTTTCCCCACTTTTCCAAAATTTGACTGCATAAAAGATACAAATCTGACAAAAGTTAAACCTAATACATAGGAGGGTTTTTTAACAAACATTTACATGTGGGTTTGTTTGAGTCTATACCCATGCCATAATATTTATTAGTGTATAAAAAACTCTCCATTGACTCTTCTACCCTTAATTCCATCATGATCAATTTAGTTCTCTCCAAAAATCTCGTGTGCACTTGAAAATAAATGAACTCTAAAAACCCTAAGTTTTAATTTATAGGTTAGGTTTATTTTCTTCATGTCACATTATTTGTCATGAATTTCATCCAAGTTAGGTGTCATAGGTATATCTTACATCCCTTCTCTAGTAATATCTCCTTTTGTCCATACTTGTCCTAAAATTTTGATATAAACATTTATTTGAGATGCACTTGAGTTACATTACTTATTATTTTTGTAGGTTTTGGACAAATGAAAGGAGTTCATGGAAATATAGTATCTATTAATCTCTATTCCAATGGTAAGTAAGCTTGTCCATGTCTTTAATCTAGATTTCATCTTTGAAATAACTTTATGTTGCACATGATCAATTTCTTTATGTTTGAAAGTCCAAACACAATATATGAAGAAAGGTAAGTATAGGTAAGTTCTAAGGTCTCACACTTACTTTAGAAAGCATCACTTACATAGTTTTGTATATTTCCTTTCCCAATGGGGCAATATGTAAGTGCCTAAAAATGGATAGGAATACATGGTAGGGCCTATGATGACTTGATTGTGTCAAAATTTAAAACAAACTCTCTCTAAATAGATATTGATCTAGTTGAAGTTTTTAGTCAACCCCTAAAACCCTTCTTTGTGTTTCTTTGTTCTTGTTAAGTTATTTCTTAAGGTGTTCATGCCTTGTCATCTTTTGAAAAGTTATATTTTTACTTGTAAATGGTGAATTTACCCCTTTTTATCAAATTGCCAAAGATGAGTTCATGTATATCCTTGGAAAATTAATTATTGTCAAAGGGATGGGTATAGTTCTATTTTTGTCTCTGTGAATCTTTTATATGATTCTAATTTTGCACTCGTCATCCCTTTTGATCTCTAGTTTGATTCTTTGTTAGTTGTATCCAACATAGTTAAGCTATTGTTACAATCTCTTATTATGGATATTACATTATTAATAGATTTCAGAAAGATTTTTCATGAGTCTTTGTTTCCTTCAATGTCTTCTTTCTTCTAAATTTCTCTTTCTTCTTGTCAATTTTAATAGTCTAGTAGGTTTGATTTTCTCAAGAAAGATCTAGAGAATCAATGCACCATAGATTTTGAGTTACTTATAGCTTCTACATATTTTTTAGTACAATATACTAAGCATGTATAACCTTCAATCTTATGCAGTCAAGGTAGGAGGGTCCAATGAAGGATTGTCCAACCATGTAGCCTTGAACAAGAACTTCATGATCATAACAAATATGTAATAACCACATACAACTAACAACAAAATGATAAGAGATACTCATAAACACATGACACAAGATTTATCCATGGAAAACCCTAAAAGGGAAAAACCATGCAATCACAAGATCACTTCTCATTATATTAGAACTCCAAATCTCATTATATATGCCTCTAGGACTTTTCATGTGTTAGGCTGTAGCCCAGGCTCATAGTAGTTTCATAGAACATAGCATCATTTTTCCATGACCTTTTTCTTCTTCTCCTTCTCTATTCTCTATGTTGTATCTTCTTTTACTCTCTGCTCTATCTTCTACTCCTGCTCTGCTATCTTCTAGGATCAAAATAACTCTGCATCTTACAAACTACTCATCTTTTCATATACTTTCTTCGTACTCCTTCTCCATTACCTTGAAACAATCTCTATCCTTCATTTATATCTTCTGCAAGCATTCAAAACATTATCTTGTTGGCCTAAAGGTAACTTGCCACATGAAATGTGTAGGAAACAAATATGTTGGCCTACAACTCTTCGTAATGCTCCACAAATGGATGAAACTTGATGTGGTTCTCAATGAAGGTCTGTCTAGTCCTTATGTGCCATGTTTGATGTTCAATAAGGCTCTACAAGTCACAGAAGTGCTCTACAAACTTTCTACTCTCAATTGGTTGCCTAAATACTCTGCTCTATGAAAGATGATGATCTTCTGGTAGTGATAACTTTCTATAGATGAGTCCAAATCTCCTAAAATTTGAGTATGATGTAGATGTCATGTCATAAAAACTAAATCCTACTCCATGACATCTAAAATAAAGATCTAGTAAAATGTGGTAGTCCCCATTGTCACTTTTTTGCACCTTGCAATCCAACATTAATTGTCCCAATTCATAGAATGACTTCCAGATTCTCTTGCATCAGACTCTCAGGGTTAATTGAAAAGTGAGCCTCTTCACTTTGGTTTGTATTCTATCAAAATCAATGTTGTCTCTTAGGATATGTTTGGTGGTCTATTCACAGGTACTTGCAACTACCTCAAGGTTGGTGGTCTATTCAAGTCAACCATGCAAAATGCCTCAAGTTCAGTGATATGTTCACAAATCACTACACTACCTCATGGTCGATGGTTTGTATAGGTCTTCTCTATGGACTGCCTCAAGTTCCTTCTCTCTTCTAGTGATCTATATTCAGCACTTTGCTTACAAATAATTGCACTACCTTAATGGTCAATAGTCTGAGCAAGTCTCCTTTGCAAGCTACCTCAAAATTTTCATTTTGCGGTGGTTTAGGTTTGGTGGTCTGGCTACAATGTTGAAACTTCCTCTTAGTTCGACACTCAGTTGTCAAACACTTGCAGGCTGCCTCTGGATCAACATATTCCTCTTAGATACCAACTTCCATTAACTAAGGGTCTAATAGCATCAACATCCCCTAACACTCTAGAACAATCATGTTACTTCCTTGATTCAGTCAATACATTATTGAATTTCATCTATGGTACCTTCTAACCTCTGGTTCTAGCTACAACTACATCAAAATCTTCCAGCTTCTTCTCCACGTACATTGCTCCTATACTTCTCTTTGTTTCTTTATCCATATTTCCTTTAATTCAGTGGAATTTACTTCATCTTCTAGTAAAATTCCTTGTCATCCCTTCTTTCTCTACAATATGAACTTCTCTTTCTTATTATGGTCTGCACATGTTTACACAAACTTTCTCTTGAACTGGTTCCTCAATTCTACAACACAACTCTCCTTAAGATCAATTATTCTCCCTCTTCTAGTTTCTCTGTTGAGCTTAGTGATTCAATAGGTTCTTCCTCCTCTGCATAAGTTACCTCTACATTATTTACTACTCCTCTAGCAATAGCCTCTTGGTGACCTTCAATGCTCAATTCTTTTCACCTCCAAAATTAAAAATAGGTTCCTCTGAATGGTCTCCTATCAAATCCTCTTTCATCCCTCCAGTATCCTTCATTACGATAAGAATTATGGCTTCCTCTATTCTTGTAGTAGAAACTCCTATCATTTCTTCCTATATGGTATGAATTATTGTCCTTGTTTTGTTCTGCATGTGGTCTTCCCTCTCAGCATCTTGTTCCATGTCCTTTTCCTCCAACACATGAATACTTTAGCCTATACAACCTTTTGAACATATAAGTAACATATTTCCATTTTGGTCCATCAATCTATCAATAATCCTTTTATATACAACCTATCATAGGCTTTCTCCTCCACATTTTATCCCAACACATGTTTTTAGAGTGATTCCTTAATCCACATAACTTACAAGGGTACAGATCCCAACACAATTCAATTTTATGTCCATGTCTATTATAATAAGAACAATACATACTTTTCCTTCCTTGAGTTGATTTGTTTGAATTTGTGACAATATCTTACCTCCTTCACCTCTGATAGATCCAAGGCCTTCATTTCTTGATCTTATTACTAGCTCAATAGGCTCTGTAATTCCTTGTTGATACTTTCCCAATCCTTTTCCTTCATATCCCATTATTTTCATGATTTTATAACCAACATTGTTTAGAGAACTCTCATTGTCAACATCATCACCAATAATTGTAGATTCATTTACATTGTTATCTTCAACCTCACCTTGTAAAGAAGCTTTTGTAGTATCACACAAATCATTAGTATCACAAGAAACATCACAAAGTTTAGGCTTAAATCTTAGACTTTCATTCTCTTCCCTGCATGCTACAAGTGTCTTCTCTAACTGATTAACATATTCTTTCAATCCAGATATTTTAATCCTTTGTAAATTGTTTTCCCTTTTCAACTTCTCCAAACTTTCCTCTAGATCTATGTTCCTCTTTTCAATCTAACGAAACAAATTGCATCCTTCTTCCAATTCTTCAAAACTCCTTTTGACATACTCAAACAACTTCATCTCTTCTTCTAATTCTTCATTCCTCCTTTCTACATTTTCCAATTCTTTTTCAAGAGTATCATATTTGTATTCTCCTAGTTCTCTTATGCTTTCCATCAACTCTAAGTTATATCTTTTGATTTCAGATAATTCTTCTTCTGGAATATTCTTCTTGCATAATAGGTTTTCATTTTCTTTCTTCACCCTTTTTCCAATCTTCTCCATTGAAACAAATCATACAAGCCAACTTAATGTGAATAGCTTACCCAGATCTTTCCTTGATCTTTCTTTTGTGGTGATTCTTGTTATGCTTAAGGGTTTTGCACTCTCTTCCAACACTTTCTATCTTCCCAACCTATTCACAACCATCCCAATAGATTTGCAACCAGCTCTGATACCACTTGACGTAGTCAAGGTAAGAGGGTCCAATGAAGGACTGCCAAGCCTTGCAACCTTGAACAACAACCTCATGATCACAACAAAGATGTAACAACCATATATAGCTAATAGAAGAATGATAAGAGATAATCATAAGCACGACACAATATTTATCTTGGGAAAACCCTAAAAGGGAAAAACCCATCATTCACAAGATCAATTCTCATTATATTAGAATTCCAAATCTCATTACATATGCCCTTAGCGATTTTCATGTGCTAGGACGCAACCTAGGCTTACAATAGTTTCATAGAACATAGCATCATTCTTCCATGACTTCTTTCTTCTTCTCGTTCTCTATTCTCTACTTTGTATCTTCTTCTACTCTTTTCTCTATCTTCAGCTCCTGGTCTGCTATCTTCTAGGATCAAAACACCTCTGCATCTTCCAAACTACTCATCTTTTTGCATACTTCCTTCATACTCCTTCTCCACTGCCTTGAAACAATCCTCTATCCTTCATTTATATCCTTCGTAAGTCTTCAAAACATTATCATGTTGGCCTAAAGGTAACTTGCCACATGAAACGTACAAGAAATAAGTAGGTTGGCTTGCAACTCTTGGTAATGCTCTACAAATGGATGAAATTTAATGCAGTTCTCAATGAAGGTCTACCTATTCCTTATGTGTCATGTATGATGTTCCATTAGGATTTGCAAGTCACAAAAGTGCTCTACAAACTTTCTACTCTCAATTGACTTCCTGAATGCTCTGTTCTTTGAAAGTTGATGATCTTTTCGTAGTGATAACTTTCTGTAGACGAGTTTGAATCTCCTAAAATTTGAGTATGATGTAGATTTCATGTCATAGAAACTAAATATTTCTCCATGAGCTCTAAAATAAAGATGTAGTAAAATGTCGTAGTCCACATTGTCACTTTCTGGCACCCTGCAACCCAACATTGACTGTCCCAATTCACTGAATGACTTCTAAATGCTCCTGCATTACAATCTTTCCAAAATAATCATGGTTATTAGTTTCATTATTACAAACTTCCAATCTCCTTTAGTAGTGTTTTTCTTTAGATCTTTTTGTTTTTATTTCTTATCTTCTTCCCACCACAAAAGGAGTGTTGCAAGTATGTGCCTAACCAGTGTTGTCATTGATGTCAACATATCAATGTTGTCATTAGTGTCAATTGTACTCTTATTTTGATGTTTTTTTGTAATGAGTTAGATGCTTTGTATTTTCCTATGTAAGTATTGGAGATCCTGATATTGAGGATATTGAGAAAATTTGCTCCTTTGGTGGAAATAGTGTGTTGTAGAGTATCTTTGTCTACAGAAAAATAGTCCAACAAATTGCTCCACATTTCTTATAGAATGAATATATTCATCTATGGATTGGAATTTGTTTAGAGGCATGTCTAAAGATGCTATGTTCCAAGTTTGAGCCTCTAGTATGAAGATTTGATTTAGTTATGTTCACCAGAGTGAAAACAACTTCTATATATTTGATGGTGATAGGGAGAATGTATTATGCTCTGTATTCCTCCGTAGTTAATTATTTCAGTCTGTAGTTCTAGAATCAAGTTGGTAATGATGATAAGTGCCTTCAAGTCCAATGGTTCATGATTTGGTGGTCTACAAGCAATCATTTTTTTATGATAGTGGCTGACAGTGTTGTTTAAGTGCTCCAATTTGAAGAATCCTATTGCCAAATTGGTTAGAGGTTGTGTGGATGTTCTTGGTGATTACAATGTTCTTGTGGATGTTTTTTGATCATGTTCCTACCTTTGGATTGGTCTGCAAAGAGAAATTCAGATCGTGGATGAAGATTGTTCTTAGAAGACTTAGTGTTAACACCAGTCTTGGCCGACTTGGTTGTTTTCACTACTTGTGGAGATGCATCAAAGATTGTGGAAGTGTGTTGTGGTGTGGAAGATTGTATTTGAGTCCCAACTAAGGCATAACATGATCTACATACATATTTTTCTTAGCTAGTTTTGTTTCTAGGTCTAGACCTATTTCTATGTATGTTTGTAATGTCGACCTTGGATAATGTTTCAATGGTTGATGAATGTAATGCCGACCTTGATGTATATTCCAAGGTTGATGAGGTGTATAAAAACATGTAATGCAGTTGCAAAAAAGATGTCCTAGTGTGGAAATGAGAAGATAAGTGCGAAGGTGTAAAAAGAGTAGAGCAGAGGAGTTATATTGTGCTTCAATGGAATTGAACCCAGGCATGGAGTAGATGCTATCAAATCACTTCACCAATCCTTGGCAATGAGCCAACCCTTGTCAGTGAGCCTCAACATTTACAGTGAGCGTATTGGGTAGTGAGCCTCTATTTTTTGGTATTGTTATAACATATATATTTATGTGGGCTAACACTCACCATGGTTTTTCCCTTTTAGGGTTTTCCACATAAAAACCTAATGTCTCATGTGTTGATGATGTTGTTGTGTTGAGTTTCTTATTTCATACTTTCATTATTAAATCTGATTAATAATGAACAAATGTTTAATGTATTAAGTGGTCAAAGTTTGGAAGACAATTGATTCACCCCATCTCTCAGTTGTCTAGTGCATTTCAACAATTGGTATCAGAGTAAGGTTCCTCAGAAGTAAGCTTAACAGCTTGAGGTAGATCTAGGATGTCTTACAGGAAGGAGGCTCCGCAGTTTGATGGAACAAATTATGCGACCTAGAAGATACGCATGAAAAGCCATCTTCTTTGTATCAGTTATAGAGTATGGAAGACAACTGATTCACCCCATCTCTCAGTTGTCTAGTGCATTTCAACAATTGGTATCAGATTAACAATGAACAAATGTTTAATGTGTTAAGTGGTCAAAGTTTGGAAGATAACTGATTCACCCCATCTCTCAGTTGTCTAGTGCATTTCAACAATTGGTATCAGAGTAAGGTTCCTCAGAAGTAAGCTTAATAGCTTGAGGTAGATCTAGGATGTCTTACAGGAAGGAGGCTCCACAGTTTGATGGAACAAATTATGCGACCTAGAAGATACGCATGAAAAGCCATCTTCTTTGTATCAGTTATAGAGTATGGAAACTAACAGAGACTAAATATTCCATGCCTCTGATTGGTCTGACAACTGAAGATGAAATCAAAGAATATGAGTTAAATATAAAATCTAGAGATGCTTTG
The DNA here is from genome assembly GCA_027924645.1 of Cunninghamia lanceolata. NCBI lineage: Eukaryota > Viridiplantae > Streptophyta > Pinopsida > Cupressales > Cupressaceae > Cunninghamia > Cunninghamia lanceolata. Next base: position 4,734,544 of record BSBN01001709.1, on the reverse strand, counting down.
TTAAGTGCATTAACTGATGCTGATTTGATAAAGGTCATGGATTATGAAACTACTCAAGAAGTCTGGGAAAAGTTAGAAAATCTATTTGGAGGAGATAAATCTATAAAGAGTGCCAAATTGCAGGGACTGAAAGCTAAATATGAAGGTTTAAAGATGGGTAAAGATGAAAACATAGCATCTTACATGCAAAAGGTTGATGAACTTATCACTAGAATCAAAGCTATGGGAGGAACTATTGAGGAGAAGGAGGTTGTGATGAAAATTCTCAGGTCATTACTTAAATCCTATAGTCACAAGGTAGCTGCAAATGAAGAAGTAATGATTGTGAAAGAAGTCACCAAGGATTAGTTTCTAGGAAATCTTATAGCCTTTGAGATGATAAAACTTGGTGATGCTCTACCGAATATTGAGACTACTTTCAAAGCCAGTACTTTAGAGAAGATCTCCAGAGCTGAAAAGTACAAGGTGGAACATGATGATGATCTTGATGAAAATGAAGCAAACTTTGTTGACATACTGCAAAGAGGTTCTGGTAAGTTCAAAGGAAAATTACCTTTCAAATGTTTTACTTGTGGTAAGGTTGGTCACTATGCTTCTAGATGTCCTGAGAGAATTAAAAGGAATAGAAAAAGATTTGAGAATAGACATAGGGTTACAAATAAAGGCTACTATGTTAGAAACATTGATGATGAAGGTGTGATAAATGATGAACCTGATGATGCTAGTACTAGTGCAAATGAGTGCTTGTTTATTGCAATTAAAGAAGAACATGTGTCTACTAATCTTGCTAGATGTGTGGAGGAAAAACTAGTGGAAGAAAGTACTTTGGATGTTCGGGTTGAGAGAGATAAGGATGAATGGATTATTGATAGTGGATTCTCACATCACATGACTGGTGACAAAATTAAGTTTGTGAATTTGGAAAAGTATGATGGAGGACTGGTTAGGTTTGGAGATAATGTAGCTGGTAAGATTTGTGGAAAAGAATTTATTTCTTTTGATGGAAAGCACAACACTGATAATGTTCTATATGTGAAGGGTTTGAAGCATAATCTCTTGAGTGTTGGTTAGATGTGTGACAATGGTTATGATCTGAGATTCAAAGATAATGGGTGCAAGATCATGGAAAGCTCTGGAATAATGATTACTACTGGTAAGAAGACCAGAGGTAACATTTACCAATTAAGAGGAACTAATAATTATTATTTATTGGCTCAGATAGATGAGAGTTGGCTGTGGCATGGAAGGATGTGTCATATCAATTTCGACAATTTGGTGAAGATAAACTCTGCACAGGATGTAAGAGATCTACCTAAACTTGTGAAGCCAGCCAACACCATTTGCAAGGAGTGTCAATTTGGGAAACAAACAAAAACAAGTTTCAAAAGCAAAGAACAATTCTCTAGTGGATTATTGGAGCTGGTACATACAGATTTGTGTGGTCCCACAAGAACAAAAAGTTTGGAAGGTGACATCTATTTTATGTTGCTTATTGATGACTGTTCTAGAATGACTTGGGTTGCTTTTCTAAAAGAAAAATCTAAAGCACTAGAAAAGTTCAAAGTTTTCAAGGCAATGGTTGAGAATGAGTTAGAGTTGAGGATCAAATGCTTGAGGTCTAATAGAGGAGGTGAGTTCACATCAAATGAATTCAATATTTTCTATGAAGAACAAGGGATAAAGAGACAATTGTTTGCACCTAGAACTCCTCAGCAGAATGGAGTTGTTGAAAGAAAAAATAGGACTGTTCAAGAGGTTGCTAGGACTATGTTGAAGGAAGCTAATCTACCATAGGTATACTAGAGAGAAGTCATACATACTATTGTGTACATCCTAAATAAAGTTTAAGTTAAAGGTAACAATACTATAACTCCTTATGAATTGTGGTATGAAAGAGCTCCTACAGTGAGATATTTCAAAGTTTTTGGTAGCAAATGTTATATCAAAAGAGAAGAAGATCTAGGCAATTTTGATGCTAGGTGTGATGAAGGAATCTTCCTTAGTTACTCTACCAAGAGTAAGCCCTACCGGTGTGATGTAGGAGCATCCAGTGGTGTAAGGGCAATCTTGCATCACCCAAAAAGAAGTTAATTCAAAATCATTGTAGTTGTTTTCATTTCTTTCCATAATTAGTGGTTTTGGTTCCATAATTGCCTGAATAATAATGTAGAACTTTCAGTTTTCCCAAACTGCTAAAAATAGTAAACTGCTATTTTTAGAAAGTTTGCATTTGGGCATGAAATGAAGTCAAAATTTACAGGAAGTTACATAATGGAAATATAAGACCTTTGGCGAAGGAATCACATGAAGATCATTTACGAGCTAAAAGATATTAAAGTTTCCATTTCCTAGAAAATGCCTGAAAATCATTCAAACTTAGGTTTGAGGCACTAAACGGCCCTGTACGGGCCCAAAAATGGCCAGAACTAGTAGAGCTAGTTCTTAGCATGTAGAGCACTTCGCGAGCTTTCCGGTGCATAAAACGGTTTGTCAATCGGAGTCCCGGATCAAAAGTTATGGCTCTCGGAAGTTGACCTATTTTTGGAGGGGATGCAAAATTCGAAATTAGGTTGTTGGCCACCAAAAAGGCTATTAATAACCATTTTTGGGAACCTTGGGTAGTGGCAGAGTTAAGGGGGCAAGTGTAGAGTCAAGAATAGGCAGGAAAATAGAAACCCTAGCTGGTTTGGGGGTTACAGAAGGTGGAAGATTCCAGAGCCTAGTGATGGTAGCTGTAGTGTGTTGCAGCCTGTAGAGGACTGATTCCTCTGATTGTAATTAGGCTTCTGTAATCTAATGAGTTGCCTAGATCAATAAAAGAAAGTTCTATTCTCTATGTTCAATTTCTATTATTGTGTGTTTTATGATTTACCCCCTTCATCAAGTGGTATCAGAGCAAGGGTTCCTAAGTGTGTAGACAGATCGCCGACCGTGAGGCAGTTTGCACCAGGACCTAAGGTTGTGGGTTTGCTACGGAGACCAAGATGCCTCCATGAAGAAATCATGTTGGGAGGAATGCTTTGACAGAAGAGGGTTTTAGAGCCCTACAAAGACAAATCAATGCATTGCAAGAGGAGCTACGAAGCGGGTTTGAGCCAAGGGTAAGAGAAGAAAGTGAAGATGAAGCTGAAGAAGAGCTATCTGAGGAAGAACAAGAAGCCACCAGAGATGCTGCAGAAGTTAGGTTGTTGAGGGCCATTTCAAAGATCAGAAAGAGGCCCAGGATCAAAGTTTCTACATATTCTGGAGATTTGAATCCAGAACAGCTTATTGATTGGATCAATGACATGGAAGAGTATTTTGAGTATGAAGATGTGGAGGACCCAGATCGGGTTAAGTTTGCAAAAACAAAGTTGAAGGGCATGCCAATATTTGGTGGAAGGAGGTCCAATTAGAGAGGAATAGAAGAGGAAAAGGAAAGATCACGAGATGGGATCAGATGGTGGAGAAACTGAAGAAGCAGTTCATTCCTGTGGACTATGAGATGGAGTTGCTGAAGAAGCTGCAAGGACTAAAGCAAGGTAACAAGTTTGTTAAGGAGTATACAGAAGAGTTTTATAAAATTACTATCAGGACAGGCAATGCAGAGGCCAACGAGGAGAAGGTAGCCTATTACATTAATGGGTTGAGGCCGAGTATTCAAGAGGAGTTGAGCCTAGTAAGAATGACCACCATAGAAGATGTGTACCAGTTTTCCTTGAAGGTGGAAGAGAAGCTGAATAAAAGATTTGACAGCAAGCAAAGGGGAAGAGGTCAAGACGGAAATACTAGTGGAAGACCCTATGGGGGCCGAAATGAAGATGCAAAGAAAAGTGAAGAAGCTAGTACCAGTCAAAATCAGAGAGGTGATAATACCTACCACCCTCGTGACCAAAATAATGGTGAGCAAAGAGGAAGAGGAAGAGGCAGACCTGGGCAAGGACCTGGAAGAAGAGGTTTCAGAGGAACTTATTTCCAATGTGGAGAAGGGCATCGAGCATACAAGTGTCCGCAACATCAAGGAATGATGAATAGAAGACCTGAAGGTAATGCACAAGTTGCACATGTGGATGAAGATGCAAAAAGGGGAGAAACCCTAGTTGTCAGAAGAACTTTGTTGAATGAGGAGAAAGAACCCAATCAGAGGAAGAGTTTATTCTGCACAAGGTGAAAATGTGAAGGTAAGTGTTGTGATATTATTATTGACAGTGGAAGCACTGATAATCTTGTTTCAGAGGAGATGGTTGACAAGTTGAAGTTGACAAGAAGAAAGCATCCACATCCATATAGGATTGCATGGTTGCAGAAGGACCATAGAGCTTTGGTCAATGAACAGTGTTTAGAGAAGTTCAAGATTGGTGACTACCATGATGAGGTGTTGTGTGACATCATACCGATGGATGCATGTCATATGTTATTGGGGAGGCCGTGGCAGTATGATAGGAGCGCTGTCCATAATGGCCGTGCAAACACATATTCCCTAACAAAGGATGGAGTTTGTCATAAGTTGAAGCCCTTGAAGGAGGTGGAAGAAAAGGTATGTAGCACTGCCAGAATTTGCTTGGTAGATGGTAGAAAGTTTTTGGAGAGAATGAAGCATGAGCATCATTGCTTTGCATTGATTCCCAAGATTAGTCAAGAGAACTATGAAGATGTAACAGCAGAAGTTTCAGATATGTTGGAAGAGTTCCAAGACATTATCTCTGATAATGTACCAAAAGGTTTACCACCAGTAAGGAAGATAAGTCATCAAATGGATTTGATACCAGGAGCCAGTTTGCCAAACAAGGCAGCCCATAGAATGACCCCTTCAGAGAATGAAGAGTTGAATAGACAAGTTCAGGAGTTGTTGCCGAAGGGACTGATAAGGGAGAGCCTAAGTCCATGTGCAGTACCTGCAGTACTAGCACCAAAGAAAGATGGAGAATGGAGGATGTGTACAGACTCTCGAGCCATCAATAAGATAACGATCAAGTATAGATTTCCATTGCCAAGAATGGATGACATAATGGATTGTTTGAGTGGAGCCAAGTACTTCACGAAAATTGACCTAAAGAGTGGATATCACCAGATCCGTATCAGAGAAGGAGATGAATGGAAGACAGTCTTTAAGACAAAGGAAGGTTTGTATGAGTGGTTAGTCATGCCATTTGGGCTAACCAATGCACCGAGCACATTCATGCAGCTCATGAATGAGGTACTAAAAGAATTTTTGGGAAGTTTTGTTATTGTTTATTTGGATGATATTTTAATTTTCAGGAAGACTTGAGATGAGCATTTGATGCATATCAAAAGAGTTCTAGAGAAGCTGAGGGAGGAGAAGTTGCTGATTAATCTGAAGAAATGTAGTTTTGCAAAGAAAGAGTTGGTATACCTGGGATTTGTTGTCTCAGAGGAAGGTCTTAAGATGGACCCAGAAAAGGTAAGGGCTATCATTGAATGGCCTACACCAAGGAGTGCAACGGAGGTAAGATCTTTTCATGGTTTGGCAAGTTTTTACAGGAAGTTTATCAGGAATTTTAGTAGCATTTGTGCACCCCTCATTGAGACAATGAGAGGGGATAGAAAAAAGTTTAAATGGACTAAAGGAGCAGACAAGAGCTTTGATACATTGAAGCAGAAAGTTGTAGAACAACCTGTTTTGGCAATTCTAGATTTCAATAAGGTATTTCAGGTAGATTGTGATGCTAGTGGTAGTGGTATAGGAGCTTTCTTGAGCCAAGAAGGTAAGCCCATTGCCTATTTTAGTGAGAAACTTAATGATGCCAAGAAAAAGTATTCTGTTTATGATCAGGAATTTTATGCAATAGTTTAGGCTTTGAAGAAATGGAGACATTATTTGTTGCCAAAAGAGTTTGTTTTATATACTGATCATCAGGCTTTGCAATATCTTAATAGTCAAGGGAAGTTGAACCAAAGGCACTTAAAATAGGTTGAGTTTTTGTAGAGTTATACCTTTGTTTTGAAGCATAGGAGTGGGAAGTCCAACAGAGTTGTAGATGCCTTGAGCAAAAGGCAAAATTTGTTGACAGAAATGAAGATAGAGGTTGTTGGGTTCAATGAGCTCAAAAGTTCGTATCCTGAAGATCCAGATTTTGCAGAGGCTTGGAAAGCTTGTCTGGAGCCTGTTACTTTGGATAGGACAAAATGGTTGGATTTCATAATCCAAGATGGCATGTTGTTTAGAGGAAGCCAGTTGTGCATTCCGAGGAGTTCCATGAGAGAGAACCTGATTAAGGAGAAGCATAGTGGAGGATTGGCTGGACACTTTGGTCGAGATAAGACCATTTCTATTGTTGGTGAAAATTATTATTGGCCACAATTGCAGCAAGATGTGAGGAAGTTTGTGCAGAGTTGCAGAGTATGTCAGATGGCAAAAGGAACAAGTAAAAATATAGGATTGTATCAACCATTACCTGTACCAGAGAAGCCATGGGATGATATTAGTATGGATTTTGTTCTTAGTTTACCAAGAACACAGAGAGGGCATGATTCTATTTTTGTGGTGGTGGACAGATTCTCAAAGATGGCACATTTTATTCCTTGTAAGAAGACTAATGATGCTGTTCATATTGCAGAGTTATTTTTCAAGGAAGTGGTGAGACTACATGGTCTACCAAAGAGCATAGTTTCAAATCAAGTTACCAAGTTTGTTGGTTATTTCTGGAGGACATTGTGGAAGAAGTTGAAGATAGATTTGAAGTTTAGTTCTACACACTATCCACAGACTGATGGACAAACTGAATTGGTGAATAGGAGTTTGGGTAACCTGCTACGATGCTTAGTAGGAGATAAGCCTAAGGGATGGGACTTGATTTTACCACAAGCAGAATTTGCTTACAACAATACTGTCAATAGGAGTACTGGTAAATCACCATTCCAGATTGTATATGGTAATAGCCCAATAAATGCTTCTAAGTTAAGGAAGCTGGACAATGGAGAAAAGACAAGTGCCAAAGCTGAAGACTTTGCAGAACATCTGAAGAATTTGCATGAAGAGGTGAGAAAGCACATTAATAAAATAAATATTCAATACAAGGCTAAGGCAGATCAGAAGAGGAGATATAAGGAATTCCAGGTAGGAGATGAAGTCATGGTTCACTTGAGAAAAGAAAGGTTCCCAATTGGAACATACAATAAGTTGAAAATGAAGAAATTTGGACCATGCAAAATTTTGAAGAAACATGATTCAGGAAATGCATATGAGGTAGAGCTGCTGAGTGGGATCAATATTTCCCCTATTTTCAACATTACTGATTTATCAAAATATCATGAAGGTGGAACAGAGGATGGACCAACAGAAGAACAGTGGAGTATTCCGGCATCTACTTCAACAAAGGAGATAGAAGAGATCTTGGATAGTCGTGTGGGAAAAAGTACTCAGAATAAGCAATATGAAGAATATCTGGTAAAATGGAAAGGAAGGCCTATTGAAGATTCTTCTTGGTTGTCTAAGGTAGAGGTTGACCGTTTGGGTTTTCCTCACACAAACACATGAGACGTGACAGGGCCACTTCTCAAATTACCCTGGGTGTCTGATGCAGGAGCATCCAGTGGTGTAAGGGCAATCTTGCATCACCCAAAAAGAAGTTAATTCAAAATCATTGTAGTTGTTTTCATTTCTTTCCATAATTAGTGGTTTTGGTTCCATAATCACCTGAATAATAATGTAGAACTTTCAGTTTTCCCAAACTGCTAAAAATAGGAAACTGCTATTTTTAGAAAGTTTGCATTTGGGCACGGAATGAAGTCAAAATTTACAGGAAGTTACATAATGTAAATATAAGACCTTTGGTGAAGGAATCACATGAAGATCATTTACGAGCTGAAAGATATTAAAGTTTCCGTTTCCTGAAAAATGCCTGAAAATTATTCAAACTCAGGTTTGAGGCACTAAATGGCCCCATACTGTGTTAGCACGTAGAGCACTCCGCGAGCTTTCTGATGCATAAAACGGTTCGTCAATCAAAGTCCCGAATCAAAAGTTATGGCTCCCGGAAGTTGACCTATTTTGGGAGGGGATGCAAAATTCAAAATTAGGTTGTTGGCTACCAAAAAGGCTATTAATAACCATTTTTGGGAACCCTGGGCAATGGCAGAGTTAAGGGGGCAAGTGTAGAGTCAAGAATAGGCAGGAAAATAGAAACCCTAGCTGATTTGGGGCTTACAGAAGGTGGAAGATTCTAGAGCCTGGTGATGGTAGCTGTAGTGTGTTGCAGCTTGTAGAGGACTGATTCCTCTGATTGTAATTAAGCTTCTGTAATGTAATGAATTGCCTAGATCAATAAAAGAAAGTTCTATTCTCTATGTTCAATTTCTATTATTGTGTGTTTTATGATTTACCCCCTTCATCATGGTGCTACAATAAGAGATTGAAGAAAAATCATTGAAAGTGCTAATTTGAAGGTTGATGAAGACAAAGGAAGAATTTTAGATTTGAATGGTTATGAATCAGATGGGCCTACTTCTATAACAAATGAAGAAAAAGTTGATCAAGTAGACAATCAAGATGAAGAAGAAAAGGCTCCAAAAAGCACTGCTAAGACTCCCAGGTATGTAAGAATTAATCATTCTGATGATCAGATTATAGGAGACAAAAGCAAAGGGGTATTGACAAGGAAAAGAGCTGTAGAAGAATAGGTGAATTACTGTTTACTTTCAAAAGATAAACCTAAAACTATGAATGAAGCCTACAATGATGAAAATTGGGTAAAATATATGGAAGAGGAGCTGATGCAGATAGAAAAGAATCATACTTGGGAACTAGTTCCTAGACCTGCTAATAAGAATGTGATTGGCACCAAATGGGTTTTCAGAAACAAGATGAATGAGAATGGAGTAGTAAGGAACAAAGCAAGATTAGTATGCAAAGGATACTCTCAAGTTGAAGGAATAGATTTTGATGAGACCTATGCTCCTATTGCAAGAATTGAATCAATTAGAATGTTTTTGGCATTTGTATCATTCAAAGACTTCAAAGTGTATTAGATGGATGTTAAGTCTACATTCTTGAATGGTGAGTTGGAAGAAGAGGTCTACATTGAGCAACCGAAAGGATGTCAATTATCAAAATAGGGTGATATGGTGTGTAGATTAAAGAAAGCCTTGTATGGACTGAAGGAAGCCCCCAGAGCCTGGTATGTAAGGCTAGACAAGTATTTGTTGCAATTAGGATTCAGTAAAAGGACTACTGATACCAACTTGTATTTCAAAATCAATGATAATCAGATCCTAATGGTTGTGATCTTTGTTGATGACATTATCTTTGGAAGCAATGAAGGTATGTGCATGAAGTTTGCAGGTGAAATGCAAAATGAGTTTGAGATGTCTATGTTTGGTGAAATGAACTTCTTTTTGTGTCTACAAATTAATCAATCAGATGAAGGAATCTTCATATCTCAGTCTAAGTATGTGAAATAGTTGTTGAAGAAGTTTGGGATGGAAGACTCTAAACCGGTATGTACTCTCATGGTAACTAGCTACAAGTTGAGAAAAACTGATGAATCACCCAAGGCTGGTCAAAAAAGGTATAGATCCATGATTGGAGGATTGCTTTATCTAACTCAAACTAGACTTGATATAATGCATGTAGTTTGTCTTGTTACAAGATTTCAAGCTGATCCAAGAGAGTCACATGTGATGGAAGTTAAGAGAATCTTGAGGTATTTAAAAGGCACACCAAATCATGGCTTATGGTATCCAAAAGATAATGATTTCACTCTCAATGCTTATATAGATGCAGATTGGGCCATAGATGTTGATGATAAAAAAAGTACAAGTGGAGGCACTTTCTTCTTAGGTAATAAATTGGTTTCATGGCTGAGAAAGAAGCAAGATTCAATCTCTTTGTCAACTACAGAAGCAGAGTATATTGCAGCAGCATGTTGTTGTACTCAAATGTTATGGATGAAGTAGACTTTGAAGGACATAAGAGTTGTGTATGAAGATCCAGTTGCAATCTTCTGTGACAATACAAGTGCTATAAACATTTCAAAGAATCCAGTGATGCACTTAAGAAAAAAGCATATCTCTATGACGTATCACTTTCTAAGAGAAAAGGTGACAAAGAATTAAGAAAAGTTGGAATATGTGTCCACAAAGGATCAAATTGCAGATATTTTCATTAAGCCTTTGCCTAAGGATACTTTTGAGTATCTAAGAGAAAAGTTAGGGGTCATTACCCCTCCTGCTCTAAACTAAGATGCATAGGAATGCATCAGTCCAGTGGTTCTCAAAGTCTCATTTTTGATGTGGAAAAATGTTTTGAGGGCTACCACTCAGGGGGAGTAGCTATATGTTCCTAATAAAGAAAGTGTTGATAATAGAGAAAGTTCAATGGGATCAGAGCAACCACATGCAACTATGTGCCCTTTGCCATTGATGTCAAAGGGGGAGAGAAATCATGTGAAAAACTCAAAGAAGAAAGAGTATAGATGTGTAAAGAGAAAGGGGGAGAATCTTGTCTTGATGGTCTTTACATTTTCCACATCATATATTGCCATCAATGACAAAGGGGGAAATTGTTACAAGTATGTGTCTAACCAGTGTTGTCATTGATGTCAACATATCACTATTATCATTGGTGTCAATTATGCCCTTGTTTTGATGCTTTCTTGTAATGAGTTAGATGCTTTGTATTTGCCTATGCAAGTATTGGAGATCTTGATATTGAGGATATTGAAAAAAATTGCTCCTCCGATGGAAATAATGTGTTGCAGAGTATCTTTATCTATAGAACAATAGTTCAACAAATTGCTCCACATTTCTTGTAGAATGAATATCTTCATCTATAGATTGGAATTTGATTAGAGGCATGTCTGAAGATGCTATGTTCCAAGTTTGAGCCTCCAGTATGAAGATTTAAGTTAGTTATGTTCACTAGAGTGAACTGCTTCTTCTATATATTTGATGGTAACAGGGAGAATGTGTTATGCTTTGCATTCCTCCACAGTTAAGTATTTCAGTCCGTGCTTCTGGAATCAAGTTGGTAATGATGATAAGTGCCTTCAACTCCAATGGTTCATGATATGGTGGTCCACAAGCAATCTTTTCTTTATGTGGCTGATAGTGTTGTTTTGGTTTGAAGAATCCTTTTGAAAAATTGGTTAGAGGTTGTGCAGATGTTCTTAATGTGCTTGTGGATGTCTCCTGATCATGTTCCTACCTTTGGATTGGTCCACAAAGAGAAATTTAGATTGTGGATGAAGACTGTTCTTAGAAGACTTAGTGTTAACACCAGTCTTGGCCGACTTAGTTGTTTTCACTACTTGTGGAGATGCATCAAAGATTGTAGAAGCATGTCATGGTGTGGAATATTGTATTTGAGTCCCATCTAAGGCATAACATGATCCACATACATCTTTTCTTAGCTAGTTTTGTTTAGGTCCAGGCCTATTTCTATGTATGTTTGTAATGCTGACCTTGGAGAATGTGCCAATGGTTGATTAATGTAATGCTGACCTTGATGTACATTCTAAGGTTGATGAAGTGTATAAAAACATGTAATGAAGTTGTAAAAAAGATGTCCTAGTGTGAAAATGAGAAGATAAGTGCGAATGTGTAAAAAGAGCAGTGTAGAGGAGTTTTACTATGCTTCAATGGAACTGAACCCAAGCATGGAGTAGATGCTATCAAATCAATTCACCAATCCTTGGCAGTGAGCCAACCCTTGGTAGTGAGCCACCCCTTGGCAATGAGCTAATCTTGGCAGTGAGCCTCAACATTTGCAGTGAGCATATTGGGTAGTGAGCCTTATTTTTTGGTATTGTTATAACATATATTTATGTGGGATAACACCCACCATACTTTTTCCCTTTTAGGGTTTTCCACATAAAAACCTGGTGTCTCATGTGTTGATGATGTTGTTGTGTTGAGTTTCTTATTTCATGCTTTCATGATTAAATCTGATTAACAGTGAATGGATGTTTAATGTGTTAAGTGGTCAAATTTTTGAAGATAACTAATTCACCCCTCCTCTTAGTTGTCTGGTGAATTTCAACAAGGAGAACCTATATATGAGAAGAGAGGAGAAGCAAAGCAACTGGGTTACTAAGGACCAAATTGCCACCACCTACATTTTTCATACCTTAAATTGCCACCAACAAGTTGATGATTCAAAGTGGCATCAATAAGTGGTGTAAAACACTTTACCTCAAGTTTGAATCCATATAGAAAGGGAGTTAGTGCAATCTTACAATCATCCATTCAAAAATGGGAAAGAGGATCAAGAGTATACTTGGACTAGGCAAAGAGATCTTGGAAGAGGTATGAGTGATCTTGATCCCAAGAAAGTAGTACAAGAGTCCCAATTTGGTCATGGAAAATCTATCGTGCAGAGTAGTCTTAACTTTGGCAATGATGGATGAGGTGTAAAGTAGTATTTGATTCTTTTTAGCTTTTGTAATGCTTGCCATCATTCCATTCTTACAAGTCCTCATGATGAAGTGAAATGACTCAACTATATTCAAAACTCATGCGTCAATGGTACATCTTCTCATTTCTATTACAATAATTTATTTTGAATAATCATGAAGTCAAACTAATGATTGTTATTTTGGGTAAAAATTTAGGACAATGACAATAGGTAAAGTCTAGTTCAAGAATAGTAGCTACCTTTCATGTAGACTACCATCCTCGAGGGAGAAAATATGTAAGTATGAAAAAGACACATATGCATACATGGTGGCATGAGGAGGAGCTATAGTCCTAATCACATACATGTAAGTGTGAATATATACATACATCTTAGTAGTATTCCTCTTGGTGATGTGTATTTGTTTGTTTTTCATTTTTATTGATATTTTCTAACCTCTAAGTTAATCTTCTAGGGTCCTACACACCTTCTAGCTCGCTTCTTGACCAATGTTTGACAAATATTTCTTGTCACTTTATAGCCTCAATATCCTCACTAATCCACTTCACAAGAGGGGAAATTCATGTTTCCTAGGAGCATTTGCATCATTTGATCCCCTTATAATCATCCAATTGACCTCCAATCCCTTCCATAACCTAAAATTTCTTATCCCACCTTTTCTTTTTGGGTCACCCCCTATTACTTTAGGATATCCCTAGGTGACCGTATAGCTAAAATATGATATCTAGGGATGACTTACCCTAGTAAAAGGGGAAACCCACCCTATAAAGATCCTATGGTTATCTTTTGGGTTTTGAAACCATCCTTGGACCTTCAAGATCATTCATTCCAACAACCTCTTGTGCAAAACCTCCTTTGTGGGTTGTACCCTATGCCTTTAGGATCTCCAGGAGTGACTTTCCTTGCTAAAATGGGTGACCCACTTGCCAAAAGGGGCAACCCTATCATCTTTGCAACAATAGAAAGAATCAAACAAATGGAGTTCATCTTGGTGATAGAGGAAAAGGTCTCAAAGTAGTCAACACTAGGAATTTGTGAGAAACATTTGGCCACAAGCCATGCTTTTAACTTGTCAATAGTCACATCCATTAAAAAGTTTGTTTGATAGATCCACTTACACTAAAATAGTTTTCTTCCCTTAGGAAGTGGAATAATCTCTCATGTGTTGTTCCTACCCAAGATTTTCAATCATCCTCCATGGTTCAATCCCATTTATTGTGATGCAGGAGCATCCTAGGTTGCAGAGTAATCTTGCATCAACCAAGAAAAAATATTTGCATTCTTTCTTTTCTTTTCATTTTAGTTGTAGTTTAGTAATTTATAGTTCAATCATTTTCTACAACATTTTTCTGCATCTACATATCAGAGCTTGTGGAGTAGGAATTATCTTCATTCCCATATTTTAGGAGGTTTGGATTCATCTATAGAAAGTTATCGCTATCAGAAGATCATCATCTTTCACAGAGTAGAGCATTTAGGCAGTCAGTTGAAGGAGAAGGTTTGTAGAGTACTTCCATGATTTGTGGAGCCTAATGGGACATCATACATGACACATAATGACTAGATAGACCTTCCTTGAGGTATACACCATGTTTCATTCATTTGCAAAGCAATACCATATGTTGTAGGCCAACCTACTTGGTTCTACATGTTACATCTTTTATTGGAGTTTACAACCTCTTGTGGCCAATGCAGAGGACTCATTGAGCTTGAAGATGATATATATAGATCTCTTAGATGCATTAGAAAGTTAGTTCTTTAGTTAGTCATTTTATAATATGATATTGATTATTTTTTAAGATAGATTCTTTTCGGGAGGCACTTCAATGCCATATCTTGCATATCTATTGTAACCTAGAAAGTAGGCCTATAAGCCCTTTGAATGTATCCCACATGTTGCCAGCATATGAGCATTGTAATTCTTTGATATATTGAGTTTACGAATCTTCCATTTCATTCTACAATCATGTTGTTTCTGTTGTGTTTACTCTAGCTGCACGGTTTTGACAATTCATTCTTTGGACCCTCCATCCATGACTGCACCAAGTGGTATCAGAGTGAAGTTTTGAGTCCTTTGGGAAGTGAAGGCATTTCAAAAGATCTTGTGGTGAACATAGCACTAAACTAAGGCAGTCTACTTGTGTTTATCAATAGAGCATTGATTGTGAGGCAGTTGTACCAAATCCTAGGAAGAGATGTCATAGAGGAGGATTTCTGTTATGGCCAATGTTGTTGGAAGAATATAAAAAATGATAGAAAAGATGAGGATAATGAAGGTTATATTATATGTTGTATACGAAGATAGAAGAAGAGGACTAAACCCTAGACATGAAGATGAAAGTGATGATGATGAGACCCAATCTATTGACCAAAATGAAGAAGCCCTAGAAGAAGAAGAATCAGATTAGGTGAAAGGATTAAAAGATATTTCTAAGATTGGAAAGAGACCTAGAGTGGAAGTACCATACTATACTAGAAATTTGAATCCTAAGGAATTGACTGATTGGATAAATGACCTAGAGGAATACTTTGAGTATGAATAAATTGAAGATCTGGATAGAGTAAGATTTAAAAAACTAATTTGAAAGGCCATGTTTCTATTTGGTGGAAATAAGTTCAATTGGATAGAAATAGGAGAGGAAAAGAGAATATCATAAAGTGGGATAGAATGGTGATAAAATTGAAGAATGAATTCATACCTACTGACTATGAGTTGGAATTGTTGAAGAGATTACAAAACTTAAGGCAAAAGGAGAAATCTGTGAAGGAGTATACTGAAGAATTTCATAAGATGATCATAAGGACTAGACATAGTAAAGAAAGCAAGGAGAAAGTTGCAAGATACATAAATGGATTGAGGATGAATATTCAAGAACTAAGTTTGGTGAGGATGACAACAGTAGAGGAACTATATCAATTTGCATTGAAAGTTAAAGACAAGTTGAATAAGAGGCATGAACAAAGGCAGAGATGTAGAGGAGGTAAATTTCAAAGAGGCAAAACATATTTCAAAGGAGAAAGACCTTATGCAAAGTAGAACAAGGAAAGAAGTCCATATAAGAAGGAAGACATAGATAACAATTCATACCAGAGAGATGATAGGAATTTCTACTGCAACAACAGAGGAAATCATAATTCTTACCACAATGAAGGATATAGGAGAGATGAAAGACAATTTGACAAAATATCATTCAAAGGAACTTGTTTTAACTATGGAGGTGAAGGACACAGAGCATTTGAATGTCATCATGAAAGTACAAGCAAGAGGATAGAGAACAATGAAAGAGCAGCTTATGCAGAGGAAGAACCTATTGGATCATCTAGTTCAGTGGGAAATCCAGAGAAAGGAGAATCCTTAGTCGTGAGGAGAGCATTATTTCAAGCAAAGACAACTAAGAAACCACTACACAGGAAAAGTTTATTCTGGAAAAGATGCAAATCAGAAGGTAAATGTTATAACATTTTCATTAATAGTGGAAGTACTGATAATTTGGTTTCAAAGGAGATGGTGACTAAGATGAACCTAGAAAGATTGAAACATCTGAAGCCCTATAGGATAGTATGGATTCAAGATGAACATAAGGTACTGTACACTCAAAATCATGACTCAGTGGCCTTAGGGGTGGTTGAGTCATTTGGAATGCACACGGACCCTCTCTCTTGCCATGGGGTCAACTGCCATGTCACTCTCACTCTCATGGGAGTAGCCAATTGAGAGGAGGTGAGACACGGGAGTGGTCTGGCTCATTAGAGAGCTAGACTTTGTGGAGAGGGGTTGGCCAGTCTTAGGGCTTGTGTGGATGTGGTGTTCTATGTTTGTAGTTGTAAAGATAACTATATGACCCAAAGGGTCACTTGTCACTGTTCTCCTATTTGGATTCCTTATATTCCACCGTTATGTGGGTTGGATATTGTTTTCATTGATTCTTTGTTGTCATTTGTGTTGTTGGATGATTACTTGTTGTATCAGGAGTTGTATAAGTCTCTCGTGTTATTGTCGAATGACTAGTTGGTCTTGTTGTGGTCTTTGGTGGATCTTCTCTATCTCATCGAGGATTGCTCTCACCCACTTACCTCTAACTCCAAGGGCACATTCATGAGCCAAGACAAGAGATAGGTGGTTTGAGCTAACCTTGACTTGACCAAGGGTTTTGACTTAGGGTTTGTGTGACCTAAGGTTTGACTTTGCATTCACTTTGTTTGACCTTATGATGAAATCAAGTGTTTCAACCAATGTTTGACTATAATTGACCTTGTGTTGGGACCAAGGGTTTGTGAACCTTCTATGTTTCTAATGTTTTTGTTCTTTTTGGATTTTATATGAATGCAAGCCTAAATGAATGCAAAACATTTTTTGGTGTTTTTTTATGTTTTTGGAAATCAAAGTGTTTTTTCTTAATCTAGGAATTCAAAAAATGTATGCAAGCTATGATGAAATTACCTAATGCAATGTATTCTATGTTTTTTTTTTTTAATATGTGGATCAATCTAATCTAGAAAGGAAATTGCTTTAATCTATGAACTTTGGAAAGGGAAAATATTTTAATAATGCAAACCTACTTATCCTATCAAGGAAAAAGAAAACATGTATTTACTTATCCCAAGAGCAAAGTTTTGATTATCTAATTACTATGAAATGAAAAAAAGCATGAAGGAACTTGGATATATGTGAACTTCCACAACCCTCAAAAATCCTTGTTATGGCAACCTCGAATCCTCTTGTAGCAGTGGGGTGATCCTCTTGGTAACAAGGAGAAATGGAAGCAAAATAAGCTTTGAAGCTTTGAAAAGAGCTCTATGTGAGCTTGATGAGAACTGTGGCTTACAATATGAGTAGTGTATGGATGCATAATGAGATTGTATGAAAGCTATATGAGATAATGAGTAAAAGAAAAAGGCTCCTATGCCATGTATGAGCATGACAATGCTTCATTTGGAGAGCAATAACTTGCAAGAGCTGTGTGCACAAATGAAATTGCCTCCCAAAGGGGGAGCTTTGAAGCTTTGTGTTATGTCAAAAAATGTTTCCATGGACTTTTCCCTCCTAGGTTTAGCTCTCAGGTCCCTTGTTTTACATCTTGCATATTAATTTTAACTCCTAGAAGAAAATGGCCTGAAACCCATGTTACATGGGGAATGAAGGTTATTGTGGCACTTAGTCCTACCTTGAAAAAGGACCTATGGACATGGGCGCTAGCACTCGTGTCCTTCCCTATTTTAGGCAAGTCCCAAATTTGAATGTTGGTTTTTTCACCATTAATTAGGTCCCATGCTGATATCTTAAGTTTGCTTAGATCATACTTGGTCATGTGCATGTGATGGAGGGTTGCTCATGTGTGGTCATAGATTGTGAGTGACCCCTAGAGGCACTTTGTGACCATAGACCCCTAAGCTCACCTCTCAGACCCAACACCTCACCCTGTAAATTGACACATGTCTGATGATATTGATCCCGCTCTATCTGAACCCTATCTCTCTCAATTCTCACCTGACATAACTCAAGATTAAGACCTCACCCACGACAGGGTCTCTCTTAGATGGAGGTATTGATGCACCCTAATCTCATAGAGTCTAGAGCTTAGCCTCTGCATGCTTAGCTCTCTAGATAGCCTAATCTAAAGTGGACTCCATAGCCACTCTATATCTCATAAATGGCATAAATATCTCTACATGCTGCCCTACAGAAGGCTATGGTGAATATCATGTCTGCACTCGCTACTCGTCCACATCGACAGGAACTATCTTTACTATGATGCGACTCAATATCAATATCAATATCAATATCACATATATGCATCATAAGTAATCATTAAAATAATACATCAACATAATAATAATGTCTCACTTGGATCTCCATCTTGCCAAGATGGATCCTAAACTACTACTAGTCTAATGAGCTCTACAGTTGGCTCTCCAGCTGGGGGCATATGACTACTAGTCTCCTCTCGCTCATGTGGCTTGATCTCCTAATACTAGTAGGGTAGGACCACGAGCCCTCAACCGTGGCCTCAACTTGGTTTCCTTGTCATTGTCTACCTCTTGCTGATCTTGTTGTGGTCTTGCTTTGAAGACATACTACATCAGGATCTCATCATCGTCATCATCCTCATCCTCATCTAGATTATAGAATCCAACAAAATCACTAATGTCATCCTCTACTCTTGTGCAACTTGCATGATCAACCCATGGTCAAGGATCACCTGTGGGATGATTGGGAGGGAAGCTAGGACTAGGTCGTGTTGTCTACCACCAGGTCTGATATGCTTGAGTGACATTGAAGTCATCTACATCAGATAGCGGCTCAGTATCTTATGTACCATCATCATCACTCAATACTATATCAACTATTGTTGGTCGTGGGGTCGAATCTACCCTGATTGCATTACTTGCTAAGTAGGTGTAGCTTGGATGCATCCTACGAATATCTTGTCTACATCTGAACTAGTGCACTACTCTATCAAAGTAAAACCAAACAACTATGTGATCAAGGTAATCAGACATCAACTAATCCCTCTGCATCCTAGCTAGATATCTATGCTGACCCATTCATGGTTTGTGGTCATGATATGGTCTCCAAATAATGTCACTATGTTGCAACCTATCAAATATAACTCTCCAATATAATAGATCACCATGTCTCCATCATCTGATGAGTGGATAAGCATGTGCACATGGATAGGTCCACGTTGGCTCTATAGAGAAACATGTAGGCCGCATGCATTTGATATGCTCGAATACCCAAACCTATAGCAAGGTGTACACCATCAAGCTCTATGACTCATAATGGACATACTATCCCAAACCGTGGTAGAGATGCACAAATATACTGTGTCCCCACATGTATACTATCTGATTCTACTCCATCGATCTGATAGTATGAACAAGGCCCCCATGAAGATGAGTGCCTCATCCATCTTGTGTGACTACCAAGGCAACAATAGCAATCATGATCCTCCACACCAAGGGAGTGTCAACGCATCCATACTCTAACAGTTGGAGTTGGATGTGTCCTCACTCTTCTTGAGTGATGGTAGGATCTAAGAAATATAACTGGCTCTCTTGAGTGTACTCTACTAAGCGACGATCTAAGATCCTCACCGTCTCTCTTCAGACAGGCAGTTGCATAATGCAATAGATGTCCTCCAAGGTAACTATCATCTCACTTGTGGGTAGATAGAATGTAGACATGTCTATATCCCACCTCTCCATAAGTGCCATCAACATGCTATAGTGGAATCTCATTGTGGGCATAATAAACAGCCACTAAAGACCCATTGCCTGCAAGAATCCCCTCTCCTCATCTTACATAGTTTCAATGTGGTGTCTAAGTAGCATCATAAAGTGAATGCCTATGTGCTCTCATGTCTCAAGAATATCCTACAGCTCAAACATTCAGAATTGAATCAGTTCACATCATCAAAGCATCAAGAAGCATCTAAGACATTATGTGCCTTGTCCTTGGGGCCCTTGTCCTTCCTAGACCTAGGCACCCTAGGAGGACCTGGGTGCCCTAAGTGGACTTGGGTACCTTGTTTGGGAACCCCTATCTAAAAAGGTCTAATTGGCATGTAAAATAAGGAAAACAAAAGAAATGGGAAAGAAAGTTGACATAAGTAAAGTTTGAGACCCTACCTTGGGCTCGATCCGTCTCTCTTCCACTCAGGATTGGAGCATCTCCAATCTTGGAAGCTAGTATGGATGTTGAGTTAGCATGGCTGGTCTCCTTCTACTTCTCCTTCTCCTTCTCCCCTCTATAATTAAAATAGTAATGAATGGTGAAAAGTGAGAACTCCCCTTACATATAGTAAGTGGATGAGAATTCCTATCACTATCTAGGTGCAAAATTGAACAACTTTTACTCATGAGCCTTTATCTTGGGCTGCCAAACTCAGATTTGTGTACTGTTTGTTGTGTTGGAATCCTAGTTCTACCCTCCATCTAACCTAGTACATTGTGCTTTGGTGTTGTTTGCAAAAATGACCCTCATAATGCATTTCTCATCACCTTCCCATGAAATCTATGCATGTAGAAAACCACCTTTTTTCTCCTTTTCAAACTAAGTAAGCAGAAACAAAGGAGGGCATATATCTCCCTTAATTTCCTCCCTCATAATGTCTCATCACTCAACCCCTTAATGTTAATGAATGACCTATTTGTGTGATTGGTTGCAAGATGATTTGATTTTGATTATCTGACAAAGTGTTCCTTTGCAGGATGTGGTTCCTAACATTGTGGTCTTGCAGTATTATAGACTGGGGGCTTCTTCCTCTTGTGTGACAACACTTTGGCTTCCTCTACAGTATTCTTTTGGGTATCCTTTTCATGATTGGTGTATTTACTTTCCTTTAGTTGCATATGCACATGGTGTCATATGGCCACTAAAGTAGGGGCTAAATATTATGTCAAAAATTGTCTTCCTGCATGGAATGGCACAATTTCTTATGGTTTAATTCCTCTCCTTTGGTGACCTCTTGCCCTTTTTTAGTTTCTAGCCTACCTGAACCTTGATTGACCTATATCTAACTAAAGAAATGCCATATTCTGAAGCAACTGATGACTGAACCTAACAACAGACTTTGGATTTTGGACATCTTGAACCTCCTAAATGCAGACCTAAGGGAAAAATTAGGGCCTAGACATGGGCACTCGTGCCCTTGTCTTGCCCTTTTTTTAAGTTTTGAATTTTGGTAGGGTGTCAGCTCCTGTCGTGCACCTCAAGACTCCAATTTCAAAATTTAGTTTTCATGCGATGTCAACATGTTATTTCAAATATTTGAATTTCTAAGATTAGGTATTTAAAGAGAATTGAAAATCATTTTATCGCACACAATCTACATGCAAGCTTTCTATGCCAAAACTCTACCATTTTTGTTATTGAATATTAGTGACTTGTTGAAGCTCTTTGAAGATATTAGAAATTACTATCATGGAGATATTCATTAGAGATTAGGAATCAAGATCTTGAGACTATCTTACTCTTCCTAGGGTTTTGTCAAACCTTTTATATGATCAGGAGAAGGGTTGAAGCCTCTAACTTGAGCTTGGGAATCCTCCACAGATATGGCTACCTCACCTTCTTGTTCCACAAGTCTTCATTGCTTTCATCTCCTTGAGGTGATGTTGTTGTTGTTTCCTTGAGTGAAACAATGAGTTGATATTTCCTTGATGCTTAAATCATCTAGGGTTTTGCATTTTCTACATACACGTATGATATATGAGCACACGCATTTGCAGATCTTTATCATTGGCTATTGTTGAGGTAGAAATACCAAAGATGGGACTTGACTAAGGTAAGCTCCTCTATAGATACATCCATATTTCTTCTCCTTTTGTATGTACAAGTCACATTTGAAAAGATCCAGCAGAAAGGAGTGGCAGAAAGATGGATATCACGGATATAATCATCGTAGAACTTCGAATTTTGGCATCACAAAATATTCAGGACAAAAGAGTGGGCATTCTAGTCTAACTAAGCATTTGTTTCTAGATCTGAGAACCTCTAAGGACCCTCTAATACATGATACAATAGATTTCACTCATTGGAAAATTTTGGGATAAAAGAGTGGGTGCCCTTGCCTGACAGGCCCTCATTTTTTGGGTACAAACTCTTTGTGATCTATGCTCTGTGTTTCTACAATTTGTTTGTCTATACCAGTGTTGGAAATCAGTCTATTACAGTATAATTAATAATTAGGGTTTCATGCTTTGTGAATTCTATAAGCTTGTAGAAACCTAATTCAAGAAACCATCCAATCATAGCTAGCATAAAGGGAGCCTAGGAATCTATAGCTTGATCCTTCATAGAGAGCAAGATTGGTTCCTACTTCTCTAATGCTTAGTGAGTGAAAGGGGGACTTGATTTGACTTAGACAAACTATCATTATCCCACTTTTTCCTCTAAATAGAACATAGTTGATTTTCTTCTCCTCTCCTCTCAACTATAGGTTCTGCTTTTTGTGGTGGGAATATGACAAGAAATGAAAGAACAAATATCCCAAGGAAAACACAAAGATGTTACTAAAACACTACTAAAGGATATTGGGAGTTGTTGACGATAATAAAGCTAATAACCATGATTATTTTGAAAATCTTAGAGGCTATACATGCTTAGTAGATTGTAGAAAAAATATGTAGAATCTATAGGTAACTCAAAATCTATGGTGCATTCATTCCATGGATCTTTCTTGAGAAAATCAAGCCTACTAGACTAGATCAAAATTGACAAGAAGAAAGAAGAAATCCAAGGAGACAAAAACTCATGAAAAATATTTTTGAAATATATTAATAATGCAAGATCCATAATAAGAGATGGTAACAATAGCTTAACTATGTTGGATACAACTAACAAAGAATCAAACTAGAGATCAAAAGGCATCATGAGTACAAAATTAGAAGCATACAAAAGATTCATAGAGACAAAAATAGAACTATGCAAACTGATTGTATTTGCATCCTAAGTTTTAATTCTCCTATGACAAACTAAAACACAATCCTTAATGCAAAGGTGTTTCAATTTGCATCCTATGACAAAAATAATGTGGAATGAAGAAAATAAACCTAATATATAATGCATAATAAAAGATTCATTTATTTTCAAGTGTACAGGATATTTTTGGAGAGCTCTAGATAGATTGTGATGGAATTGAGGGTAGAAGAAGTCAATGGAGATCTTGTTATACACTAATAAATATTATGGTATGGGCATGGGCTCAAGCAAACCCACATGTAAATGTTTGTAAAAAAACCCTCCTATGTCTTAGATTTAACTTTTGTCATATTTGTGCCTTTTACGTAGTCAAATTTAGGAAAAGTGGGGAAAAAATGTAGGCATATAAGAAGAATAGGTTAATGCTTTCATTTTTGGTTTTGACTTTAGTTTTTTCATTTTTCTAGTCATTTAAAATTTTGGTGGGCCAATGAGCATATTCACCCCTACAAGATATGTTCACTAATATTGATAGTAATTAAATCACCTAGATGAATACACATTCACCATAGTGTATACATAAATTCGAAAAAGAGGTGAATGAAGCTAGAATGTTAAACTTTCTATATTTTTGGAATAGTTTTTCTAATTTTCTAATTTTTAGGATAATGTGCTTTCCAAGGATTTACATATTTATTGGAATTATGCATGGGACAAAGCATGGTTACCAGGTATTATTGAGGAAATTTTAGATGATGGTTGGGACATACTACAAAGGGATGACTTGGATATAGTGGTGCAAATCTCATTGATCCACCCATTAAGTAAAATTTATTTTGGCATTCTCATGTATTAGGATGCAAACCGAAACACCTTTCATTTTCTAGGTGTTTTAGGAGAGTGGACGATTAGTCTTTA
Source organism: Cunninghamia lanceolata (assembly GCA_027924645.1). Lineage (NCBI taxonomy): Eukaryota > Viridiplantae > Streptophyta > Pinopsida > Cupressales > Cupressaceae > Cunninghamia > Cunninghamia lanceolata. The sequence goes on along the minus strand of BSBN01001709.1, from coordinate 4,710,848 downwards.
TGAAGTCTATAGGATTTGGACATCTCTCCCCAAGGGGACCAACTTGTTTTAGATGAGGTGATCTCTAAGAAGTAAAATATTCTATGGGAATGACACTTTAGAGATGTTAAACTAAGATAGAAGAGGAGAGTGTAGCTAACTACAATCTCATACCTTGATATTGAAACTTTTAGGAAGGTAATTATTAGCCTGATTTCCACCACACTAGCTGGTGGTAAGAAGGAAAACATTCTCTTGTATAGATGGGTCCCAAATATTATGTATGTAGAGCATGGCCAAGTCTTTTCTTGGGGAGTTGATATTCTATCTTGATTCTATCATGACCATTATCAAATTATTTAATGGTGGTCTTGCTCCATTACCCCTTCATCCTTGAACATGGGGACATGTTGGAGCACACTATTTCTTTTCAATGATGGATACCAATGAGAGACCTAATGGCTCATAGGGTATTGAAATGGGTAGGCTTTAGATAGTTTAGACATGGTACATAGATAGGGGCCATTCTAACATATGTAAACATGGTTGGAGACAAAGATGTAGATATGGGTGGTATCTAGTGTTGGTGTGAAAAGTGTCTTTAGATTTCTATTTACTTTATGGGTCCTATTCACACCTAGTTAGTTAAGCTTAATTAGGGATTTTCTATTTGTGTCTCATGTCATAGGATTAAGACACTTATCATGATTTAGATTTTCCTAGGGTTTCATCCTTGTCTTTATAAGAAATGGTTCCCATTCATGTTGTAATGCATTGTATTCATTTGATAATATAACATTCTTTTTATTGCTTCTTTCTTGTGGGGAAGGTTTTTGGTATTGCAAGGATCCTTGGATCCTATGAGTCCTTTTTGTGACTTCAACATGGTATCGGAGATCTAAATTTGTAAGCCCATTCTCTTATTTGAGGTATTCTTGTCAAGTAATTTTATACAATATATCCTGGAGCAAAATGGACCTCGTGGTTGAGCTCAATAGGCCTAAAAACCTCTAAAGCCATATTAGGAAAGATAGGGTTTGGGTGAGTTGTAGTTTTATGCTTTTTTCTATATCTCTATTGGTGGTCATACAAAAACCCATACTATTGTACAACCACTATACTTCCATACCATCCTATTCCATTACTATGCCTACATTAGACTTATACTTTGCATACATAGGCTTCTACATCATTTGGTATAGATATTTTTTAATTAATTTTTTTTTTGAAAAATAAAAAAATTGTAGGGTATAGTATTGCAAAAGGTGACATCATGCTTGCATCATCACTGACCTCACTTTTCTAGAAGATGTTGTCAAATTTTTGGCAATTGACATCATTTTTTAGCGAATGACATCACTTTCTTAGGAAATGATACCACTATTTGCAGCTTGCTAATTTCATCATTCTGTTTGATGACATCATCAAATGGTTGTGGACAATGTTTTCTATCAAATGATGTTATATTTCCATCAACTAATGTTAGAAATTTTATCGTTCCATCAACTAACGGTATTTTTTTAAAAATGGAGTAGAATTTTGTGTTCTCCATGATGGTGTAGTTAATTTTTAACTTGGACTTCTAATTTTTTCTACAAATCAGTTTTCTCAGTGATCTTGTTGTGCAATTTTCATTTTAGGAACTTTGATAGGCCATACCTTTTGTGTATGGACTCGTTTTTAGGTCTAATTTTTTTAAGTGCATATTTTTGATGTACTTCATAGCGGTTCAATCAATTTCCTCTTATTTTATAGTAGAATTGTATTTTCATCTTGTGGTGGTTTTTGGAGAATGTAAGAGTCCATAGTATGTATTTTTAGATTTGGAAATACAACAAAATAAAGTCTAATGGGGGGTTTGTTGTGTGCACCTTATTTTTAAAATCACAACCTCATCTACCTTCATGTGAATGTGCCTAATTTTTGCACACCCTTTATAGCATTGTCCATGTGAGAGACTCTATTTTCTAGTTGCATGTACTTCTTTGTACATCTTCTAATATGTACTACATTGTAATAAACAATTTTAGTGGAGCTACAATACCTCTTCCTTATCAACATTATGGGGGGTATCATACTATTTGTGCTAGTGCTTCCTTGGTTTAGCTTTTGAGTGAGATATGTATCTAGTTTTTGTTCCTATATAATAGGTGGATGTAGTAGTTGGTTACCAATGTATTTAAGTGAGATGGAACACATACAATATAGATACTCTTACTTTCTTATTTATGGAGGAAACCTTTTGCCTTATGTAGATGACCAATGTTCTTGAGACTATTGGTACTTTTTGGTGTACCATCTGTTGGCACTAGCAAGTACAACATCCATAAGTTACCGCACCTGGCTGCAAGAAGGATACAGAGCATAACGCTGACTAGGCATAATAGGAAAAGTCATCTTTTATAAGGGACACATCCCCATTATAGTCAGATGTATGTAGTAACCTAGGAATAGAAGTAAGACATAAGAGAGATAGACATAGATAAGAAAAAAGGGAAAAGAAATATTGTACATCTGATATTATCATATATATATTGTTAGAAAACTCTGATATACTGAGAGGGGGGTGAATCAATCTATGCCACAATTTAATCCAATTCAACTTTATCAACCAAATCTTTCTATTGCCTTAAACAAATAATGAAACAAACTATGTAATTCAAAAATAGTCACACAATCACACAACCATAGCACCAAATTTACATGTAAAGCCTTAGAAGGGAAAAACCATGGTGAGCAAGCTACTTGGATCTACTATCCAAATCCATCCTGATAAATAAAATAGGTTTACAACAAATTTTATGTGCTACAACCCAAAGGAAGCTATAACTCCCTGATACATACTTTTATGGGCTCCAACCCAAAGGAAGCAACAACTCCCTAACACATAGTTTTATGGGCTCTAAACCAAAGGAAGCTACAACTCCCTAAAGTGCTACAACACTTACAAGAAGAGGCTCCAATCTCTATACCAAAACACTTGACTGATTCTATTGATTCAAATAGCTCGGTAGCACATGACTTCAATACCTCTTCTCAAACAACTTTGCTATATTCAAAACACCTCCGCAACACAACACAATACTACCTATGTTATGAATAATGTATTATAGCCTCCAGATTTCATTCTCAACTTTTTAGATCATATATATTTCCACACATACACATATACTCACTCTCACACTCACACACACTCACTTACACTCATACCATCTTTGCAACAATCTTGATCTTTCATTTATATGCTCCGCAAGTCTTCAAAACTTCATTTTGTTGGCCTAAATGAAACATGTAACACCAATCATGTAATGGCCTAGTTTGTCAGCTCCCAAATCAACTACGCTAATGTAGGAATTAAATCTAGTTACGTGGTTCATATCAGGTGATCAATAGGACCTATTTTTACCTTTGTACACATTTCTATGTTGGTGCATACTTCCAACCACATGGCACAATCACTTAAGCACACCAAGTAAGCACAACAAACACTTATCCTTTTAGCATTGGCTCCATATCTAAAGTGGTATTGGAGACACAAAATAACATCATGTGAATCATGCCACAAACATTATATGACTTGCAAAACATTCTCAAAAACTCCTTTTACTATATCATGCTACTTCATGTTGGCGCAAGAAAATAAACACTGATATCGGAATCTCTTATATAGTCCAATTACACTATCTTGATATGGAACATTGAAAAACATACTTGTGGTACTCTATTTCATCTGAAACTTGGATTGAGAAAACATACAAACAATCTGAACTTATCTTTCAGACAACAAAGCCAAAAATTAAAAGGTGGTGAAATGTGGTGGCTTTTACTTTCTCCCTCTAATAACCTTAAACATTTGTTCTTACTCACCTAATTGGAGAAAAAATTGCGGTACTTTGTATCCTTTGAAACTTGAGTATATCATACCTATTATTTGTTTCTAACTATCCTCCAAACTACAAGATTATATATTCTAGTGCAAAGAAATGCAGAGCATTATACTATACATTTGAAACTATAACAACACTTTATTATCACTATTTTCACTCTGCTAGCTCTAAAAGGATCTATGGTAACTTTTATACTCTAAAATTAGGATCATGCATACTTTGTAGCTATCTCTAACCTTCAAACCACATGCCATATCTTGATTTGTGGTGAAATGCATTACAATCTTCTGAGCTCCTATAGGACAAATCTTGACAAATAGAAACTTCACACTTCTTTCATATCTCATGCATTGTTTTTCATCAAGAGGCAATGAATGCAACATTCACAACACCATAGACAACAATCATAACTCTTTTCATCAAAAACAAAAAGTCACAACTTCTTCATGTCAGCATAGCTTTCAACCTGACAACTTTCACTTGTCCATGAACTAAAGAAGATAAGGTACAATTGTGTATAGATGATACTAATCCAACATCATGCTCATGAATTTTATCACCATATCCTTCACCTCACAACTCCTTTGATCATCACTCATTTGTTTGCTCCTCTGATCATCACTTCTTTGTCTGCTCCTCTAATCATCACTCCTTTGACAACATATGAAACAATGTGCCTTCCACATCACACACCTCTAATTTGTCTTCTGACATCAATGATTACAACACCTCTAATTACTCTTCTGACATCAATGACAACATATGCAACATATATAAAGGATGACATATGGTTTGGATGCCTAAAATTAAATGTTTAAATTTTGTGTTATAAGCTATCTATTATGTTAAGCTACCGCATGATGTTATTTCTCCTATAAACCCTTTGATCATTCTCTTAATATAGTCATCAAGGTATAAACACATCACACAAGACTCCTATACTCAAAACGTTAGTCTATACCTCCTCTTTTCTTGCCAAAATTTGGTTCTATTATCAGGACCTTGGTAAACCAATAAAGAATAAATTAGAGCATCAAGTAATAATTATGGAGTAAAGGAAATGATCAGAAAGGATATTATAAACAAAGTTAGAATTCGTTTATGAATTGCAATAGATTCTCATAGGTCCTAACCTCATGAGAGGGGGTCAGATACCTAGGAGATGATGAATGGAAAGGGGGGCATCTAGAAGAGATCCCTCAAAAGATGCGACTAATCAAAGTAGGATGAACATGAACACCATGGGATGCATAAAGGATCAATGAAATTCCACATCTTAAACATCCATGGTGAAAGGAGACAATAAGAAGTTAAGGGAGATTAAAGAGAGTATCCAATTGGAAATAGAGAGGAAAATGGAAGAAAAGAGATAGAAACAAACAAAAGAAAGACAAGAGAGGTACCAAAAAATAATAGAAAAGGAAGAGAAGATGGAGTTAGAGTGTGCCGAAAGGGATGTGGTAGAAAAGGTTATGGAGGAAGAGCTAGAGCATGCTAGAGGGGCTATGACTAAACATGAAGATACAAATCAACATTGTTTTAAAGAGGGATATAATTGAGCATGCCAGAAGGGTTGCAACTAATAACAAAGAGATAGAATTATATGACACTCCACAATAACTAAACTCACACCTTGATAAGGAAACAAAGATCCTCACAAATTTAGCATGAAGCATCAAAGAATATGGGACATCTCAAGAGATATGGGAGGAAGGTTATAGTAGCATGGAGGCTCCACCACTTTCAACATTAAATCAAACACCTGACTTATCTAATCTTTAGATTACAGCAGATGGAAAATTTGAATTTATTTTGAATCCCCTAAAAAAATTAAAATCCTTGAGATTCAATGCAAAGTATCTAGATTAGTTGGTTACGAAAAGTGTGAGGAAATTAAGAGATGAGGGTTTATATTAAGCGGTACAAGAAGACAATAATAAAATGTTGGATTGAGTTTAAAATAAAAAGAGATCTCTACAAGTTATTTGAGGCTTCTGGTTCCCCTCCATGAACTTCTTGTAGGGCTTCTCTCTTGTGATGGAAATTGGTCCTCTTCATTCTTCTTTTCTACTTTTTTTGTAAAATATTCATTGTATACATTCTGAAACATTAGATTTGTGTCTTTATAATCACATTATTCTCTATTTAAATTTAAATTTTTCCATGTCAGGGGCTATTTAGAAAATAAGGGGTCTTTGTTTTTTAATTTAACTTTCTGTTATTTCCCACCAGTCTGGGTTCTAGGGGTCTATGCCTTGACACATGCGAGTGGTCTCCTCTCCTTTATGGTTTTGGCCAAGGCATTTACTCCTCAGCAAAGAGAGTTAATGGCCAAGGAAAAGGATGGAATTAAGTCTGTAGATGGGTTTAATGGTGATGCAGTTGTTGCAGGAAAAACATTTAAAGAAGCCCTAGACATTAAACATGCCACCCCTCTTCCCAAAGATGCAAGCTTCTCAGTGCAAGAGGAGGGATAAGAGGGTGGTGGAGGTAGTGGGAGCAGTGGTGGCAAATTTCAAAGAGCGTTGGGTCGGCCAAGCAAGGGTAAGAATCCTTCACTGCCTAGGAAATTGGTTCTTAAGCCTAATGATGAAATGTAAAGAGCAGTGAATATGGAGGAAAATGAGATGAAAATGTGGCCCTTTTTTTGTGTTTAGATGTGGAAAAGTTGCCTGCAAGAAAATTCTTTGAGAATTGGCTGTACTCTATTTGGGGAAAAAAATGGGGGTGTATGTTTCATTCTGTAGAATGATTTCAAAAGGCATTTTTGTTATAATCCTCAAAAATCATACTATGCAAAGGAAAATTTTTGAGAGAGAGATGTGGAATGTGGGTAGATCACTATTTAAAGTTCTTAATTGGTTCCCTAAGGCCTCTTTGCAAGACAATTAGATTCTTCTCTATTCCCCAATGGTTATTAGTTCAGGATCTTCTTGTTTAGCTACGGGCTTTTTTGCCTAATCTATTAGAACCCCTAGGAAAAGTGTTAAAATTAGAAGACTCAAAGATGAATGCCTCATTTGGATGCTAGGGTTTCCCTTAAACCAGGAATTCATATACCTAAGGTTTTGCAAGTGAATCTCTAGAATAAAACTATTGAATGTGCAATAGTTGGCCTAGGAGGGCTCAATTCTTGTTTTCTATGCAAAAATGATGGCCATCAAAGGTGAGATTTCTAGTGTTGAAGTCAAGAAATGGTAATATCCATTTTGAATCTGCTAAATCTTCTAAAAATGGTCTTGACTTGAGAGGGGGTGAGCATAGAAGCATCCCAAGGCTATGGTAGAGGCCCCTCTCCATTCTATCTTTGAGCCTCCTCCATGCTCTTAGCCTCTCCAGCCAGGCCCTGGTCCTTTGGAAGGAGCACTTAGATAAGTTAGAAATAGTCTTGAGAAGTTGAGGCTGGAGGATGTCCCCTCTTGTGTTGAATTGCCTGACTCTTCCAAGTTTGTGGAGTCAACTCCCTTTCCTTCCCCCTCTATTGATAAGAATAGGATGGTTTTTGGAAGTAGTAATGTTGTGGAGGATGAGAACTCCATTCTAGAGGTTTCACCTCCTAATTGTATTGCAATGGATTCAGAGGGCTCTAGACTAGTGATTCCCCTCTCAGTTGAGGGGAAAGAAATTTGGGATTTATTTTTGGAAGGCATTATTAATCCTATCGATAAAAGCTTAGGCATCTTGGATCCTATTGGGGGTTCGAGTGCTTCTTAGAAGCCAAATAATCATGGAGTCCTTTTGGGGCTTGTCCCCCTAAGAAAAATGCACAACAGCTTGCTCTGATGAGAATTAGAGAGGATTTGCTGGTGAGGAAAATGAATGAAGTTGCTTAAGAGGTTGGGCTCCCTCAGCCTTCTAAACTACCAAACCCAATGATGGATGATGCTAGAATTTGATTGAAGGTGGCCGAGGGTGAGAGGGATGTAGTGGAGGATATAGAGGAAGCTATGGCATGTCCAAAAGAAGAGCGAAATAAAAAAAGAGGAAACATGTTAAGAGGAAATTGAGTGAATGTAAGAGGGTGAAAGGAGGAAAACTTCCTAAGTGTTTCAATAATATGGGAATTTCAAAAGAAGAGGTCCATTAATCTAGTTCATTGTCTTATCCAATATCTTCACTATGAAATGCATCAGTTGGAATGCGAGGGGTTTAGAATCCCCAGATAGGAAGTATATTGTTAGAGATCTTGTAGACAGGCATAAATTATTGATTTCCTATTGCTTCAGGAAGTCAAGGCTACTAATTTTCAATTAGATAATGTGCTTAGATTCATCTGGAAGGACTCCCTTAAAGTTCACATGATACATGATAGAGGAAAAGGAGGTTCTACAATTTTAATGAGTCTAAAGTAGGGGTAGCTTGTCTCCCAGTTTGGGTGCTTCCCTTGTAATAAAGTAGTATGGGCCAGTTTTGATAACAATGGAGAGAAGTTTGGTATCTATTCTCTTTATGCTTCAAATGATTATAGAGAAAGAGGTGATCTTTGGGAATGGTTATCCTCTCATCTCCCTAGGGTCCCATGGATAATAGCAAGGGATTTCAACATGGTTGAGAATAGAGAAGATAAGGTAGGAGGTATCAGGGCTGAGTGGAAAGGCAATGGAAATGTTTTTTGGCTCAGCCTAAAAAATGCCTTAGATTGTTGGATCCTTTGGAAGGAGAGAAGAGTAGGAGCAATGGAATATGGTTTTTTCGGTGCAATGCCCCAATTAGGTAATAGGAGAATATATAACATATTGGACATAATGTATACCAACAAAGAATTTTTTTAGTTCAAATCACCTTAGGGGGGCAATGTAGTGAAGGTCCTACCTAGTTCCCTATCTGATCATCATCCTATTGTAGCAGACGTCCTCTTCATTGGTCATGAAAAGGGCTCTAAACATAAGGCTTCAAACTCTTTTAAGAATAATATTATGTTGTTAGATAGGGAGGATTATAAACAAGGTATTATAGCTATCAGGAACATCATTAAGTGTACCCATGCCCACTATAAATCTAACAAATATTGGTTAGTTCTTATTAAGGCATGCCAAGAAGTATTTCAAATTTGTGGTAAGAAATATGCCATAGATAGAAGGAAAGAAGAAAGAGAATTACAAAAAGAATTCGTAAAATCTAAAAAAAAACTACAAGCTGATCCATTTAATGAGGATTTGTGTATTGGACTAAGTGTCATAAAAAATAGACTTAGATCTTTTGAGACTCTTAGGGCCCAAAGTACTAAATATAGGGCTAGCCTAAACTAGATAAAAGGAGAAGATAGGGGCTCAAAATATTTCTTTAGCATGTTAAGGAGCAAGTTCAGACAAGAACATTTAGAAGCTATCATAGAGAATGGCAATACTTTCACAAATGTGAGTGATATCAAGAATTTGGTCAAAAATTTCTATGAAAGCCTTTTTAGAGTTGAAGATGGGAATGCAAATTGTGCTGAAGCTTAGAAGATGTGCTCCTTAATTTGTCCCAAGAAGATTGATGCGTCAATGGATGAAAAACTTAAGAAAAATTTATCCAAAGATGAAATTAGGTATGCCATTCTATCTACGAGCAACTGCAAATCTCCTGGGATAGATGGACTTCCAATAGAGTTCTATAAATCTATTATTGAATGGGTGGTTGATGATTTGTTGGAGGTATATCAAGAGGCCATAAATAATGGTACTTTGGGGGAGGACATAAATAGAGGGATAATTAAACTCTTTCCCAAAGGTGGGGATAAATCCAATTTGAGGAATTGGAGACCAATTACCTTGCTTAATGTCTTTTACAAAATTATTGCCAAAGTGTTGGCAAGAAGACTGGTAGATATTTTACCTTCCATAATAAATGTGACTCAAACAAGCTTTATCAAAGGCAAATTTATCCTTGAGAACCTACTAACTAGTTGGGAAGCTACTCAATGGGCTAAGGAAACTAGTCAAAATGTAGGGATTTTATTGTTAGACTTCAAAAAAGCCTATGACAGAGTGGAATGGTCCTTCATAATATGTGTCCTCAAGGCTTTCGGGTTCCCTTCAGAATTTGTGAGGATGGTTGAAATGTTGTTTAGAAATGCCTCTACTCAAGTTGAAGTCAATGGGGAACTCACCTCCTCTTTTCATATGGGGAGATCCATTAGGCAAGGTTGCCCATTAGCTCCTGCATTATTTGTTATTGCTTCTAAAGCTTTATATTATCTTTTAAGAATGGACATAATACTAGCCAATTTTAAAGGCATTGAGCTTCCTGATGGAAATTCCCTACTCAACATGTAGTTTGCAGATGACACTGCACTCTATCCTATTGTAGAGAAAGAAAATCTAGAAAATCTCAAGATCAGATTGAACATGTTTTGTTGTTCTTTCGATGCCAAGGTCTTCTTCAATAAATCTATTCTAATAGGATGGTCTAAGTTCCCTCCTACTTGGCTTGGTGAAAATGATTGGCAATGGGGAGGGATGAAAAAGATGGTAAGATTCCTTGGTATTCCTTTTGCTATTGATCCCTCTCTCAAACAAATGTGGGATTGGCTCTTCACTAAAATTGATTGTAAACTCAAAAATTTGAATAGACAAGCACTTTCCCTAGCTAGGAGATTTCAAGTGTCAAAAAATTTTGTCAGCATACACTGTGTACTATGCCTCCATGTCTATTTTTTCTAATCTACAGATAGAAAGCATTTAGAAGGTGATCAGATCCTTCCTCTGGTCTGATGGCAAAGGAAGAAACAAGAAACACTATGTAAAATGGAAATGGTTTTGTATCAATAGAGATTTTGGGGTATTTGGCCTGAAACACTTGAAGATTCAAGGGTTGGCTATTGTAGAAAAATGGATTGTGAATTCTCTAGAAGAGAATGGACCATGGAAGGTTTTAGTGAGTAACAATGTTAAGCTAGCTAGGCCTAGATGTTCTTTAGGCTGGAAAAATTTGCATCCCTATGACCACCTTTCTAGGGATTTTAAAGTGAAGCCTTTCAAGTCTGTGGTATTCGCCTCTATTTGGAAGGCTTGGGAAGGTGTCAGGTGTCTCATCTCCTGCCCTAGCAGGGGAAATTCTTATTTGCAGTGGGGAAAACACAGCTCTGTTTGGTGGGCTTTAAAACATAATGAGAAGCCTATTACTCTTTATAACGTCAGAAAATGTCCCCTTGGGGGCTTTTCCCTCATAAGGTTTAGCTCACGGGTCTTTAGCATACATTTAGGAGATCTTAGTTAATATTTTGGCATCCCAATGGAATGAGACCTAGGTTCCATGGTAAATTAGACCTAGGTGAACCCCTTGAGTTGTACCCTACCCAAAATAGGGGGAGGACTTGGGTGCTTGCACCCTAGTCCTACCCTCTTTTGGGGCAACCTTAATTTTTGGGTGTCATTTTATGACCATTATTTGGTCCTTTTGCCGACACAATAAGTTTTGATTTTTAAAATCTTGGTGGGAGTGCTTGTAGTTGCATATATAAGCAGGCTTAGGCATTCATTTGTAAACTAGATTACAACTAGATGATCATTGTGAACTTTAGGCATTCTCAAGGTGATTCAAGGCTTTCTATTGTGTTGCAAGAGCAGACTTGCGTGTTTTGTGTGTTGATATTTGCAGATTTGAACATTAATTTCCTCATGGCATGAAGAGCATTTTCCTCCCATGAGAGCTTCATGAGAAGATGACATAATATTGTGTTTTCATCATTGATTCCTTTGGCTTTTGCCTCTGCCTCACAAGGGCATGCACTCTTTATTTGACAACAGTGTTTGAAGAATTAAGTTTCCTCTAGGGCTTGACTAAGGTAAGCCTCTAAACACCACAACCCCTAAACCAAGTCTTGTGATTATAGGTTACATGTGTTGCATTTTGCAAAAGTGGAGTTGCAATAAGGATTGGCAAGCTTCAAGGATTTGGGATCTAAAGAAAAGGACACATGAGCACTTCCAAGACTTGGGTGCTCACTCTAGTGTCCTCTGCATCTGAATTTTAGGAAACAAAAGTTACAGGGCTGATCAGTGTTGGAAGGAGGTCCATATTCCATGAAGAAACTAGCAACTTGGACTTGGAAGCCCACTCCAATGTCCCCAACTATTCCACTTCGGAACCTCCACTACTTACTATAATTTGGTATTTTGATCCTGTCTGCAAGAGTTTTTTCTATTATTCGTCAATTTGTTGTCATATTTGAATAATTAGGTTTTTAATAGTTAATTGGGCATAAGAGAAGGAAAATTAATAACTAAATTCCCTAATCCAAGTTTCCCTACATCTGGAAGTGACCTAGGGTATGATAGTGCTCATTACTTGACACTAGATCCTTGAATGTATAGTGGAGAGGCAGATTTAAACATCTAAAATATAAAACTTTAACAAATCCAATTTTCCCCTAAACATTTTGGTGAACCCATGTTTTTTGACTTAAATTGCAACTTACTGAGTGTGTGTCTTCAGATTTGGATTGATTCAATTCATTCATATAGTCATTCATTTCATTGCACTGAGAAAAATTCAAAAAATTTGAAAAATTTGGAAAATACAAAAAAATTGCATTGTTGGCTTACTAAATTGCATCAATTCTTTCTAAATTTTCCTAATTCATGATTTTTGCATCATATCTGATATAAACTACAGAAAAATTCAAAAATTTAGAAATTTGCATTAAATTTTCATTATTTAATTGCTAGGGTTTTGTGGAAATTTTGACAATTTTATATAACCTAGTAATTTCAAAATCTAGGGTTAGTAGGCAAAATTTTTTTCTCATATTTTTCTACTGATTTTAGAGGTTCATTCAAGTTAAAATTTTTCTTTAGTCTTACATTTTAGTGTAAATTTGCATTTAGATTTAAAATAATTGCAATTTTACATAAAAAATTTCAACAAAACTAGCAATTTTGATGCATTTTCATTAAATTTTCTTAGGAATTTTGCATGATTAAGCTTGGAAATCATTTTCATATCTGAGAATATTTAATTTTCATCATAAATAAGACTCCAAAACATTCACATAGCATTTTGTCCCAAGATCTCAAACCTAGGGCTTCAAAAACAACGATTTTCACTAATTTTTTATAAACATGCACCATAGGTGTGTTGTGAAAGGTATTTTTTCGTTAATTTTCTTATATAATGGTAATAATTTTCTTCCCCTCATAAAAATCTCCACAACACCCATTTAACAGGCTCTTGTAGTGAAAATTTGGTGAAAAACTACACATTTTCACTATTTTTTGCCCCAGGGTTTGACCTAGTTTGCACTCCAAGCGTGTTGTGATCAATTTTATGGATGGAGGTGACTAATATTATTGACATTATTTTCTGTACCTCCTAAAATTCCTTACAACACCTCCTTTTCTAGGTCTTGGAATTGAAAAACTGTGAAAAATAGCCTATTTTTGCTATATTTTCACTAGGGCTTTTCCTTAAGTGGCACTAAAAGCATGTTGTGTTGGATATTTTTACACTAAGTGATTGTTATTACTGATATTATTTTATTATCATCATCATTTTCCTTATAACACCCTTTTGTTATGCTCTCTTGCATCAAGATTTGGTGAAAAAAGTGCCTATTTTGATATATTTTCACTATATTTCGATTTGGCATTATCTTGGATTTGCATCAAGAGTGTGTTGAGAAGGATAATTTTGCTATTTTTGAATGATATCAGACATATAACTTGCTTCCCTTGACTTAAATCCTTACAACACCCTTTTGATTCATTCATTTGCATTGGAAAAAGTACAAAAATCAAGCATTTTAGGTTATTTTTGCATATAGTTTTGCACTTCTCTTTTGCACATATTTTGAAAAGATTTCAAAATCTTATTTTACATTAATTTGGAGACATATATCATGGTTACTTATTTGGAAGAATTATTTTCATACATCATAGACATGGATCATTTCTCTAAATTCACTAATAAATATCCTCAAGATCTGGAACAAATAACACACATTCATGATGTTGACCTCTCTATGTGCTCCACATATGAAATCCTTTGTTATATATATGATTTTGATAGCTTCACAAACTTTATGAGAATATTCCCTTGGATATTGGATGATCTCACTAAATTCATGATCAATAGTATATATACTAGTGATGACCTCAAGATGTTAGTTGAAGCCTTAGAAGACTTTATGGAACATCCCACTATGACACCTATTGCTGAAACATGTGATGATAACTTTGGTTTACCTTATGATCCTTCTCCCAAATTTGTTCCTCCTCATGAGGACACTTTGGTGTAAGAGGATGATTTCAATGATACATCTCTCACCAGCATACCACCACATTCCCATTCCATTGCTCTCCCTGGCCAAGATGAAGCATTGGTGAATGAGGAGATTCCTCTAACAAAGAACATTCCATGGGTCGATAATAAGTTTTCATCTAACAACAATAAAAACTCTCTCACTATCATAGTGCATGAAACCTTTATGGATCATCCCATCATCCTTCTTCCTTTAGTTGATTGTTCACAAACCTTGGATTTCACTAAGGAAGAGAAGACCTTTAATGCCCCTCCTTTGTTTGAACATTCAAGTCATTTGGACATCACTAAGGATGTCACACTAGTGGATGAGGAGAAGTCTCTCACATTAGATCCCTCAAGGATGGATGTTGAGATCACTCAAAATAATTTGCTTCTCCCACCACCTAAGCGAATAGTGGATATGTGTAATAATTAACTTCAACAAGAAAATATTCCATGTAACATTGAGTCAAACCAAGAAGCATTTAAGAATGAACAAAAGAATAATTAGAAAGACTTGGCAATGGTACCTTATGTTTGCAATTGGAAAGAAAATGATTTAATTATTGATGACTTCTAGTACAAAGATCCTATAGGTAAGTATCTCTAACCCTTTATCTCTCTCGTGATGTGCTTCCCCCATGATGTGTTATATGTTGTTTAGGTCTCCTGGGATGATTTTAGATTCTCTCGTAAGGTTGGGGATACTAGGAGACTACCTTTGTTGTGACCTTCTTCTATTTGTATCATCATTCTTCTAAAATTGCCTCTCTGATTTCATTGTTGTGTGTTGTGTCTTATGGACATAGCATCATGGTTGGTGACCTAGGGGCACCCTCCTATGTGAGCATCCCTAAGACACTTGTTTCTCCTCTCTTATTTATTGTTTCCCCTCTCTTATTTATTGTTTCCCTTCCTCTAGTGTTTCCACCTACTGGTCGGATGATGACAAACATTTATACTGATGCGAACCTAGTGTCCCTTTCTAGAGAAATCAACAAATGGACTTATTTCATACTATGACAATGGGGTTGTATATTTTATCTGATGCTTGGCTAGTGGAAGCACTCGTGCTTTTCACATAGTAAATTTCATGATGTTTCTATTGCATTTTCAAACCTTAACAATACTGCTACTCTATGCACCTTTGTTTTCCTTCGAATCTAGCCTTGGCGGTACTCAATTCGGAGAGCTTTGTGATATAGCCCCATGGTTATCCTTGAACTCTAAATTCATTGTATAAACTTGGCTTTTTGTGTGGTTAATCATATGCATTGATGTTGTTGTTTATCATGATGTTGTAGACACTAACATGTTTCTTGCAGGGATGTGTTTGTGGGAACATTTGGCAATCGTAAAGTACATGTCACCTCCAGGGGGCATGGGATTTGCGAAAGTCGGTGTTCCCTTGTGTATTTTCTTCCTACCTTAACGTGCTTGATATCGATAACTGATATCAACCACCTTAAGATGAGGGCATATATAAGGTAAGCTATCTATTATAGATGTTAGCTATGTGTTTGTCCTCAAGTGCAATCTAAAGACTTGCTCGATGAGTGCATCCTGAGTTTGTTTGTAATCAATTAATCAATCATGTATATCCTTTTTATCCTAAGCCCTCTGTAGAGGCAGAGATGGTGTATTTTTCAGAGCAGATTGTATGATCCTGTCATTTTCAAAAGTCCTCTATGGAGGTAGGGAGTGGTTCTGTGACTAACTCAACCCTTAAGTGTGTTTTCGGTGATTTTTGTAGTGAAGTGCAATTGTCAGTGTGTGCTTGTAATGTGCTTGAGATGGTGTTGGACTTATAAATAGGTACACTCCATCACTTGCCTACCATGTTTTCTCTCTGTCTCCAAGTGTGTGTGTTTTGGCGTGCTTATTTTATGTGGTTTTCTTGTTGGCCCATCTGTAGTCTAAAGACTTTCTTGATGAGTGCATCCTACATTTTGGGAGGTTTTGTGTATCTTGCATGTGTGTTGCCCCATAAATACGATCTAAAGACTTGCTCGATGAGTGCATCCGATATTATGGGAGATTTGTTTACTTTCCAGTACTTGCATTTTCATTTCGTATATATAAGAAAAAGAAAAGAAAAGAATCATGCCTATCATTCATGCATTAATGTGTCTTCTATGCATTTAATATCTTCTCTGTGTTCTACGTTGCTGTAACTGTCTTTTCTGTGTTTTGGGTGCTTGTTACTATGATTGGCATGTCTTCTCCATGCTTCATGTGTTTGTTGTGTTAGTGACCTTATTTTAATGTATTTATTGCCCTCGCATTTATACATACATTAAAGTGGGGGCTAAATGTAACATTAGAAAATGTCCCCTTGGGGGCTTTTCCCTCATAAGGTTTAGCTCTCAGGACTTTAGCATGCATTTAGGACATCTTAGTTCATATTTTGGCATCTCGATGGAATGAGAGCTAAGTTCCATGGCAAATTGGACCCAGGTGGACCCCTTGAGCTGAACCTTGCCCAAAATAGGGGGGAGGACTTGGGTGCCTGTGCCCTAGTCCTACCCTATTTTGGGTCAGCCCTAATTTCTGGGTGTTGGTTTATGACCGTTATTTGGTCCTTTTACCAACATGGTAAGTTTTTATTTTTAAAATCTTGGTGGGAGTTCTTGTAGTTGCATATATAAGCAGGCTTAGGCATTCATTTGTAAACTAGATTACAACCAGATGATCATTGTGAAATTTAGGCATTCTCAAGGTGATTCAAGGCTTTCTATTGTGTTGCAAGAGTAGACTTGTGTGTTTTGTCTGTTGATATTTGTATATTTGAGAATCAATTTTCTCATGGCATGAAGAGCATCTTCCTCCCATGAGAGATTCACTACAAGCTGACATAATTTTATGTTTTCATCATTGATTCCTTTGCTTTTTGCCTCTACCTCACAAGGGCATGTACTCTTTATCTGACAATGGTGTTTGGACACTTAAGTGTCCTCTGGGGCTTGACTAAGGCAAACCTCTAAACACCACAACCCAAAAACCAAGTCTTGTGATTGTAGGTTACATGTGTTGTATTTTGGAAAAGTAGAGTTGCAGGAAAGATTGGCAGGCATCAAGGATTTGGTATCTGAAGAAAAGGACATAGGAGCACTTCTAGGACGTGGGCGCTTGCTCTAGTGTCCTTCGCATCTGAGTTTTAGGAAATAGAAGTTATAGGGTTGATCAATGTTAGGAGGTCTAGTTTCCATGAAGAAACTAGCACCTTGGATTTGGGTGCTCGCTCCAGTGTCCCCAACTATTCCACTTCAGAACCTTGAAAACAAGTATTCTATAATTTGGTATTTTACTCTTGTCTACAAGAGCTTTTTCTGTTATTTGTTAATTTGTTGTCGTATTTGCATAATTAGGGTTTTAATGGTTAATTGGGCATAAGAGAAGGAAAATTAATAACTAAATTCCCTAATCCAAGTTTCCCTACATCTGCAACTAACCTAGGGTATGATAGTGCTCATCACTCAACCCTAGATCCTTGAATGTAGAGTGGAGAGGCAGATTTAAACATCTAAAATCTAAAACATTAACAAATCCAATTTTCCCCTAAACATTTTGGTGAATGCATTTTTTTGGACTTCAATTGAAACTTTCTAAGTGTGTGTCTTTAGATTTGGATTGATTTCATTCCTTCATATAGTCATTCATTTCATTGCATTGAGAAAAATTCAAAAAAATTGAAAATTTTGGAAAATATAAAAAAATTGCATTGTTGGCTTACTAAATTGCGTCAATTCTTTCTAAATTTTCCTAATTCATGATTTTTGCATCAAATCTAATATAAACTACAGAAAAATCCAAAAATTCAGAAATTTGCAATACATTTTCATCATTTAATTGCTAGGGTTTTGTGGAAATTTTAAAAATTTTATATAACCTAGTAATTCCAAAATCTAGGGTTAGTAGGCAAAACAAATTTCTCAGTTTTTTCTACTGATTTTAGAGGCTCATTCAAATTAACATTTTTCTGTAGTCTTACATTTTAGTGTAAATTCACATTTATATTTAAAAGAATTGTAATTTTGCATAGAAAATTTCAGCAAAAACTAGCAATTTTGATGCATTTTCATTAAATTTGCATGGGCATTTTGCATGTTCAAGCTTAGAAATAATTTTCAGGTCTGAGAATATTTAATTTTAATCATAAATCAGACTCCAAAACATTCACATAGCATTTTGTCCCAAGATCTCAAACCTAGGGCTTCAAAAATAATGATTTTCACTAAAGCTGGCCTTATCGACTTTATAAACTTGCACCATAGGTGTGTTGTGAAATGTATTTTTGAATTAATTTGTTGTTATTAGGGTAATAATTTTCTTCCCATCATAAAAATCTTCACAACTCCCTTTTAACGGACTCTTGTAGTTAAAATTTGGTGAAAAACTACATATTTTGACTATTTTTTACCCTAGGGTTTGACCTAGTTTGCACTCCAAGCATGTTGTTATCAATTTTATGTATTTAAGTGACTTATATTATTGATATTATTTTCTTTACCTCCTAAAATTCCTTACAACACCTCCTTTGCTAGGTCTTGGAATTGAAAAACTGTGAAAAATAGCATATTTTTGCTATATTTTCACTAGGGTTTTTCCTTAAGTGGCACTAAAAGTGTATTGTGTTAGATATTTTTACACTAAGTGGATGTTATTACTGATATTATTTTATTTTCATCATCATTTTGCACACAACACCCTTTTTTATGCTCTCTTGCATCGAGATTTGGTGAAAAAAGTGCCTATTTTGACATATTTTCACTATATTTTGACTTGGTATTATCTTGGATTTGCATCAAGATTGCATTGAGAAGGATAATTTTTCTATTTTAGACTGCTATCAGACATATAAATTTCTTCCCTTGACTGAAATCCTTACAACACTCCTTTGATTCATTCATTTGCATTGGAAAAAGTACAAAAATCTAGCATTTTAGGCTATTTTTGCATATAGTTTTGCACTTGTCTTTTGCACCAATTTTGGAAAGATTTCTAAATCTGATTTTACATTCATATGGAGACATATACCTTGGCTACTTCTTTGGAAGAATTATTTTCATACATCATAGACATGGATCATTTCTTTAAATTCACTAATAAACATCCTCAAGTTCTGGAACAAATAGCACACATTCATGATGTTGATCTCTCTATATGCTCCACATATGAAATCCTTTGTTATATATATGATTTTGATAGCTTCAAAAACTTCATGAGAAAATACCCTTGGATATTGTATGATCTCACTAATATCATGATCAATAGTATATATACTAGTGATGACCTCAAGATATTAGATGAAGCCTTAGAAGACTTTATGGAACATTCCACTACGACACCTATTGCTAAAACATGTGATGATAACTTTGGTTTACCTTATGATCCTTCTCCCGAATTTGTTCCTCCTCATGAGGACACTTTGGTGCAAGAGGATGCTTTCATTGATACATCTCTCACTAACATACCACTACATTCCCATTCCATTGCTCTCCCTGGCCAAGATGAAGCATTGGTGAATGAGGAGCTTCCTTTAACAAAGAACATTCCATGGGTTGATAATGAGTTTTCATCTAACAACAATAAAAACTCTCTCACTATCATAGTGCATGAAACCTTTATGGATCATCCCATCAACCTTCTACCTTTAGTTGTTTGTTCACAAACCTTGGATTTCACTAAGGAAGAGAAGACCTTTAATGTCCCTCCTTTGTTTGAACATTCAAGTAATTTGGACATCACTAAGGATGTCACACTAGTGGATGAGAAGTTTCTCACATTAGATCCCTCAAGGATGGATGTTGAGATCACTCAAAATAATTTTCTTCTCCCACCACCTAAGAGAATAGTGGATATGTGTAATAATGAACTTCAACAAGAAAATATTCCACCTAACATTGAGTCAAACCAAGAAGCATTTAAGAATGAACAAAAGAATAATTACAAAGACTTGGAAATGGTACCTTATGTTCGTAATTGGAAAGAAAATGATTTAATTGTTGATGACTTCTAGTGTAAAGATCCTACAGGTAAGTATCTCTAACCCTTTATCTCTCTCATGATGTGCTTCCCCCGTGATGTGTTAAATGTTGTTTAGGCCTCCTGGGATGACCTTAAATTCTCCTGTAAGGTTCAGGATACCAGGAGACCACCTCTATTGTGACCTTCTTTTGTTTGTATCATCATTCTTCTAAAATTGCCTCTCTCTAATTTCATTATTGTGTGTTGTGTCTTACAGACATAGCGTCGTCGTTGGTGACCTGGGGGCACCCTCCTACAGGACTGTCCCTAAGACACTTGTTCCTCCTCTCATATTTGTTGTTTCCCTTCCTCTAGTGTTTCCACCTAGTAGGCCGATGATGACAAACATTTATACTGATGTGGACCCAGTGTCCCTTTTGAGAGAAATCAACAAATGGACTTATTTCTTAATATGATGATAGGGTTGTATATTTTATCTAACACTTGGCTAGTGGAAGCACTCATGCTTTCTGTGTAGTGAATTTCATGATGTTTTTGTCGCATTTACAAGCCTTAACAATACTATTGCTCTGTGCACCTTTGTTTGCCTTCGAATCTAGCCTTGGTGGTATTTGATTTAGAGAGCTTCATGATATAGCCCTTGGTTATCCTCGAACTGTGAATTCATTGTATAACCCTGGCTCTTTGTGTGGTTAATCATATACATTGATGTTGTTTATCATGATGTTGTAGACACTAACATGTTTCTTGTAGGGATGTGTTTGTGGGAACATTTGGCGATCGTAACACCTCCGGGGGGCATGGGCTTTGTGAAAGTCGGTGTTCCCTTTTGTGTTTTCTTCCTACCTTGACATGCTTGATATCGATAACTGATATCAACCACCTCAAGGTGAGGGCATATATAAGGTAAGCTATCTGTTGTAGATGTTAGCTATGTGCTTGTCCTCAGGTGTAATCTAAAGACTTACTCAATGAGTGCATCATGCATCCCAAGTTTGTTTTCAATCAATCAATCAATCATGTAAGCCCTTTGTGGAGGCAGGATATCATGTATATCCTTTTTAACCTAAGCCCTCTTTGAAGATGAGGATGGTGTATTTCTCAGAGCAGATTGCATCATCCTATCATTTTCAAAAGTCTTCTGCAGAGGCGGGGAGCAATTATGTGACTAACTCAACCCTTAAGTGTGTTTTCAGAGATTGTTGTGGAGAAGGCCAATCATTGGTGTGTGCTTGTAATGTACCTAATATGGTGTTGGACCTAGATATAGGTACACTCCATCACTTGTCTGTTGATTTTTCTCCGTGTCTCCAAGTGTGTGTGTTTTGGCATGCTTGTTTTGTGTGGCATGTTTGTTGCCCCATATGCACTCTAAATACTTTCTCGATGAGTGCATCTTACATTTTGGGAGGTTTTGCATGTCTTGCGTGTGTGTTGCCCCATATATACAATCTAAAGACTTGCTTGATGAGTGCATCCTGTATTATGGGAGGTTTTTTTACTTTCCAATACTTGCATTTGCATTTCATATATAAAAGAAAAAGAAAAGAAAAGAATCATGCCTGTCTTCCATGCATTAATGTGTCTTCTATCCATTTATTGTCTTTTTCGTGTTCTGCGTGACTGTAACTATCTTCTCCATGTTTTACGTACTTGTTACTATGATTGGCATGTCTTTTCCATGCTTGATGTGTTTGCTATGTTTGTGACCTTACTTTAATGCATGTATTGGCCTCACATTTATACATACATTAAAGTGGGGGCTAAATGTAACGTCAAAAAATATCCCCTTGGGGGTTTTTCCCTCATAAGGTTTAGCTCGCGAGTCTTTAGCATGCATTTAGGACATCTTAGTTCATATTTTGGCATCTCGATGGAATGAGACCTAGATTCTACGGGAAAATTGGACCCAAGTGGACCCCTTGAGTTGTACTCTACCTAAAATAGGGGGGAGGACTTGGGCACCCATGCCCTAGTCCTGTTCTATTTTGGGACAACCCTAATTTCTGTGTGTCAGTTTATGACCGTTATTTGGTCCTTTTGTCGACATGATAAGTTTTGATTTTTAAAATCTTGGAGGGAGTGCTTGTAGTTGAATATATAAGTAGCAGACTTAGGCATTCATTTGTAAACTAGATTACAACTAGATGATCATTGTGAACTTTATGCATTCTCAAGGTGATTCAAGGCTTTCTATTGTGTTGCAAGAGCAGACTTGTGTGTTTTGTGTGTTGATATTTGTAGATTTGAGCATCGATTTCCTCATGGCATGAAGAGAATCTTCATCCCATGAGAGCTTCACTACAAGGTGACATAATATTGTGTTTTCATCATTGATTCTTTTGGTTTTTACCTCTACCTCATAAGAGCACGCACTTTTTATTTGACAACAATGTTCGGAGACTTAAGTGTCCTCCTAGGCTTGACTGAGGCAAGCCTCTAAACACCAAAACCCCCAAACCAAGTCTTGTGATTGTAGGTTATAGGTGTCACATTTTGGAAAAGTGGAGTTGCAGGAAGGATTGACAAGCATCAAGGATTCAGGATTTGAAGAAAAGAAAGACATAAGAGCACTTCTAGGATGTGGGCACTCGCTCTAGTGTCATCTGCATCTAAGTTTTAGTAATTAGAAGTTACAAGGATGATCAGTGTCGTAAGGAGGTCCAAATTTCACGAAGAAACTAGCACCTTGGACTTGGGTGCCCGCTCCAGTATCCTTGACTATTCCGCTTCGAAACCCTGAAACTAATTATTTTGTAATTTGGTATTTTACTCCTATCTGCAAGAGCTTTTTCCGTTATTCATCAATTTTTTGTCATATTTGCATAATTAGGGTTTTAATGGTTAATTGGGCATAAGAGAAGGAAAATTAATAACTAAATTCCTTAATCCAAGTTTCCCTATATCTGCAAGTGACCTAGGGTATGATAGTGCTTGTCACTCGACCCTAGATCCTTGAATGTATATGGAGAGGTGGATTTAAACATCTAAAATCTAAAACATTAACAAATCCAATTTTCCCCTAAACACTCTCATCCAGTGTTGCTCAGGTCTCAAGTGGCATAAGATGGGATTGTCTAAATTTCAAAAAAAATTCACCTCTTCTGGTTTTAAATCTTGGAAGTGTATAAAAAATGAGTTTACGCTGAATGAAACTCAAAGGAGGACTTACTATGTGCTACTTTCATCTTATTCAAGCAACCCTACTTTGCAAAACCTACTAGGTGAGCAGGATTGGTTGGATAATCTGAAATGGGAGGAGGGTGCCAAGCTTATGAATTGTGAGTCAAAAAGGATTTATAGGATGCTTGGAAACTCACAAGAGATTTATGAGCATTGTGTCAAGGTTTGGAACTGTGATGTGGGCTTTAAGAAATTTAGGGGTGTCTTCATGTCATTTTGGTCTAAATCCTTTGAGCCCAAAAAGGATGCTTTAGATGGTTTCTTTGCCTAAAGAAATTACCATTAGGTCTCAATAGTTATAGTTGTAGTATTTATAATCTGAAATGGGAGGAGGGTGCCAAGCTTATGAATTGTCAGTCAAAAAGGATTTATAGGATGCTTGGAAACTCACAAGAGATTTATGAGCATTGTGTCAAGGTTTGGAACTGTGATGTGGGCTTTAAGAAATTTAGGGGTGTCTTCATGTCATTTTGGTCTAAATCCTTTGAGCCCAAAAAGGATGCTTTAGATGGTTTCTTTGCCTAAAGAAATTACCATTAGGTCTCAATAGTTATATTTGTAGTATTTATAATACTTATGAAAATTGTGATCATATTTTCTTTAAGTGTCTTTATGCTTGTCAAGTTTGGAATATGTTTTTGAGTAAGCTTCCTAACTGGTCTTCATTTTTTCCATTATATAAATTTGGGATCTTATTTGGTCATATTTCAGGTTTTGATACAAATTCTAACTTGTTTTGGCTTGCATTAACAACTGAAGTTTTATGGATCTTGTGGAAAAAGAGGAATGAGGATTATTTTCAAGGCAATTCAAGGATTATTGTTGGGTATGAATCAAGACTCACATAGGCTGATTTGTTTATACAGGTGGCATTGAATGTGGAAAATCATATGGTTTTCAAGGAAAAGGCTGCAGAGAGGGAGAACTTTTCACCAAAGGATATTGATGCTACTTTACCAGAGCTGGGACATTAAGACTCTGCTTCAGCTTGCCAATCCTTCATCTATCATTTGGAGGAGTTGAATGACAGTTTTAGAAGGCTACATATCGATGGTTCTAAAATGGTGAACATTACATAGGGCTCAGGAAATGGTAATGTGGATCCCATATGTTTTGAAAATTAGAGGGTTTATGTTGATAGGGATGGCATTGGGCATATAGAATTGGAACCAGTCTTAGAGCTAGCCATTAATTGTCCTGAGATGGAAAGGTCAGATGCTAAATCGATGGTGGAGGCTAACATTGTTGTAGCCTCAATGGAGACTCTTTATACTGATTTTCCAATGAACTAAAACTATGATAATTTCCTAGCAATAGTATGTAGGAAAAAATTACTTATATAATGTATTACTTGGTAACTTTGAAAAAACTGTGAGCCTTATTGTGGTGGCTAGCTTGGCCATGATGTATGTAGTTTACAGCTTCTATTTTTGGTAATATAAATGAACTATCCTTAATCCAAAAAAATAATAAAATGTTCAACTTGGTCGATAATGTAATTAGATTAAAAGAAGAAAAATGGAAAATATCATTATCTAACAATATGTCCTTAACTAATGAAATGACATCTCCTAAAATGAAACACCACTTTGAATAGTTGTAACCCCAACACTAGGAGTCATCCCTTGTGCCATATAAGTCAAGGAGGATTTTTACATCAAATACAAGTGAAAATTTAAGTGAAATAGGAGAATCTCAAGAACAACAATTTTTATAGGACTGTGATGAAATATTAGGAAGGGAATATTTTGAGATACAACTAGCTAGAGATAAGGGAAGAACTAGAAAAATACCACAATAGAAGACTCACAAAGAGAAGACCAAACCACCAAGGAACACTACTAATAAACAACACAAAAGAGATAAAGAACCTAATTCTAACATGGAATCATCGGCCAAGTTCCTAATTTTTTGTAAGGACACAATAGAGGTAGAAGAACACATATTTGTCCTAGAATCACTATGGCAGAGAAAAGGTACTAGTAGAGATCAAACAAAATTATTTTATTTTGTAGGCACTCTATGAAATGATGCACTAAATTGGTATAAGAAACATGTTTAAAACATGACAAAGAGTGGGCATAGATTAAAAATGAGTTCTCATCAAATTTTGAATCACCAAAAATCCCCACTAAAAGTGTTACTAAAATGAGGGATGTGGTCTAGGAAGAAGGAGAATCTATAAAGGATTATGACTATAGGTTTAAAGAGGTATCTAGAAAACTAGAAGAACCTCTAATAGAAAAATAACACATTAAGTGGTTCATTTCTAGACTAACACCAACAATCAGAACCTCATTGGATGAAAGAATATTCAATACACACTCAGAAGTGATAACACTATCCTATTGTGTAGAAGCACAAAATGGTGAAGACATGACAAAGCTATAGAAGATAAGGAAGTAGAAATATTGAGACTTGAATTAGAACAACTAAAAATCAAATAGTAAATACTATCTAAGTAGGAAAATAACAAACAATTACAAAGAACCAATATATGGTGCACATATTGCTTGAGGGGTAAGTGCACAAAGATGAGGGACCAAAAGGGGGTCTTAAGATGCCACTTTTTTTCTGAAATTAGGAAAGATTGATGTTGGATGAGAAATTGAAGATAGTTACACTCAAAATTGAAGATACAACAAAAACAAGAGTTGTAGTGCTCTGAATCTAGTTTCTAAACTACTATTTTTTTTTTCCAAAAATGGTTAAGATTAAGGGCTTCAAAAAGGGGGAGCACACAAATTGGTCTCATTTTTATCAAAAAAACATAACATAGCATCTGGTGTGTTCCCCCTAAAATGTTAACTATTTTTTAATATTTCAAAAATTACGTCGGTGAGAAATTAGCTAACACCATGTAGTTTATCCCTGATTTTTCTAATAATTTTTTCATGAATAATTATTTTTTACTAATTTTCAAAGTGGACACATCCTAAAAAATGGAAAATTGAGTGTGCTCCCCCCTAAAAATTTTGAAAACTAATCAAAAATCAAATTTTTTTTTTGAATGTACATGTAGAATGGAGTCTAGTTTCTAAAAATGTAACTTATTTGAAATTTTGATGAACTGTTAAAAAAAATAAAAAATACCAAACATTGGTTTTTGACAAAAAATGGATACACTAACAAAAGAAATTAAAGATGAAACTCTTAACATACTCAAAACATGAAAAAAATATATGGTTAGATAGCTAATAGAGAGCTTAAGATTGTGGTTGTATTTTTTTCAACTTTTGATTGAAAAAAGTGCAATCTTGATGGGGAGCATGATCCATATTATGTGAAGTTTGTTAGAATCTAGAAAAACATGTCCTTGGATGACCTAAACACAGTCCAAGCCTTTTGGTTGGAAGCCCAAGGGAAATACAATCCTTAGGCTTGGTAATTTCCAAGCCAAAGAATAACGTGAGTGCGTTATAACGTGCTTGTATTATGTGCATTCACATAAAGTGAGTGCATTATAAAACACTTACATTATGCTGAATAGAAACATTCACTCTCTCCCTCCCCTTCTCTCTCTTTCTCACCTCTACTTCCCTCCTGTCTCCCTCTCTATCACTCTCTACTTCCCTCCCCTCCCTACATCCTACCCTCTCTCTCACTCTCTACTTACATCCCCTCTCTACCTCCTACCCTCTCTATCACTCTCTAATTCCCTCCCCTCTCTACCTCCTACCCTCTCTCTGAGTCTCTACCTCCCTCCCCTCTCTACCTCCTACCTTCTCTCTCACTCTCTTCTTCCCTCCCCTCTCTACCACCTACCCTCTCTCTCACTCTCTATGGTGCAGTCACGGTTAGGAGGGTCCACAAAGTGAATTATCCAAGTCATGCAAATAGAGTAAATGCAATAGAAACAACTCAAAGATAGAAAGCAAATATAGATTCAGTCATTTAGCATATCATGGAATACAAATTGACTAGCAACATGTGGGCTTACAATTAGGGCTCACAGGCCTAATCACAAAATTACAAAATATGTACAAGACATAGCTTTAAATCTCCTTTGCAAAAAATTTGAACTATCAACTATGAACTAATGATCAACTACTCTCCTAGGCATCTATTACATCAATATATATCATCTCTGGAACATAAGATCCCTTTGTGTTAGCCAAGGAAGATCACAAACTCCAATAAAGAGCTATAACATGTGTACACAGATAGGTTGGACCTAATCATATAGAAATCCTCTGCAAATGAATGGAATGGTGTGCAGATATTAGGGAAGGTTGGTAATGAACCAAACAACATTGAATGATGTGTCATTTAGATCCACAAGTCATGAAATGCTTCGCAAGTCTTCTCCTTTAGCTGATTGTTTGAGACTGTCACGATGCTCTATTCTGAGAAAATAGTCAATCTTCTAATAATGATATATTAATGGTACCTAATCCAAATGATCTAAGATTTGGATATGATGTGCATGAATGTTCGTAGATGCTAAGTCCATCTCCGCAAGGTCTGAAATGCAACTACAGTAGAATGCAAACCAAAATATAGAAACTGCTACTGACTAAACTGACTATACTGAACTAGAAAATGAAAAGAAACAAACTGAAATGCAAATGTTTTTGGTTGATGCAAGATTACTCTTGACCCAAGGATGCTCCTACATCAGACATCTAGGGTTATTGAAAAAAGTGAGTTCCTTAGTTTTTTGGGCTAGAGGGAAACCAAGACGGTCCACCTCAGCCTGAGAAATCCAAGATGAATCTTCTTCCGGTTGGCCTTTCTACTTAACAAGATATTCTTTCTATTGTCTTCCTTTGGTGCTACATCTAATTCTACTATCCAAGATGTCTCCAATTTGCTCTGGTGCTTGTTGTGGTAACTGATTCTTCAAGTCTTCTTTAATGCTATCACTAAACTTTATTTCATGGTACTAATATAGGTCTACAAGGTTGAAAATAGGTGATATACCCAATGTCTCCGATAACTCTACTTCATATGCATTTCCTGAATCAAACTTTCTAAGTATCCTACATGGTCCAAACTTCTTCATCTTCAAATTGTTATATGTCCCAACTAGAAATCTTTTTTTTCACAAATATACCATCACTTCATCCCCCACTAAAAATTCTTTGTCTCCTCTTCCCATTTGCATGCTCCTTATACTTACTGTTCATCTCCTCCAAATGCTTCTTAACCTGATTATGTATTGCCTCCATGTGTCCTACAAATTCTTCTACTTCTATACACCTCTTCTCTTCCATACTGATATCTCTCAACTCTACTACTCCTCTAGGGTTAGTTCTTGTCACAATCTTAAATGGTGTTCTTCCAATACTCCTATTTACTAAATTATTATATGCAAACTCTATTTGTGAAAGAATCAAATCCCAATTTCCTGCCTTCTCTCCAACCAAACATCTCAACAGGTTTCCCAAACTCCTATTCACTACCTCTGTCTATCCATCATTCTATGGATGAAATTGTGAACTAAACCTCAAATCTATCTTCATCTTCTTCCAAAGTGTCTTCCAAAAGTATCCAAGGAATCTTGTATCTCTATATGAAATTATGCTCTTAGGTAATCCATGCAATCTCACAATCTCCCTAAAAAATAGACCAACTACATGAACTGCATCAGTTTTCTTCTTACAAGGTATAAAATGCACCATCTTTTAAAATCTATCCACCACTACAAATATTTAATCATGTCCTCTCTATGTCTTTGGCAATCCCATTATAAAATCCATGCTTATGTCTTCCCAAGCTCTCTTTGATACTGTCAAAGATTTCTACAAACCAGTATTATAACTACTTCCTTTTACAACTTGATAAACTCTACAACGCTGCACAAATTTCCTAACATCCTTATGTATCTGAGGCCAAAAGTAATTTTCACTTACCAAAGCCACTGTCTTATCAATTGCAAAATGTCCTGTCAATCCACCACTATGCTTCTCCTTGATCAAATTGTCTCTCACTGATCTCTTAGGTATGCATAACTGATTTCCTCGGAGCAACATATATTCCTGAATGAAATAATCCAACCAATTACTCATATATATCACAATAAGTTCCTTACATGCTTTCCAAGGTTATGCAAAATCAAGGTCTTCCTCATACATGTTTTTCAATTCTTCAAATCCCAAAACTTCAACTCTCATCTTTATCAACAAGTTTCTTCTCCTACTTAATGCATCTGCAACTCTGTTTGATTTCCCACTCCTATGCTTCAACACAAAAGTATAACTCTGCATGAACTCTACCCATCTCATATGTCTTTGATTCAAATTCTCTTGATTGTTTAGATATTGCAAAGCTTGATGATCTATATACAACACAAACTCCTTAGGTAACAAGTAATGTCTCCACTTCTTCAAGGCTTGATTATGGCATAGAACTCCTAATCATAAACTAAATATCTTCTCCTTGCATCATTCAACTTCTCACTAAAATATGCTACAGGTCTACCTTCTTGACTTAACACTACTCCTATTGCATTCCCACTTGAAATACCTTATTGAAATCTGGTAATGCCAACACAAGTTACTCTGTCATTTTCTGCTTTAACAACTCAAAACTTCTATCTCCTTCAGATGTCCACTTAAAGTCTTTTTTGTCACCTCTCATTGTCTTTGTCATAGGGTTACATACTAAACTAAAATTTCTGATGAACTTCCGGTAGAAACTAGCTAATCCATGAAATGATCTCACTTCTCCAATGCTCTTTGGTGTAGGCCATTCAACAATTTCTCTAACTTTCTTTGGGTACATCTTCAATCCTTCCACAGAAATCACAAATCCAAAATATACCAATTCTTCCTTCATGAAAATACACTTTTTGATGTTTATCAACAATTTCTCTTCTCTTCGTCTCTGCAATACTTGTCTCAGGTGCCACAAATATTCTTCTTTTGTCTTACTAAAAATCAGAATATCATCCAAATATACAATAACAAACTTACCTAAGAATTTCTTCAAGACATCATTCATCAATCTCATGAAAGTACTCGGTGTATTTGTCAATCCAAAAGGCATCACTAACCACTCATACAATCCCTCATTTGTCTTAAAAGAAGTCTTCCATTCATCTCCTTCTTTGATTTTGATCTGGTGGTATCCACTCTTCAAGTCTATCTTCGTGAAATATTTTGCTCCACTCAAACAATCCATAATATCATCCATCCTAGGTAAAGGAAATCTATATTTAATTATGATCTTGTTTATTGCTCTAGAGTCTGTACACATTCTCCATTCTCCTTCTTTTTTTGGTGCTAACACTATAGGTATTGCACAATGACTCAAGCTTTCTTTGATCAAACCTTTCCTCAACAACTCATGTATCTATCTATTTAATTCTTCATTCTCTACTAGTGTCATTCTGTGTGCTACTTTGTTAGGCAAACTAGTTCTCGATATAAGATCCATGTGATGACTAATACTCCTAATTGGTGGCAATCCTTTAGATACATTATCTGATATGATGTCTTCATACTCTGTCAGTAACTCAGTTATCTCCTCTAGTTGTGGTTCTTCAGTCTTTAGGCTTTCATTCTTCTTAGAAATCAAAGCATAACACATATTCTCATGTCTCGAACCATCCAAAAATTTTCTTCCATATACCAAACAGATTCTAACATTTCCACATACTTCACTCTTAGGATTATCTTCCAAAGGAATCAAAGTAATTCTCTTTCCATTTGATGTTATCGTATATGTATTCTTTCTCGCATCATGTAAAGATTTTCTATCATACTGCTATGGTCTACCCAACAAAATATTACATCCATAGGCATAATATCACACAATACTTCATCATGATAAGATCTAATATTAAATTTCACCAAACATTGTTCACTCACCAATACCTTATGATCATCCTAAATCCATGCTATCTGATATGGCTTAGGGTTTTTCAATCTTTCTAGCTTTACCTTAGTCACCATTTCCTCTAAAATTAGATTATCAAAACTACCACTATCAATTACAAATTTACAACATTTACCTCCTGATTTACATCTAGTTCTGAACAAACTTTTCCTCTACGATGGTTCCTCATTTTTATCTACTTGAAATAGTGCTTGCCTCATGACAAGTGATTCCCCTTTCTCAGGTTTACCAACTAAACTAGGTGATCCAATAGGTTCTTCTTCCACATAGGTTTCTATTCCACTGTTCTTTGTCCTCTTGCTTGTACTCCTCTGATTACATTCAAATAATCTATGTCCTTCAGCTCCACACTTAAAATAGGTTCCTTTGAATGTTCTCCTATCAAGTCCTCTTCCTTCTTTTCTATATCCTTCACTCCAGTATGGGCTAGGGTTTCCTCTATGGTAGAAAGTTCTTTCATCTCTCCAGTATGTATTGTTATCTCTGTCCTCCCTTTTGAATGTGTTCTCTTGTCTGTTCCACTCCACATATGGTATTTCTCCTCTGAAAAATGTTCTACCTCTCTAAAATTTACCTCCTCTACCTCTGTCTTTGATCATGCCTCTTGTTCAACTTCTCTTCCACTTTCAAGGCAAACTAATTTGCTTCTTCCAATGTTGTCATTCTTACCAAAATCAGTTCTTCTTGAATGTTTAATCTCTGTCCATTGATGTATCTAGCCACTTTCTCCTTGCTTGCTTCACTGTACTCCTTCACATATTTCTCCTTTTGTCTCAAGTTTTACAATCTCTTCAATATTTCCAACTCATAGTCAACAAGTATAAACTGATTCTTCAAATTTGTCACCATTCTATCCCACTTTGTAATCTTTTCTTTTCCCCTTTTGTTTCTATCCAACTGAACAACTTTCCACCATATAGCAGCATGTCCTTTCAACTTTGTCTTTGCAAATTTTACCTTCTCTAGATCTTCAATTTCTTTGTATTCAAAGTATTCTTCTAGGTCATTTATCTAGTCAACCAGTTCTTCAGGATTCAAATTGCTAGTATAGTTTGGTACATCAACTCTAGGTCTTTTCCCAATCTTTAAAATAGCTCACATCATCTTGACTCAATCTGATTCTTCTTCTTCATCACCTCTTAGGGTAACTTCATTTTGATCAGCAGATTGAAATTCTTCATCATCATCACTTTTAACATTAGGTCGAGGTGTAAGTCCTCTTCTTCGATCTTCTTCAACAACATCCAAGCAAACTCACATTATTTTCATCATTTCCTTCATCTCATCCATTATTCCAGCCATTGTACCAACTGTAGGGATTCTCTTCGATGACATCTCTTCCTCGCATCAAGTGTAACTACCTCAAATTTGGCGATCAGGCTACAAGGTGACAACTACCTCACAATCGGTGATCGGTTGACAACACAAGTAGTCTACCTTGGATTCAGCGATCTGTTCACAATAAGATCTTATAGAATTCCTTTGCCAACTTCACTCAATCACTCCCAAAGATTCAAACTTTCACTCTAATACCACTTGGTGCAGTCATGGTTAGGAGGGTCCACAAAGTGAACTGTCCAAATCATGTAGCTAGAGTAAACACAATGGAAACAACTCAAAGATAGAAAGCAAATACCGATTTAGTCATTTAGTATATCATGGATTCAAATACAAATTGTCTGGCAACATGTGGGCTTACAATTAGGGCTCACATGTGTGATCACATAATTATAGAATATGCACAAGATATAGCTTTGAAGCTCCTTCACAAGAAATTCAAACTATTAACTATGAACTAATGATCAAATAATTTCCTAGGCATAGATATTACATCAATATATATCATCTCTAGAACAT
Source organism: Cunninghamia lanceolata (assembly GCA_027924645.1). NCBI lineage: Eukaryota > Viridiplantae > Streptophyta > Pinopsida > Cupressales > Cupressaceae > Cunninghamia > Cunninghamia lanceolata. The sequence continues at coordinate 4,677,888 of BSBN01001709.1, read as the reverse complement.
AAGATCCCTTCGCATCAGCCAAGGAAGATCACAAACTCCAATTTTGAGTTGTAACATGTGTACACAAATAGGTCAAACCTAATCATATAGAAATCCTCCACAAATGAATGGAATGGTGTACGAATCTTAGGGAAGGTTGGAAACGAACCAAACAACATTGAATGATGTGTCATTTAGCTCTGCAAGTCATGAAATGCTCCACAAGTCTTCTCCTTTAAAGCTAATTGTTTGAAACTATTAGGATGCTATGTTCTAAGAAAATATTCAATCTTCTGATAGTGCTATCCTATCGGTACCTAATCCAAATGATCTGAGATTTGGATATGATGTGCATAAATTTGCCTAGATACTAAGTCTAGCTCCATAAGGTTTGAAATGCAACTATGGTAGAATGAGGACCAAAATATAGAAACTGCTACTGACTGAACTGGCTGTACTGAACTGGAAAATGAAAAGAAACAAACTGAAATGTAAATATTTTTGGTTGATGCATGATTGCTCTTGAACTAGGGATTCTCTTGCATCACTTTATTTCCCTCCCCTCTCTACCTCCTACCCTCTCTCACTCTCTACTTCCCTCCCCTCTCTACATCCTACCCTCTCTCTCACTATCTTCTTCCCTCCCCTCTCTACCTCCTACCCTCTCTCAAACTCTCTACTTCCCTCTCGTCTCTACCTCCTATCCTCTCTCTCACTCTCTTCTTCCCTCCCCTCTCTACCTCCTATCCTCTGTCTAACTCTCTACTTTCCTCCCCTCTCTACCTCCTACCCTGTCTCACTCTCTTCTTCCCTTCCCTCTCTACCTCCTACCCTCTCTCCGAGTCTCTACTTCCCTCCCCTCTCTACCTCATACCTTCTCTCTCACTCTCTTCTTCCCTCCCCTCTCTACCTCCTATCCTCTCTCTCACTCTCTACTTCTCTCCTCTCTCTACCTCCTACCCTCTCTCACTCTTTACTTCCCTCCCCTCTCTACCTGCTACCCTCTTTCGCACTCTATACTTCCCTCCCTCTCTATTTCCCACCCTCTCTCTCACTCTCTTCTTCCCTCCCCTCTCTCTCACTCTCTACTTTTGTCCCCTCTCTACATCCTACCCTCTCTCACTCTCTACTTCCATCCCCTCTCTACCTCCTCTCCTCTTTCTCACTCTCTTCTTCCCCACCTCTCTACCTCCTACCCTCTCTCTCACTCTCTACTTCCCTCCCCTCCCTACCTCTCCTCATTATTTCCATCCAATGAACTTTCATAAATTATCTTGTTTCCATTTCATCCTCCTAATTTATATCCTCATCCCTCGTTGCATGTCTTAGTTTTCTTGTTTTCATGTTCTTTGACGATAAGTGAGAGGGAGAGAGGGTGGAGATGGAGAACAGAGAGAGGAGAGAGATAGGGTGATAGGGAGAGAGAGAGAGAGAGAGAGAGAGAGCGAGAGAGAGAGAGTCCTAGTTTTCTTGTTTTTATTTCCTTCATCAATAACCTAGTGAGGGACAGATAGAGGGGAGAGATAGGGAGATAGAGAGTTTAGGGGAATTATTTAGGGTCTAGGGGTTTAGGGTTTAGGGGTTAGGGTTAGGGGTTAGGGGTTTAAGGTTGCTTGGGTTTAGGGTTTAGGGTTTAGAGAGAGATAGAGAGAAGGGACCAATAGATATTGGGAGAGATAGCAGGATAGAGGTTTAGTGTTGCTTCCAGGGTTTATGGTCTAGGGGTTTAGGGTTTCTCAGATTTAGGGTTTAGGTGTTAGGGGTTGGGTCATTATTTAGGGTTTAGGAGTTAGGGGTTAAGGTTTTGAGGTTTAGGTTAGGTTTTAGAGAGAGAGGACTGATAGGGAGATATAGAGGAAACCAAGGGGAGAGATTGGGTGATAGAGGGTGAGGGACATGGCTAGAGACATAGATAGAGAGATTGACAGGTAGAGGGGATGATAGAGACTAGGAGATAGGGGTTTAGGGTTGATCAAGTTTATGATTTAGGGGTTAGGAGTTTAGAGAGGGAGAGATAGGGAGATAATAGTTTAGGGTTTAGCGACATTATTTAGGTTTTAGGGGTTTAGAGAGAGAGAGAGGGAGATATTGAGATAGATATATACTTATACATAAAGGTTTTCATAGATATATACTTATAGATATATATACAGAGAAAACACTTGTTTACATGAATGAAAGCATGTAAAGGTTTCATGCTTCCCAAAATGTGCTCGCGTTATAATGCAAGTGCATTTTGGGAAGCAAAAAAATGGGAAATAACATGTGGGATCTATGATTTAGACCGCACATGTCTATTATTCCCTGCTTTTCATGCGTGCTATCGGACAAGAAAATGCTTTTTCATGGTGCTTGATATTTTAAAAGTTACTTTTTGATGAATACACCACATTTTTTTGTTTTTTCAATGTAGAAGAACTAGTTTTACATATTTTTGGACAAAATTTGATTATTTAAACTGAAAGCTTCATGTTTCATATTGTTTCAAAGGTAATTTTCATGTATTTAGGTTGAATTTGATGATATATGTTTGTTTTTTCATAAATTTCACTAATCCTATTCTAGATTTATATAGAATTCAATATTGAATATGAAGGAACTTGCCAAAATGATCAATTTGATGATTTTGAAGCCAAATTTTGGAGTATTAGTCAACTCAAATATCAAATTATAAGGTATGTTCTTTATGTATTTGTTTACTTCACTTTATGTTCTTTAGAACACTCACAATCACTAAAAGTGTAACTATCTAAGTTAAAAAAATCATCATTATGTGCATTAATATAATTAGAATTATTTAAATATGATATATATACGTGAATTTGATGTATCTTGAATCATTAATAGAATTTGTTGTATCTTGAATTTGAACTATGTATTATCATCATTCTCTCTAATCTAACCACTTGTATCAATATTTAAAATATAGTGTCATCTCTAGGTTTCTCCAAGAAATCAGACTAGTTAGGCTGCAATAAACTCTATATTATAGTCTTTCGTCTTCCTACACTACAACCAAAATTAAACTATGGCTTGCGATAACAAAGAGAAACTCTCAATTGCTTCTTATCACTTGTGATACCTTAGAATATTCTCTAGAACATATACATGTTCTCAATTGTCACTACATGCACTCCAACACTGCCACATGTGCACTTGCACTACCATACATTCTTTAGCAACTCACTTAGCTCATGATACAATAGCGAGTTCTTCACTAAGAGTCTTGCAATTTCTACCATAGAAACACTTGGTTGTAATAAATCTACATGCCATAGCACAATGTCCAAGTCTCAATGCATGGTTACCACATGTAGGCTTCTATCACTATCTTATCAATTTATGATCAAACTCTTCAATGCAATCTTAAACAATCCAGAAATCTTAGTATGTAACAAGTTCAACACCTTAAAGGTCAATTGACCATACTGACCATGGCATAACCAATTGGTATCCTCAAGAGTTTCTTTTAGAGCATCTATTTTTAATAAACACATTTACAATGGAAACATTCTATTTTTTGTTATGAGAACTTCTACTACAACTTTTTCCACCATGATTTTATCAAAACATTTACAAATACCATCATGAAACAAAACTCTATAATTATTTTCAATAAGCTAACCTACACTCAATAAATTATGCCTAAGGCCATCAACTTACACTACTTTATTATCTTTTCCAATAACTTACACTACTTTATTGTCTCCAAATTTTAATCAACTCTTTACAACTTTATCAACTAGCATAAATAAGTCTTTATTGGCTATCATATGATTCGAACAACCAAAATCAAGAAACCAAACATTATCTTAAGATTTCTCTTCTACATGAATAAAGAAAATTTAATATTGGAATTGAGATGCTCTCCTTCATTTCAAGTGAAAATTGCTTTCTTATTTCACATGTGACTTTGTTTAAGCCTATACTCCTTTTCAAAATGCTGAATTTCTTTTTACATTCGACATCTCCTAGGGCCAAATGGATGGCACCAATGCATTTGGTTGGGCGGATAAATACTAGAGGGGATTTATTTTTGGTGGCAAAGCCTCATGGTCATTCTTGGCTATGTCAAGTGCAGACAATCTCTTAAGAGCCCTAAGAAAAAAAAGGGACAAAATTTGGACCGACTGTTCAATCAAACTGTGATACCTAGGAACATCTTCTTTTCATGTATAGGTGGATGTCAGGTCCACCTACAAATAACTACCTTGATTTTTTTTAAATCAATTTCATTTGCCTATGGTGGCAAGGAACACATTGTTCCAAAATGCTTCAGTTTCATGCAGTGAAAAGGTGCTAGGAATGACATTTTGTATTCCATATCTTGTGGGGCTGAATTGACTATGCCGACATGTTAGGGTGGGCATGTAAATGCTAGTGAGGTCTCATTTTGTGTGCCAAGCATCCCAATTGTTCAAGACAATAGGCTACCGGTAAAGTCCCTTAGGATCCCTAAGACCAAAAAATTACCAAACTACAACAAAACAGTTCTCAGAATTAATGGCAGCTAGGAATGTTCTGTTTGGACCTATAAGTGCATGTGGGGTCCATACACAATAACCTCTCTTAGTTTTGGTCAAATCCAGTCCGTTTAACTATGCTGAAATCAAATGCATTCTTGTAAAATACTTCAGTTTCTTGCAATGGAAAGGTGTTAGGAGTGACATTTTGCATTTCATAGCTTGTGGGATTGAACCTGTTATGCTAACACATTGGGGTGGGTAGTTAAATGCCAAGGGAGGTCTTGTTTTGTGTGCCAAGTGTCTGAATCATTCGGGGCAACAAGCTACTGGCAAAGTCCCTTAAGATCCCTAAGACCAAAAAATTGCCAAACTATGACGAAGTAGTTCTTGGAATTCATGGCAGCTAAGAATGTTTCATTTGGACCTACAGGTGCATGTAGGGTCCATCCACAATAACCTCTCTTGGTTTTGGTTAACTCAAATTTGTTTGACCGTACATCTTATGTATTCTTTTTTTGTTGAAACAAGTACATCAATACCTAGTGCACAAATATTTTTCACAATATCTTTCTTTATTTTTTATTTTTTTGCATGTGTGGAATAGAGACCTTGATGTTTGGTGAAAAACCTACATTCACTAGAAAATAGAAAATAAATATAAAATCAAATAAAACATATTTAAAATCATACTTTTTGGAAAGCTTATACTAAGGGCTACATATATACAAAATAGAATTTCTAAATGACTTCATTTGATCCCCCAAATGCTGAAGCAAAATCTATTTTTTGTTAACATTTTGATAGGTACGGAGGACACTCCATTGAGGGTTTGATTTAAGACTATGGGGGTTCTTTCCAAGGGTATTTGATCTAAGGGGCTTTTATCTAACATCCATCAATTAAACCCATTTAGATGGAACCCGTCATGGCTTAAATCATTAATTTTTCTAAAAAAATTATGTGATTTCAAAAAATAATTAGGATGTCCCATAAGTGGGACACACTATTTTGGCAACACCCATGGTCACAAAAGATGAGATGCCACTGCAGCTAGCCCTTTCCCAAGTACCATTTGAGAAATGGGCTATAGATTTTATTAGACCCATTGATCCACCAACAAAATGCATAAAATCTAGACTTATTTAATCACTTGAGTTGAATATCTTACAAAATGGGTTGAAGAGGAACCAACTAAAGAATATATAGCCAAAACCATTGCAAGACTCATATATGAAAATATAATAACAAGGTTTGGTTGCCCTATAAGCCTCACAAGTGACCAAGGTAAACATTTTGTCAACAAGATAATTGTAGAGCTCTTGAACAATTTCATGATCATTCATAACAAAAGTATCCCCTACCATCTGCAAGCTAATGGAGCAAGTGAAGCACTAAATAATATTATAGGCACAACATTGACTAAAATGTACAATGGAAACACAACAGACTGGGATATAAAAATTCTAGTAGTATTATGGGCATATAGAACAACTTAGAAGAGAACAATTAAATTCTCCCTATTTGAACTAGTATAAAGATTAGATGTCACTCTATCCATGAAATTGATGCAGGAGCATCCTAGATTGAAGAGCAATCTTGCATCAACTAAAAACATTTGCTTTATTTTATTTTCTGAATTTCAATTGCAGTTCAGTCATTTGTAGTTCAATATTTTCTACTGCATTTTACTGCATCTTCATATCAAAGCTCATGGAGTAGGATTTATCTTTTATGCCATGTTAGATACATCATATTTAGATTTCAAGATATTTGGATTCATCTAAAGAAAGTTATCACTATCAGAAGTTCATCAGCTTTCATAGAATAGAGCATTCATTCAGTCATCATGAGAACATAAGGTTTGTAGAGCATTTATGTGACTTGTGGAGCCAAATGGAACATATCACAAGGCAAATAATGACTAGATAGACCTTCTTAGAGGTCTACACCATGAGTTGTAGGATGACCTACATGTTTTCTACACGTTTCATCTTTCATTGGAGTTTATAACCTCTTAAGGCTAATGTGGAGGCTCATTTGAGCTTGGGGATGATATATATATATATATATATATATATATATATATATATATATATATATATATATATATATATATATATATATATATATATATATATCTTAGATGCATTAGGAAGTCAGTAGTTTTAGATGATATGATAAGATAGATAGTTAAATTCTTTCCAAAAGGCACTTCAATTCCATAACTTTCATTTCTATTGTAACTGAGAAAGAAGGCTTGTGAGCCTTCTGATTGTATCCCACATGTTGCTAACATATGAGCATTGTAGTTGTTTGATATAATGAGCATTTGAACCCTCTATTGCATTCTATTTAAGTTTTTTTGTCTATGTTGTTTCTGTTGTGTTTACTCTAGTTGCATGGTTGGATGGCCCCTTCTTAGGACCCTCCATCCATGACTGCACCAAGTGGTATCAGAGTGAAGTTTGTGAATCCTTTAGGAGTGAAGGCATTTTAGAAGATCTTGTGGTTGACAAATCACAGACCTAAGGAATTCTACTTGTGTTTGTCAATAGAGTGCTGATTGTGAAGCAGTTGCTACCTTGTAATTAGATTGCCGAATTGAGGCAGTTGCACCAGATCCTAGGAAGAGATGCCACCAAGGAGGATGCCTACTATGGCCAATGTTGTTGGAAGACTGGAAGAAATGATAGAGATGATGAGAACAATGAAAGTTAGATTGTATGCTATAGAAGAGGATAGAAGAAGAGGAGTAAACCCTAGATGTGAAGATGGAAGTGATGATGATGAATTTCAAGCTGTTGACCAAAATGAAGAAGCTCTAGAAGAAGAAGAATCCAATTAGGTAAAGATGTTGAAGGCTATTTCTAAGATGGGTAAGAGACCTAGAATGGAAGTATAAAACTATACCAAAAATTTAAACCCCGAGGAATTGATTGACTGGATAAATGACTTGGAGGAATACTTTGAATATGAGGAAATTAAAGATTTGGAGAGAGTAAGATTTGCATAAACTAAGTTGAAGGGACATGCTGCTATTTGGTGGAAAGAAGTTCAGTTGGATATAAATAGAAGATCATAAAATGGGATAGGGTGGCGACAAATTTGAAGAATTAGTTCATACTTGCTGACTATGAGTTGGAATTATTGTTCAAAGATTGCAAAACCTTAGGCAAACAGAGAAATTTATGAAGGAGTACACTGAAGAATTTCGTAAGATGATCCTAAGGACTAGACATAGTGAAGCAAGTAAGGAGAAAGTGGCAAGGAACATAAATGGATCAAGGATGAACATTGAAGAAGAAATAAGTTTGGTGAGGATGACAACAGTAGAGGAAGCATATTAGTTTGCATTAAAAGTTGACAAAAACTTGAATAAGAGAGATAAGCAAAGGAAAAGAGGTAGATGATGAAAATTTCAAAGAGGTAGAACATATTCTGGAGAAGAAAGACCATGTGTAGAGCAAAACAAGGAACGTAGCCCATACTAGAAGGAAGATAGAGACAACAATTCATACTATAGAGGGAGAGATGATAGGAGTTTCTAACACAATAGTAGAGGAAATAATAATTCTTACCACAATGAAGGATACCTGAGAGATGAAAGAGGATTTGACAAAAAAATATTCAGAGGAACTTGTTTTAAGTGTCATGGAGGAGGACAAAGAGCATTTGAATGTCAAGGAAGTACTAGCAAGAGGATAGAGAATAGTTCAAGAGTAGCTTATGTGGAGGAAGAACTGGTTAGATCACCTAGTTTAGTGAGAAAGCCAGAGAAAGGAGAGTCATTGGTCATGAGGAGAGCATTATTTCAAGCAGAGACAATTGAGGAGCCACCGCAAAGGAAAAGTTTGTTCCAAAGAAGATGCAAATCAGGAGGTAAAAGTTGAAAAGAGATCATTGATAGTGGTAGTACATATAATTTGGTTTCAGAAGAGATGGTCATGAAGCTGAACCTGGAGAGATTGAAACATCTAAAGCCATACAAGATAGCATGGATTCAAGATGAGCACAAGGTATTGGTGAGTGAACAATGTTTGGTAAAATTTCATACAAGATCTTATGTTGATGAGGTATTGTGTGATATTATGCCGATGGATGTATGTCATATAGTGTTGGGGAGATCATGGTAGTATGATAGAAAGGAAATGCATGATGGAAGGAAGAATACGTATACTATAGCATCTAATGGGAAGAAACATATCTTGATACCTTTGGAAGATGAACCTAAGATTGAAGTATGTGGGAATGTTATAATCTATTTAGTGGATGGAAGGAAATTTTTGGATGGATTGAGACATGAGAATATGTGTTTTGCTTTGATTCCTAAGAAGTGTGGAACCCTAAGTGCAGTAACCACCACCATAAAGGACCAAAAACCACCATCGGAGGAAATAATTGAATTGTTGAAAGAGTACCAAGATATCATATTAGATAATGTGCCTGAAGGATTGCCAACAATCTAGAGTATCAATCATCATATGGACCTTATACCTAGAGCTAGTTTACCTAACAAAGCAGCACATCGGATGAAACCAGTAGAAAATGTGGAGTTGAATAGACAAATACAAGAGATGTTAAGGAAAATATTGATCAGAGAAAGATTAAGCCCATGTGTGATACCTGCAGTACTAGCACCGAAGAAAGATGGAGAATAAAGGATGTGTATAGACTCTAGAGCAATCAATAAATCATTGTTAAATATAGATTTCCATTACCAAGGATGGATGACATCATGGACTATTTGAGTGGAGCAAAATATTTCACAAAATAGACTTCAAGAGTGGATACCATTAGATTAGGATCAGAGAAGGAGATGAGTGGAAGATTGTATTTAAGATAAATGAAGGATTGTATGAGTGGTTAGTGATGCCTTTTGGATTAACTAATGCACCAAGTACTTTCATGAGGTTGATGAAGGAGGTTTTGAAGAACTTCTTGGGTAAGTTTGTTATTGTATACTTGGATGATATTATGATTTTCAATAAGACAAAGAAGGAACATTTGTGGCATATTAGACAAGTATTGCAAAGGTTGTGAGAAGAAAAGTTGTTGATAAATATCAAGAAATGTAGTTTCATGAAAGCAAAATTGGTATATTTGGGATTTGTGATTTCTGCAGAAGGATTGAAGATGGACCCTGACAAAGTTAGAGCAATTGTTGAGTGGCCAACACCTGTGAACATTGGAGAGGTAAGATCATTTCATGGATTAGCAATTTTCTACCAGAAGTTCATCAGAAATTTTAATACAGTAGGCACACCAATGATAGAGACAATGAGAGGTGATAGAAAGGATTTCAAGTGGATATTTGGAGCAAATAAGTGTTTTGAATTTTTGAAGTAGAAAGTGATAGAGCAACCAGTGTTAGCATTACCATATTTTAATAAAGTATTTCAAGTTGATTGTGATGCCAGTGGAAGTGCAATAGGAGCAGTGTTAAGTCAAGAAGGGAGACCAGTAGTATATTTCAGTGAGAAGTTGAATATGTAAGGAGAAGATATTTAGTTCATGATCAAGAGTTCTATGCCATAATTCAAGCTTTGAAGAAGTGGAGACATTACTTGTTGCCAAAAGAATTTGTGTTGCACATTGACCATCAAGCTTTGCAGTATTTGAACAATTAAGGAAAGTTGAGTCAAAGACATATGAGATGGGTAGAGTTCATGCAGAGTTACACATTTATATTGAAGCATAGTAGTGGGAAGTCCAACAAAGTTGAAGACGCATTGAGTAGAAGAAGGAACCTATTGATAGAGATGAGGGTAGAAGTACTATGATTTGAGGAACTTAAGCATATGTATGAAGAGGATCTTGATTTTGTAGAAGCATGGAAAGGATGTAAGGAACCTATTGTGATAGAAGTAAGTGGTTGGACTATTTCATTTAGGATGATATGTTGTTCAAAAGAAATCAATTGTGTATACCTAGGAGTTCAACGAGAGATAATTTGATAAAGGAGAAACATAGTGGTGGATTAGTAGGACAATTTGGGATTGACAAGATAGTAGCTTTGGTAAGTGAATAATATTTCTGGCCTCAGAAATATAAGGATGGAAGGAAATTTGTTCAGAGTTGCAAAGTTTGTCAAGTTGCAAAAGGAAGTAGTTAGAATACTGGATTGTACAAATGTTTGACAGTACTGAAGAGACCTTGGGAAGATATAAGCATGGATTTCATATTGGGTTTGCCAAGAACATAGAGGGGATATGATTCTATTTTTGTAGTAGTGGACAAATTTTCAAAGATGGTACATTTCATTCCATGTAATAAGACAAATGATGTTGTACATGTTTCTAACCTATTTTTCAAGAAGATTGTGAGATTGCATGGATTACCTAAGAGTATAGTTTCAGACAAGGATACAAGATTCATTGGATATTTTTGGAGGACATCATGGATGAAGATGAAGACAAACCTAAAATTCAATTCAACATTTCACCCATAGATAAATGGACAAATAGAAGTGGTAAATAGGAGTTTGGGTAACTTTCTGAGATGCTTAGTTGGAGAGAAAGCAGGGAATTGGGATCTAATTCTACCACATGCGGAGTATGCATACAATAATTTAGTGAATAGAAGTACAAGGAAAACACCATTTGAAGTTGTGACAGGAGTACAACCTAGAGGAGTTACATAGTTGAGAGACATCAGTATGGATAACAAGAGAAGTGTAGAGGTAGAACTTGCAGGACACATGGAGACACTACATAATCAGGTCAGGAAGCATTTAGAGGAGATGAATAGTAAGTGTAAGGAGAAAGTAGATGAGAAGAGGAGACATAAAGAATTTTTAGTTGGAGATGAAGTTATGGTATATCTAAGAAATGAGAGATTTCTAGTAGGGACATACAACAAGATGAAGATGAAGAAGTTTGATTTAGGGAATGTATATGAAGTGGAGCTACCAGAGATATTTGGTATATCACCTATATTCAACATTGTAGATCTATATCAGTATCATGAGGGAGAATCAAGTGATGGCCTTGAAGATGGATTGAAAGGCTAGTTACAACAACAACAACTGGAGAAGATAGAGAATATCTTTGATAGAAGAGTTGGGCATAGCACTAGAGGCAAGCAATACAAAGAGTATTTGGTTAAGTGGAAAGGAAGACTAGAAGAAGATTCATCATAGATTTCCTAGGCTGAGGTAGACTGCCTTGGTTTCCCTCTAGCCCCAACAAAGTGAGGGATTCACTTTTTCAACAATGTCGAGTGTCTGATGTAGGAGCATCTTAGGTTAAATAGCAATCTTGCATCGACTGAACATATTTTCTTTCTTTTGTTTTCTTGAATTTTAGTTGTAGTTTAGTCATTTGCAGTTCAACATTTTCTACCACATTTTATTGCATCTTCATATCAAAGCTCATAGAGCAGGATTTAGCTTCTATGCCATGTTAGCTACATTATACTTAGATTTTAGAAGATTTGGATTTGTCTACAGAAAGTTATCGCTATCAGAAGTTCATTAGCTTTGATAGAACAAAGCATTCATTCAGTCAGTATGAGAATGGAAGGTTTGTGGAGCACTTCCATGACTTGTGGAGCCAAATGGAACATATCACAAGGCAAATAATGACTAGATAGACCTTCTTTTAGGTTTGCACCAAGTTTCATTCATTTGTGGAGAAACACCATGAGTTGTAGGTTGACCTACATGTTTTCTACATGTTTCATCATTCATTGGAGTTTGTAACCTCTTTAGGCTAACACGGAGGCTCATTTGAGCTTAAGGATGATATATACTATTGATAACTGAGAGGGGGGGTGAATCAGTTATCCTACTATTTTCTTCTTTCTTAACTTTCTTAATAATCAATGCAGCATTAATTCAAATAAGCAAACATAACTATGAAATGGAAATACACATGACACAATATTTTTGATGTGGAAACCCTGTTAAGGGAGAAAACCACGGTTGATTAACCCAAGATTGTATTCTCTATTAGAAGAATGGAAATACAAAATGGCACTTGCCAATTAGGGCTCACTGCCCGAGCACACTGCTCACAAGAGGCACACTGCCTACAAGAGACTCACTGTCTACAAAAAGAATGTAAAACAATACTTGAACTGATTGGGAGCATCTACATATGCTAGAGTTTAGTTCTGGTTAGGCTCAGTACACTGATCTACTGCACTTCATATTTCTTTTTCTTTTATGCTGCTTTCCCTTCACATACCGGATCTTCCTTACTGCTTTTACTCTGCTCTTCTGCTTTTATTCGCACATCACCAACCACGACAACACATCTCACAACTAAATCCATCTTGTATATATATCCGCAAAAGTGATTTTATCACCTTTCTAGTCGGCATCCAGAATAGTCAATATTTTCACAAACTCTGATCTGTCAGCTGAATCCTTGCACATCAAGTAATGTAGATCAAGCATATACTTGTAGAAGTCATTAATCACATCAGTCAAACATAACTTATGCCTTAAGAACCTTTTCCATCATTAGCAACACATCCGGAATAATGTTTGATGTTCTGCCAGTCAGTTCTTCCTCTATTCATACTGTCACTTGGGAACCCGACACTCAAGCATTCATATCTCTTTATCCTTTCCACATCGGAGGCTCAAACCTTGGAATCTATCAGTCAAGATACTCCTCTTGACTTCCCCAAATCCGCACTTCACCAAGATACTTCCTCTGAGAGATTCGGACCTATCTGTCGGACCTCGCCACATGCTCTATTCTTGTTTACCGGACCACAACATTCTTCACTCTGACTTCCGGTAGAGACATACCATGTCCTGCGGATGTGTGGGATGAAATTTGTTGCCATCAATGGCAACAATCATGAATCCATATAGTGTCTCTTGCCAACAATCTCCCCCTTTGGCATTAATGGCAACACTTAGTGAAAAATGGCCAAGTGTTTACACTATGCTCCCCCTTGGCTGATGCTCTATTTTTATATACATTTTTCGGAGCTTCCCCTTAGTTGAATTCCTCATTTTTCACTACTCCTCACTACCCCTTTGACATCAATGGCAAAGGGTAGGTTCGCATACCAAAATTTTTAAAATCTTGTCCACACAAGTATATACTTATGGAATACTTACATATACTGAAGTATATCTGCAAAAGTTGTTTTCAATTGAATGAATTCTGTAGCCCAACTTTGCTTCATTCTGCCCAAAATTGATGTATGGCCACTTAACAGGAATGCAAATGCATCTACCCTTTTTAGATCTGTTGGATCATTGGTTTGGGCTGTGATTTGAGCTTCTTTGATGGCCTCATGCATGGCCTCTAACTTAGGGACAATTATCCCTCTGAGCTCACTCAACCTACTGATTCTATTTTTCTTCTCTTTTTCAAGCTTCTTAATTTCATTCAGAACTGCAACCGTTTGACATTCTTGATTTATTATTGATGTAGTAAGTGGATCAAAATTTTGAGAAAGTTTTATCAGTTTATCCTCCTGTTCTTTCATTTTCTTCTCAATCTCCACTATTGCTTTGGACTAGGATATACAAAATTTGTATACTTCTCCACCATCTTTAAGAGCATTTTCTAAGCTCTTTATCCCAATATTCATATTTCTCCTATCATTAATTATCAACCCTTGTACCTCTGATAATCTTTTTGCAAGAAATTCCTTCCGGACCTTATCTTTTGTTGACTTCTCTAGGGAATCAAAATGTGTGCTAACACTATTAACTAGAGTTTTGAGATTACCGGATGAGGAGGCTGTGGGATCCTTTTGAAATGATGGCATAATCTTTTCTAGCACTCCGAAAGCAACTTCTATCAACTCACAGTCTTCCATGTGAGACTTTAGGAGTTTTTCTTTAGCCTTTACATTAGCAAATGAAGCTATCTTCATTGTCTGTACTGGAGAAAGAGAATCAAAATTAAATGGTCCTTGTAGAAGCTCCAGTTCATCAATCTCCATTGTTTCTTTGTTCAAGAATTCTTGGACAGTTTTTGCAGTGTCTCTTGCCGGAGACAGATGTTTCTTCTCTTCTACATTCTTAGGGCTGTCTCTTGGAGATTTCTCTCCTACATTCTTACCACTAGCAGTTGTGGTCTTCTCTCCTTCTGCAACCTTGGTACTGGCATCTTCTTTTTCTTTCACCTCTGCTTCTCTCTCCTGTGTTCTTTCTTCTTCTTTAGATCCGGAGACTATAGGGGAAACCGAAGGAGAGATATTTTTTTGTTCATGAGCCACTTCTTCCAAAGTAGAAGATTCCAAGTCCTTATCCTTTTCTGTATCGGTGTCCATGACTTGCTCAGTGGATTCTTTTTCAACACTTGTGGTCAAGGGGTCAGTACCCAAGTCCTCTATAATTGGAATGTTGAATTTCTTAAAAGCATTTTGGAGGATCTCTTCGGTCTCTCTTGCCACTTTGTCAGTTTCACCAAGCATTAGCTGATTCATCCTGGCTTTGCTTCAGAACTCATCCTTACAATCTTTAAAGATCATGTTCATTTGTTTCGGAGTGATTGAAGGGAAGAGCTGAATGGTGACCTATTCCTGGATCTCGAGATCTTTTGCTCGAGCATTGTTCTTCCTCATTTCAAGTCTTTTCTCTAAGCTTTTGGGAATTAGAGAGATAATTTCAATAAAAGCTTTGTTGTAAGTGTTCAAAAACTGAACTGTGGCTTCCTCTAGAATCTTTTTATCTGCTTCATTATATGCATCATAGAATTCTATTAAGGGTTGCAGGTTCCCATCCACAATGACTGCTTTCAATACAACATCTAAGGATAGAGTGAGTTTTTTAGCAAATTCCTCTTCCTTCTCTTCTTCTCCTTGACCGATAGAGTGTTCACTGGATGATTTCTTCTTCTTCTTCAGTTTCTTTATCTCCTCATCTGATTCAGTTTCCTCATCATCCTTTAGGCTAACATAGGACCTTGTTGCCTTTTTCTTTGTTCTCTTTTCTCCTTGTCTGGATGCTTGGACTTCCAGTTTTGAGCTTTTAGCAAGGACAGGTGCTGATCTCTTTGATGATCTGGTCCAGGTGGAAGATTTGACCATAACACTTTCCTCACTTTTCTTTTCTACCTTTTTCTTCTCTTCCTTAGCCCTTTCCATCTTTTCCCTGTTGGCATCAAGTGCCTCCTTTGATATGCCAAATCCTTTTGCAACATCTTCAACTTCTTTTCTTACCTTCCTTTTGATCTCTGGTTGTCTGAGTTCCACATGAACTTTTACACTTAGCTCTTCAAAGGTTCCAAACCTTTCTGCCTTTGGATCCTTTGGCTGACTTAGCATGTGTTGAACATGCAGCTCCATAATTTGTTCATCGACTTCATACCCCATAGGCATGATCCATACAGTTCTTGGTTCTACTGCCTCCATTAGGCACTGATCAGTTTCTACCATAAAACATATTGTGTTTTTGTATTTCTCAACAAGAGACTGGGGAATTCTCTCTCTTGCTTGCATCATGTTCTAAAAATTCTTGAAATATCCCCACAGGGCTGTATTTCTTGCTTTAGCATCCCCAAGTTTATGCAAGTAGTCTCTGATCTGAATTGCTACCGGTTTGTCATTTTGCCATACCCATCCATTTGATCTGGGCAGCTCATTCATGAAGTAGAAAAATAGACATAGTATTAGTCCACCATATTTAAAGAAGTTCTTCTTGTCCTTTTTGATTTTCTATATGTTTTCCATTAATTGGCTCAAAAGAAGTTCACAGAGATCATATTTTGCATTCTTTCTCAGCATCTCATAGGTAGTATATACTGTAGTTCCAGATACTGAATTCTCCCTACTGGAGTGATATATCTTATATCCTATTATCATAGATGCAAACTTGATATCCAAGTCAGTAATATCTTTAATGATGATTGCCCTCTTATCAAATTTTGATCCAGTGGCCTCAGTTACAATGTTGTTTTTGACATATTTGAGGACAGGTATTCCTCCGGAGGAGTGTAAACCAGTTACTACCTTAATTGCTTCCTTGGTGATTTTGCAAGGCCTGTTAAGCCATAGAAAGTTGTCATGTACCCTACTCAATACATACCGGACCCATTCATCTTCTTCAAAGTAGGGGAAATGAATGAACTAATCAAAATGCTTCTCCTGGATGCCCTTATATTCTAGTTTAAGCTCAAAAGCATCATCTATTAGTTGTTTGTGATAGGTATCTCTTAGTTTGAATTCCCCAAACTCTTCAATATTTGTGTGTATGTAAACCCTAATATCTTCTGTGTGCAACACACCATGCGAAACACTAGAGAATGCTCCTAGGGGATCTACCTCCAATGATTTGTATGGATGTTTCTTAAATTCAGGGTGGGGCCTATCAGAGATCTTTACTATATTCAGAGTATCCATCTTTCAAAAGATTTGTGGAGAGATATTGAGAATGGAAAATACCTTTTGCGTTTTTCAGTTTCACGAAGTTGGCCGGATCGATTTCTGGATGAATTGACTTCTGTAAATGATCTTTGATGAACTTGAGGAATTTTGTTTGTAGAGCTTCACTTTTTGTTTCTTCTTGAATGCAGAATGAACAAGTGATCAATGAGAAAACCCTTATATTGCTCCGCAAACCCTAATGTCAGGGTGCAATAAATGCTTGACCTAAGTTATTCTAGTTTGCCTTGTTTGGATGACTTGAAGAACCAGATGAATCTTGATCTTTAAACATCTTGCGGATCTTCCAAATCTTAACCATAGTTTGTTTGGATGTTTCCCTTATGAACCCTTCAATCCGCAACTCTTCTTGTGCCAATTCCAGCACCAATTGACTGGCTGGGGGAACAAGGTTTTCTTTGTGTCTCCCCCTGAGCTAGAGCTCACTTTTTAGTTTTCGAAAGGAATATCAGCACCAGAGTCTGGTGCGGATCCATCCTCTACATTCTTTGTACTTTTCTTCACCCAAATATTGTTCATCTAACTTTGAACTTCATCCGCATTCACTTTTTATTTTCCCTTATCTTGATTCTGATTATGATATACCAGACCTCTTTTGTCCTGATTCTTGCTTCTACAGAATTTTGCAATATGACCGGATCTATTGTAAATTTGGCAAACAATATTTCTTTGCATATTTGATTGATATCCTCTTGATCTGCATTGATTAGCCAAATGACCTATTCTATTGCATGTAAAGCATCTACCATTGAATGATTTGTTCATTTGCATATTTCTGCATTCATGAGATTTGTGACCATACCTTTTGTAGTTAAAACACTGTCCAAAGAAGGATGAATTAGTTTGATTCATTCTCTTTCTGTACTAATTAGCTTTATGACCAAAGTTATTGCAGTTGTGATAGTATCCATTGAAGGATGGATATCTTTGAGCATTAGGCTATCTTATCGGAGGTCTTCAAGACCTGTTCCTTGGATTTTCTGATCCAAAATTCTTCTGACCAGATCTGGAGCTTTCTCCTTTCTCATATGCCAAACCACACTTGTCATCTACCCTCTTTTGACTTCCAAGAAGAACTTCAAGTTGAGCAGAACTTATCTTGAATTTCTATTTATATTCATTTGCTGTTTGAAGATCCCTTTTGAGAGAGACAATTTGATCCTCAAGTTTTTCTTCATTATCTTTAGCATCTTCAAGTTCAGATTCAAGATGTCTGATAATTCTATCCATCTGGTGGCAATCTTATGATTTCTCTTTGAGAGATTGTCTTAGATTATCTTCAATTTTTCTTTTCTCTTCAACTTCTTGGGTAAACTTCATAACTCCTGATTCCATTTCATATCTTACCATAATGATTTCTTTTGATAACTTTTCACATAACTTGGTTTTCTCATTCAGCTCTTCATTTGCATCATTTGCTTCACCTTGACTTGCCAATTGCTGAAGCAACTCCTTTCTCTTTTTCATAGAGAGACTTAATTTGTCTTTTAGTTCTCTCATGAAATCATCAGCCTGTTTGAGTCTTTCCTTTAATTCATTGACTTCAGAGTTTGACTGCTCAAGATCATCAAGGGTAGTGTTGAGTTGCTCCCTTAAACCATATGCATCCATTTGGATTCCTAGATCTTCCTCAAGCTGTTAGACTATGTTAGGAAGAACTTGGCTCTGATACCAATTGTTGATAACTGAGGGGGGGGGGGGTGAATTAGTTATCCTACTATTTTCTTCTTTCATAACTTTCTTAATAATCAATGCAGCATTAATTCAAATAAGCAAACATAACTATGAAATGGAAATACACATGACACAATATTTTTGACGTGGAAACCCTGTTAAGGGAGAAAACCACAGGGTGATTAACCCAAGATTGTATTCTCTATTAGAAGAATGGAAATACAAAATGGCACTTGCCAATTAGGGCTCACTGCCTGAGCACACTGCTCACAAGAGGCACACTGCCTACAAGAGACTCACTGTCTACAAAAAGAATGTAAAACAATACTTGAACTGATTGGGAGCATCTACATATGCTAGAGTTCAGTTCCGGTTAGGCTCAGTACACTGATCTGTTGCACTTCATATTTCTTTTTCTTTTATGCTGCTTTCCCTTCACATACTGGATCTTCCTTACTGCTTTTACTCTACTCTTCTGCTTTTATTTGCACATCACCAACCATGACAACACATCTCACAACTAAATCCATCTTGTATATATATCCACAAAAGTGATTTTATCACCTTTCTAGTCAGCATCTGGAATAGTCAATCTTTTCACAAACTCTGATCTGTCGGCTGAATCCTTGCACATCAAGTAATGTGGATCAAGCATATACTTGTAGAAGTCATTAATCACGTTGGCAAAACATAACTTATGCCTTAAGAACCTTTTCCTTCATTAGCAACACATCTAGAATAATGTCTGATGTTCTGCCAGTCAGTTCTTCCTCTGTTTATATTGTCACTTGGGAACCCGACACTCAAGCATTCATATCTCTTTATCCTTTCCACACCGGAGGCTCAAACCTTGGAATCTATCAGTCAAGATACTCCTCTTGACTTCCCCAAATCTGTACTTCACCAAGATACTTCCTCTGAGAAATCCAGACCTGTCAGTCAGACCTTGCCACATGCTCTGTTCTTGTTTACCGGACCACAACATTCTTCACTCTGACTTTTGGTAGAGACATACCATGTCCTGCGGATGTGTGGGATGAACTTTGTTGCGATCAATGACAACAATCATGAATCCATATAGTGTCTCTTGCCAACAATATACATCTCTTATATGCATTAGGAAGTCAATAGTTTTAGATGATATGATAAGATAGATAGTTATTTATTCTTTTTGAAAGGCATTTCAATGCCATATCTTTCATTTCTATTGTAACCTGAAAAGCAAGCATGTGAGCCCTTTGATTGTAGCCCTCATGTTGTCGGCATGTGAGCATTTTAATTATCTGATATAATGATCATTCGAACCTTCCATTGAATTCTATTTAAGTGTTTTGTCTATGTTGTTTCCATTGTGTTTACTCTAGCTACATGCTTGGACAGTCCCTTCTTAAGACACTCCATCCATGACTGCACAAACATTGCTTATCATCAAACACCATTTTGTAATTATTTTCATATCATTGTCCAACATTCAATAAATTATGTTTTAACTTTGGAGTACAATAAATATCATTAGCATATCATACCATTTTTAATATGCACCTTCGTAACTCCTTTTATTGAATCCAATAAGGATTTATCATCACCAAGATTGAACTTGGCCTTTAAGATTTCATCCATTAAAGAAAGTAGCTAATTATTCCCTAACATGTGATTAGAAACAACCTAAATATAAACACCAAACCTCTTTAGGACTATTTTTAGCTTTTTCATATGATAAGAAAAAAAGTCTTAGAGAAGCTTCCTCATCCTCATGAGCCCAATTAACACTTCTACTTTCATTACTTGCTTTTAATTTGCATTACATTTCAAAGTGATCATACCTGTTGTAGTGATAACACTGAATAATTTTCTTATCAAAATTTCCTTTACCTCTTCCTCTTGTAGTTGAACCACCTCCTCTTCCTTTAATTCCTCTTGAATAATTCAGATTCTTGTCTTTTCCTTGTCCTTGATTTCTTTTATTGGTACTGGTAGCACCTTCATTCTTTGTGATCTACAATTTTGAAGCAAAAGTTTTCTCATCACCTCTAAATGTGTCTCTTAGTCTTCCTTCATAAGACATAAGAGATCCAACTAGGTTCAAGAGTAGTTAAACACTTGTTTTCTTCAATAATTATTGCAACATGATTCCACCTTGGTGTTAAAGACTTTAACACCTTTTCCATCACAACCTCTTTATTCAACAATTCTTCAAGAGTAGCCATCTTGTTTACTACATCATTTACTCTTACATAGTAATCACTCACATTTGCATCTTCAAATTTTCAAATTCTCTCTTCAATGTCAATAGCTTGACCACTTTGACTTGATCACTACCTTGGTAAGCTCCTTGTAGAGTCTTCTAGGCATCCATGACTGTCTTTGCACCTACAATTCTAAAAAACAAACTCTTACCTAAAGTTGTTTGAATATGGAATAAGGCTTGAGATTTTTTTTTCTTAGCTTTCTTCTTAACTGCTCTATTATTTTTTTTGTAGTTCAGTATTTCAGGATTTAACTGTGTGCTCTATCATTTGTTGTAATAGTGGTCTAATCAGTTGGCTCTTAATAACCATTTTTTACAATATATCATGTCTTTTCTATCAAAAGAGTCATCATCTTGATGCTTTAATAATCATAATCATTTTTATTAAATTTTGGAATGGGCAAAGAGTTAGTGTTTGACACGATCAATTATTAAAAAAATCTCAAACAAAAAATATAAAACCTACAAAACCCAAACAACCATTTTATTTTGGTGCCAAATGAAAATTTTAAAGGAACCCTTTAACTATTTTTTTGAGCCAATTGCAAAGATATAAGACCTACAAAACCCGAACAACCATTTTGCTTTGGTACCAAAAGAAAAATTTAAAGCTAACACCTATCTATTTTTTTGAGGAGGAAAACACAACTAACAGCTAAGAGCATATATTATCATCATAATAAAAGATAGCTTACAGAAACCATTTGTTGAAATTGTCTTGCTGAAATTGCAGACTTTCACACTTTTTTTTTTGGTCTTCTCACATACAGCAACGAGGCGTTCAATTTATATAATGTTTACAAATCAAAAATAGCAGACAAAAGCAATTAAAATAATCTCCTAATATGCAACTAAAAAATGCTGTTTATGCATTAATCATACAGCTTTCAAACCGGCTTGATAAAGCACCGAAAAACATTAAAACTAATGGCTATTATCAGCAAATCGACCTCTTAAAACAGCTTTAAAAAATAACATAAAAACTAATTCTAAAATCTGCGCCCGATTCCTTTTAAACTGTGACTTTTTGTTATAAATAAAAAACTGTCTAAATTAAACTTTGACTGCATGCTCGGCATTACTTATCCAACAGTTTAATGTCCCTTAAAGCTAATTAACTTCATTTAACTAGTTTTTAGTTGTTTACAATAGCAGTACACAGAAAAGAGATCGAGTTTTTTCTTTTGTTCTCGTTAGGAAGTTTACAATAGTAGTTTTTAGTAATTTGAGAATTGCAACCCCCCCTTCTGTCATTGTTTCGTCTTTCTAGTTGTGTTAAGTTGTCTGGGAATCTTTGTTAATCAGTATTTTCAAACAAAATTATGTAGATGATTCACTTATCACGTACGATCATCTGAAAGTTAACAGAGAGCTGGAACAACATGTCAAGAGCCTACAAACCCATCTACATGCCTTTGAGGCCCACTGTAACAGCTGGCATGTTGTCGTAGGGAATTTTCGGTTTGATTTATGTCGACTTTGTCTCTTGACCTGTTCAATGCAATTCTGTCCACCTATTCAATGTAACTCTGTCGACCTGTTCAACCCTGTTTAATGTTTAAAATTTTGTCGAAAACAGTTCAGTTGAGAGGATTTCAACGGACTATTTTACAACATACCGACTGGTTAAGTTTTACCTGTTCTTAAAGGAAGGAAAAAACATTAGTAAGATTGTGCACGAATCCAGCAAATACCAGTAACACGCTTCATAATGGTTGTCAGTTACAACTACCGTATTGCCAACTCGACTGGGCATAGGAAGAGTTTGATCTCTAGAGTTATCTGTTGTTCCAGTCTGTTTTGGTTATGTCTTGGGAGGTTTCTGCATGCCATCAAATTACAGCCTGTTATGTATTGTACCGGTGTGGCAGTCTTCTGCCACCCATGTATGTAATATCTGCTGCTTTAGCTTAAATTCACTTTAAAACATGAATGACTTAATCACTTACACATAAATTTAGAAAAGTAACCAGTGGGCTGCCAGAGTAATTGCTTACATTAAAAAATTTAGATTTTCACAGTTAAACCTAAAAAATAAAAAGATTATTTGCATACACAATGTAATATTTTTAATTTGAACATTTTGAATCTCCTTGGAAATTCCTCTTAGAACTACACAGAAATCATGATATTGTATTCTACTTTAGAACTAGCTTTTAGTTATTGTTTACTACAATTCAGTAATGTACATTTTTACAAATATTCGTATCTTGCATGGACCAATGAATTCCATTGACAAATCATCGAAAAGTAAACCTAAATTTGGTTTCCAGTTGGTGCTGTTAGATCCTCCTGCAAGAGAGCAAAATGGTCAAGTAATCCAGACAGTAATATTTAAAATAAACATTGAACAACACCAAATTGAGAAAACAAAATCACTCTATGGTTGGATCACAATGATCACAATGAGGAACATCATATAAAACTCCACCGTAAACAGCCAGACACGTTATCATCACATAAGACACATTATCATCACATAAGAGGGTAATCTACATATTATTAAGGGATCCATGGACAAGGAGAGGATAATCTGCATACAGAGGTCAGAGGCTTCATAAATCTGTAGAACCTCGAACCTCAGGATGCAGATTATCTACTCATAATCCCTGAATGGAAGAACACAAAACATGATCAGAAAGAAATGGTAATGAGATTATTTATAACAAATTGAGTTGAATGCAAAAAGAAAAAGAAAAATGAAAAAAACAGAGAGAGTACGAGGGTTTAACTTTAGATGTTGGTTTGGGTGTCTGTAAAAGCTACAAGTACGATGCATGTTCGATCAAGCTTTCTTCTTCTAATTATGAGAGATCGTGAGGGAAGAGTAGACGGTGTTAATGGTTTTGTACGTGTAGTCGGTGGTGAAATGAATGGGCAATCTGACAATTCATTAAATTCTCTGTTAATCATGTGAGTAACTGTAGAAACCAGAGCATGGTTGTCAATTTCCATGTCTGAGAAATTGTCATTTGGAAGCAAATCAGGCTGCCCGCTCGGAGAAAGTCGGCTGCTTTTTGTTTGTATGCAAAAAGAGATCCGACAAGAAGGAAAAGTTTATAGTGGTATGAGTACATTTTGCACACTCAGGTACAAGTTACAGGCATATTCCTTTTTATCTCCCTGTATTTTGATGCTTCAGGCTCCCTGCAATAGATAGGAATACTCGATTACATGTAACAATAACCCTAAAATTGTATTTTCCTTATAAAACTATTTATAAAAAGAAATGAATCTCTCGGATCTTTGAATGTCTAATCAGACTACTCTTTTTGAATGGGAAGATTTTTCAAATATTTGTATGCAATCAAATATACAGATTGAAGCCATTTATATATATGACTGACTCATATGTTATTATTTTTATATTGGAAGGGATAAGAATTTTCAAATATGTGTATGCAATCAAACATACAGATTGAAACCATTTATATATAAATGACTGACTCGTATTATTATTTTTTTTATATTTTTTTTATATTGGAAGGGATAAAAGTGTGTACTTCCTTCTTTGTAGTTTTTTTTTTTTTTTTGGTTCATTTTACATATATATTTTTATATTGGAAGGGATAAAAGTGTGTGCTTGGTTTTTTGTAGTTTTATTTTTTGGGTTCATTTTACATATATATTTTTATATTGTTTTGTATGATTAATAGCATAATATTTAATTTTTGTTTGTTTATATGTATAAGTTAATATTAGTTTGGAACTTATCAATCAGTCAACTATTCATAGCCCCGATAGTTTGATTGACCTTTCGTACAACCTTTTCTCTCCTTTGACCTTTCGTACAACCTTTTCTCTCCTTTGGAGTATACTGTGGGTGCAATTCTATACCATAGACATATCTAAGCTGCAGTCATATTCCTTTGATCCAAATTCAAATTTTCCCTCTTAAGGTCAACATTTTAAACATTGGTAATTTCCCTTTGGTTTCCATGAAAAACATTTAAATTGAATATATAGGATCTTGTATTTAAGAACATTCCTTAGTTATTATTGTTATCCAAAAGCATTATCAATATCTGCATTGAAAGGTCATATTAAACAATCATAGAGTTTGTATAAATGATGCACAA
Organism: Cunninghamia lanceolata; assembly: GCA_027924645.1. Classification (NCBI taxonomy): domain Eukaryota; kingdom Viridiplantae; phylum Streptophyta; class Pinopsida; order Cupressales; family Cupressaceae; genus Cunninghamia; species Cunninghamia lanceolata. The sequence continues at coordinate 4,653,088 of BSBN01001709.1, read as the reverse complement.
GGATATTAGGGGTTGCATAACCTTGCATAATTAAAAAATATTTGTTTCACACAGTTTGTTTGTTTGTTTCTTTTATATTTTGTGGCATTTAGTTTTGGGCCTCATATGCGTTGAAGAAAATATTATGCTTTTCCTTCCTTCTAGGAGTTTCTTTCAAAAATGATATGATTATTATCTTCAAAGACATCAACTTATTCATTATAGCAACATTGAGTAAGGAGGCTCTTGCAGTCCAAAAGTTAGGATTTGTTTTAGTTGGCCCTTGAAATTGACAAAATCTATCTTCATAGTTGAATCTAGGTATAATCCAGTCAGATCATGCATTATGCCAAAGATGTCACCTCATATGTCCCATATATCATTTTTGAGTGCATTCATGTCACCAAGACATTTATCAATTGTTTCCTTTTTTAATCTTAACAATTTTGCCCACATGAATGGTAACTCAAGGGTCTTTTCATCTAGGATCTTCTCTTTCACCAAAGTTGTTGGGTCTAACTTACACATCATGTCAAGTCTTGGGACAATTGGTGTTCGATTCTCCAATTCTGTCTCACCTTCCTCAATCAATCTTTGAACTTTTCCTTTCAAAACATTAAATTCTACCAATGCACTCATAACTTCCTCAATCACCTTGTAACCTTGCTCATACATCTCTTTGAGCTAGTCCTAGGTTATTCTGGCTACATGTTTCATCTTTTCCAATTCAATAGCCTATTACTACGATAAAATGATTGGAGGACTTATTGTTCCATTCACTGCTTATAATGGAGTGGCTATATGCTTAACTATGATTTTGTCAGTGGCCAATATTCGCCAATTGGCTAATAGTTGAAATTGGGGATTTAAATTTTGGCTAATAGTACAAGCTATAAGGTGACTTGAATTGCCACATTTTTACAAAATTTTATTTTAGTCCTAGTTAAATCGCCAATGTTAAGGGAAAATTGGAGTAAACATGAATAATCAATAAATCAATCTCAATAATACCCAAAACTCAACGAAATATAGAAACAAAGAGATCAATCAAATAAGAGAACTTCAAAAACCTTTACAAACCTCAAAGCTTCATAGCTTCCATTGGTTGCCTATCTCAATCGATATTGTATGTATGAATAAGGCCCTTAGAGAGTGCACTTCCTTAATATTCCAAGATTGTCAATGGAGAATGACTATGATAGTTTTGCTATGAAGATGAGCTTCACAACAATGATAGTAGTATGGTAACGAGTGTGATCACAAGCAAAATGAATGACGTGGGTGCCAAAGGCATGCTGTAATTCTTGTAGAGTAATGATACTTAAATCTTGGATGAATGAAATGGAAAAATAGGGTTCAATTTATAGACTTGGGAGAGAGAAGAGATCAATGGTATAGAAAGAATGATAAGATCAACGGTATAGAATGGTTGAGGAACATGCACGAATAAGAAGAAGACAAGTGTCACCCAAAAGTTGTTTTATTTGAGTTAACTGCTTTCTTTTCTAAATATAAGATATGACTTCATAAATTAGAAAGATTTTTTCTAATTGAAGAGATATTGATAAAAACAAGGTTGGTTGAGTCAGTTAACTCAACTTGAGATTTACTTTTGCATGATTTGAGAGAAATTAAATAATAAATTATTCAATTTTGTGTGTATGAAGAAGACTTATTTTTAGAAGATTTGGAAGATATTTTGAAGAATTAGAAGATAAGAAAGAAAAATAAATAAATAAATTTATTTAATTGTTGTGCATGATTTGGAAGAATAAATAAAATATTTGATTATATTTTATTTTTGGAGATTGAGAGAATGTTAAATAAATTTGATTGATTTATTCAAATTTGGAAGAATGATTTGACTTAGTTAAATAATTAAGAATTATTTAATTGCTTGGAAGAATTTAATTAAATAAAAGATTTATTTAATTAACTTAGAGGAATATGAATTGAATAAAAAAATTTATTTTATTTATTTATTGATAGAAGAATTAGAATGAAATAAATATTAAGAATATTTATTTAGACCGAGTTGTGTCATATTTAGGTGTATACATTTTGCCCCTCTTTGATGCAATGCAATTTATGGCATTGCCTCAAAGAATAAATAGTTTGGTAATGATATATGCCCCAGTTTGCCCCTGGTACATGTTATGATGATAAGATGCCCCCTTGGGAGATTGGATAGGAAGAAGGCAGAAGGCATAAGATGAACAATCTCATGAAGGCGAAGGAAAAACTTGGTTAGGTTTGAAGAAAACAGAATGCGTTTCTGAGAAACGGGAAGAAAAATAAGAAAAAATGGGTGCGGGAAGTAGTCATAGTCACCACGTAGCCAGTTTAGGGTTTGCATGCTATATATAGGAGCTGGGTCCACTAGACAATTCATTTGCACACTTGGCTTTGTTTGATTGGCTTTTGAGAGTTTAGGAGAGCATAGAGCATAGAGTAGTCAGCACTAGGATGGATATTCCGTGCAAGGAGCACCGCTTTGAGTGAGTCTGACGATTCGACCAACTAGCAGACGTAGGACCCCCGGTATGTATCTCAAAAAATTTCACCTAAGGTCAATTTTGAGTGCACTAAATGCTAGGAAAATTTAGGCTAGACAAATGCGCCAAATCACAGTTTGGTGCATATGACATGCAAAACTACGCATCTGTCATTCTATGGCGCATATAGGATATAGAACAACGCATGCATGAAACTTGTGCATGCATGAGAAAGGTTGGCACATGCATAATTTGGTGGCACATTTACGGTATGAGTCGGCGCATGCAACTGGGTGGCACATTTACGGTATGGGACAGTGCATGCATGAAATGTGGTGCATTTGTCAGAAGTGACGCATTTGCTAAGAAATGGTGCATGTACCTTCTGTTTTGGCGCATATGATATAGATAGTTAGTTTACTTAACAAAATTGACTCGATTGGCATCCTGTTTGATACGTCAATTAATAAGCTATCTCTGAGATTGTAGGAATCTAGTCAAGAGATGTAGTGTGTTGTTTTGATCAATTTGATATGCTAAGTTAGTTGATATGATTCTATAGATATGTTGAGCATGGTACTTATAGAATTAAGTTGATGCCTTACTTTGCATGCTTGTAGGAGGACATATGAGATACATTGATTTCGAGGGAGTAGTTTCCCATGCCGATGTTGTAGTGACATATGTTGACAGAGATAGACCGAGAGGCACTCGATGCGATGGGATTAGACTACGTGTGCTTTATGCCTGAGGTTCAAGCAAACCACGGCTTACTGACTGCAGCAGTAGAGAGGTTTCATAGCGAGGATGGGACCTTTCACTTCCCGACAGGAGAGATGACAGTGACCTTGGAGGATGTATACATGATACTCCACTTGTCGATTCAGGGAGAGCTCGTGGAGTATGATCCACAGTAGGATGTAGGACTCGTAGAGTGCAGGTGGGTATTTGATGACCCCAAGCTGGTAGGATAGGTTATCTCCTAGCAGGACATTCATGATTACTATGACTATTTCCTTGGGATAGTTACAGTGTTGATTGGAGGTGTTGTATGCCCTGATAGGAGATCGGGTGGGTTCTCGATTGGATAGGGACGGATCATGGAGAGGATGGTCACAAAGAGCACCCACTATGCTTGGGGTGTCTGTGTTTTGGCACACCTATACTATGACATGCATCAGGTGGTATACCTCAGGGGTGCTAGCTTATTAGCAGGTGTCTTGCTGTTGTAGTTTTGGCTATGGGAGCACATTGCCATCACTAGACCAACTTGTGTTTTTCAGAGATAGAGGAGAGAGCCTTACAGCTATGGCTACACATGAGTGATTTCCTAGCATAGACTGGGGAAGCTCAAGTACTGGAGGCATGCACTAGATGGGGTAGATGTGGTCATCTGGTGACCATATCTAGACTGTGAGCCTTGGGAGGATGAGGCAAATGAGCTACAGTATTGTTATCAGACTCGGTGGCTTATAGGCTAGACACGGTTTATTCTAGAGAGATAGATTGTTAGCCAGGTTTGGAGATAGTTTGGGAGGAGACAAGGCATGCCACAGGGGTAGGCTCTGTTTGCATAGACTCATGTTGAGAGATTTAGGTGGGGGCCAGTGGCATCCTACGAGGAGGTAGTGGCAGAGTTTTGGCAGATTCCATATGTTGCCTGGTCGATGAGGAGAGAGATTGTAGATGTAGGGATGACACCAGACTATGAGGAGTGGTTTGCTGCTCACCCTTTTTCGAGGTACTCAGGGCCTGGAGAGCTGGTTCCTCACATAGATGAGGCAGATTCAGAGGATGAGGGATAGGTTGGCAGGAGGAGGAGGAGGAGGAGAGGAGGATGGGGAGATGGAGGAGATGATGGAGGACGGGGAGGTGGTGGAGATGATGGAGGAGGGAGAGGTGGTGGAGATGGAGAGAGACCTAGGCAGAGGAGAAGAGTTGGGGAGGGACCTTCCCATGCTCAATAGGTAGTGTAGCCATAGGTTACATAGTAGGCATAGATGTCGCCACCTCAATAGGTGGCACAATAGCAGTTACTTTAGCCACAGGGGTAGGGACAGGTACAGGCCTCTCAAGATCTAGTATAGTCAGATGTCTAGGAGAGAGCCATTGCTATGCCGAAGGGATAGGTTCGACAGCTGTGAGCTTAGCGTAGGATGGTCAAGGTTCAGTGGGAGATAGACGCAGGGCTTATCTCAGGGCTCACTAGAGAGCAAGATATGGCAGAGGTGAGGATACAAGTTATCTGAGTAGAAAGGGATACATCAGTGGCAGCCCTTTGGACAGATGCTATGAGTATCTTTTTGGTTGAACAGGTGCACCAGGCCCAAGCACAGCTAGCATAGGTATAGGCACAGTTTGTACAAGTGTAGGGGTAGTTAGCGCAGGTGCAGGGTGAGCTCGCTAGAGTGCAAGCTTAGACATAGTACTATCAGGGTTTATACCATGGTGTTGTTCCAGCTAATCAGAGGACTCTGAGCTACAGGAGCCAGTCTATGGCCTCTTAGAGAGCAGGTGAATCAAGGTCGGGAGCCTCTGTGATGGGTCCACAGCAGTCTGGGGCTAGCAGAGGAGGGGACTCAGGAGACACTGTTGGGAGCAGCAGTTCACAGCAGCAGGGTTAGCAGACACTTGCATAGATTTTGGCTCCTATGTACACTTTTTGGTGGCTCAGATAGTCAGATATGTATATATACCATTTTTGTATTTTTGAGACATGTATCACTATCTTTGAGATGTATACATTGTATACGATGTTGACTCAGAGATGGACCTTTTGATATTGTACATTTGGACATATTTATGATATTTATATGATGATGTAGCTATTTGATGCTCTCTATATGTAGTTTGCTCATTCTATTTCATGGATGCATTTCTATTTGTATGATGTGATGCATATGTTTATCTAATGCAGACTTAGATGTTTATGATGCTATGTGACCTAATGCAGACTTTAGATGTGTTTACTTGATATGTCTCTAATGTGTAAATGCAAATGGTATCTATATGATTATGCAATTTATGTGATGCACTTATCTATATTTTTTATTTTTTTCTGTTGACACTATGTGATGATTGTATATGGATGACCTGATGCACTTTGTTATGTATGCAACTAATTTAATCATATAGATGACTATCTCATGATGATATGATATGCAACTGTATGCTATTTTTTTGTGATGTCCATGATAGACTTAGGGCAGACAACTGAGAGGGGGGTGAATTAGTTGTCCAAAACTTTCTTCATTTTCAACACTTATATTCACTTAGTAGTATAACAATAAATCGAACATGAAACTTAATGCATTTAATCAAGAGTAGAAACACATCAACACATGAGACACCAAGATTTTGATGTGGAAAACCCGGTTAAGGGAAAAACCACGAGGTGACTAACCTAAGATTGTATTCTCTATTAGAAGAATAGAAAAAACAAAATGGCACATGCCAATTAAGGCTCACTGCCTGAGCACACTGCTCACAAGAGGCTCACTACCTACAAGAGACACACTATCTACAAAAGAATAAGGATCACATACTTGAACTGGTAAATAGCATCTTCACCATGCTTGAGTCAGTTCCATTTAAGCCCAAACCTTCTGCTCTGCCTTTCGCTCTTCTCCTCGCTACCACACACTCATCTTCACTAGTCCCACTCTGAAATGACTTTGCAATCCCTTATTTATACATGACATCAACTTAGGAACAAACATCTAAGTCAGAAAATATCCACAAGATGTATAATTCATCCAGTCAGCTAGTCACATAAAGAACACCATCATCCGGAAGTTATTCTTCATTTCTAGGACCCCAATTCTAATGCAGACCATAAACATGAACTGAGCATGATCCAAGGACCTCCACAAACTTGCTTGAAACACCAAGAACATCTGCACTTCCTCTACTTACTGAAATCCTTCTCTCCTTCATCGAGAACCTCAAGAACATAGTCTGCCATTACTGTCACAAAGGATTAGATACTTGCGGACCTTCAAACCATGAACCAATCAAGTTAAAACACCACACAAACTTCCCAAACACTTCTTTAAATCTACAGAACTAGAGAATGCATTTTCAGATCTCACCGGACCTATCTATATCACTCTGTCATCACTAAACATCTGCCAGAACTAGTTTCACTTGAACTGCCATAACTTCTTCATATCTTCATGTGGACCTCTAAAATCTCTACTACAACATCTTAAGACACATATCTACAAACTTTTTAATCCATATCCTCTGATCCTCATCCTATCTTAGACTTTTACCTTATGTCATCACTGTTCTTCACTGTTCCTGATTGAGACTAATTTTCTTAATATCCTCAACACACAACTCATCCAACCTTATCATTAATGTAATAGGAGTATGTTGACATCAATGACAACACTGGTTAGGCCCATACTTGCAACAATCTCCCCCTTTGTCATTAATGGCAACATATGATGTGAAAAACTATTTTAACCATCAAGACAAGAAAATCACCTTACTATCACAACTCCCCCTATTAGCAATAACCATTCACATGTCTTCTCTCCCTTTACTACTCCCCCTTTGATCAGCAACCACTTGTTTTTCACATGTCTTCTCTCCCCCTTTGACATCAATGGCAAAGGGCACATACTTGCAGTTCCACCACTTCAGAACCATGCCTGCTGCTCCCCCTGAGTAGCAGCTCCCCATCATCAGTCCAGACCACAAGATGTGACTATGATATCCATTAGACTAATGCACATCAATGCATCTTAGTTCACCACCGGAGGGGCAATAACCCCTAACTTCTCCCTGAGAAACTCAAAAGAGTCCTTAGGTAGAGGTTTAGTAAAGATGTCTACAATCTGATCCTTTAAAGGCACAAACTCCAATCTGACTTCATTCTTGTTCACTTGCTCTCTCAAAAAGTGAAACTTGATGGATATATGTTTAGTCTTTGAATGTAACACCGGATTCTTGGATATGTTTATTGCACTTGAATTATCACAAAAAATTGTGATGGGCTCCTCATACTCTACTCTAATGTCTCTTAACATCTGTTTCATCCACAAAACTTGAGTACAGCTACCTGCTGCAGTAATATATTCTGCTTCTGCAGTGGACAAAGATATTGCTTCTTGTTTCTTGCTTAACCAAGAAACCAATCTCTTCCCCAAAAAGAATGCTCCACCACTAGTACTCTTCCGATCATCCACATCTCCTACCCAATCAACATCTGTATATGCATGAAGAGAGAAATCATGATCTCTGGGATACCACAACCCATACTCAACTATCCCCTTTAGATATCTAAAAATCCTCTTGATTGCCATAACATGAGATTCTCTAGGATCAACTTGGAATCTAGCAACAAGACCAACAACCTGCATAATATCTGGTCTAGTTTGAGTGAGATACAACAATCCTCCAATCATTGACCTATATTTTGTCTGATCAACCTTGGGAGAGTCATCAACTTTGCTCAACTTGCATCTGGTTGCCATTGGAGTGTTCATTGGCTTAGAGTCTTCCATCCCAAATTTTCTCAACAATTCTTTCACATATTTTGACTGAAAAATGAAGATTCATTTCTTTATTTGAGTAATTTGTAGACCCAAAAAGAAATTTATTTCTCCAAGCATGGACATCTCAAAATTACTTTTCATTTGACTTGCAAAAGTTTTACACATACTATCTCTTCCTCCAAAAATGATATCATCAACAAATACTTCAACAATTAAGATATGTTCATGATCAATTTTGAAATACAAATTACTGTCAGCAGTACCTTTGTTGAAGCCAATCTTCAAGAGATGCTTATCCAATCTTTCATACCAGGCTCTTAGGGCTTGCTTCAGCCCATACAGTGCCTTTTTCAATTTGCAGACCATGTCACCATGATCAGACAATTGAAATCCATCCAATTGCTCAATGTATACTTCTTCTTCCAAATTACCATTTAGGTAGGCAGATTTGACATCCATCTGATACATCTTGAAATCCTTAAAGGTAGAAAATGCAAGAAATAATATGACTGCTTCAATTCTTGCCACCGGAGCAAAAGTCTCTTCAAAATCAACTCCTTCAATATGACTGCTTTATTTCTGATTACTTCACCAGCTTCATTCAGTTTGTTCCAGAAGACCCATTTGGTTCCAATCACATTCTTGTTTCTAGGTCTGGGAACAAGATCCCAAGTGTGATTTTTCTCAATTTGCATTGGCTCTTCCTCCATTGCTTTTGACCAATTTTCATCATTGCAAGCTTCATTCACTGTCTTAGGTTCAATCTTTGAAATTAGACAATACTCATCTCAATTTTGAGCAATTCTCCTCCTTGTTTGCACTCCTTTGCTTTTGTCACCTATGATATGATCTTTAGAGTGGTTTAGAGTTACATACCTTGGAACTTTGGGAGTTTCTTGCACCTCTAACTCTAGATCAGTCTCATTGAGACTTATCTCTTCTTCCTGACTTACCGGATCAACTTGACTTTGTTTCTCAGAAGAGGCTTGGATACTTTGAATCGGGACACCTTTCTGATCATCTTCATCATACTCATGAATTCTTGAGGGTCTTTCAATTTCTTCATCAACCTTCACATTTACACTTTCTACAATCTTTCTCAGTCTCTTGTTGTAACACAGATATGCTTTGCTTTGAGTAGAGTAACCCAAGAATATTCCTTCATCACTTCTAGCATCAAACTTTCCTAGATCTTCATCCCTTTTAATGTAACATCTACTACCAAAAACTCTAAAATATCTCACAGTGGGAGTAATGCCAAACCAAAGTTCATAAGGGGTCTTATCGATATTGTTTCTAATTTGAACTCGATTGAGTGTAGACTGCAGTACTGACAACTTCTCTCCAATAGATCTAAGGAACATTTGCTTCCATCATCATGGTCCTGGATGCTTCCTGGATGGTCTAGTTCTTTCTCTCAACTACTCCATTCTGCTGTGGAGTTCTAGGGGCAGACAATTGTCTCTTTATTCCATGTTTCTCATAGAAGTCTATGAACTCACCGGATGTGAATTCTCCACCTCTATCAAACCTCAGACATTTCAATTTTAATCCGGTTTCATTCTCCACCATGGCCTTGAATATTTTGAATTTCTCAAGTGCTTCTGATTTTTCTTTCAGAAAGGTTACCCAGATCATTTGGGAATAGTCATCAATTAGCAACATGAAGTATCTATCACCTTGGATACTCCTAACTATTGCCGGACCACAAAGATCAGTATGAACTAAGTCCAATAGTCCGGTAGAAGACAATTCCTTACTTTTGAATGTGACTCTACTTAGTTTGCCTAACTGACATTCTTTGCACAAGCTATTAGTAGGTTTCACTAATTTTGGAAGATCTCTTACAACCTGAGTATTACTTATCTTGATGATATTATCAAAATTGACATGACACATCCTCCTATGCCACAACCAACTCTAATCAATTTGAGCAAATAAGCAACTTTTACCAGTACCAACCAAGTGGAAGATATTACCTTTAGTTTGAGTACCGGATGCAATCTCAGTTCTGGAACTTTCAAAGATCTTGCATTTTCTATTCCTAAATCTGAGATCATAGCCTTTGTCCACCAACTATCCAACACTAAGAAGATTGTGCTTTAATCCTTCAACATACAGTACATTACTGGTTTTGTTCTTTCCATCAAGAGAAATAGTTCCTCTACCTCTGATTCTGCCAGCAGAATTATCTCCAAATTTTACAATTCCTCCTTCATACTTTTCCAAATTTAAGAACTTATTCTTGTCACCTGTCATATGGTGAGAGCATCCACTGTCAATGACCCAATCATCCTTTGCTTCAACTTGGGCAACTAGAGCTCTTTCTTCAACTTTATGATTGACAGATATAGAGGATATTGGTTCTTCTTCTTTGATGGCAATAAACACCCATTCATTACTGGATTTGTTTCCTATCTCTGATTCATCATCTGTTACTCCTTCATTATCATCTTCTTCATGAACATAGTAACAATTCTTTTGAAACCTTGGTCTGTTAGGATTTGGTCTTGAAAATCTTTTCGGATATCTTGAGGCAAAATGACCAATTTTATTGCAGTTAAAACACTTAAAAGGTAATTTCCCTTCATACTTACCAAATCTTCTTGGCAATCTTTTTGCAATAAGAGCTTCAAGATGAGTAGTTTCAGCTTCTTCTTCTTCCAAGTCTTTTCTTTCTTTTTCATACCATGAAAGGTTCCTTGAAGAGTTTCCTCCCAGATCAAACCTTTGTTTCCCCTTTACAAAGGCACTGGCTTTGAATGCAGATTAAGTCTTTCGAGGATCATCTCCAAACTCAGCCATTTTAAAAGTAGCCAACTTACCAACCAATTGATCTCTTGTGAATGTTGTGTGAGCTCTGAATTCTTCGATTGCAAAAGCCTTGATTTTATAAGAAGCAGGAAGGGATCTGAGAACTTTGCCAATGATCTCATCTTCACTCAGGGTTCCACCTGCATTTCTAATTCCACAAACTAGCTCATTCACTCTTGGCATAAAAGAGGTAATATTTTCATCATCTCTCATCTTCAGTTTTTCAAATTTCCCTTTTAGACTCTATAACCTTGCACATTTAACATACTGGTCTCCTTCATGCAAAAGTTCCAGTTTATTCCAAATCTCAAAGGCAGTTGGTAGATCAATAACATTTGAGAGCTCTGAGTCAGATAATGCGCTTAGAAGAGCCTCTTTGGTCTGCAGATTATTTTCAGCATCTATGATTTCATTTAGGGTTGTCGGACCACCCTGTGGAGGTACATACTATTTTGTAACCATGGACTAATACGCCATTCCCATACACTGCAAGTGACATTTCATGCGACCTTTCCAAAGAGCAAAGTTAGTTCCATCAAACTTTGGACTATCCTTCTTGTAGGACGACATCCTGGATCTCCTCAAGCAGTTAAGCTCCTTTTAGAGGAAATTAGCTCTGATACCAATTGATAGACTTAGGGCAGACAACTGAGAGGGGGGGTGAATTAGTTGTCCAAAACTTTCTTCATTTTCAACACTTATATTCACTTAGCAGTATAACAATAAATCAAACATGAAACTTAATGCATTTAATCAAGAGCAGAAACACATCAACACATGAGACACCAAGATTTTGATGTGGAAAACCCAGTTAAGGGAAAACCATGGGGTGACTAACCCAAGATTGTATTCTCTGTTAGAAGAATAGAAAAAACAAAATGGCACATGCCAAGTAGGGCTCACTGCCCGAGCACACTGCTCACGAGAGGCTCAGTACCTACAAGAGGCACACTGTCTACAAAAGAATAAGTATCACATACTTGAACTGGTAAATTGCATCTTCACCATGCTTGAGTCAGTTCCATTTAAGCCCAAACCTTCTACTCTGCCTTTCGCTCTTATCCTCGCTACCACACACTCATCTTCACTAGTCCCACTCTGAAATGACTTCACAATCCCTTATTTATACATGACATCAACTTAGGAACAAACATCTAAGTTGGCAAACATCCGCAAGATGTATAATTCATCCGATCGGCCAGTCACATAAAGAACACCGTCATCTAGAAGTTATTCTTCATTTATGGGACCCCAATTCTAATGTGGACCATAAACACAAACTGAGCATGATCCAAGGACCTCCACAAACTTGACTAAAACACCAAGAACGTCCACACTTCCTCTACTTACTAAAATCCTTCTCTCCATTCGGAACCTCAAGAACACAGTCTGTCATTACTGTCACAAAGGAATAGATACTTGCGGACCTTCAAACCATGAACCAATCAAGTTAACACACCACACAGACTTCTCAAACACTTCCTCAAATCTGTAGAACTGGAGAATGCATTTCCAGATCTCACCGGACCTATCTGTATCACTCTGTCATCACTGAACATCTGTCGGAACCAGTTTCACTTGAACTGCCATAATTTCTTCATATCTTCACACGGACCTCTAAAATCTCTACTACAACATCTTAAGACACATATCTACAAACCCTTTAATCTACATCCTCTGATCCTCATCCTATCTTGGACTTTTACCTTATGTCATCACTATTCTTCACTGTTCCTGATTGAGACTAATTTTCTCAATATACTCAACACACAACTCATCCAACCTTATCATTAATGTAACAGGAGTATGTTGACATCAATGACAACACCGGTTAGGCCCATACTTGCAACAGTCCAAATGTACTCTATCAACATAGAGATGACATAATGGTAGATAGAAGATTGATTGAAAGAATGACTCGATAGGACTCACAAGCTTCAATTTGTATTGTTACTCTACATTGTTTGGATCTTTTATTGCATGGGATACAGATGTATGGATGTATAATAGATGCTTTGCTTTTGACATCTTGATGGTGCAAGTATTTTGAAGTGCTTATTTCATCATTGGGTGACTTTTTTGGTACTTTGTCCAGATGTTGTAAGTTAATACAAGCATCTAGGTATAATTGAACCGAGATGACCTGAGTATTGCTTACATGGATTTTGATTTAGCAAGTTAATACAAGCACCGAGGTATAATTGAACTGAGATGACCTGAGTATTTCTTGTGTATCAATAGACAAGGATTGCCCCCTTTCATGTTAGACCTTTGATGTCCTCGATGATCTTTTACCTATCATGTCATTAGACAAGGTGTCACATTACTAAAGTTTAATCCACAAACTGCAACCAAAGAAAAGGATCATGTCCCCATCATAGCATCTCTAGCTTTTGGCATCCTCGAGTAGCATAGAAAGACATGATAACAAAAATCAAGACTCCATAAGTTAACCATGATTCCAACCACAAAACATGCTTGCATTTAGATGTGTTTTTCTTGCCATAATTTGGATAGAATCATTTAGAATGCCTTAGGTGTTTGCTTGTTTTTCTCTAGATAGGTTAATGCCTTGCGTCAAGATTTCTGTTTGAAAAGAGCAGGTTTTATTTGCGCTTGCTTGCCTAGTGAAAGATTCCACAATCCTTATTGATGAGACGGACCCTAAGGGACTGACCCAGTGCCTCGGGGTCTCATTGCTAAATGGCCTTGCCTACATGATGATGTAGAGGCAACATAGTTTGGGTAAACTCTAATAGACCTAAGACCTAGGTGATAGAAAGTGGTGTGGACTCAGATAGATAGAAGGACTAGACATGTGATGGATGGGATAATGGAGCCTTGGGGGCACATTTGAATAATGGCCTTGCCTACATGACAACATAGAGGCAACATAGTTCATGGACTTGGACCATGGATGGACTAGAGGATAGGTGACAAGATACGGGATGGACATGGAAGCCTTGGGGGTGCATTGAAAATGGCCTTGCCTACATGACGACACAGAGGCAACGTAGTTCATGGACTTGGACCATGTGGATACTGACGAGAGACACTATGCTAGGCTCACACTATGGATAGAATATGGGATAAAACCTTGGTTGACAAGGCAACAAAAAGATAGAGTATCAAGCCATGATAGGTTATCGTTAGGTGTTTATTATGGAATAGATACAGATCAAATGGGAGATGAGTGAAGGAAGAATGGACACAAGGTGATTAGTTTCCCAAAGATGGAGGAAGTGGTTCATCACAAGTAACACCTATTTACCAGGTTTTCACCATTTTCTTTTATTTGCACAAAAGCTAGAAAGTACACATGACACATGTTTGCCAAGTTTTCATTCTGATACATATCCAAGGTGCATATTTGCTAGATTTTCATCAAAGAATGATTTTTTTGTATTTTCTATTTTTTTTGTATTTTTCTAATATTTTTGTATTTTGTGCCCCACTTACATTGAGGTTCTCTTAGGTATAGAACTGACAAAGATGTATGCTATTGATTGGGTCATTGAACAGCTCACCTTCTGATGTTGCTAACTGATATGCCCCCAATCCATAAACAACTATGATTACATAAGGCCCAAGCCAGTTGGGTTCGAACTTGCCTTTCTTTTCCTAATCCTGTTGATTGCGAGGGTTCTCCTTAAGTACTAGATCTCCAACCTTGAATATCCTTGGACGAACTCTATGGTTGTAGCTTTGTGACATCATTTGTTGATATGCCTTGAGATGATAAAAGGCTTTTTGTCTCCTTTCCTCTAGCAACTCTAGTTCTTGCAATCTAGAAACTTTGTACTCTTCATATGTTATGAGACCTTTTAATGACACCCTGAGAGATGGTAACTCGACCTCGATGGGGAGGAAGCTTCTGAGCCATAGACAAGGGCATAAGGGGTAGCACCTATGGGAGTGCATATACTGGTTCTGTAGGCCCAAAGAGCAGGATTGAGTTAGATGTGCCAATCATGGTGAGCATCATTGACTGTCTTCTTGAGGAGTTTCAAGATGGTCTTGTTGGATGCTTCTACTTAGCCATTGCCTTGGGGGTAATAGGGTGTGGAGAAATGGTGTTGGATTTTAAATCAGTCATAGAGTTCTTGGACACCCTGGCTTTTGAAGGGTCTTCTATGATCCATTATAATGGATGAGGGAATTCCATATCTATAGATGAGGTAATTAAGGATGTATGAGGAGATTTGTTTACTTGTGACGGTGGTGAGGGGGACGACTTCAATCCACTTGGTAAAGTACTCAGTGGTGGTTATTATGAATTTAAGGTCGTTGGATGAGGGTGGATGGATTTTTCCTACAAGGTCAAGTCCCCATTGACAAAAGGGCCAAGGTGTCGTTAAAAGTCTCAACTTTTGAGCTTTTGCATGTATTAGGTTCCCATGTATCTGGCATTGCTTGCACTTCTTCACAAATTGATATGAATCTGTTTCCATGTTTGGCCAATAATAACCCAAATGCATGAGTTTCTTAGCTAAGGAAGTACTACTAGAGTGTGTTTCATAGATTCCTTCGTGTACGTCTTGTAATGTAGTTTGGGACTCTTCTCATTCTAAACAATGGAGTAAAGTACCATCTAGACCACGTTGGTATAGGGTGTCAGCAATAATGGTGTAGCGAGAGGTTTGGCATATAAAGGTTCGTCGTTGGTTTGAAGATAAGTTAGGTGGGAGGGTGGTGTCCTTGAGGTAAGTGTAAACCTTACCATACCAAGGTGAATCAGATCCAACTAATAGGCATATGGAATGGGTTTTAAGAAGATCTCAAGCTGGTTGCTAAATTGATTCCACTAAGAAATAGTACTGTGACTCATTCTTTGGGATTTCAAGAAGAGAGGTAATGGTTGCCATGGCATCTGCTACTTTGTTTTCAATGTGAGGTATCTACTCAAAAGAGATGATCACAAAGTATTCCTTAAAGTCCTTGACCATCTGCTTGTATGGGAGAAGCTTCTCATCTTTGGTTTGGTAATCATCATTGACCTGATTGATTACTAGTTGAGAATCACCATAGACATGTAGCTCTTTGATTTTCCACTCTATTGCCATTTTGAGGCCAATGACCAAGGTTCATATTCTGCTATGTTGTTGGTGCATGGGAATAACAGATGGTAAGACTTCGGTATGGTGTCACCATGAGGAGTTGCAAACAAGATTCCTACCCCCGATCCATGGTTTGGGTAGGACCCATCAAAGTAAAGTTTCCAGGAATGTGTTGATATATTGAATATGGATTCATTTGGAAACTCAAATTGCATTGGTGTGGTGTCCTGTAGTGGTGCATTTGCTAACTGATCAACAATGACTTGCCCCTTGATAGCCTTTCTATCTACATACTCAATGCCATATTCACTTAGGAGCATTACCCATTTGTCTAGGTGACCTGTTAGAGCTGCTTTACTTAGTAGGTACTTTAGTTGATCTATTTTTGCAATAAGTTTGACTGGATGTGCTAGCATATAATTTCACAATTTTTGGGAAGCAAAAACTACTGCAAGACATGATCTTTCTATCTGAGAGTATTGTAACTCATAGCCCACCAATGTGCGATTGATGTAGTAGATGACTCTTTCTTTATTTTCATAATCTTGTTGTGCTAGAAGGGCCCCAAGAGCTGTTGGTGTAGTAGAGATGTATAGTAACAATGGCTTCCCTTGGATAGAAGGCATGAGAATAGGTGTATTCATAATATATTCTTTCATTTTGTCGAATGCCTCTTCGTATTTCTCATCCCATCTGAATGGAATGTTCTTATTTAGGAGATGACTAAAGGGTTGACACTTATCTGCTAGTTATGATATGAACCTATGGATTGCTTGTAGCTTTCCCTATAGAGATATTAGTTGAGTAAGATTCTTGGGTGGTGGCATGTCCATAATAGCCTTGACTTTGGCAGGGTCCACCTCTATTCCATTTGCTGATACAATAAAACCTAAGAGCTTTCCTAAGGTGACTCCAAACACACATTTCTTTGGGTTCAACCTAACTTTGAATTATTCTAGTCTCTAGAAGACTATCTGTAACACATCTAGGTGTGATTCTCTTGTAAGTGACTTTGCAAGGATATCATCTACATAGTCTTCCATGGTGGCGTGCATCATATCATGGAATATAGTGGTCATAGCACATTGATATGTGGCTCCTACGTTCTTTAGCCCAAATGGCATGACATTCTAGTAGAAAGTGCCCCATGGACAAGTAAAATCTATCTTATGCTAGTCTTCTGGTGCTATCTTGATTTGATTATATCCTGACAAGCCATCCATGAGAGATTAGATGGTATGCCCTGTTGTTAAGTCGACTATGATATCTATATTTGGCAATGGAAAATCATCCTTGCGGTAAGCTTTGTTTAGATCTCTAAAATCATTTCATAGTCTGACTCGGCCATCAGGTTTGGATACTGGTACTATGTTGGAGACCCATTTCGGATAGTTTATAGCTCTGATAAACCCTACATCCAGTAGTTTCTTGAGTTCTTTTATAAGTAGTGCAATGTGTGGATGCATCTTTCTAATCTTTTGTTTCACTAGTTTCACTCCTAGATCTAGCGGAAGATGATGTAGAATCAAATCTAGATCTAACACCAGCATATCTGCGTATGACCAAGCAAAATAGACTTTCTTTCTCTTGAAGAATGGTACAAACTTAATCTTCTCTGGTGGGGTTAGAGACTTAGTAAAGTGAATGATCTTAGGTTGTTCCTCTGTTCCAATGTTAACAGGCTCTGTGGGTTCCACAACAATTTGAGACTTCTCCTGGTGTGTCGTTGGGGAGAACATCAAGCCTTCCATCACCAGGTGCCATAGTTGGGTTTTCACTATCGGATGTGTCCTTTCTTTTTACTATTTTGGCATTTGACACTGTCGTGGAGCAATTTTCACCGTCAGATCCAGTTTTTATTTTGATATTTTTGCGACTGGAAGGCTTGGCACCCTCTCTGAAATAAGCCACGGTATTAAGTTCAATGGCAATGCCAGCTTTATGATCTCCTTTAGGTAGGTGGTCCATAAGTTCCATGTGTTCAATATAGGCATCATCATTTTGGAACATATCTAGTTGCAGGATTCCTTGTAGATCCTAGAATAAGCTCAGGATGCACAAGGGGAAGGGAGTCAGAGGATAGATCTAATTTGTTGATAGTTTGAATGGATATGCTAGGAGTATTGGTAGGGAGTGTTCGAGATGGTACTTTCCTCCAAATTGTTTATTGCAATAGAACTCAAACCTTCCTTGAAAGTCATTTTCTCAAGGATGGGCAAATCACACTCTAACGACCTATGCAGTAGCATTTGTCCCTCACAATAGGGGCTATAAGTTTGAATGGTGTCAACCTCTTTGTCATCATAGGAATGCTCTGTCAGCTCATCCCACTCATATTCATTGGAATCTGTGTCACTGTCCTCTTGAAGGGTATGGATCATTTCCACAAGACAAGCATTTGCTTTAGCTTTGTCCTTATCCTTATATCCTAGACCTTTTGTAGTTCTAGCCAATTAGGACGAAGAAGGTTGAATGGATTCTATAATTCCTTCTTTTCTTAGGCCTATGGGGCCTTGTCCTTCGTAACCCATTCTATGTAGGATAGACTCACCTCGTGCCATAGATTTCTGTTGGGAGCTTAGGTGATTCTTGTTGTGTGCTCTCTTCTTCTTCTGTGTAGAGCCATTGTAAGATATCTCCTTCCTTTGTTTCATCTGATAGAGTCCTCCATTTTACAAAGGGAGCTATGGGAGGTGTAGGAGGGGTAGATGGCTTTGGAAAATGCTTGGGTCATCCAAAGGATCTAGGAGATAGAGTCAATTTGGCTAGATTGAGGCTGTGCTTGATGGACTATTCCCCTACTATTTCTTTGATGGTAATTTTTTGCTCTTTGGGCTTGGATGAGGAATCTTTAGAGTTAGAATCATGCTATGGGGTAAGGGATGTAGATCCTCTATTGTTGGGCATAATGTAATTAGGTTTTGAAAGGATAGAGTTGCAATACTAAAAAGGGTTAGGGTCACCTTGGATGGTGACTTGTTTGCCATTATGAGGGAATTTTATGCATTGGTGATAGGTAGAAGGAACAACTTTTATGGAATGAATCCATGGTCTACTTAGGAGAATATTATAGGCTAGCTCCCTATCTAGGACGTGGCACACAATGTCTTTTATCACTAGTCCCACTTGTATGGGTAATACCACCGTTCCCTTGGTAGTTCTCTCCTCTTCATCATAGGCTTTGATAGTAATCTTCTTCCTTGGGTCAACTGCATTTTCAGAGAACCCCAATGTAAAGACTAGCTTTAGCATGCAAATATTTAAATTGGCTCCCCCATCAATGAGAACCCTCTTGATGTAGTGCTTATGGATGAAGGCAACAATGTGCAAAGGGATGTTATCAGGTTGAGACACTGAGAGGTCATCTTGTTCGATAAAGGATATGGTACTTGAGGAGGTTAGATTACCTACCATGGCTTGAAACTTCTCTTGGGCCAAGTTAGTGGGTACTATCATTTCCATTAAGGCTTTATCAAGAATCTCCTTGTGGAAAGGAGATAGATGCAACAACTCTAAGACAAAAATGTGGGCAGGAGTCTTTTGTAGTTGGTCTATGACACTATACTAATGGAAGTTGGACTGAGAAGGTGATGACCTTGGAGGAATAGTATTCAACGTGACCTTACCACTACGGGTAATGATACTACAATTATTTCTATTGAGCTCTAATTGTTGGTTGGGCATGACCACATTGATTTGTGGTATGTGCTCTGTTATGCAATTGATGGTATAGTTGAATGGCACACTTGCGTAATTGGCATTACTATTCCCATTATTTTGATTTTGCCTATTGCAGTTGTTGTTGTTTCCGTTGTTGTTATTGTTGTTGTACGACCTGTCATGATTGAGAAGTGGATCTTTGTAAGGCACATTCGTCTCATTAGAAGTATGTTGTTGAGAACCTCCTTGATTTTGATTGAGTACGTCCTGAATAACATGTTTGAGATGGATACAATTGTTGGTTGTATGTCCTCTTCCTCTATGATACTCACAATAGTTGATGTCTTTCCAATAGTGAGGTTTTATTTGAGGTTCATAATTGCTTGTTGGTGGTAGAGAGATTTCATTGTTGGCCAATAGCTTTCTTAATGTGGATTCTTGGGACTCACCCAATGGTGTGAAATTTTGCCTTGGATTTGAGTTGAACCATGGTCTTGGCTCTTGAGAGAATGTTTTGTTGGGTGTAACATTGCTTACCTCTCCTTTGAGAGTGAATATTGGCTATTGTTTGGGAGTCGCCACCTTGGCATCAACTACTCCATCGTTGATGACATTTTTATTCTTAGTCCAAATCTTTGATTTTTCCTTTGGCAATCATAGCTTTCTTGATGAACAATCCCATTTCAATGACCTTCAAAAATAAGGTAAGGCATTGAATTTGTATTTGATAGCTTAGGTCAGAGTTGTGGATGTGGACAAACATCTCCATTAATTGCTTCTCAGGTACATCATATGAGCATTTGCTTGCTAGTTGTCTCCACCTTTGTAGGAAGGAGGGAAATGATTCACCACTCTTTTGCTTGGTATTGCATAAATCAAGCATGGAGACTTCACGTTCAATATTATATGAGAAGTGTGTGATGAATTTGTTGACTAACTCATCAAAATTTTTGATGCCCAGTGGAAGCCATGAGAACCACTCCATGGCTTGACTACCTAGAGATCTAGGGAATAGTCTCATTAAGAAAGTCTCATTGTGAGCTACTTCCAGGCATGCGGCATTGAATTCCCTAATGTGATCTCTAAGGTCCCCATTCCCTTTGTACTTGTCAAACTTAGGAACTTCAAATCGAAAGGGGAATGGTATCATGTTCAAACTTGTATCAAAGGGGTACAGTGCTGTTGCAAGTATAAGGTGAGCCAGTGTTGTCATTGATGTCAACATACTCATATTGCATTGACAAGAAGGATTTGATGAGCTGTGTGCTGAGGATATTGAGAAAATTAGCCTCAGTCAGGAACAGTGAAGAACAGTGATGAAAAGAAGGTAAATGTACTGTATAGGATGAGAACCGGAGGATGCGGATTAAAGGGTTAGTAGATATGAGTCTTGAGATGCTACAGTTAAGACTTCAGAGGTCCGCATGAAGATCTGAAGGAGTTGTGGCTGCCGGTATAGAACCAGGTCTGGCAAGTATCCGGAGGTGACAGAGGATCACAAAAAGGTCCGGTGAGGTCCGGAATTGTATTATCCTAATCTGCGGATTGGACGGAATGTTTGGGATGCCCTTGTGATGTGTCATCCTGATTTGTGTATGATTTGGAGGTCCGGAAGTACCTCTTGCATTATGACAGTGGCGACAGACTGTGTTCTTGAAGTTCCGGATGAGGAAGACAAGAGATCCCAGTAAGCAGAGGAAGTGCGGATGTATCCGGACATTCAGACAGGCTTGTGAAGGTTCTTGAATCATGTTTAGGTTGTGTTGTTGGTCCGCATTGATGGTAGAGCCCGGAATTGAAGTTATTCTTCCGGATGAAGTTCTTGCTCTGTGTAGCCGACCGGATGAGTTGTTCATCCTGTGAATGTTCTTGTGATGGCCGACCGGATGTGTTATTCATCTTGCGGATACTCCTATGGTTGTTTGCCGACTTAGACGTTTGTTCCTGAGTCGATGTCTTGTATAAATAACGGTTTGTAAGTTCATTTCAGTGTGCGGTGAGAGGATGAGTATGGTATAGCGAAGAAACGTGCGAAAGGCAGAGCAGAGATTGTTGGGCTTAATTGGAACTGATCCGGACATGATAGAGATGTCATTCTCCAGTTCAAGACTGTGATTTTTATCACTTTGTAGACAGTGTGTCTCCTTGTAGGCAGTGGGCCTCTTTGTGAGCAGTGTGCTCGGGCAGTGAGCCCTTATTGGCATGTGCCATTCATTTTTCTTTATTCTTCTAACAGAGAATAATTCTTGGGTTAATCACCCCGTGGTTTTTCCCTTAACCGGGTTTTCCACGTCAAAATCTTGGTGTTCAATGTGTTGATGCTTATCTGCTCTTGTGTTTATGTATTATGCTTCCACGGATGATTATTTGATATGCTGCTAACTAACAACAGAGAATTAAGTGTTTGAATGAGAAGAAGTTTTATACAACTAATTCACCCCCCCCTCTCAGTTGTATGCCCTAGATCCAACAATTGGTATCAGAGCCAAGTTCCTCTGATAGGAGCTTAACCGCTTGAGGAGATCCAGGATGTCGTCATACAAGAAGGATAGTCCGAAGTTCGATGGAACCAACTTTACTCTCTAGAAAGGTCGCATGAAGTGTCATTTGGAATGTATGGGAAAAGCATACTTGGCTATGATTTCTAAACCATATATACCCCCACAAGGTGGTCCGACAACTCTGAATGAAATCACAGAAGCTGAAAACAATCTGCGGACCAAGGAAGCTCTTCTAAGCGCATTGAATGACTCAGATCTCTCGAATGTCATTGACCTACCAACTGCATATGAGATCCTAACTAAACTGGAACTTCTGTATGAAGGAGATGAGTTTGTCAAAAGTGCAAGGTTGCAAAGTCTGAAAGGAAAATTTGAAAGATTGAAAATGAGAGATGATGAAAACATCACTACCTTTATGCCAAGAGTAAATGAGCTGGTATGTGGAATCAGAAATGCTGGTGGAACTTTAGATGAAAATGAGATTGTCTGCAAAATCCTAAGATCCCTTCCTGCTGCCTACAAAATCAAAGTTGCTGCCATTGATGAATTCAGAGCCCACACAACTGTCACAAGAGAACAACTGGCTGGCAAACTAGCTGCATTTGAAATGACCGAGTTTGGAGATGATCCGCCCAAGACTGAATCTGCTTTCAAAGCCAGTGCCTATGTGAAAGGCAAACAGAGATTTGATCCAGGTGAAAACTCATCAAGGAAAATGTCATGGTATGATCAAGCAAGAAGAGACATGGAAGAAGAAGAAGCAGAAACAGCTCAACTTGAAGCCCTCATTGCAAAAAGACTGCCAAGAGGATCCGGTAAGTATGAAGGAAAACTACCCTTTAAGTGTTTCAACTGCAATAAGATTGGTCATTTTGCCTCAAGATGTCCAGAGAGATCTGCAAGATCTAATACTCACAGACAAAGGTTTCAAAAGAATTGCTATTATGTTCATGAAGAAGATGACAATGAAGGAGTAACAGATGATGAATCAGAACTAGGAAGCAAATCCGGAAATGAGTGGGTGTTTATAGCCATCAAGGAAGAAGATTCCATGCTCTCTGAATCTGTCAATCACAAAGTTGTTGAAAAAGCCTTGGCTGCTCAAGTGGAAGAAAAGGATGATTGGGTTATTGACAGTGGATGTTCTCACCATATGACTGGTGACAAGAATAAGTTCTTAGACTTGGAAAGATATGAAGGAGGAATGGTAAAGTTTGGTGACAATTCTGCTGGCAGAATCAGAGGTAGGGGAACTATTTCCTTTGATGGTAAGAGCAAAACAGGAAATGTACTGTATGTTGAAGGATTGAAGCACAATCTTCTCAGTGTTGGTCAGTTAGTGGACAAAGGCTATGATCTCCGGTTCAAGAATGGAAAATGCAGAATCTTTACAAGCTCCGGAACTGAAATTGCATCCGGTACTCAGACAAGAGGTAACATCTTTCATCTGGTTGGTTCAAATAAAAGTTGTTTGTTTGTTCAAATTGATCAGAGTTGGTTATGGCATAGAAGAATGTGTCATGTAAATTTTGATAACATCATCAAGATAAGCAATACTCAGGCTGTGAGAGATCTTCCAAAGTTGATGAAACCTACAAATAGTGTGTGTAAAGAATGTCAGTTAGGTAAACAAAGCAGAGTCTCTTTCAAAAGCAAAGATCAGTCTTCTACCGGATTGTTGGAATTAGTACATACTGATCTATGTGGTCCGACAAGAATCAAGAGTCTGCAGGGTGATAGATATTTCATGTTGTTAATTGATGATCATTCCCGGATGATGTGGGTTACCTTTCTAAAAGAAAAATCAGAAGCTTTTGAGAAGTTCAAAATCTTCAAAGCTATGGTGGAGAATCAAACCGGATTGAAACTAAAGTGTCTAAGGTCTGATAGAGGTGGTGAATTTACATCTGGTGAGTTCATTGACTTTTGTGAGAAACAGGGTATAAGGAGACAGTTGTCTGCTCCTAAGACTCCACAGCAGAATGGAGTAGTTGAGAGAAAGAACCGGACCATCCAGGAAGCTGCTAGGACAATGATGTTGGAAGCAAATGTTCCTCAAATGTTTTGGAAAGAAGCTATCAGCACTGCAGTCTACACTCTCAATCGAGTTCAAATCAGAAACAACACCGGTAAGACCCCCTATGAACTCTGGTTTGGCATCACTCCTACTGTGAAATATTTCAGAGTATTTGGTAGCAAGTGTTATATTAAAAGAGATGAAGATCTAGGAAAGTTTGATGCTAGAAGTGATGAAGGAATTTTCTTGGGCTACTCCACTCAAAGCAAAGCATACCGGTGTTACAATAAGAGATTGAGGAAGATGATAGAAAGCACCAATGTAAAGGTTGATGAAGGTATTGAGAAGCCTTCAAGATTTTATGAGTTTGATGAAGATGACCAAGACAGTGTTCAAGGACCTCAATCCTCTCCGGTGAGACAGAGTCATCCTGATCTGGTAAATCAGGAAGAAGAGTTAGGTTTGAATGAGGCTGATCAAGAAACAGCAGTGCTGGATACTCCCAAAATTCCAAGGTATGTAAGACTGAATCACTCTGAAGATCAGATCATAGGTGACAGAAGCAAAGGTGTACAAACTAGAAGGAATATTGCTCAAAATCAGAATGAATGTTGTCTGATTTCAAAGATTGAACCTAAAACAATAGATGAAGCCTGCAATGATGAAAACTGGACCAAAGCAATGGAAGATGAATTGATGCAAATTGAGAAAAATCATACTTGGGATCTTGTTCCCAGACCTAGAGACAGGAATGTAATTGGAACCAAGTGGGTCTTCCGGAACAAACTAAATGAAGCCAGTGAAGTAATCAGAAACAAAGCTAGATTGGTCTGCAAAGGCTACTCTCAAATAGAAGGAATTGACTTTGAAGAGACTTTTGCTCCGGTGGCAAGAATTGAAGCAGTCAGAATACTTCTTGCATTTGCTGCCTTCAAAGACTTCAAGGTATATCAGATGGATGTCAAGTCTGCCTTCCTAAATGGTGATCTGGAAGAAGAAGTCTACATTGAACAACCGGATGGATTTCAATTGTCTGATAATAATGATATGGTCTGCAAGTTGAAGAAAGCTTTGTATGGATTGAAGCAAGCCCCAAGAGCATGGTATGAAAGGTTGGATAAGCATCTTGTGCAGATTGGATTCAACAAAGGTACTGCTGACAGTAACTTATATTTCAAAATTGTTCATGAAAACATTTTGATTGTTGAAGTGTTTGTGGATGATATCATTTTTGGAGGAAGAGATAGTATGTGCAAAACTTTTGCCAATCAGATGAAAAGTGAGTTTGAAATGTCTATGCTTGGTGAAATAAATTTCTTCTTGGGACTGCAAATTACTCAAACAAAAGAAGGGATCTTCATTTCTCAGACCAAATATGTGAAAGAATTGTTAAAGAAATTTGGTATGGAAGACTCAAAGCCTATGAACACTCCTATGGCAACCAGATGTAAGCTAAGCAAAGATGATGATTCTCCAAAAGCAGATCAGACAAAGTATAGATCAATGATTGGTGGATTGTTGTATCTCACTCAAACTAGACCAGATATAATGCAGGCTGTTGGTCTTGTGGCAAGATTCCAGGCTGATCCTAGAGAATCTCATGTTATGGCAATCAAAAGAATTTTTAGATACTTGAAAGGAACAGTTGAGTATGGTCTATGGTACCCTAGAGATCCGGACTTCTCTCTTCATGCTTACACAGATGCAGATTGGGCAGGAGATGTGGATGACCGGAAGAGCACTAGTGGTGGAGCATTCTTTTTGGGGAAGAGATTGGTTTCTTGGCTAAGCAAGAAACAAGATGCAATATCTCTGTCTACAACTGAAGCAGAATACATTGCAGCAGCAGGTAGTTGCACTCAAATCTTATGGATGAAGCAGATGCTAAGAGACATCAAAGTTGAATATGAGGAGCCTATCACAATTTTCTGTGATAATTCAAGTGCAATTAATATTTCCAAGAATCCGGTATTGCATTCTAAGACTAAGCACATATCTATCAAATTTCACTTTTTGAGAGAACAAGTAAACAAGGAAGAAGTCAGATTGGAGTATGTTCCCTCCAAGGATCAGATTGCAGATATCTTTACAAAACCTCTTCCCAAGGACTCTTTTGAATATCTCCGGGAGAAGTTAGGGGTCATGGCCTCTCCGGTGATGAACTAAGATGCACTGATGTGCATCAGTCCGGTGGCTATCACAGTCATATCTTGTGATCCGGACTAATGGGGAGCTGCAACTAAGGGGGAGCAGCTGGTATGATTCTGATGCATGAGAATTGCAAGTATGAGCCCTTTGCCATTGATGTCAAAGGGGGAGAGAAGACATGTGAAAAACAAGTGGTTGATGATCAAAGGGGGAGCAGTAAAGGAAGAGAAGACATATGAAAAGTTGAAGTTCT
Source organism: Cunninghamia lanceolata (assembly GCA_027924645.1). Classification (NCBI taxonomy): domain Eukaryota; kingdom Viridiplantae; phylum Streptophyta; class Pinopsida; order Cupressales; family Cupressaceae; genus Cunninghamia; species Cunninghamia lanceolata. Next base: position 4,626,660 of record BSBN01001709.1, on the reverse strand, counting down.
TGTCTTAATGGTTTTTCACATCATATGTTGCCATCAATGACAAAGGGGGAGATTGTTGCAAGTATAAGGTGAGCCAGTGTTGTCATTGATGTCAACATACTCATATTGCATTGACAAGAAGGATTTGATGAGCTGTGTGCTGAGGATATTGAGAAAATTAGCCTCAGTCAGGAACAGTGAAGAACAGTGATGAAAACAAGGTAAATGTACTGTATAGGATGAGAACCGGAGGATGCGGATTAAAGGGTTAGTAGATATGAGTCTTGAGATGCTACAGTTAAGACTTCAGAGGTCCGCATGAAGATCTGAAGGAGTTGTGGCTGCCGGTATAGAACCGGGTCCGGCAAGTATCCGGAGGTGACAGAGGATCACAAAAAGGTCCGGTGAGGTCTGGAATTGTATTATCCTAATCTGCGGATTGGATGAAGTGTTTGGGATGCCCTTGTGATGTGTCATCCTGATTTGTGTATGATTTGGAGGTCCGGAAGTACCTCTTGCATTATGACAGTGGCGACAGACTGTGTTCTTGAAGTTCCGGATGAGGAAGACAAGAGATCCCAGTAAGCAGAGGAAGTGCGGATGTATCCAGACATTCAGACAGGCTTGTGAAGGTTCTTGAATCATGTTTAGGTTGTGTTGTTGGTCCGCATTGATGGTAGAGCCCGGAATTGAAGTTATTCTTCTGGATGAAGTTCTTGCTCTGTGTAGCCGACCGGATGAGTTGTTCATCCTGCGAATGTTCTTGTGATGGCCGACCGGATGTGTTATTCATCTTGCGGATACTCCTATGGTTGTTTGCCGACTTAGATGTTTGTTCCTGAGTCGATGTCTTGTATAAATAACGGTTTGTAAGTTCATTTCAGTGTGCGGTGAGAGGATGAGTATGGTATAGCGAAGAAACGTGCGAAAGGCAGAGCAGAGATTGTTGGGCTTAATTGGAACTGATCCGGACATGATAGAGATGTCATTCTCCAGTTCAAGACTGTGATTTTTATCACTTTGTAGACAGTGTGTCTCCTTGTAGGCAGTGGGCCTCTTTGTGAGCAGTGTGCTCGGGCAGTGAGCCCTTATTGGCATGTGCCATTCATTTTTCTTTATTCTTCTAACAGAGAATAATTCTTGGGTTAATCACCCCGTGGTTTTTCCCTTAACTGGGTTTTCCACGTCAAAATCTTGGTGTTCAATGTGTTGATGCTTATCTGCTCTTGTGTTTATGTATTATGCTTCCACGGATGATTATTTGATATGCTGCTAACTAACAACAGAGAATTAAGTGTTTGAATGAGAAGAAGTTTTATACAACTAATTCACCCCCCCCCTCTCAGTTGTATGCCCTAGATCCAACAAGTGCAATATCTTCCAAGGAGTATGTTTTAGTGTTTGTACCTATCTTGAGATCTATCATTTGTTGCATTAGACCCTCGATTTGCTTCCTCATTTCTTCCATAGTTGTGTTTGGGTCTATGACTTTCTTTCCTTTGTCCTCACTATTGTGGTGTTCATGATTATCCTCTATGGTCTCTTTGAGTTTTCTTAGATCAAAATCAGTGGGGAGCTTAATTCCCAGATTTACAAGATGATAAAAATACTTGTGAGGGTCCTCATGGAGCACTTTCTCTAGCAAGCATTGGAATTTCCAATCTTGGAGGTGTCCTTGATAATCTTCATGAGAGATTTCCTCATCACTATCATGATGGGTGACAATATGGTCAAATGATCCAGCCATTTCAAGCTGCTTTTGGTATTGAGATCTAGTAAGAACCATGCAAGGTAACGTGGGATACGGTGAGATGAAACTAGAGATTTTGGCAAGATGCTAATGGAGACTGCTAAGAATAGCATACTTATGACAAGATTTGGACAAGGGACTCTTTTGATCAATGATTCCAAGTAAGACAACTGATACAAGACAATAGCCACTAGTAAGGGTACTTGATACCTATCTTACTGTGTAGGGACTAGTCATGCACCAAGACCACTAGCAAAGTTCTACAACTTACTAGGGTTACTTGAATCCAAAATGATCTAAAAAAGGGGCCTATGCTTATCTGATATGGGATACTTTGACTTTGAACTAGGGAGACCTAATAGAAGATGAATGAGATGACTAACAAAAGAGAGATTTTGACATGAAATGGATGGAAAAATGACTGCAAGGTAAGATCTGATCTTGGAATCTTGAACAAGACTGAAATGGGTATCCAAAATGGTAAAATTTTTCTCTCAAAGACTGTGGAAGTGCTCACTGTCATGAATCCACCAAAACAGATGCACCGCATAAACTGGTAAATGTGCAGCAAGTCGGTGTATAAGCACAGTACTGGTAAATTTCAAATGAACTGTAATAGGTTTCAGAAGCACTGTAAGTCAGTGTAGATGCACCGCAAGTTGGCACAAATGCACAACAAAAGAGGACGAATGCGCTGCTCTAGTTTTTAGTGATTTTTGTAAGTTTTTGGCAATTTTCTGATGTTTTTGGTATCTTTGGTTGTAAGAAGGTCTTTTTGATCTGATTTTCTAAAATTATGGCAAGAAGACACAACAAACACAGAATGTTTTTATGGTTTTTTATTTTTTTGTGATTTTTTTACTCTTTTTGGACTAAAAGAAAGCAAGTATAAACCTAGGTTTCAAAGGATAGTATAAAACTGAATTCTCACTATCTCTAGTGAAGCATCTTCGAGAAATGATAATCACCCTTCCCTGCACTAGATTAGAGGGGTTTTTGGCCACTAAGAACAAAGGATGAGTAATAAAGGCAACCGTTCAAGTGGTTATACATGTGGCAACACTACTCTATTATGGAGTCTCTTAGCCTGCAAGGGTTGCACCTTGGAGGGTTTTGGGGGCGGTTGGTTGTCGGTATAACACAACTGCACTCATTGTTTGAAGCTTTCACTCCAAACATAATTTATTTATAGTGGCTTGGTAGGGCTTGGCGTCTAGCTTGTTACCACTTAGGGTCGTTCCTACTTGGATGAACAGTATCCAAGAGCAGGCCCCTCTAAAGGAAAAACACATACAAAAATGATATGTCTAGCATTTTGGTCACCCAAGATAGGGGAGAGCATAGGCCTGGTATCATTTCCAAAACACAGAATATAGTGGTTCTTTTCCCCTAGTTAAAATGAGAAAAACTAGATGAGCTATCTACTTGGGCAAGCACAAAAAATTGTTAACTTTAAAGTGATAGCAAGATAGCAATGGTTCAGTTTTACCAAGATAGCAATGGTGTGTTCAATTTTACCCAGATAGTAGTGATTTGTTAACTTTGAAGTGATAACAAGATAGCAATGGTTTAATTTTACCAAGATAGCAATGAGTTGTTAACTTTGAAGGATAGCAATATAGCAATGATTCAATTATCGCCTTCCTAGTTAAGACTATGTGAGATTTGCATGAGCATCCATTTACTTTCCTGTTAGAAATTGAAGTGTGAGATAACAAGTGCAACTATATGATTCTAAACCAGTACCAAGCCTACAAAATAGATCAAGAGTGTTCCTGAAAAAAAAGACATTAGTGTTAGCAAAAACTTCAAGGAAACTCTAAAAATCACTGCCTATATCAGATGCACAACTTCAGAGCTTGAATGCACATAAATAGAGCTTAGAAGCACCTTAGTACATATGCACTAAGACAAAGGTCAAAAGCACAAGAAAATAGTATATATGCACTGAACTAACAGATGTACTATATCAGAGGATAGATGTGCCGGAATAGAGTCTATGTGCGCCGAAAGGATGTATGCACCAAAATAGACAACAGGTGCGCCAGATCGGAGACTGTATGCATTAAAGGAACGTATGCACCATAATAGATAGCATATGCATGTTAGGATGTGTCAGATGCATGATTTTCTCCTGTGTATGGCTTTCTAAAACACAAAAACTTGGTTTCTGGGTTAAATTTGGGGCTAGGCCCCATGGTCAGCACCAAAAATGTTAAGGAAAATTTGGAGGAAACATGAATAATCAATAAATCAATATCAATAATACCCAAAACTCAATGAAATATAGAAACAAAGAGATCAATCAAATAAAAGAACTTCAAAAACCTTTGCAAACCTCAAAGCTTCATAGCTTCCATTGGTTGCCTATCTCAACTGATCTTGTATGTATGAATAAGGCCCTTAGAGAGTGCACTTCCTTGCTATTCCAAGACTATCAATGGAGAATGGCTATGATAGTTTTGCCATGAAGATGAGCTTCACAACATTGATAGTAGTATGGGAATGAGTGTGATCACAAGTAAAATGAATGATGTGGGTACCAAAGGCACACTGTAATTCCTGTAGAGTAATGATACTTAAAGCTTGGATGAATGAAATGGAAGAACAGGGTTCAATTTATAGACTTGGGAGAGAGAAGAGATCAATGGTATAGAAAGAATGAGAAGATCAATAGTATAGAATGGTTGAGGAACGTGCACGAATAAGAAAAAGACAAGTGTCACCCAAAAGCTATTTTATTTGAGTTAACTACTTTCTTTTCTAAAGATAAGATATGACTTCATAAATTAGAAATCTTTTTTCTAATTTAAGAGATATTGATAAAAACAAGGTTGGTTGAGTCAGTTAACTCCACTTGGTATTTGCTTTTGCATGATTTGAGAGAAATTAAATAATAAATTATTCAATTTTGTGTGCATGAAGAAGAAGACTTATTTTTAGAAGATTTGGAAGATATTTTGAAGAATTAGAAGATAAGAAAGCAAATTAAATAAATAAATTTATTTAATTGTTGTGCATGATTTGGAAGAATAAATAAAATATTTGATTATATTTATTTTTGGAGATCGAGAGAATTTTAAATAAATTTGATTGATTTATTCAAATTTGGAAGAATGATTTGACTTAATTAAATAATTAAGAATTATTTAATTGCTTGGAAAAATTTAATTAAATAAAAGATTTATTTAATTTTGACTTTAGAAGAGGTAATTAAATACTTTGATATTTAATTAACTTAGAGGAATATGAATCGAATAAATAAATTTGTTTTATTTATTTATTGATAAAAGAATTAGAATGAAATAAATATTAAGAATATTTATTTAGACCGAGTCATGTCATTTTTAGGTGTATACAACTAGGATATTTATTTTATTAGAATTTTAAACTCAAAAATTCACCACAATATTTGATACCTAATTAGATCAAATTTGCCTAAATTTTATAAGTTTTAGTAGAAAATAAAATTAATTTGCCAATAATATTATATAATTTTTGGTTACTTTAGGGCCATATCACCAATTTTTAATCACCATAATTAATTTTATTTATAATCTAACAACTACAATTGTATTCCATGGGTTAAAATGTACCCATGGAGCTCCAATGCCCATCCAGCATGAAATTGTATTTGGGCTGTTGATCTCAATTTATAATCTAATAGCTAGGGTTAAATTCCATGGGCCAAAATATAGCCACGGAGCTCTAATGCCCATGGGGTCCAAATGCAATTTTGGGCCCCATGGGCATTAGAGCTCTATGGGTACCTTTTGGTTCATGAAATAGAACCCAAACCATTAGATTATAAATAAAATCAATGGTGGTGAAATGTAATTTAGGGCTAATTAAAAATATTTAATTTTTTATTTAAAATAGTAAGGAACTAAAGAATTATAGACATGAGCACTATACCTTAAACTAGTCAATCACTTTTCCATAGGAATTTAATTTATTTTTTAGGAAGAATTTGCCATGGTAATTAATGCATTTTCCTATTTTTTTTCAAGATTCACCAGGATTTTCTACAAATTTCTAGTGATTTAAAAAATTCCCCAATAAAATTAAATATTTTTTCAAAAAAAGGAAATATTCGCCAATAGAAATTAATATTTTTTTCCAAAAGAATGGAAGATTCACTAGGATTTTATATCTTTTTTCAGGATGGGTTTATTAAAGTTATCACTAATGCTTAATATATTCCCATAGCTCAACAATTTTCTCATTGAGTTCTCTCTTTATTTGTTGATCTTTGTCCATTCTGGAAACAATACTTGACACCATAGATTGCACTCCCAAAATTTCTAGCTCTCTTGTTTTCTTTCTAAAGTTGATAGTTGTAATTTGATTATATGTGGGTCCAAGCTTCTTGTCATCTTTATCTACCATTAGAGACTTTGTATTTTATGCTATTCTTGACCCTGAAGCATCCATTGTGAAAGAAAAAAATACTCTTGACTTCTTTCTAGTTTAGGGGCATCTATCTTTGCAATTATACTAGAAATATCTATAGAAGTTGGCTTTATGAATCTTGTCTTTGTTGTATTTTCACTTTAATCCATTGTAGAACCAATGAAGTAGTATCTATCAATTCTATCATGTGTTGTTGTAGTTGTTGTTTATGAGATTAAAACTTTATCATTTTACCTTTATTTACTTCTTAGGAGGTCTCACCTGATTGATGTCCATCCTTGGACTTATTTTCCTTCTCATTAGAAATTTTTGCAATTGAGGCACCTTTATTTCACATACTTGCAGTTGGAATTTTTGTAGTACCTAATTATACTTTACCTATTTTCTCCAACTCTTGTTATTGGGTACTTGGACCTTGGTACTTATTGGGTGGTTCTTCTTGGGTGGACACAAGAAGTTGAGTCCACTTTTAGTGGAAGTCTCGTGAGGTAAAAGAATCTCAACAGGAATGGGTGCCTGAACCTAAACTCCTACTCATATGGAATGGGTATCCATTATGGTTTGGGATCCTATTTTTAAATTGGTGCCCATTAGGAATGCATATAGATTTAGGAACATGTACCCATTTCTAGATTAAACAAGCATCTATTAAGAAGTAGTACCCTTTGCAAGAGGTATTAATTTTTTTTCTACCCTACGAACTCATTTTCTCCTTTATTCACATAGTGAGGCTGATTGGGAAAAGCTCTCTACACTGTGTGCCCACATCAAGTGACCTCAACAACACCTATTTTTGAGCTCCTCCCTCCATGAGAGCTAATTTGTTGTGTTTGTAGGAAGGTGGCACTCCTATTTATGTGTTTTTTATCTTTTTATATATTTTTTCTTGTTTATGAATTTAAATTTAGTTTTCAAACCTAAAATACTAAACCAAACTATGATCACTAAAAATGGACACCCTAGGACCTATTCTAAACCCTAGGAGCTTTAAAATATAATATGTAAACCCTAAATTTAGGGTTTAGAGCTTGTAACTTAGAGGTTAATTTAATATAATTTATGATACAATAGAAACCCTCAAAATATCAATTGATATATCGATTAAGAGTCAATCGATATTTCTAGTGTTTAGGGTTTGTGATTAATTTAAAGGTTAATTTTATTTAATTTATGATACAATAGAAATTAGAGGTTAATTTTTAATCTAATTTATGATAGAATATATAAACCCTAGAAATATAAAACAAAATGAAACAAAAGAAGACCAAAAATAGATTTAAAAAAACAAAACAAAACAAAATGGAAGAAAAGAAAATCAAAGATATACCAAAATTTCTGGTTAATAATCAATTCATATAACATTTAATATATCAACTGATATCAATCAATATATCAATTTAATATTAATATTGATTAATATCAAATTGATATATTAATCAATATTAGTTGTTATACACCAACAATAAGACATAACATTTAATAATATGATCTAAATTTTGAAGAAATAGAGCTAGAGGGATAACTTTTGTAAGGATTGGACGTGGCCAAATGGTACTAAACTTACATGTTCCTTCTTGACAATGTTTATAGATCCTCGTTACCTCCCTTCTAGTATGACCCATGTCCTAATGATAAATAAAAATGCTCCTTCTATATAACCCTAATTAGATCATGCTAAGTAGCATAACTACATACATTATTCCCACACATCAATGACAAGGCCATCCCCTTGCTACTCACAATGTAGGTTCAATAATTTACTAACAATGCTTTAGAGAACCTTTAGACCATATGAGTAGGAGAGATAACATTTATAAGCTACTACCAAATCTTCCTAAATATAAAAGTGAATGGGATCAGTGGTGCTCATATTAAAGTATAGAGCGTGTGCAAAAAGATGTGGGACCAAAAATTGGCCAAAACCACTTTTTGGTCCAAACAAGCCATAACACGAGCACACTATAATGCGCCTATATTTTAAAGAAGTTAAAATACAAATCCTTGAACTTCCTTAACTCTAGAGTAGGCTCATGTCTAGGAAGAGACTAGGGGTATTTACATGAAATAAACATTTACATATGGATATTTACTTTCTTATACTTTAAGTTATATTTTATTTATATACTTTCATGATGTTTGAGAGTGGTTTTAGATCTCTAAGAGTTATAATACAGATTCTAGGTTTTAGAGGATTCTATAAATTTTCACACTTTGTCAAATTTTAGGAATCAATAGGCTTCTATCATCTTGTAGTTGTCTAAGGGTAATTGTAACTATTCAAAAGCATGATCAAGCCTCTCCTTAGAAATAGGAGGACCTATTCTTATGCAAGAGGCCTAGCAAGGAATCCAAGAAAAATACTAAGTTCAAGAAGGTGGCAGTCCACTAAGCATTTTTTCAAGATATTTTCAAGATTGAAGACAATCTCTCTCTCTCTCTCTCTCTCTCTCTATCTATCTATCTATTTATATTTCTCTCTCACTATCGGGTGTGTGCAAGAAGTTGTGTCCACTTATTGGCCAAAAAGTGGAAGTGTTTTCCCTGATTTTCAGAATTTGTCACATTTGACCTAAAAATTTGAAGCATTTAACGGTGGAATCTTGAAAAAATTCACTAAATATGAAATGTAGTACTTGGAGTCTAGTTTCCAAATATGTAATTTTTTTCAATACCCAGATGATAGAAAGTGATTTTGAATAGGTGTTTCTAAAAACCACTATTTAAAAGTCACTTTTTTTTTACTATACCATGTACGTGTACGTCATCCATATTTTGACCTAAATAATCATATTTTTCAAAATCCTTTTGGAAAAATATTTGTAACTCACTGAAGCACGTTTTCCATATTTTTTTGTAATTTTTTATTGAATATTTTTTTTTTATTAATTTTTTATTGGCCATTTTTGGTCTTTTAAAAAATCATCGTGTACGTCACGCATAAGATGACCTAAACTTAACATTTTTTGAAATTTTTTTTTTAAAATTGAAAAGAATTGTCTAAAGTACGTTTTCCTACAATTTTTTTTACAAAAAATTATGTTAATAAAAAGTTATTAAAATACTAAAAAACCTTAATAATTCAAGTTTATGGACCTATTTCATCAGAAATTGATTAAAAAATAGAAAAATTAATCCAATTGTAAAAAAAATTACATATTTGGAATCTACACTGTCTCATCTATAATGGGTTTTAATTTCGTCAAAATATTCTGTAAAATAGACCTTCAGATATATGCCCAAAGTCACTATTTTGTTGTGACATTGACAGGACCTTCAAGTTGCAGGTCAAACCTGGTCTAGAGGTCAAGTTCGGGTCCCCAAAGCATTTCCCGAACTGGGTTACAAAGCAAAACCCGAGCTTAAAATTCAAATTTTAAATAACGGGATCCCGTTTTAAAACGGGATCCCGTTTCATAAAAGGTTAATTATTTAACCTTTATGAAACGGGATCCCGTTTTCAAAACGGGATCCCGTTTCATAAAGGTTAAATAATTAACCTTTTATGGAACTCAAAACGGGATCCCGTTTCTTGAAAATGGGATCCCGCTTTTGGCTCGGGAGCCCGAAGCAAAACGGGATCCTGTTTCATAAAAAGCGGGATCCCATTTTGGTTAACCCGATTTCAGATTTTTTTCTAACTCCGAAACTTCCACCTTAAGTTGACACAACTTCTTGCATTTACCCTATCTCTATATGTCTCTATCCATCCCCATCCATCTTTTTTTGTCTCTCTCACTATCTCTTTATCTATCTCTATCTTCGTCAATTTCTATATTTTCCCTCTCTAACTCTATCTCTCCCTCTATCTCTTTCTGTCTCTCCCTCTCCCTCTTCCTCTCTATCTATATATGTCTCCCTCTATCTATTTCCATCTCTCTCTGTATATATCTCTCACTCTCTCCCTCTCTCTAAATCTATATTTATATATCTCCTTCCCTCTTTATCTCTCTCCCCCTCTTTCTATCTCTACCTTAGTCTCTCTCTCTCTCTTATTCTCTAACTCTCTCTATCACTCCCTCTCCCTCTATCTCTTTATATTTCTCTCACTATATCTATATGTCTCTTCCTCCATATCTTTATATTTCTCTCTCACTATCTCTATATGTCTCTTCCTCCATATCTCTATATTTCTCTCTCACTATCTCTATATGTCTATCTCCCTCCCCATGCATCTCTCTCTCTCTCTCAATGTTTGTCAAGGATCTAGTAAGGAAGGTATGTAGGTGAGAAACAAGTGTGATATAGTAAATGTTGATAAGTGAAAATAGATATGAGTTATGACATGGTTGAAGATCTGATGCAAATTTATCTCTAAACCTACAAGTTGCTTCTCCAATTTATGCCTTGTTCTTGTAATTCAACACTCAACACTAGATACAAAGGCACATGAACTCTTTGATAGGACACCTCAAAGATATGCCATCTCATGGAATGCAATGCTTGTAAGATATGTAAAAAATAGATTTTTTGATAAGGTTTTATAAAATTTAAATAAAATGCAATTGGTGGGTGTAAAGCCAAATTCCACAACCTTTGCCAGCATCCTCCCTACCTATGCCAAAATGGTATATTTGGAACAAGATATGGATATCCATAAAAGCATAAAGGATATGGGAATTTTTTAGATGTTGTAGTTGAAACTACCCTAGTAGACATGTATGCAAAATGTGGAAGCATAAACAAGGCTCGTGAACTATTTGACAAAACATCTCAAAGAGATGCCATCTCATGAAATGCAATGATTGCAAGATATGTACAAAATGGATTTGTTGATAAGGCTTTAGAAACTTTCAAGAAAATGAAATTGGTGGGTGTAAAGCTAAATTCCACAACCTTTGCCAACATCCTCCTTGTCTATGCCAAAATAGGATCTTTGGAACAGGGTATGGACATCCATCAAAGCATAAAGGATATGGGAATTTTACAGATGTTGTAGTTGCAACTAACCTAGTAGACATGTATGCAAAATATGGAAGCATAGATAAGGCATGTGAAATATTTGATAAATCATCTCAAAGAGATGCCATCTCATGAAATACAATGATTTGCAAGATATGCACAAAATGGATTTGTTGATAAGGATTTAGAAACTTTCAAACAAATGCAATTGAAGGGTGTAAATCCAAATTCCACAATCTTTGTCTGCATCCTCCCTACCTGTACCGAAATAGGATCTTTGGAATAGGGTATGGACATCCATCAAAGCATAAATGATATGGGAATATTTTTAGATGTTGTAGTTACAAATACCCTAGTAGACATGTATGCAAAATGCGGATGCATAGAAGGAGATAGAGGGAGAGATGGAGTGATATAGTTAGAGAGAAGGAAAATATAGAAAGTGGGGAAAATAGAGAGGGAGAGGCAGAGGGAGAGGGAGAGAGATAAAGAGATAGGAAATAGAGATAGGAGATAGGAGATACGAGATAGAGAGATAGGAGAGAGGAGAGAGGGAGAGATAAAGAGAGAGGGGAGGGAGGGAGGGAGATAGAAGGGGAGAGAGAAAGAGAGAAAAGAAGGATAGAGCAAGAGAGAGGGGCAGATAGAGATACATAAAGAGATAGCAAGAGAGATAGAAAGAGATGGAGGGGGAGAGAAAGAGGGACTTATAGAGATAGTGAGAGAGAAATATAAAGAGATATATATATATATATATATATATATATATACTTGCTTCATACCAACATTTCCTTTCTCTTTCTCTCCCCCTCAGCTTGCTATTTTCTTCTTGATAAGTGATTCTCTACTTTTTCAAGATTCATTCATTATTCTAGACTGATGTTGGAGGCTACCTCTCAGGGGGAGTAGGTAGTGGTCATGATGGTTGTTGCAGTCAAGGGGGTAGGTTCTAATATTGGTTTCTTCTAAGGGGGACTATGCAAAGTAGTAAAAGAAATGATGTTGTAGAGCAGTAGTGAGCAAGTACAAGCTTAAGTAGTTGTCTAGAAGCAAGATTGAAAGAGAGATGTGTAGCCCTTTGCCATTGATGCCAAAGGGGGAGAGAGAGCAATGTGAAAAAGGAGAGAGTCGGTTGTCTAGAAGAAAGTAGCAAGATGAGGGGGAGAGAAAGAGAAAGGAAATGTTGGTATGAATCATAGTATTGAGGATGTTGTTGTGTTGATGGTTTTTCACATTATGTGTTGCCATCAATGACAAAGGGGGAGATTGTTGCAAGTATGTGCAGTCAGTGTTGTCATTGGTGTCAACTGTATGGGTAACAGTTGTTGCAAGAGTGTGAGCAAGTTGGTATTGTGTGGATGTTGTCTCTGATGATGAGGAAGTGCTGAAGTTGTCATGCAGGGACTTCTAGAGGTCATAACTTTTGACTTGGATGTGGGTTTTCTATGAAATTTTATAGGTGGATGCATTATGAGGTGGCATGTGGCTTCCCAACCGACACAATTCAGTTGGACCTCGTTTTGACATTTTTTTTGGGCTCGAAACTTTCATCTTGGCCCTCAAAATAGGAATTTAGTGTTTTTTCCTAGTTTTTTAAAAGTTGTTTTTTTTAATAACTCGAAACTCATGTTTCAAATTTAGAATGTTAGTTGGCTTTTCATCCTACTTTAGCTATAGGAAGTTTTTGCAAAAAAATTGGATTCTCAAGATATGAATGTAAAATTACCTAAAATGGCAAAATTTGACAATTGTCAAAATCTGCCAAAAATGGTAATTTTTTTGATTTTTTTCTTTTCTTGGATATAAGAGAGTTTTCTCTCATTGTAGCAATAGACTTGGTAAATAGAAGTTTTTTTCTAGTTTTCCAAATCTTTGGCTATCACACATGATTAATGGCACAATTTTATTAAGTGTATGTTGTTGGCTACATCATCTAGTAGCAGAGCAGGAAGATGGCTGGGAGAGGAAGAGGAAGAGGCGATCTTGCCCAGATACATAGAGAAATGATAAATCTACAAAAGCAAATAGCAAAACTTACAACATGGATCGAAAACCAAAGACTGGGTAGAGGAGGAGATGAATCTGATGAAGAGATAGGTCGAGGAGGTGTAGATCAAGATACAGAACATGAAGAACAAGAATTAAAAGGCATGAGTTTTGAAGAGAGGATGCTCAGGGCCTTAGAAGGGAAAAATGAAGGGGTCAAGGTAGATGTTTTAGATTATGCAAGTAGTCTTAAACCAGAGGAGTTGATAGACTGGTTGAATGACATGAGAATTTTTTTTGAATGGAAATCCATGACATAGGAAAAGAAGGTGAAATTCGCATGCACCAAATTAAAGGGTCATGCAATGATTTGGTGGGATCATCTTCAAAAGGAATGAACAAGGAAAGGCAAGGATAAGGTTAGGACATGGAATAAAATGGAGAAGAAGTCGAGAGAAAAAATTTTACCCATAGATTATGCGCAAACCCTTTTTCGTAGGTTTCAAAATTTAAAGCAGAACCTCTTAGATTCTGTGCAAGATTATACAAATGAGTTTTATACGCTGTCTATACGTATAAAGCATCAAGAAACTAATGAACATATGGCTGCTACATATGTGAATGGCCTGAAATTCTCTATTCAAGATGAATTGAGCATGCATCAACTCAATAGTATGGAAGAGGCTTACGAATTGGCTCTAAAGGTAGAACAAAAACAAAATAGACAATACCGTCAAAGGAATAGAGGAGGAAGAAGGGGTACATCAACCCCATTTCGAGGAGGTTCAAATTATGGTAGGGGAGAGTCATCCCATGGATTGGAAAAACAAGTAGATACTCGACAAGATCCTCTGAATCAAGAATGAGGAAGGGGATTTCAAAGAGGTAGAGGTTATGGTAGTGGTAGAGGATGGGAAAACTAGAGAAGGCCTTTCACTTGTTCTAGATGTGGAGAAGAAGGTCATAGGGCATTTGAATGCTCAAGTTATAAAATGCAAGAAATAAATCAAGGAGGACAACCTAGGGTGAACCTGATTCAAATGCAACAGGAAGTGGAAGGGATAGAACTAGAGGTTCTACCAGATGTGGGAGAAAGTCTCATGATGAGAAGAGCAATGGTGATTCCAGAGAAGGAGAAGACACAAGCCAAAAGCTCTGATGGTTCATGGATTCGAACCAATATCTTTAGAACTAGATACACTTCGGGTGGCAAGGTATGTCAAGTTATTATTGATGGAGGTAGTTGTGAAAATATGGTTTCTAAAGAAATGGTAGAAAAATTGAATTTACACTGTGAAAAAAATCCTCATCCGTACTGCATTGCATGGTTTGAAAAGAGAAATGAAGTCACTGTTAATAAAAGATGCCTAATTAAGTTTAGCATAGGGAAGATCTATCAAGATGAGATATGGTGTGATGTTGTCCCAATGGATGCCTATCATGTGTTATTGGGAATGCCATGGTAGTATGATAGAAAAGTATGCATGATGGAGAGAAAAATACATACACCTTTTGGAAAGATGGCTCTAAGGTGATTTTATTGGCTCTCAAGGATGAAGGAAAAGGTGAGACCATGTTCTCTAAAAGAGATATTGTTAAAAAAATGAAGGTGATAGGGTGTTACTATGCATTAGTAGTGAAAAAAGGTGAAGAGGAAGACATTTCAGTTCCCCCATAAGTAGCAGAGCTATTGGAAGAACTTCTTGATGTTTTACCTGATGAATTGCCTAATGGTCTACCACCAAAGAGAGATATTTAGAATCATATTGATTTGATTCCAGGAGCAACTCTACCCAACCAAGAAGCTTATAGAATGAATCCAACATAACATGTAGAGTTGAATAAGCAAGTAACAGAACTCATAAGTAAAGGTGTGGTGAGAGAGAGCATGAGGCCATGTGTTGTACCTACATTGTTGACCCCAAAAAGAGATGGATCATGGAGGATGTGCACTGATAGTAGAGAAAATAATAAGATTACCATCAAGTATCAGTTTCCTATACCTTGTATGGAGGACATGATGGATGTCCTTGCAAGGGCCAAATATTTCAGCAAGATCGACCTACAAAGTGGCTACCACCAAATCTGGATCTGAGAAGGGGATGAGTGGAAGACAACCTTAAGACTGGAGATGGATTATATGAGTGGATGGTTATGCCATTCAAGTTATCAAATGTACCTAGCACATTTATGAGATTGATGAACACTATACTACAAACTTCCATTGGTAATTTTGTGGTATTTTATTTTGATGTTATTTTGGTATTTAGTAACAACAAAGAAGAGCACCTACAACACTTGAGGATCATCTTTGGTGTGTTGAGGAAGGAGAAGCTCTATGCCAATTTGAAGAAATGCAGGTTCATGCAGAATAGTTTGGTTTTTTTAGGCTGTCATTTCTAAAGATGGTGTCAGAACAGATCCAAAAAAGGTCAAGGCAATTCTAGAATGGCCTAGTCCAAGCAGCATCATAGAGGTAAAAAATTTTCATGGCTTGGCCACTTTCTATCAAAAGTTCATTCAAAATTTTAGTAGTATTGTAGCTCCTATAATAGATTGCATGGACCAAGGATGCTAAGGAGAAATTTAAGTATTTGAAGCAAAAGGTAACAAAAGCACCTATACTTGCATTGCCAAATTTTGATAAAGTATTTGAAGTAGAATGTGATGTCTCCCATGTGGGAATAGGTGTTGTGCTTAGCCAATTTGGAAAACTTATAGCTTTCTTTAGTGAAAAGTTGAATGAAGTGAGAAAGAATTATTCTACTTATGATTTGGAATTTTATACAATTGTTCAAGCATTGAGGCATTGGAGACATTATCTAGTTCCCTAGGAGTTTGTATTATTTATAGATCATATTGCACTGAGATACTTGAACACACAAATAAAGTTGAATAGTAGGCATGCCAAGTGGGTCTCTTTTTTACAAGGTTACAATTTTGTGTTGAAGCATAAGTCAAGAAAACAAAATCAGGTTGTAGATGTGTTAAGTAGGCGTGTTGCACTTTTGACCACAATAGAAACTGAGGTGATTGGTTTTGATGCCATCAAAAATTTGTATGAGTCTCATGATGATTTTAGGGAGATTGTGGAACAATTGAAGGCACCAGTATCTGGTAACTTGGATCACTTTAGGGGTGAATATTTTATGCAAGATGGGTATCTATTTAAAGGAAAACAACTATGCATACCAGCTAGCTCTATGAGGGAAAACATTATCAGAGATTTTCATAATAGTGGGTAGGCTGGACATTTTGGCAAGGACAAGACAATAGCCTTGATAGAAGATAAATATTACTAGCCAAAGATGAAAAGGGATATAACTAACTATGTAACAAGGTGTAGAATTTGCCAAGTGGCTAAGGGACATTCACAAAATATAGGGTTGTATATGCCATTACTAGTACCAACTACACCATGGACAGATTTGAGCATGGACTTTGTGTTGGGACTTCCACATACTTAATGAGGTAATGACTCCATTTTTGTATTTGTTGATAGGTTCTCCAAGATGGCTCATTTTATTGCATGTAAGAAAACTAATGATGCAATGAGGGTAGCAGAGTTATTTTTTTCAGAAGTTGTTTGACTACATGGTGTTCCAAAGACTATTACCTCTAATAGGATACCAAATTCCTCAGTCATTTCTGGAGGACTTTATGGAAGAAGATGGGGACTAAGTTATAGTTTAGTAGTACTTATCATCCTCAAACAGATGGGCAAACAGAGGTAGTCAATTGAAGTTTGGGAAATTTGTTGAGGTGTATTGTTGGAGAAAAGCCAAAATAATGGGACGTGGTATTACCCCAGGGTGAATTTGCCTATAATAGTTCTATTAAAAGATCAATGAGAAAGTCCCCTTTCTAGATTGTGTATGGCAAGAATCCTTAGGGTGTTCTAGATTTGGTACAACTACCAATGAAAGATAGGGTCAGTGATGATGGGAAAGCATTTGCAGAACACCTTCAACAGTTGCAGAAAGATGTGAGATAGAAGTTGCAAGATAGTAACGAGAGGTACAAGAATACAGTGGATACTAGTAGGTGACATTAAACATTCAATGAAAGTGACTTAGTGATGGTATATTTGAGAAAAGAGTGGTTTCCTACTGGAACATACCACAAGTTGAAGTACAAGAAAATTGGTCCTTGCAAAATTACAAAGAAGATCAATGATAATGCATATGAGGTCAGTTTACCAGATGATCTTGATATTTCTCTTGTGTTTAATATTTTTGATTTATATGCATTCCATGGTGAGGATGATGCTAAAGATAGTCAACAAGAAGTGGCATGGCACCACCACATTCCCCATAAGAAGAAGGAAAAGATTGCACAGGTTCTTAATAAGAAAACTACCTACACTCGACAAGAGCATTACAATAAGTATTTAGTATAGTGAGAAGGATTGCCACCAATAGATAGCATGTGGATTATAGAGTGGGAAGTGCAAAGGTTAGATCCAATCAAATGGCAGTAGTTCAAAGACAATCACTTATAGGAGTTGCATTCTTTTCAACCAGAGGAGAATGATGCAGGGACTTCCAGAGGTCGGAACTTTTGAATTGGATATGGGATTTCTATAAAATTTTACAGGTGGATGCGTTATGAGGTGGCATGTGGTTTTCCAACCGACCCTAGTCATTTGGACCTTGTCTTGGCACTTTTTTGGGGCTTGAAACTTTCATCTTGGCCCTCAAAATGGCAATTTAGTATTTTTTTCCTAGTTTTTTAAAAGTTACTTTTTTTAATAACTTGAAACCCATGTTTGGAATTTAGGATGTTAGTTGGCTTTTCATCCTACCTTAGCTTTAGGAAGTATTTTGCGAAAAAATATGATTCTCAAGATATGAATGTAAAATTACCTAAAATGGTAAAATCTGACAATTGTCAAAATTTGCCAAAAAAGGTAAATTTTTTATTATTTTGTTTTCTTGGATATAAGAAAGTTTTCTCTCATTGTAGAAATAGAGTTGGTGAATAGAAGTTTTTTTTTCCAGTATTCCAAATCTTTGGCTCTCACACATGATTAATGGCACAATTTTATTGAGTATATGTTGTTGGCTCCATCAAGTTGGTGATATTATGTTTTTGTTGCTTGGTTTCCAAGTTCTTTTGAGAAATTTTGAATAATAAAGGAAACAATGTGTTGTAAAGATGTTCTATGTTGCAGAGTAGTGTTCTAGTTTTTCTCCGCATTTCTTATATATTGAAGATATATTCATGCGGTTTGACTATGTTGTTTAGAGGTATTTATAGATGCTACATTTAGAATTTGGCATGCTAGATTGTTGTGTAGAGGGACGCGTGTTCACCAATATGAAGACACTGATTTGCAAAGGTTTGCAGAGATGTCTAGGAGAAATGTCTTTGCTCCGCATTTCTCTGCAAAGTGGTCTTAGGTTTTATGGTTCTAGAAGTGTGCTTATAAGGTTCATATCTTTCTTTAATTGAAGTTGTTCATGGTTTGATGCTTTGGAAGTTTATTTGTAGAGATACAGTGCATGACAGAGATAGTTAAGCATACCAGATAAACAGGATAAGGATGTGCAGCAAGTGAAAGTTATTGCAGAGGAATTTGTTGGATTTCATGATGTTTCATGATGTTTGTAGAATACTATAGATTGTTTTAAAGCATGGTATATGGTCCACAAAGTTGTTTTTAGCCTTGTAGAATCATGTACTTAAAAGTTCATGGTGTTAACACAGGTTTGGCTGACCTTGGGTGTTTACACTAATTACAGAGTTGTTTTGGTGATTGTGGAGGCATGGAGTGGTGTGCTTGGATGAATTTAGGTCTGATCAAAGGTGTGTTGTGATCCACCTTCATTCTTTTCCACTGCGGGAATGTTTTGGGTTTGACCTAATTTGAATTTGTGAAATTAAGGAGTCTTATCGACATTGGAGAAAATTCTTTAGGATGAAGACAGTATAAATAAGTGTCAAGGGATCATGAAAGGGTGTGCACGTGATGTACGTGATGTGAATAACAATGTGGTAGAATGTGTGGTGTAGTACAAGCTTTCATGTGTTAGATTATTGGATGTAGTGAGTAGAAGGTGTCTACAATTCTTCAGTATGACTGGGAAGGTGTTGATGGTGTTGTGGTGGAATTCTTTGCTGCATTGAGATAGTATTCTCCTTGTAACAATATTCTCTATCTTCTTCTCTATTCTAGCAGTGAGACTTTCTTTTGTGTAGTGAGCCTTTTGGAAATGAGCACTCTAGTAGTGAGCCTATTATTTTTTGATGTTGATATTACTTTATACTGTGAGCTAATCATCACCGTGGTTTTCCCCTTCTTAGGTTTTCCATGTAAATCTAGTGTTGTCTTGTGTTTGATGTTGATTTGATTTAGTTTCTATTGTTTTCTTTCATGCCTAATCATCATAATAGTTTAATGGTTAATTGAATTGATGTGGATCTAAATATGTTTGAAGGTTTTGGAATTATAGGTTACAACTAATTCACCCCCCCGCCTCAGTTGTCTTGTGCATTCAACATCTTCCACTCCACATATATATGTAGCAATTTACCATTAGACTTTGAAAACATAAAAATGACCTTTGATATGCTATTTATACCTCAACTTATATTCCTCCTACATCTTTAAAATTTTATCAAATACACATCCTTGTAGATATGATTGGACCTAATATTATTCCCCTTGTATCTCAAAATTGTTCAAGTATTGGGGGTCTAGTTCTATATTAGAATGTAGCCCAGGAATTCAAGAATACAAATGTAACAAATATTAAAATTAAATAGGATTGTTATGTATTAATTTAAACCATGTATTTATATATTTGCAAGTTTTAAATCTATAAATATTTTAAATGCATGTATTGTTTTTTTTTTAATGCACTTGGTAAACTTTTTAACGTGACCAGCAACGCTGGTGCGACATGCCCTCTAGCTCCACGTGAATGCTTTTGCCCAGAGCAATAAACCAGTGAGGCCACAACATAGGGGAACTCATCCCCTAGAAATAACACTTCAAACTTGCGAGCGCGTTGGCCCAACGCAGGCATAAAGATTGTGAGCTCGTTGGCCTAGCAGGGGTTTGAACTCTAGTGGCTACCACTACAACCGAGCAACTTAACCACTGAACCACACCCTTATCAGATAATGCATGTATTGTTATGTATTTAAATGTTTAAATGTATTGCTATGTAAAATTTTATTTTAAACCATGTCTTTATTTATTTGAAAGTTTTAAATGTATAAATATTGTGCATTTAACATCTCAATGTATGAGTATTTAAATTTATATTTCATTTTTGTAATTACAACTCTAGTTCAAGTTTACTCATGTGGATTAGCTACCAAACTATGAGTTTTTAATAGAACAAGTTTTACAACATGATCCCCCCCTTCAAAACCCCACCCAACTACCCCCCACCCAAACCCCCCAACCTCTCCCCACCCAAAACCCCTCCAAATCCCCTCACCCCAAAAACAACCCCTACAAAACTCCCCACCTCCATTTGATGATGCTTTCTTGTGAGAAACTATAAATAAGAACATAACCATACTATAGGAAAAAAATGATTTTATCTAAAATGAGCCAAACATGCCTCCACATGTTGAATGGTTTGCATATTCAATGCAAACCATTGTTGGTTCTATTAGATTGATTGATGTAGATATAGACGAATTCTATCTTTGGAGCGAGGAGATGAGGTAATTATATTCAGATGGACTATCATATAGATGTTGATATGCACCAGACAATTGAGATGGGTGGGGTGAATCAGTTGTCAAAAAAACTTAAACACTTTCTACAATTAAACAATCATCACTTAGCCACAATTATTATGATTTAACAATGAGTGCATGAAATTAGAAACTTAACCACATATACAACATCAAACACAAGAGACACCAGATTTACGTTGAAAACCCCAAGGTGGGGAAAAACCATAGAGAGGATTAACTCTCAATATATATTACAATCTTGAAATAGTGATGTTCAGGCTTGGTCACCCCACGGGCCTAAACATACTGGCTTACTGCCATGAAGAACAACTAGATCTAGTAGGCTCACTGCCTCAACCCTAAACCTAGCAAGATTACAATAAGGGTTGTTAAACCCTGAGGGCTATTAAACCCCACTGGTGGCTTACTACTAGATTCACTGCCATGATCAACACCTTTCTTTATTGTGAATAAACAAATCCTTGGCTCTGCTCTTCATCTACCCTACTCTTCCTCTGCTTTGCTCTTCCTCTTCTTTCCTCTACCTCTTCTCTACTCTGCCTTTGGACCTTTCATAATATCTTATCATTTCCACTCAAGGACAACTTTTCCACTACTCAGCTACAAGTATTTATACATTACATCAACCTTGGAATGATCATCAAGGTCAACATCAACCATTGGAACAATCTCCAAGGTTGGTATTACAAACATTTACATAATAGGTCTTGACCTATTGCAACATCATGCAAAGGGAATGAAATGTGGATCACACCATGCCTTAGCTGGGAATCAAACATGATCTTCCACTCCACAACATGCTTCCACAATCTTCTAGAGATCTCTGCAATCACTGGGATCAACCAGGTCAGCCAAGACTAGTTATACGCTACGTTATCTAGGAACAATTTTCACACACCATCTCAATTTCTTAATGCAAACCAAATTCCATATAGGAACATGATTAGGAGACATCCACAAGCATGCTATAATCATCAGGAGCAATTGTACGAACCTGAACCACTTTATATATAGGAATGTTCTCACTAAAACACATGAACTTTACTGCCTTCAACTGTCATAAAAGAAAGATAGCTTGTGGACCACCAAACCATGAACCATTGCAACTGTATGTACTTATCATCATCCCAAACTTCCCTCTAGAACTACAGAGAAAAATACTTTATTGCAGAGGAATGTAGAGTCAAATACTGTCTTCCTATCTCAACTGAACTTACAGAAAAAGTGGGCTTCACTCTAGTGAACACAACTCACTCAGATCTTCATGTGGATGGCTCATACCTGAAATGTAGCATCCTTAGACATACCTCTAACTTACTTCCAATCCAAAAACCACTATCTTCAAGAAGGAATAAATACGAAATAGTTTACCAGACTATTCTTCAGCATAATTGTATGTACTGCACTTCTCTATAACTCACTTGTTTCTTCCGGAGAGGCTAATTTTCTCAATATCCTGAACATACAAGTCTTCTAAACAAGTAATAGAATAAGATACAGTTGACACCAATGACAATAAGAATATGTTGACATCAATGACAACATCGATTAGGAACATACTTGTAACAATCTCCCCCTTTGTCATTGATGGCAACATATGATGTGAAAAACTACAACAACCATCAAGACAAGATTCTCCCCCTTTCTCTTTGCACACCTACACTCTTTCTTTATCCAAAATTCTCCCCCTTTCTCTTACACATCTACACTCTAAGTTTTTCACATGACTTCTCTCTCCCTTTTATATTAATGGCAAAGGTCACATACTTGCACTCTTCTGCTCTAATCTAATCTTTCCTTTGAACTCTCTGACTACTCCCCCTGGGAAGTAGCCCTAAAAAGAATCAATTAAGACATCTGAACACTTCTAGACTAATGCACTATTATGCATCTTAGTTTAGAGAAGGAGGGGTGATGACCCCTAACTTTTCTCTAAGATACTCAAAAGTATCCTTGGGCAAAGGCTTGGTAAAGATATCTATAATCTAATCCTTGGTAGAAACATACTCCAACTTGATTTCATTCTCTGTCACTTTTTCTCTTAGGAAATGATACCTAATGGATGTGTTTGGTCCTTGAATGCATCACTGGGTGCTTTTATATGTTTATGGAACTTGTGTTGTCACAAAAGATTGCAATAGGTTCTTCATACACAACTTTGATATCCTTCAAAGTCTGCTTCATCCATAACACTTGAGTGCAACTGCATGCTACTGCAATGTATTCTACCTTTGTAGTAGATAGGGATATTGAATCCTATTTCTTGTTCAACCAAGATACTAATCTTTTTCCCAAGAAGAATGCACCTCCACTTGTACTTTTTCTTTCATTCACATCTCTGACCTAATCTGCATTAGTATATGCACTGAGAACAAAGTCACTATCCCTGTGGTACCACAAACCATAATCTATTGTACCTTTTAAATATCTCAAAATTCTCTTAACTGTCATCACATGTGATTCCTTGGGTTCTTCCTGAAATCTTGCCACAAGACACATTGCAAGCATTATGTCAGGTCTAGTTTGAGTCAGATAAAGTAATCCTCCAATCATAGATCTATACTTTTTCTGGTCTGCCAAGGGTGAGTTATCATCTTTTCTCAACTTATAACCAGTTATCATAGGTGTCCATACTGGTTAGAGTCTTCCATCCCAAATTTCTTTAACAACTCTTTCACATACTTGGACAGAGAAATGAAGATACCCTTATCTAATTGACTTATTTACAGACCTAAAAAGAAGTTCATCTCTCCAAACATAGACATTTTAAATTCATTTTACATTTCTCCAGCAAAAACTAAGCACATACCTTCATTGCCTCCAAAAATAATATCATCAACAAAAATTGTAACAATTAGGGTTTGTTCATCATCGATATTGAAGTAGAGATTACTATCTGTAGTGCCTTTACTGAACTCAATTTGTATCAGGTACCTGTCCAACCATGCATACCATGCCCTGGGAGCTTGTTTTAATCCATACAATGCTTTCTTCAATTTGCATACCATATCCCCTTGTTCTGATGACTGAAATCCTTTTGTTTGTTCAATGTAGACTTCCTCTTCCAACTCTCCATTTAAGAAGGTAGACTTGACATCCATTTGATAAACCTTGAAATCTTTGTATGCTGTAAAATCCAGAAACATCCTTATTGCTTCAATCCTTGCTACCGGAGCAAAATTTTCTTCAAAGTCTATTCCTTCAACATGAGCGTATCCTTTGCATACCAATCCTTCTTTGTTTCTTACCACTTCACCATTCTCATTCATTTTGTTTCTGAAGACCCACTTTGTACCAATTGCATTCTTGTCTGCTAGTCTGGGAACAAGATACCAAGTCTGATTCTTCTCTATCTGCATCAATTCTTCTTCCATGGCCTTTATCCAATTCTCATCTTTGCATGCCTCATCCATAGCTTTAGGTTCAATCTTAGAGATCAGATAGAAATTTACTTATTCTTCTACAGCTTTTCTTCTGGTTAAGATCCCTTTGCTCTTATCTCCTATGATTTGATTTTCAAAGTGATTGATTCTTACATACCTTGGTGTTTTGGTAGCACTTATTGGAGCTAGTTCTTCTTCATTTGTTTTGTCTTCATTCTATATCACTTGTAAAACATCTAGATCATTTGACTCATATCCACTTGATCTTGAAGACCTTTCCTTACATTCATCAACTTTAACATTTGCACTTTCAATGATCTTGTTCATCCTCTTATTGTAGCACTAGTAAGCCTTTCTCTTGGTGGAGTAACCAAGGAAGGTTCCTTCATCACATCTAGCATCAAACTTGCCTAAATCTTCTTCTCTTTTGATATAACATCTGCTACCAAAAACTTTGAAATATTGTATAGTGGGAACTCTACCATGCCACAATTCATAAGGAGTCTTTGAGCCATTACCTTTTACTTGAACTCTATTTAGGATATATACTGCGGTGTGAATTGCTTCTCTCCAATATGCTTTTGGAAGATGAGCTTCCTTCATCATGGTTCTAGCAGCTTCTTGAACTATTCTATTTTTCCTTTCAACAACTCCATTTTGTTGTGGAGCTCTGGGCGCAGATAGCTGTCTCTTTATTCCATGCTCTTCACAAAATCAACTGAATTCATTTGATGTGAACTCTCCTCCTCTATCAGATCTCAAACATTTGATTTTCAATTCCATCTCATTTTCAACCATTGCCTTAAATGCCTTGAATTTATCTAGAGCTTTAGCTTTCTCTTTCAAAAAGGTGACCCAATTCATTCTAGAATAGTCATCAATGAGCAACATGAAATACCTATCTCCTTGCAAACTTCTTACTCTGGTAGGTCCACATAAATCTATATGCACTAGCTCAAGTAGTCCTCTAACTGATTGATCCTTGCTTTTGAAACTTGTTATTGTTTGTTTCCCAAATTGACACTCCTTGCAAACTGGATTAGCAGGCTTCACAAGCTTAGACAAATTTCTAACAATCTATGCAATACTTATCTTCATAATATTATCAAAATTTATGTGACACAACCTTCTATACCATAACCAACTCTCATCAATCTGAGTCAACAAGCAATAGTTCTTAGTTCCTTTCAAGTGATAGATATTACCTCTGGTCTTCTTACCAGTTGCAATGATTGTTCCGGAGCTTTCCCAGATCTTGCATCCATTTTCCTTGAAGCTTAAGTTGTATCCCTTGTCACATATGTAACCCACACTTAGAAGATTGTTCTTTAATCCTTTCATAGACAAGACATCTTTAGTATTATGCTTTCCATCAAAAGAAATAGATCCTTTTCCACAAATCCTACTAGTTGTATCATCTCCAAACCTAACCAGTCCACCATCATATCTTTCCAAACTTACAAACTTACTTTTGTCACCAGTCATGTGGTGAGAGCAACCACTATCAATAACCCATTCATCTTTGTCCTTAATGACCTAAGCATTCAAAGCACTTTCCACTAGTTTTTCTTCCTTCATATAGCTAGAAGAATTAGTAGACACAAGATCTTCCTTAATAGAAATGAACAAGCATTCATTTATAGAGGGATTAGCATTATCTGGTTCACCATTATTTGATACTCTTTCATCATCATCAAAATCATCAACATAATAACACTTCTTTTGGGTCCTAGGCCTGTTCTCATATCTTCTATTTCTTTCAATTCTTTCAAGACATCTGGAAGCAAAATGACCTACTTTACCACATGAAAAACATTTGAAAGGTAATTTTCCTTTATACTTACCAGATCCTCTTTGCATCCTATCCACAAAGTTGGCTTCAACTTCATCTATCTCATCATCAGATTCTACCTTATACTTTTCTGATCTGGAAGTACTTTCAAGAGTACTGGCTTTGAAGGTAGTCTCAACTTTTGGCAGAACATCATCCAACTCCCACATTTCAAAAGCAATAAGCTTACTAAGCAACTGATCCCTATTGATTGTTTTTAATTGCATGAATTCTTCAATTGTAGCTACCTTGTGACAATAGGACTTGGGTAGAGATCTGAGTATTTTCATAACAATTTCCTTCTTTTCAAGAGTTCTGCCTATGGTTTTTATCCCTATAACAAGTTCAGCAACTCTTTACATAAAAGATGGTATGTTTTCATCATTGTTCATCTTCAAGCTTTCATATTTCACTTTCAGACTTTATAACTTGGCTTCCTTCATACAGATTTTTTAACTTTTCCCATACCTTATTCGTAGTTTCAAGATCCACCACTTTTGTCAGTATTGAGTCAGTTAATGAGCTTAGCAGAGCACCTGATGTAGAGGGCACAAGGGAAGCAACAACACAAGATAAGTTTGTTCTCCTTAGCCCACTCACCCACTCACCTAGCCTTCAACCAACCAATCAAAGGCACATTCAAGTGTATATTATAGATTTGTTGCCTAGACTTCTATTCAGCCTTCAAGGCTTCTCCCACACCTTGAGGTAGGTCTGCAAACACCTTCTATGTAGTTGGTTTGATCTCCAACTTCCCAAAACTCTTCAACCTATACCTTGACTAGTAAGGCTACTAGCTCTCCAAACTAGGTTTTCTCAACAAAACTTGACAAAATCCCAAATGACCAAGCAAGCAAATGATGGTTTTAGATACCCTTTATGGGACCCTATCAAACTCCCAAGTCTCATGTTCCAACTCCACTCTAGCAATCCAGAACACTCATTAGGTCTCTAGGCCTAATTGATCAGGTTAGGGCTAGGTTACAAAGTAAGTGCTCAAAATTGGGTGCATAGGTCAGGGGCAAGAATTTGGAATGTCTCTACCATGCCTAAAAAACTCAAAACCATCATCTATTTGCTCACCCTATCAGGATTCTATCATCTACAACCTCAAATAGCATGAATTTCAGTCAAATACATAGAGATATTTGACCTAGAGCATCACCTTAAAAATAGAAGATGACCTTTCCCAGAAAAAAGCTTTTGGAATCAAGTAGTATACACCCCTAGCCTGCATTTCACCGAGTGGCATGAAATTTCATCAGTGGGAAAGCATTCTAGGACCAAATTTGTGGGGCAGCCCTAGAAAACAGGGTTTCTAGACCTATTTTGAAAGAAAAATCAATAACTTGTGACACTGACCACTTCAAGACCTCAAACTAGTTTCATTGGAACCCTGACTCCAAGCACTTTCAAAAAAATGACATTTGCACACATGACAAGTCTGTACAGTCTATACACAGTAAGAAAAGTAGGAAAATTTGCTATTTTCTGTAGTTTCCATGCCTCAAAACTTCCTACCAGATGTCCTCTGTCATACAGGAGTGAATTACCATGTTTTTACAACCATTCCAGTTGGTATCTAACTTCAAAAGGCAGATACAACCACCCAAACCAAGTTTCAACCGGCCAATGTGTCATTGACACTATTGGCAACTTGTTACACTATGGAGTTTTTGCATTTTCAAGAGGATGGCGATTAGGTTTTCTTGTCAAATGGAATCAAATGACCATCACACTCCTTAGACCATGCTAAAACACTAAGACAACTCAAACAGACTCAAAAATCCAATATTAGACCTTCTAGGCCTAAGTGGCACAACTAGGTCCAAGTGGACTAAGAAGGATATGAGGTTTATAAAGTTACCCCAGACCTCTTGACCACTCAAGAATAGACCTTCCAACATGGCTATGAAAAGCCTTATTACAAAACACATCAAACAAAAACTCAACTTATCAAAAGATGCTATCAAAATGCTTATAGGGATCAAGCTGCTCATAGGTGCCCTGCACCATACACCCACTGTCAAAGAGAACTCAAGTCTCTTGAGTTGGAATGTTGTCAAAGGTGAAACCTGCCTTCTCAATGTCTGCTCGACTCATCCAAGTGGCATCCTCCTGAGGTTTGTTTAGCCACTTCACCAAATAGTCATGATAGGTGTGCCTTCTAGTTTGTTTTGCAATCCTCTTGTCCAAAATGCACTCAATCAGATTTGGAGATGAAGGAATGAGTTCCTGGAGTGTCTGATCAGTTTGATCTTCTTCAACAACAGTCTGAGGATCAGTTCCTTTATAGGGATAAAGGTCTGAAACATTAAAAATTGGAGACAAAGCAATGCCATCTAGAAGTCTGATTTTATAGGCATTTTCTCCACATTTCTTGTGCACTTCACAAGGCCCAATCTTCTTCATGAGTAGCTTGGTATGTTTACCTGCAGGGAGCCTCTCCTTCTTCAGATGGACCATTACCAAATCACCTTCCTTGAACTGCAAATCCCTTCTTTTCCTGTCAGTAAACTGTTTGTACTTCTGTGAAGTGGATAGCAATTTCTGTTGTACTTGTTCATGGACATCCTTCATGACTTGAATGAAGTCTTCAGCCAAGGGACTGTTGTTTTCTAGTCCTTTAACCTCCCTTAGTTCTAAAATACCCCTTGGGTGAGTGCCATAAGCAATTTGGAAAGGAGACAGGCCAGTGCTTCTATTGACAGTGTCATTGTATGAGAACTCTGCCTGAGCCAAAATTGAATCCCAACTAGCA
Organism: Cunninghamia lanceolata; assembly: GCA_027924645.1. NCBI lineage: Eukaryota > Viridiplantae > Streptophyta > Pinopsida > Cupressales > Cupressaceae > Cunninghamia > Cunninghamia lanceolata. The sequence continues at coordinate 4,597,939 of BSBN01001709.1, read as the reverse complement.
CCCTGCTCCTTTGTGAGGTATCTTAGGAGGTTGCCAAGAGACCTATTAATCACCTCTATTTGTTTATCAAACTGAGGGTGATAGGCAGATGATAATGACAAGTTTGTACCTAGTCTCTTCCATAGTGTCCTCCAGAAGTGTCCTATGAACTTGGGGTCTCTGTCTAAGATGATTAACAAAGGTAAACCATGTAATCTGACTATTTCCTTGAAGAAAAGACCTGCTATGTGTGAGGCATCATGTGTGGTTTTACAAGGGATGAAGTGAGCCATTTTTTAGAACATATCTACAACCACAAAGATGCTATCATGTCCATTCTTGGTCCTGGGCAAACCAAGTACAAAGTCCATGCTGATGGAATCCCAAGGTTTTGAAGGAATAGGTAGGGGAGTGTATAAACATGCATTTGATGTGTGCCCCTTTGCTCTTTGGCAAATTTGACAAGTTTTAACAAACTTCCTTACATCGGTTGGATATTTGGGCCAAAAACAGTACCTCCTAACCAATTCTAGGGTCTTGTCAATACCAAAGTGACCTGACATGCTGCCACAATGCTTTTCCTTGATTATATTCTCTCTAATAGACCCTCTTGGGATACACAACATGCTACCCTTGAAAAGATATCCATCTTGCAACAAAAAATTAGAAAAATCAGTATTATACCTTCCTGTCATGGCCTTGCAAGATAGGTATGGCTCTTTAAAGTCTTCATCTGCTGCATACTGATCCTTGATGGCTTGAATACCTATACTTTCCAACTGTATGGTCTGCACAACAAGATTCCTCCTACTTAAGGCATCGGCTACCTTATTGGCCACTCCTTTCTTGTGTTTTATGGAGAAGGTGTATGCTTGGATGTACTCCATCCACTTGACATGTCTATGATTCAACTTTTGCTACCTATTCAAGAAGCTTAATGCATGGTTATCAATAAAAACTATAAATTCCTTTGGCAATAAGTAGTGTCTCCATTTCCTCAATGATTGAACCATAGCATATAACTCTAGATCATAGGTGGAGTAATTTTGTTTTGCCTCATTTAACTTCTCACTAAAGAAGGCTACAGGCCTCCCATCTTGACTTAAGACTCGCCCAACAACCCTCTTACTTGCATCACACTCTACCACAAAGACCTTGTCAAAATTAGGTAGCACTAGGACTGGTTTTTCTGAAATTTTTTTCTTTAACAGTTCAAAGGCTTGAGTGGCCTCATTTGTCCACACAAATACACATTTCTTGCCCCCTTGTATGGTGTCAATAAGTGGAGCACAAATACCACTAAACCCTCTAATGAATTTTCTATAAAAGCTACACAAACCATGGAAACTCCTTACCTCAGAGGCTGTTGTAGGTGTTGGCCAATTGAGAATGGCTTCAACCTTACTTGGATCCATTTTTAGGCTGCCCTTGGAGATGACAAACCCCAAGAATATCAACTCTTCTTGTAGGAAGACACATTTGTCAAGGTTGATTCTCAACTTCTCCTCTTGAAGCCTCCTGAGCACTTGATGGATATGTCTTATGTGATCTTCCTTGCTATCACTAAAAATTAGTATATCATCCAAATACACAACAATAAACATGTTAAGGAAAGGTTTTAGCACTTCATTCATCAATCTCATGAAGGTGCTTGGTGCATTTGACAAGCCAAAAGACATGACAACCCATTCAAATAGTCATTCATTGGTTTTGAAGGCGGTTTTCCACTCATCCCCTTCCCTTATCCTGATTTGGTGATAACCACTTTTTATATCTATCTTGGTAAAGTACTTAGCCCTACCCAAGCAATCCATTAAATCTTCTATTCTAGGCATTGGAAATCTATACCTGATAGTGATTTTATTAATGGCCCTAGAATCAGTGCATAGCCTCCATGTACCTTCCTTCTTGGGTGCAAGTACTGCAGGTACTGCACATGGACTAATACTCCTCCTAATAAGTCCTCTATCCAACAAATCTTGGATTTGCCTTGCCACTTCTGCATTTTGCTCTGGAGTCAACTTGTAGGCTGCTTGGTTTAGTAGGGTGGATCTAGGGATGAGATCAATGCAATGACTAATGTCCCTCTTTGGTGGAAGGGCATCCTTACCTTCATCGGCTATCACATCCTGAAACCTCTCCAATAGTTCTTCCACTTCCTTGGGTCCAATCCTCCTAAGAGGTTATTGCACTTTGACCTTCTTGGGATTCACATCTTTGGGCTTGATGACCACTGCAAAACATGGCACTTTCTCTTCCTTGAGGTTAGCCAAAAACTATTTTTCACCTACCAACATAACTGAACTAGAAGTGACTTTCTCTTTGCAATCATTAATCAAAGGAGTCATTGTAAACTTTTCACCATTCTTGGACAAATGAATTACATTGTTCTTACCATCATGTTGGGCACTTGTGTCATGTTGCCAAGGCCTTCCAAGAAGAAGGTGGCATGCATCCATATCCACTATCTCACAAAGAACCTTATCATGATATTCACCTATCTTGAATTCAACCCAACATTGCTCTTTCACCATAATTTGTTGTTCCTTGGTTAGCCAAAAGACTCTATAGGGGTTAGGATGAGGCATTCTTTCCAATCCTAACTTAGTCACCATTTCATTAGAAGCCAAATTTTCAGAGGAACCTGAATCTACTATTACCTTGCAAACTTTTGTTTTCACCTTGCAAGTGGTTCTGAACAAGTTATTTCTTTGGGGCTGCTCCTTGGTGGCTGGCATGATGAGTGACCTGTTAAACATGATGCATTCTCCACTCTCAGGTGTTGCAGACTTGGAAGAGGCTGTTTGGTATGATGTGGTGCTTTGACAGTCCTCTTCTTGAAGGAGTTGCACTCTTCTCTCTTTCTGATTTGCAGCAGTGTTTCCCATCTTCTCCAGGCATCTAAAGGACTGATGTCCAATTTGATTGCAAGAGAAACACCTTCCAGTAAACACATTGGGACCTCTGCCCCCACTTCTTCCTCTACCATTACCTCTCCCTCTAAACTGACCCTGATTTGCACTATTTTTATCAGCCTGCCCTTGGCTGCCTTCTTATGATCCGCCACCTTGGAGTCTAGAGAAATTATTTCTGTTTTGAAATCTGCCTCTACCCCTAAAGTTCTGATTTCCTCTACCTCTACTGCTGCTGTATGAATCATCTTTTCTTCTTTGTTTATCCTCAATTCTCAATGCCATTTGAAAACACTTATGGACTGTTTCCAGGTTAAAGAGAGTTAATTCATCTTGAATGGAGAACTTGAGGCCATTAAGATACCTTGCAAGCTTCTGTTTTTCATTATCAGGCATCTTGGCTTTCAATGTCATCTTGTGAAACTCCTCTGTGTAGGTGCTCACGTCCATGTCCTCTTATCTCAAGTTGTGCAACTTCTTGTTCAAGTTGACTTCATAATCCTCAAGGACAAATTGCTTCTTGATTTCAAGTACCATCTTCCTCCATGTAGAGATAGGGTTCCTATCATCTTCTATCCTTTCATTTTGAATAAAATTCCACCAACTCAAGGCTGGTCCTTTCATTCTTGATTTGGCAATCTTCACTTTCTAATTTTCTGCCACTTCTTCACATTCAAAATAGTTCTCCATTGCCTCAATCCAATCAAGGCACTCCTCTAGATTCATCTTACTAGGAAACATAGGTAAGTATGCCTTAGTGTCCTTCCTACTCAACTTTCCAAGTGCATCTAGGAATTGTCTCTCTGACATGCCTCCTTGTGGCTCTTCCATAGGTACTTCTTTTTCCTCATCTTGATCCTCTTCATCTGAATCCAAGATGACCTCTGGCTTCTTCTTCTTGTCTTTGTCTTTCTTCAACTTTTCTATTTCAGCCTCCATCCTTTTGTTTTTGGCTACTTGCTCTCTTACTATCTTTGCCAATTCAGCATTTGTCACCTTTGAAGGAATTTCCTCCTCTTCATCTCTATCTCCCATCTCTTTGATGGCTCTAATACCACCTGATGCAGAGAGCACAAGGGAAGCAACAACACAAGATAAGCTTATTCTCCTTAGCCCACTCACCCACTCACCTAGCCTTTAACCAACCAATCAAAGGCACATTCAAGGGTATATTATGGATTTGTTGCCTAGACTTCTATTCAGCCTTCAAGGCTTTTCCCACACCTTGAGGTAGGTCTGCAAACACCTTCTATGTAGTTGGTTTGATCTCCAACTTCCCAAAACTCTTCAACCTATACCTTGACTAGTAAGGCTACTAGCCCTCCAAACTAGGTTTTCTCAACAAAACTTGACAAAATCCCAAATGACCAGGCAAGCAAATGATGGTCTTAGATACCCTTTATGGGACCCTATCAAACTCCCAAGTCTCCTATTCCAACTCCACTCCAACAATCCAAAACACTCATTAGGTCTCTAGGCCTAATTGATCAGGTTAGGGCAAGGTTACAAAGTAAGTGCTCAAAATTGGGTGCATAGGTCAGGGACAGGAATTTGGAATGTCTCTACCATGCCTAAACAACTCAAAACCATCATTTATTTGCTCACCCTATCAGGATTCTATCATCTACAACCTCAAATAGCATGAATTTTAGTCAAATACATAGATATATTTGACCTAGGGCATCACCTTAAAAATAGAAGACGACCTTTCCCAGCAAAAAGCTTTTGGAATCAAGTAGTATACACCCCTAGCCTGCATTTCACTGAGTGCATGAAATTTCATCAGTGGGAATGCATTCTAGGGCCAAATTTGTGGGGCAGCCCTAGAAAACAGGGTTTCTAGACCTGTTTTGAAAGAAAAATCAATAACTTGTGACTCCGACCACTTCAAGACCTCAAACTAGTTTCATTGGAACCTTGACTCCAAGAACTTTCAGAAAAATGACATTTATACATGTGACAAGTCTGTACAGTCCGTACACAGCGAGAAAAGCAGGAAAATTTACTATTTTCTATAGTTCCATGCCCCAAAACTCTATACCAAATGTCCTCTAACATACAGGAGTGAATTACCATGTTTTTACAACCATTCTAGTCAGTATCTAACTTCCAAAGGCAGATACAACCTCCCAAACCAAGTTTCAATCGGCCAATGTGTCATTGACACTATTGGCAACTTGTTACACTATGGAGTTTTTGCATTTTCAAGAGGATGGCGACAAGGTTTGCTTGTCAAATGGAATCAAACCACCATCACACTCCTTAGACCATGCTAAAACACTAAGACAACTCAAACAAATTCAAAAAGCCAATATTAGACCTTGTAGGCCTAAGTGGCACAACTAGGTCCAAGTGGACTAAGAAGGATATGAGGTTTATAAAGTTACCCCAGACCTCTTGATCACACAAGAATAGACCTTCCAACATGGCTATGAAAAGCCTTATTACAAAACACATCAAACAAAAACTCAAATTATCAAAATATGCTATCAAAATGCTTGTAGGGATCAATCTACTCCTACGTGCCTTGCACCAGCATCCCTTGTCTTGATATCTATCTCATATTCTTTGATTTTATCTTCAATCGTCGGACCATTTTGAGGTAGGGTGTATTCTATTTCTGCAGCTTTCCAAACTTTGACTCTAAGAGAAAGAAGATGGCTTTTCACCCAAGCCTTCCAGAGAGCATAATTAGTTCCATCAAAATGTGGCGCTTCCTTCTTGTAAGTCATTTTGGATCTTCCTCAAGCTGTTAAACTTCTTCCAAGGAACTTGGCTCTGATACCAATTGTTGATATGTGCCAGAAAACTGAAAGTTGGGGGGTGAATCAGTTGTCACAAAAACTTAAACACTTTCTGCAATTAAACATTCATCACTTATCCATAATTATTATGATTTAACAATGAGTGCATGGAATCATAAACTTAACCACAAATACAACATCAAACACAAGAGACACTAGATTTAGGTGGAAAACCCCAAGGTGGGGAAAAACCACAGAGAGGATTAACTCTCAATATATAATGCAATCTTGAAATAGTGATGTTCAGGCTTTGTCACCCCACAGGCCTAAACATACTGGCTTACTACCATGAAGAACAACTAGGTTTAGTAGGCTCACTACGTCAACCCTAAACCTAGCAAGATTATAATAAGGGTTATTAAACCATGTGGGATGTTAAACCCTATTGGTGGCTTATTACTAGATTCACTTCCACGATTAACACCTTTCGTTATTGTGAATAAACAATTCCTCATATTCGCTCTTCCTTTGCCCTACTCTTCCTCTGCTCTACTCTTCCTCTTCTTTCCTCTACCTCTTCTCTGCTCTGCCTTTGGACCTTTCTTAATATCTTTTCATTTCCACTCAAGCACAACTTTTCCACAACTTAGCTACAAATATTTATACACTACATCAACCTTGGAATGATCATTAAGGTCGGCATCAACCACTAGAACAATCTCCAAGGTTAGTATTACAAACATTTACAAAAAAGGTCCTAACCTATTGTAACATCATGCAAAGGGAATGAAATGCAGATCACACCATGCCTTAGCTAGGACTCAAACATGATCTTCCACACCACAACATGCTTCCACAATCTTCCAGAGATCTCCGCAATCACTGGGATCAACTAGGTCGGCTAAGACTGGTTATATGCTACGTTATCTGGGAACAATCTTCACACACCAACTCAATTTCTTAATGAGGACCAAAGTCTAGATAGGAACATGATTAGGAGACATCCACAAGCACACTATAATCATCAGGGGTAACTGCACGAACATTAACCACTTTATTCATAGGAATCTTCTCACTGGAACACATGAACTTTACTATCTTCAACTATCATAGTAGAAAGATATCTTGTAGACCACCAAACCATGAACCATTGCAATTGTAGGCAATTATCATCATCCCAGACTTCCCTCTAGAACCGTAGAGCAAAATACTTTATTGCGGAGGAATGTGGAGCCAAATACTAACTTCCTGTCTCAACTAAACTTATAGAAAAAGCAGGCTTCGCTCTGGTGAACACAACTCACTTAGATCTCCATGTGGATGTCTCAAACCCAAAAAGTAGTATCCTTAGACATACGTCTAACTTACTTCCAGTCCACAGACCACTATCTTCAAGCAAGAATAAATGCGAAGTAATTTACCAAACTGTTCTTCAGCATACAACTCACTGTCTATACTGCACTTCTTTGTAACTCACTTGTTTCTTATGGAGAGGCTAATTTTCTCAATATCCTCAACATACAATTCATCTAAACAAGTAATAGAATAAGATACAATTGATACTAATGACAACAAGAATATGTTGACATCAATGACAACATTGATTAGGCACATACTTGCAACAATAGATAGATCCTTGATTTACATATTTCAAAGCATACCCTAGACCCTATTTTATTAACCCTTCGACAAACCAACCCATCCCTCCAAATAAAAAATAATTTCAATTAAATGGTATAGGCATCCTAAAATTGTAGAATAGTTTTGGGAGTGGTAGCGGATGGTCTTTAACCATCTACCACATGCCAATTCTAAAGTTCCATTATGTTTTTTGAGAAAATTATGGGTTGAGTTAGAAATGGATTTAAAACCTAATTATTTTGACATCAAATCATTCCAAGGTGTTAGTGGTGGCATGCCACAACATAGACTAGGGACACATGTCGATCCAAATTGATGTGTACCCCATCCACCCATTGTTTCTCCTTCTTTTCCTACTATTCCTACACCCATTCACTAGCAGGCAGTAGTATCAACAGTAGAAGCATTGAGTACACTCTGAGGAAACTTAACTAACCAAGATACCCACTTGTAGCTGAAGTCAATGCTAAAGAACATGGAGGAGATGGTACCACTCCTAGCACCTCACACACATTGACACCATTACAATCTACACCCCATTTTTGTTTCTTTATATCACCCATGTTTTGGTCATGTTCGTGCATCCACTTCAGGGAATATAGTAGATGAGGAATCTTTCTTAGCTACATTATTCACTCTTATAAAGGTATGCCACATTTTATGTACATGCTAATATACATATTAAAATTAATAAATATAGATCTATTTTAAAATATCAATTATCAATTTATTTAATGAATTATATATTGTGTTGTTTGGTGCAAATGACAAGCTTAGCCATAGCATCTTAGTTAGATCATATGGTAGACCAATAAATTGCCCTCAACTATCTAAAGTTCATTAAATATGTTTAATTATTTTTGTAGACACCCTAAAATGACCGTGTCGTCAAATCACTGGCATTCTGTTATCTGTCGAATCACCTGCATTTCCCACGTTAATTAAATAATCTAATTATTTAATTAATTATCATCAAATTCTTCTAAATCTCCTAAATTCAACATTAATTAAATAAATCCTCTTTATTTAATTAATTAAATTAAATTCCTCTATATTCTTCCACAATTAAATAATTTTAATTATTTAATTTGATCATTATCCTCTTTTCGAAAATCAAATCCACATTAATTAAATCCCATTATTTAATTAATTCAACAAATTCCCTCTTATCTAAAATTAAATAATTCTTAAATTATTTAATTAAATCAAAAATCATTCTTCCAAAATCATGCACAACAATTAAATAAATTAATTTATTTAATTTGCTTTTAAATCTTCTAAATTAAATAATTCCAATTATTTAATTATTTCTTCCATAATATAAATAAATCAATTATTTATTTAAATTGCTTTTTCTTCTAATTTGAGTTATCTCTAATATAACTCAAGCTTTTTTGCTCATCAATTAAATATTTCTATATTTAATAAAGCAAAATATCTTCTTTTCTCATGCAAATCTATTCTTCTTGTTTTAAATCACTTAACCGATTGTTTTATTCTTTTAATTGATTTATCTCTTCAGTTAACTCATTCTTCTATTCTTGATAACTCCTCTCATGCAAAAGCAAGTAAGACACATGTCTTCTTCTCATTCGTTGCACATTCCTCAACTTATCTCCTCTGTTGATTCTTCTAAATTATCTGGACCATAGATCGATCTCCATTGAAACCTATATAAACCCCCCTCATCTCCTTCATTGACTCTCTCTCTTCGATCGTATTCTCAGGCATACTTAACAGAGCTTCGAGCATACACAATGCGTCAATTGAGCACTATAATGATCTTTTGACATTGATCTATTGAGCACTACTTGCTTGTTGCAGCCATGGCTTTGCAACTACATTGAGCAATCCACATATCTCCAAAAGGGAACAATACAGGTTTTGGTAAGAGCTTTCATTTGTCTTTGATTTGTGATTTATGGCTTTTACTTAGATTCGTTTCCTTTATGTTATTGGGTTCTTTGGTTTTATTTAGTTTAGATTTAATCCATTTTTCCTTATACACATTCTGGCACGCCCGATGGGACCCACTAATCCCTTTGTTTCTTTGAGAAATTTGTTTTTTTTTGAAGTCACAGTACAGAACAGCGCACACGACACCCCACAATGCTTCTGGCCGGATATTTGTGCGCTTCTGCAGACACAGTCCTGCGCTTTTGGAAGTTTTGCGGCGCTTTCGGCAGCATAGAGCAGCACTTTTGGCCTGACAGAATGGCGCTCTCGGCAATATTCTACAGCGCTTTTGGCTAGATTAGGGTTCTGATCTTGTTCACTGTTTTACAAGATTTTTACACCATCTATCTTATTGCTTTGTATGACGAGTTGTTGTATTTGTCAGACAAACCTATTGTCTTGTTGGACATCCTAAGCTGATTTATTTAGGAATACCTTCGACTTTTGTGGTGTTGTTACAGCTTTTTGAGTTCTTTAAAGATTGCAAAACACAGATCTCTCAGCTATCATTTCTCAGAACAGTCATTCAATCATGGAACTTTACTTTAGAGCTGATTATTTTGAAAAAGTTCCCCTCTTTGTGATCTGAGATAGCGCGGCGCTTTTGGTTATATCGTCTCATGCTTTTGGTAACACAGTCCCACGCTCCCAGCGGGAATTCAACGCTTCTGGTATTATATTGCGCTTCTGGTCTGTATCACAGCGCTTTCGAAAACACAGTGAAGCGCTTCTGGTTAATTTGTTGCGCCTCTGGTTATATTCTACAGTGCTTCTGGTCTGCAATACAGCACTCTTGGAATACAGTAAGTCGCTTCTGGTAAAATTATGCAGCACTTTTGGTTAAAGTTGATTTGTTTGTTGCTAACTTGTGAAATTTTGGTGGAACTAACTCACTTGTTGCAGCTTCTTATTACTCACACAGAGCCAAAAGGAGTTTTTTTCTAATATGTTCATGCAGGACGAGCGTTGAAGACCTCTTTTGATTTATCTCCCTAAGTCTTAGAAACACATTGCATGTTTAAAAGGATAATTGAACAAATCTTTTCTTGCAATCTAAGTCTTAGGAACATACTGCTTTTCTTAAGGGACAATGGACATGTATGAACAAACACCTCATTTTTCTAAAGGACAATGGACATGAATGCCAAACACTTCATTTCATAAGGGACAATTTACAACTACAATCATGTGTGTGCATAGCTTAGTTGCACCTTATTTTTCTTATAACGGGACAATTGAACCTTTGTTTGACGTGCTTGCTTTTACTTTTTTGTACTTCCTTTAGAAGGGCCTGCTTTTGGATTGCGATTCATCCAAAAGGGACGACCCTAAGCGGAGTTTTCCTTTGAACCGCTATATAAAAGGGATAAGGCGAAAACCAAGTCCTAACCGACGTCAGCCTTACCTTGTGGTGCCAAACTGAAAAGAGGTGTACTAGCTCTTTGTGGAAACGATTTTCACATTGAGCGAAGTGTTTGAAACTCTTAGTAGGATTGGTTAAAACTTTTAGTAGCTTGTCGCATTGCTCGTAAGGCGTTGGTCCCTCAAAGTCACTAAGAACCAATTTAGATAGAGACTACCCGACCTACCTCCGAACATTGCGGTAATCATCAGTGCAAGGGAAATCGATTTAAACCCTTACGATACTCACCATTGGCTCCCTTGAGAAGAGATAGTATTCCCTTGGACATAAAGCTCTTGTGACCTACTTGAGCTTTCCAAGGGGAGGGTGAGATATCCCTATCTATCGTCTCTCGCAAAGATACTAAATATCTGACACCTTTATGGAATGATATTTTTATCGACGGAGTATTAAGCTATGAGCTGATCTACTGCAATGAAACCTTGTCTCTAGGGATAAAAAGTGCTTGTTATTGATTGCAACTGTATTAGACCTATGGAAACATTGGGCTTGTTTGGAGCCTTGAACATACACTATCTGTTGTGTCAGTCCTTGTGCCTTTTTTGACCACTTGTTTGCTATGTTTTCTCTTGCCAAACCAATCCAATCAGAAACAGAAAAATCTTGCCTTTGAAAAACATCAGACACTACTTCAGCACTCCTGGTATTACAGCAGCTTGCCTTTGGTAACATAGTAGATCACCTTTGGTCAGCAGTAACCCGCCTCTGGCAAAACTCTACTTTAGCGCCCTTGGTATAACAGTAGCTCGCTTTTGGTCACTGTAGCTCACCTTTGGCATAGCAGTAACTCACTATTGGTAGCTCAGTCCGTCGCCTCTGGCCCACAGTAGCACGCTTTTGGTAGCACAGTCTTGCGCCTCCAGTCAAACAGTATAGCGCCTTTGGTCCAGTACTTTGTGCATCAGAGTTTGTCCGTTTCTTCAAAAGCATCTCACAGATTCCCAACATTACATTGTGTCCTCAGTATATCCCATGGTCACCACTAGGCTACAGCAAACCATGAAATCTAGGCAAGTTGTCCCTAAGAAGCACAAGTCACCCCCTCGCACACCACAATCAGGTCATCTCAACATTACTCCCAAGGTAACTCCTAGAACACCCGCGGTAAAACCAATCAGCTCTCTAAACATGCCGCACATAGATGAACCAAGCAATCCTCATGAGGATAGAACCCCTTTGCTAAATGCACCGCAGTATACCATAGGCTTGCCTCCGGATTTTGTCCCACAAGGTTACATCGTAGATCAAACCCCATCTCAAGAAGAGCAACACTTTGAAATAGGTCAATCCTCTCAAGAAGATGGGCAAGATCTTGATGAATTTATACAAGATCCTAGAGCTATAGCTGCTTTTGATAAAATCCTTAGTGAGAACTAGGATCATTTCTTTCGCTTGCTTACAAAGCAAGGTGCCAAGTTACCTCAAGATTTTGATGTGTCCACTCTCAAGGAGAGCAACAACACCCAAGAAACCATACAAGCGGTGCAAACCATGTCCACGGTAACTATGCCCTTACCTACACAAGGCTCGCAGTATAGGAATCCCCTTTTTCAAAATCCAACAGAGGAGAGGCCCATATCACCACTTTTGACTCCTATGGAGATCTATCAAAACCAACAAGAAACTCTCCAACGTCAAGCAGAGTTAGCTAAGCAAGCCACCTTAGCTCGATCGAATGTGCAAACACCTCCTAAAGTGTCCACCCCAAGCGCAAGCAGAATCTTGGTTACCCCATCACGCGTAGGTTTCCCACCTAATTACAATCCGGGGAACACTTATGTAGCCATGCAACAAGGGTCTCAACAAATGCCACCTCTTATATCATCACACCTGCATGTCTCTCAACGAATTAGAGTCACACAGCCCCAACCACAACATTCTTCTACTCTCATCCTCAAGCAACCTCAACCGTCACAAATCACTTCTACCTATGTTCCTCCACCACAACATTCTTCTACTCTCATCTTCAATCAACCCCAACCGTCGCAAATCACTTCTAACTATGTTCCTCCTCCACAATGTTCATCCTCACTCAACTTCTTTCATACATTGCCTAGCCACTCTCAACATTCCCAACATCATGTTTCCCAAAGCTATGTGCCACCATCACAACCTAATCAAACACACTTTAGCTTTCCTCCCCCCAATACTTTTCTTCAACCATCGCAAAGCCAACATTCTTACCTAGCGCCACCTCCACCTCTGCCTAATCAAGGCCTCCAATTCTAACCCAATCTGAACCAATCGTATAATCCATATAATCACAATCAATCTTACAACCCTTACAATACCAGTACGCATGGCTTACAATATAATCTTCCATATGGGCAACACCAACCGCTTTTTGGACAACAAGAGATGTTACCAACCCCTCCCACGACTATGGAACTAAAGATTGCGGAGGTGCCACAGCAGCTATCTGATCTTACGTTTGGCCACACCAAAAAGACCTTCTCTTTAGAGGAAGTGTGTCCTTATCCTTTTGATCGGTCATTACCAATGATCCCTTTTCCTCAAAATTTCACTATTCCCAAGTTCGATAAGTACAAAGGAAAAGGTGACCCAAAAGACCATCTTAGGGAATTCTATCTTGCTTGCTTCGAGGTCTCTCATAACAACACATATCTTATGCGTCTTTTTCCTCGCAGTCTTGGAGGTCAAGCAATAGAATGGTTCTCACACTTACCTACGGGTATCAAGTCTTTCAACGAGCTAGCAGAGAAGTTTGCCACCCATTTTTCTCACAACGCAGAGTATGAGATTTCCATGATGGACCTATGCAACAATAAATAGAAGAATGGGGAAACTTTCATTTCTTTCCTTCAACGATGGAGACAAATGGCTAGTAAATTCCCTTTCAAGATTCCAGAGAAACAACTTGTTAGCATATTTGTGCAGAACCTCAACCAAGAGTTAGGTTTCCATTTGCAAATTCTTAGTGCTACAACCTTTGATGAAATCACATACAAGGGTATCAACATTGAGAAAGCCCTCATTACTAAGGGTGTGGTCAAAATCTTTAAGGAGACGAAAGATAGCACTTCTCATCAACAATCGAATGATAAACCCAAATATTGGAACAAGAACAAAAACGTGGTCAATGATGGGGTGGTCGATACTAAGCATGTCCAAACGTTGCAAACACCGTTGCAACTCTCCAAACCAAGTCAAGCTCTACCTCAACAATAGCAGCAACAAAGGCAGCCTTATCCCAACCAACAGCAACAACAACAAGGGCGGCCCCAATAGGATTATCCTCCGCGACGTCAATTCACTCCCTTGGGAGTGCCCATCGAATCGGTCTTACATCAAGCTTTACAGAAAGGGCTCATCACATTACCTGATGCTCCCCCATATGGAGAATCTGTCTACAAAACTACACATTACAGAGACAATGAGTATTGTGAGTTCCATAGGAGCAAAGGTCATCGAACTGCGTCTTGCATGAAGCTTAAGCACCTCATCCAAAACCTCATTGACGGTAATCAAATCACTTTTGAGAATGAATCACAGGCGCAACACACGAACAAGGATCTCGATATGTACAAGGAACCATTCCCTCATCATGGTCCACCTCCTCCTCAGGATAGGGGTAAAGGTATCAATCACGCTTCCACGTCTTTCGATTCCATTGTAGGTCGTTTTGAAGAGAGTCGAGTGTCTACCCTCACCATCAAAGGCAAATCTACAGATTGTGCTGTTACTACTCATCGAGGTCATGTCACCATCCGTGCACCTACACCTAGGCTTCCGGTTCAGTCTGATTATAATCTTGTCGAACATCTAAGGAAAACACCAGCACAGATCTCTATTTTGGACCTCCTATGGTCATCACCTGCACATAGAGTGGTGCTAGAAAAAGCCCTCCAGGAGTCTTTCGTTCCTAATAACATAGCAGTCGTGGATTTCCAAGCTATAGTGGGTAATATTGCTTCACCTTACAATGTGGTATTCTCTGAGAAAGACCTCCCCTCTCACGATCCATGTCACAATGATGCCCTGCATATTGAAGTTCTCATCCATAAGCGCAAAATCAAACGCATCGTCATAGATGGTGGTGCTAGTCTCAACATCTGTTCTTTAAAGTTACTAAAGCAGTTGGGATACTCTGAGGATCACGTCAACACTGATCATAGTATTACAATCAAGGGGTACGATGATGCAGAACGCCGTTCAGAAGGTGTTATTCACTTGCATATACAGCTGGGCCCCGTTATGCTTGAAACCAGATGTCAAGTTCTTGATATTGAGCTGCCTTACAACATTATTCTTGGCTGCCCATGGATCCATGCAATGAAAGCTGTCCCCTCCACATACCATCAGTCCCTAAAGTTCCCATACAATGGTATGGAGATCACCATCCCAGGAGATCCTAATCCTTTTGAATTTTGCCGTGTCTTGCAAGGAAGCTATAAGAATTGCAACCAAGTGCCTAAAAATGACAAAGCCCTTGAATCCCCTCTCTATGTTGACCCTGAAACTCTCACGCAAGCCTCTACAAGTGAGCCTACACCCCTCCCCAAAATCACAGCACGCGTCCGAGATATAGGCTTTGGCACTTATGATATCTTAGAATCTTGTTGTGTAGGGCGGATGCCTTTATCTCCAAAATCTTACGGCAAACCACCCATTGCCAAAGTAACCAAAAAAGCAGCTATTCCTCCTCCAACATTCCTAACCCAATTCCAACATGGACGGTTATTGGAAGAGGAAACTATTGAGGACATCTCTTCTTGGCTCTACAAGGAGAAAGAACCAGTCATGATACCAGTCAAGCAATATGGCAATGGCTTAAGGATAGTGAAAAACATGGGTTATAAAGGCAAAGGTGGCCTTGGGAAATAGAATCAAGGCACTATGGAGCCCATTGTGGTAACAAAGAAGCTAGACAAGAAAGGATTAGGATTTGGTAAGAAGGTACCACGTGCCTTAGACATCGAGTATATCCTCGACGAGGTAGCTGACACTTTTCCCGCCGATTCAACGTCTACAGAGGATATCACTGATGACTCTTCCCTCCACATGACCAATCTATTCGCTGAATCCTCCATTTTTACACTATCCTCCGTATCCTTAACTTCCACCACCAGGACCCAGAATGTCACGCTTGTCTACCCTGAACTTATCGATTGGGACCGACAAGGGACCCCCGTTATAGATGTATTTCAGAATGACGAAGCTCTAGCTGAGTTCATGGGACTTCGGGAAGGTATCCCTCTTGGCGATCACAAAGCAGGTTTTGTAATGGAACTAGAGCCCACGGCTTATTTTGGTGAGAATGCCAAATCCTCTAGTCGCAAAAGTGCAAATAAAGAAAGATCTCTAGGTGAAAACCACACTGTGGCACCTCCTGATCATAAAATAGTAAAAATAAAGGACGTATCCAAAGGTGAAAACCCAACTGTGGCACCTGAGGATGGAGGATTTGACCTTCCCTTACCATCTAAGTACCAGGAGAAATCAGCTCTCCTAGTGGAAGATTCTACAAAGATCAACCTGGGTACAGAACAGAATCCAAAGACCACATTCCTAGCGGCATCCTTATCTGACACAGAGCACAAAAATCTTAACAACTTCTTCTTGCAACGAACCATCAACTTTGCATGGACCTATGCAGATATGCTAGGGCTAGACCCTAAGTTGGTAGTTCATTATCTCACTGTTGATCCCAAGGTGAAACCAGTCAAGTAGAAATTGAGAAAAATGCACCCACAGATAGCTCTCTTGGTGAAGGTGGAAGTACAAAAGCTATTAGACGCAAAGTTCATACTACCTATTGACTATTCAGATTGGGTCTCAAACATTGTACCTGTGTCTAAACCTAATGGGCGCATCCGCATGTGTAATGATTTCAGAGATCTCAATAAGGCATGTCCTAAAGATGACTTTCCACTACCAAACATTGACATTATAGTAGACTTGACAGCAGGTCACGAGATGCTTTCTCTCATGGACGGATTCTCAGGTTATAATCAGATAAGGATAGCTGAAGAAGACCAACATAAAACAACCTTTACTTGTCCGTGGGGCAATTATTGTTGATGTGTCATGCCGTTTGGTCTGAAGAATGCAGGAGCAACCTATCAGCGAGCAATGACAGTGATATTTCATGACCTCTTTCATCACATCATGGAAGATTATGTTGATGATATACTAGCTAAATCTTCTCGGGAGGATCACATACAGGTCCTAGGACAGATCTTTGATAGGCTTGAAAAATACCAAGTAAGACTCAATCCAAAGAAGTGTGTATTCGGTGTAACATCAGGAAAGCTGTTGGGATACATTGTATCTTGTAGAGGCATCGAAGTAGACCCAGCGAAAGTAAAAGCTATAGTGGAGATGCCTCCACCCAAGAACCTTAAAGCACTAAGGAGCCTCTAGGGAAGGTTGCAGTCCATTCGGCGCTTCATATCATAGCTAGCAAATAAATGTCAACCCTTTCAACACTTGCTCCGAAAGGATGTTTCATTTCGATGGGACAATAAGTGTCAAGCAGCATTTGATCAACTTAAAGAGTACCTAGCTACACCTCCTGTATTGGTTCCACCAGTTGTGGACAAACCTTTGATCTTATACATCTCCACTACAAATTCGGCCCTAGGGGCCCTGCTAGCACAGAATGATGACACAGGAAAGGAGCATGCAATTTATTACATTAGTAGAACCTTGGTGGGATATGAGCTCAATTATTCACCAATGGAAAGGGCTTGTTTATCAGTAGTGTTTGCCTCCCAAAAGTTGCGGCATTACATGCTGAACCAACACACAAATTTGATAGCCAAGATTGATCCCTTGAAGTATCTACTAGCAAAAGCAGCTCTCACAGGCAGACTAGCTAAATGGGTTATGATCCTTAGTGAGTTCGATATTGAGTACATGGATTGTAAGGCAATTAAAGGACAAGCCCTCGTGGATCAACTAGCAGATGCACCTATGAAAGATACACATCCTATGGTAGCAGACTTTCCTGACGAGAATCTCTTCACTCTGGCTACCTCCATAATGTGGAAGTTGTACTTTGATGGTTCTTACACACAGCATGGATCAGGAGCCGGCATCTTATTTGTTACACCGCAGAATGACTACATTCCAAAGTCATATCGGATAGCATTCCCTTCCACCAACAACATAGCCGAGTAGCAGTTCAATGGGACATCACAGAATTACAAGTATATGGAGACTCACAGCTAGTCATTCGCCAAGTCACAGATGAATACCAAACAAAGGATGAAAAGTTGGTCCCCTACAAACAACTAGTGGATGCCTACAAACCACACTTTTCTAGCATCACATTTGAGCAAATTCCAAGAGAGCATAACAAAGCTGCAGATTCTATGGCTTCTATAGGATCACTGATTGACATGCCTGCGAATACACAGAAGTGTGAATTCTTGATCGAGCAATTGTTGATACCAGCCGTCGATGTTCCTATTACTGAAATCATCTGCGATCTTGTTGGTCCCAATTCCCCATGGTATGAAGATATCTATGAATACCTCAAACACCAAACCTTTCCCCCTGACCTATCATCCACTCAACGCAAAACCTTTATCCATCGATCCTCTCATTACATCATTCTGGGTGATACACTATATCACCGGAGTCTCGATGGTATCCTCTTACGATGTCTTAACGCGGAAGAAGCCGAAGCTACCTTACGAGACATACACGAAGGTGTCTGTGGCGCGCATTCTACCGGTCCTAATCTTGCTAAAAAAATACTCAGAACAGGTTATTACTAGCCTACAATAGAGCAAGATGCTGCATAGTTTGCTAAGAAGTGTCTACAATGTCAGCAGCATGGAGATTTGATTCACGCACCAGCTCATGAGTTACAACCTGTGACAACTCCATGGCCTTTTTCTCAATGGGGTCTCGACCTCGTAGGACAAATCCACCCTTCCTCCTCCAATGGCCACAAGTTTATCATTACCGCCACTGAGTATTTCACGAAGTGGGTGGAAGCCATTCCTATGACCTATATCACCGGTAAGCAAATAGCCAAGTTTATTCTAAACTACCTCATATGCCGGTATGGTATTCCCCAAGCCATTATCATTGATAATGGGAGACCATTCAAGAACCAAGATGTTCGTGCGTTATGCATACAATACAATATCCAACATCGCTTTTCAACTCCCTACTATCTGCAGAGTAACGGCCAAGCTAAGGCTTCCAATAAAACCATTCTCAAGATCCTAAAGAAAACAGTCAATAAAGCTGGTCGTGATTGGCACTTGCAACTCAATCTCGCCCTATGGGCCTACCGCACTAGTATCAGAACACCAACTGGTGCCACACCATATGCCTTGGTCTTTGGCTCTGAAGCCATCCTACCTATAGAGGTCGAGATCCCATCACTTAGAGTATCCATGCAGGACCTGATCGGTGGAGATGAGTATCGTACTTCCAGATTAGCTGAGCTTGAACTACTAGATGAGAGGCGCCTTGCCGCGCTTAATCATCTCCATGTCTATCAAAATCGCCTCCGACGTAATTACAACAAAAAGATCAAAGAAAGACAGTTTCAAGTTGGTGATCTTGTACCTAAGGAGAATCAGAGAAATCAAGCAGATCGAGAGAAGAAGGGCAAGTTTGAGCCTAACTGATTAGGTCCCTTCATTGTGACAGCAGCATGTGGATCAGGAGCTTATACTTTAGCTACACCTGACGGCATTCCTCTAGATGAGCCACTTAACAGTGTCCATCTCAAGAAGTTCTATCCCTGATCCTCAGAGTATTCCAAAAAAAAAAAAAATCCAAAAAAATCTGTCCTCTGGTGAAAACCTGGCAAACAGGCGCCTTGGATAAGTACCATAGTGAAAACCTGGCAAACAGGTGCTATGCGTAGAGTCAGCATCCATCGTCCATCGAGTCCTGTCCACTCCTTGTCCAGTTCGCAATGTGCCTCATCCATCCATCCATAATAAAACCATTGACCTTGTTTGCATTTCCATCTCCCTACCTAGTATAGCTTAGAAATTTGTCAGTGTCCCTCATCGTCATCCCACGTCTTGATCTGTGTCTACAGTTAACACTATCTTGTCCTAGGTCAAGTCTTTCTATGTCTTCTTCGGCGGTCACCCCTACAGTTTCCTCTACCAGAATGGGGGCAACTCTTTCGTTAGCTTTGGTCTAGGATTGGTTCCTTGTTCGTGGTTCGCAATGCATGCTTTGATCTTTTCTCATTTCCACAGGTAACACCCTTTAACGGACACAGAGTTCCTACGATAAGGCTATTATCTTCTCAACACTTTTTCTACATCATCACCCTCAACCAGAACTACATATCATCTTTTTCAATCTTAATGTACCTTGATCCCATGGATATGGGTATGTAGGCAGTCTGGAATACAAAGGACATTTCCAGTACTCAGGTACATAAGATCACCTCTTCTCCACACTTTTCCTACATCATCACACTCCACCAGAACTACATATCATCTTTTTCAATCTTAATGTACCTTGATCCCATGGATATGGGTATGTAGGCAGTCTGGAATACGAAGGACATTTCCAGTACTCAGGTACATAAGATCACCTCTTCTTCGCACTTTTCCTACATCATCACACTCCACCAGAACTACATATCATCTTTTCAATCTTAAGGTACCTTGATCCCATGGATATGGGTATGTAGGCAGTCTGGAATACGAAGGACGTTTCCAGTACTCAGGTACATAAGACCCCCTCCTTTCACCTTGACCCATTCATCACTCTATCCAGAACTACATATTTATCACGTTCACCTTCCATCGTCGTGTGCCTTGATCCCATGGATACAGGGTATGTAGGCAGTCTGGAATATGAAGGATGTATCCAGTACTCAGGCACACACGATCCATCATTCTCCGCCCGTCTCAATCCAGTTGCACTGTCACCCCTCTAGTCTTCCATTTTTTCAAAATCCATTCACCTCGACTTGACTAAACTCAAGCAGCAAGCTAGCGCATCCTTTCAAATCAATAGTCCTTCGCAAGCCTGAAGCAAAGAAGCTTCCTTCCAGAGTCATCTACTGTCCTGCATACCGATTGCCAACATCAGCTAAGTACCGCTTCACCACAGCCCTAGATCCACAAGCTTGTCTTCTGCAAAGTGTTCCATTGTCGAGACCAACACACGCGTCTCCTGCAACATGTGGCATTTCCTGCAAGTGAGACATTGTCTTCTTAGGTAGATAGCCCCCTTTAACGGACACAGAGTTTCTACGATAAGGCTGTTATCTTTCCTATCCAATCTATCCTGAGCAACCTCTTTGGCAAGAGAATATGTTGGCTGTATGTTTACTTTGTAAGTCAGTCAATTTGTGTTATGGTTTATCTTTTGTTCCCTATTCCCATACCTATTCAAGACTACCTTGATTTATCTATAATCTTGGTATGTTGCGATGCAGTCAGGATTGGGGGCATAGTCATTGCTTTCTGTGTGCCGTGTTTGAGGAATGATCTCTAGTATCCCTCTTAGCATTCTATTTATCTTGTGTGTGTTACGTCCTAGCATCTTACATATTAATAATTCTTCTTGCATTTACATGTATTGAAGTTTATTTTATGTTCAAGACTATGGCTTATTCACATGTTCCAACAAGGTTATATTATGTCTAGAGGATCTAGGTTCAAACCGTTTGTTTGCAGAGTCAACGTCCACGCACTCGGATATTACTGCACCTTGGTCTTTTATACCTTGGTGGCGAACTATCCATGTGCTATATCAAACTAAGGATTGCTCTTTATATACAAATGCAAAGCCATTGCAACAAGCTCATTCATCCATTTCACATCCTTTATATCGCTTTCATTGCAGTAATCGATCAACAATCTCAGTCTCCATCTCCTCTTGTTCTCCTCTCTGGTGTATATCTGCAAAACCCACATGTCAGATATCACTAGTCATCACATCTATATCATCATATATCTCTATCATCATACATCTATAAGCATCATATAAGCCACATATGTCATCACATGAATCCATGATCATACATACATTTCATCACATCCATGACATCAACGAATGCATACACAAAAGCATGAATAGTAGTAAGTCGAACAGATCATCATATATATATATATCATGTAATGGCCATCATAATACAAAGTCTCTGTGTCTACATCAAATAATACAAAAATATGTATACATCCAAATATACACCAATATAGTACATCCAGGCTATCAAGAGCCCTCAAAATATACATCAGAATGCATGCAGGCATCTGTCCAAAATGATACAGTATGATACAATACAAATGAATGTGCCCTAGTGGGTGGAGCTACCCTCCTGCTGTGGCCCCTGGCCTCCCCCTGTGCTTGGTGGAGGTCCCCCTGATGGTCCTCCTCCTCCCCCCAGTGGCAAAAGTGGCCCTCTAACTGAGGACGCTGACTGCCCTGTCCTCCAGGATCCTGAGGCCCCCGACTGCTCCTGTCTCTATAACTCGGTGCCTACTGAGCTGCCGGCACCGCACCCACATATAGGCCCCTGTAGTACTCTGCCTCTCTACCAGCTGATACAAGCTCACCCTGCACTCAGATGAGCTTGCTGTACAATGTCCTCTGATCGGCACCCAGCGCACGGCGTGCCTCCTCTCTCTCCCGCCTCACTCTGAATAGTGTGGCCTCTGCTGTCAAACGCAGCTACACCTCTGCGTCTCTCTCTCTCCTAGCTTGCGCTAGCTCATCTGCATCTACTGCTGGTGCGGCTGGCGACTGTGCCTGTGCCTGTGCCTGTGCCTGTATCTGGGCCTGTAGCTGTCTATATGCCTGCACCTGTGCTAGGGCTATTTGTGCTGCTGTGGCTGCCTGTGTCTGTGCCTGGGCTGTGGCCTCTGCCTGCCTCGCATCAGCCCGCGCTACATCCCTGTCTCTCCTAAGTCGAGCCATCCGGAGCTCTAAGCGAGTCCTCCGGGCTATCTCCTCCTGCAGCAGACGCTCTGCTCTCTGTAAGTCAGTCTCTACGACCGGGCCCACTGCCTCTGCCATCTCCACATCGGCCTGCTGGCCGCCGCCCTCTCCACCTGCCTGCTGCCTAGCTGCCCTGGCCTGCCGCCTCATCCTGGCCTCTCCTCCAAGCACTAGCACCTCTCCCACTGCCCCTGCTACACCTGGTGTAGTCAATCTTATAGGCCTATGTGTCTGCCAGTACTGATCGTACTCTGGCAGTGTCCCTGGGTCTGCAAGCCCAGAATCCCAATCCCATCTCATGGGGATAAGTCCCCGCACCTCTGTCAATGCTGTCGCCAATGGGATCTCGGCATCCTAGTCTCCTACCTCCCTCCGTGTCCTGGCATGAGTGGCCTCCCCCACTGGTAACCCCTGCAGCAATCTGAACTACCTGAGGACTCGCTCGGGTAGGTATCTCTCTATCATATCTGTTCGTCTACCGAACAGATAGTGAGCCTGTCTACAGTACATGAGCTGCTCATGCTCATCAGGCCACTCCTCGCATAGTAACCAGGGCCTCCATATGAAGATGTCCATCTCATCTATATGTCACCGCCAGTAGCTCACAGACCCCATCCTCCGGTGTGTCATCACCCCATCACACAAAAATGCATACGGCTCACCCCTGTCTCGGTGGCGCTGTGCCATGGGTCGGATGACTGGAATGTGCTCCCATGCCCATACCTGTAACAAAGTCACGCCTACTGAGAGACTCCTACCTCTCCTATACACACAATGGTGCATATCATGGTATAGCTAGCCTAACACACAGGGTCCCCACGCATATTGTCTACCATGGGTGAACATCCCTGATAGAACTATCCCCCAGCCAACTGATAGTCCTCTCGATCTCCTGTCCGGACACAGGAAGCTGCCAATCAATGAAGCAACGATCCATCTGATTCTATCGCAGAGTGTCAGGACGTCTGCCCATCTGATCTCCCCGTCCTCTATCCATAGGTCATCTATGCAGAAGACCTCCTCCAAGCCTGCCTCCCCCCGTGCCGGGTCAAAGTCAACGATCTCTCCGTCTATCCGGATCCTCAGGATGCCGTACACATCCTCCAATGTCACTATCGCCTCCCCTGTCAGAAAGTGGAATGACGAGGTCTCACTGTGATACCTCTCCACGACTGCTGTCACTAGGGCGAGATTCGCCCTAATGTGTGTCAAGTGGGCCACATGCCATAGTCCCGCATGCTCTAGGAATGCGTCCTCCTCCCATGTAAGCTGAACCACCTCGTGTGCTATTGCGTGATGTCGCTCTCGCGACATCAGCGGTGGCAGTATCCTCTGCATCCATAACAAATCACTTGCCAGTTTCTTTTCCACGTCTCGCAAAACCTATCTACCATCAGTCCCTACAACCCCCAGCTTGCCCTTTCCTCTTTGGCAACCTCGCTCTTCTACTTGCACCCTAACTTTTCTTCTATTCAAACCAAAAGCACTTTGTTTTGTACAAACGCGCTGTCCCTCTCCACCAACCGCGCCATACTGTTCAACCAGCCACGCTGTGATTTTTGAACCAACTACACCTTGTTTTTCTAACTGCACCATTCTGTCCTACCAACCGCGCCACTCTGTCATACCAGACGCGACGCATTTTTTCCCCTTCTTCCCACTTGCGCTCACCTGCTTGGCCAAGCGCGCTACACTACCTAACCAGGTGTGCTATGGGATTTCCCAAGTGCGCTGCGACACGAGCTCCTAATACCAAAAGCAATGCGGTTTTGCCAAGTGTGCTGCAGGCGACTACCAGCCGCGCTACAGTGCGCCAAAAGCGCTGCAATCCTATACCAAACGTGCTGCAGCTTCCTAAAGCGCTTTTGCTTGACATAGCTGACCCTACCTAAACCTAGCCCTAAATGACCCTAAACGACAAATGACAAGGGGATTTTCGATCACTTACCGCTGCTGGAGCTCCTGCTGGCCTCCTGTAGGTCCGCACCAACTCCGCCCGATGACTGTGTGCTGGAATCGGCATCTCTCCTCGCTGGCTGCTCAACTCACTCCTCCTAGGTTGGCTTTCTCTTCTCTCTAAATTTAGATTATACAAGGGTGCAAATGAGGATTGTGGTCCCCATGGGACCTATTTATAGTGTTCCCCCCCTTACTTTTTCTTTCCCATCCCTTCTTCTGCTTTTCTGTCTACCTCATCGCGTCCTCTCCTGGTCGAGCGTCAACCCTTTCCTCTGTCGCTTCCCTGTCTTCCCGCTCGAGGGGGCATACACTGGGGCAACTACCTACACTGGGGCATCAAAAATTGTATTACATCTTCAACAACCGTTTTCTTTGATGCAACGCTACACGCTGCATTGCATCAAAGAGGGGCAAAATGTAGACACCCTAAAATGACCGTGTCGTCAAATCACTGGCATTCTGTTATCTATCGAATCACCTGCATTTCCCACGTTAATTAAATAATCTAATTATTTAATTAATTATCATCAAATTCTTCTAAATCTCCTAAATTCAACATTAATTAAATAAATCCTCTTTATTTAATTAATTAAATTAAATTCCTCTATATTCTTCCACAATTAAATAATTTTAATTATTTAATTTGATCATTATCCTCTTTTCGAAAATCAAATCCACATTAATTAAATCCCATTATTTAATTAATTCAGCAAATTCCCTCTTATCTAAAATTAAATAATTCTTAAATTATTTAATTAAATCAAAAATCATTCTTCCAAAATCATGCACAACAATTAAATAAATTAATTTATTTAATTTGCTTTTAAATCTTCTAAATTAAATAATTCCAATTATTTAATTATTTCTTCCATAATATCTTCTCTAAATTTAAATAAATCAATTATTTATTTAAATTGCTTTTTCTTTTAATTTGAGTTATCTCTAATATAACTCAAGCTTTTTTGCTCATCAATTAAATATTTCTATATTTAATAAAGCAAAATATCTTCTTTTCTCATGCAAATCTATTCTTCTTGTTTTAAATCACTTAACCGATTGTTTTATTCTTTTAATTGATTTATCTCTTCAGTTAACTCATTCTTCTATTCTTGATAACTCCTCTCATGCAAAAGCAAGTAAGACACATGTCTTCTTCTTATTCGTTGCACATTCCTCAACTTATCTCCTCCATTGATTCTTCTGAATTATCTGGACCGTTGATCGATCTCCATTGAAACCTATATAAACCCCCCTCATGTTCTTCATTAACTCTCTCTCTTCGATCGTATTCTCAAGCATACTTAACAGAGCTTCGAGCATACACAACGTGTCGATTGAGCATTATAACGATCTTTTGACATTGATCTCTTGAGCACTACTTGCTTGTTGCAGCCATGGCTTTGCAACTACATTGAGCAATCCACATATCTCTAAAAGGGAACAATACAGGTTTTGGTAAGAGCTTTCATTTGTCTTTGATTTGTGATTTATGGCTTTTACTTAGATTTGTTTCCTTTATGTTATTGGGTTCTTTGGTTTTATTTAGTTTAGATTTAATCCATTTTTCCTTATACACAATTTTCTTAAAATTAGATACATTTTAATAATTATATAATAATTCAAACGTGAATAATTTTTATAGCAGCTAGGAGGTCACAACACTTCCATGTTGGAACAACTAGAGGATGTGGCAAGAACTCCTCCAGCATCACCTGCTATGCCTAAGTCATATCTGGTGTGTAGTTGAAAATTACATTTGTACTTTAAATTCACTTGAAGAATAAAATTTTGTAATTATAAATTCATCAAGTTGAAAATATATACATGTACATATATGTAGGATGATAACACTATCAAGGTAGAAGCATGTCCTATCATTGATGAGCTTGGACAATTTCATGAGGACTTCATCCATAGTGTTTCAGGTCCTACAAGCAAATCCTATGCAATTTCTAGGTCTTTTATGGTTACATTTTGTAAATACTCTGGCACAATTCATGTTTTATTTAAATATAGGAATTAACAACTAAGACTATTGGTACACAATCAATAGTTGTACTAGGGTAGAAGGATGTGGGAGATGATGACTACAATGTGGTATGCATGCACACAAGTCTAGATTAAAATATTTAGTTTCATGGTTTTGTTTTAAATATTTGATGTAAATAATATGTGTGCAATTTTGACATTAATTGATTTGAGGCTTCTTTTTCTTGTACAACATGAGCCACCATCTATTCCACATGGAACTAAGAGGCCTCTTCAATTTCATGATGATAAATCTTAGAGTGTAATATTGTATTTATTTCATGTACTATGAGTATTTCAGTATTTATTTCATGGACTATGACTACTTCAATATTTATTTCATGAGCTATGACTATTTTAGTATTTTTTCATAGACCATTTTAGTATTTATCTCATAGACTATTTCAATATCTATTTCATAGATTATTTCAATATTTATTTCATAGACTTCCAATATTTATTGAATGGACTATGTATGCATATGTTTTTATTTCATAGACTATTTATTTAAAATCATGCATCTAATTACAAAATTGCAAGTACTAATTCTAATTTTAAGATGAAATTTTAATTATATGTCCTAATTGCAAGTGCTAATTCTGATGTAATAGTCAAAATCACAATTAAACATTAAAGTCCTAATTGAAAGTCTTAATTACAATTCTAAGATGAAAATACAATTACATGTCCTAATTGTAAGTCTTGATTCTAACTCTAAGTTAAAATTACAATTTCATGTCCCAATTACAAGTTCTAATTCTAATGTGATAGTCAAATTTACAATTAAACATTAAAGTCATAATGGAAAGCCTTAATTACAACTCTAAGATGAAATTACAATTGTGTGTCCTAATTGCAAGTCTTAATTCTAATGTGACATTTGGTAATAATGTTTTAGTATGTTATGGTTATCATGGACTCATGGCCTAACAATTTGATGCTTAAAATAGGATATAATGTATGTCTACTTTAGTTACCATTTACTTTTAGATATCTTGTATTGATAATATATGTTATTGTGATAAGACAAATGTTACATGGAAAAAATTACTTGTTGCTTACAATATTTTTATAGTAAATTTTAAATATGAGTTTGAAATAG
Organism: Cunninghamia lanceolata; assembly: GCA_027924645.1. Lineage (NCBI taxonomy): Eukaryota > Viridiplantae > Streptophyta > Pinopsida > Cupressales > Cupressaceae > Cunninghamia > Cunninghamia lanceolata. The sequence continues at coordinate 4,570,294 of BSBN01001709.1, read as the reverse complement.
AAAATAGTGACATGGTGAATTGTGACATAAATACTTGAATGTGAAACTCTAGAGTAAATGATCTATTGCTTAATATTTTTATTTCAAGGTTAAGACTTAATTATAATTTATACAAGATGCTTAAGGGTAAATTTTAATGTTTTAAATTGAAGGAACATGGTCAAAGAGATGTAGTATGTAAGAATAAACACTAGTGCATTCTAGTATTTTTATTTAAAATTGGGACAACAATTGATTGTATATTGTTAACTAAAATGGTCAAGTTATTGATATTTACATTGTGACAATGGTTGATATCCTTGAACATGTTAATTAAGAAAGAGTGATGAATGGGATACACACATAGTTATATATATTATGATGGGTAAGGTTCTTTGGACTGTCAATTTAATCATTCTAATTTTAAACACCATTTGCAAAGAGTTAAACTAAATTACAATAAATGTTATCAAAGAACCAACAATACCATTATAACATTCTAGATTTAAGAATCAAATTATAATTACATGAGTCCTAATTCTAAGTTCTAGACTCCTATATTATAGTATATTGTAGAATCAAATTTCCTTGCTTTCAAGCAATGCCATCACACATAGAATGTACAAGTAGTGACAACAATGTCATCTAGTTGTAGGAGACCTAAAATAAACATGATAAAAGTATATTGAACAAGTAAATATGCAAATAATCAGTGTAAAAAATAGTGAAGTATTCTATTGTAACATGTTTGATAGTGGATAAACTTCTGTAAAATCCCTTCTACAAAAAACCCTTCTAAATCATGTTTTTGAATCTTCATTTTTGAATATGTTTTAAGTGGGAATGGAGATGAATAGCATGGGGGATCCAGCTGTAGCCCCCCTCCTTTTCTTGGGAGTGTTGGTACAACCTCATAATGTACCTTTGTCGCTTCGATTAGTACTCTAGTGAGTGGATCAAAGAAATGGACATATGCCATCTTGGGCAATGACCATGAGGTTCATGTGCCTAGATTCATGAATGTTGTTCCAAATCTATCAATTTATGAAGAGGGTACAACTATTATGCTACCAGACTCAAAGGTGAACTATATCATTTCCTCCATAGACAATACTTTGGTTGGTACATTTTTTTTCTTTTTGCCCCAACATTGATATTGTTATGAGAACCCAAGGGCAATGTCTCTATCAGTGATATGTCAAGGGGACTATTCCTATTCAAATTTATCCTTCAAGATGAACTACTTCAGGTCCTTGTAAAAGGGCAATGGATTTATGGCAAAAGTAGTCTATCTCTTTGTAGATGGAAGCCAAGATTTAACCCTAAAGTAGATTTAACCAAAATTGCCCTTGTCTAGGTATGAATCCTATGTATTCCTCTTGAGTTTTGGGATGAGGAGATCTTTTTTTGGATAGTAGATTGCTTTGGCCTTTTTATAATGGTGGATAAAGTTACAAAGGAAAAATCTAGGTTGGTTTATGCAAGATTCTATGTTAGTTTTGATGTTTTCAAAGTTCTTCCAACATTTATAACTTTGGACTCTAAGTTTGGATAATGGAACCAATCCATTCTATATGAAAACTCAAAAATATTCTATGAAAATTGCTCAAGGTCCAGATACATGGTAAGCCAATACACTACACCATGGAAAGTTGTTAGTGAACCAGCAAATAATCTCAAGGAACTAGTAGATAAACCTAAGGAAACTAATTCTCCTAAAAATTTAGAGGGGTGCCCATTTTAAGAAGATATCATCAACCTTATGAATTCCCCTCAAGGGATGTTGATGCGATCATCCAGGGAAGACTCTCAGGTAAGATGATGGGATCAATCATGGAAGATGAATGTGGGATCAAGTCAGGACTCCACTCATAAAATCTTGGGTATTAACCCCAAGCCTGATAAATAGCAAATGAATAGCCAGATGGAAGAGGACCTCTTTCTTGACATGGATGAGAAACTTAGTGGTGGAAATGATGCTAGTAGTGGAGAAGGTCTTTTCACTCAAGTTGAGAAGGTAGATGTGGGACAATTTGAAAGTGTAATGCCCCAAGCTTTTACCCAAGGCATTAACTTAGTTAACATACAAACATAAACATTTTTTTTGTTTAAAGGTATTAAAAGTGTCATCACACTATACATGCACTCATGTGACATGCATGAGTGATGTGTCACTCACAAGACAATGACATCATCCATTCTCATCAATAGTGTCAATGAAAGACTTCACTAAAGTTGCCTATAAAGGTTGCACAAAGTTTGGCTACATTTAAAAACACTAGAGAGAGGTCAATAACCAAGAAAAATTTCACATTCACCAACATTCATGTTTAAGTCTACAAAAAGGGGCAAAATTACTAATTTAAAGTACAATTTCAACAAACAAGGAGCACAGACACCTGTGGTCAACCTTGCACAAATTTCAAGCCAAAGGAGAAAGTCACTGCTAGGGACACTAGTGCCTGGAACTACCATCCTGAGGACACTAGAACCTAGTGCCTATTTCCCAAGGACACGAATGTCTAGCACCTATGTCCTAACGACTCTAGTGCCCAGCTCCTGGGTCCTCCTATACCTTGCTCTAAAAATGCAAAAAAACACTAAAAGTGACCAGATTTGAGCAAAACAACCCAAAATCTCACCAAATTCATGGTGAAGTCTAAAAAAATTATTTTACATCACATAGAATCCATAGAAAGAAACAATTAGTCTTTTTAAGCCAAAAATATGATTTTGTCATTTTGTGTCATTTGTCATCAATACACATATAAAAAGGGAAAGACATGTTTCCAAAACATGCCTTTGACACCAACACTAAAGCACCAAACCAATCAATGAAATACTACCACTTATGTGGATGGTTTACAAGTTTTCAACATCAATACTAAATCATCATAATTTCTAATAAATGATTACAAATCCATATGACACCAATGTCCTGAATTATATAATTAGCTTTCTAAAGAATTACAAAGTACAACATAATCATAATGAACTAACAAAGGAATCCATACCTTGTACGTGGCTCCAAGCTACTCCTGAAGAAATTGTAGTCCCCAATGATGGTGATAGTGCCACCCAACCATCTGGTGTCCTCATGTCCACCCCACTGTACTAAGGAGATAGTCACACGGGATGCATACAACACACACATAATACAAGGGAGTAGGTTCCACTCACACTATACAAAATGATATAATACACAACATCATAAATCATGAATTCAACCATTGTAAACACAACTATGCAAGGTACACAACACACACCAAGTCCAACTCAAGAGGTGACAAGCATAAGAAAGAGAGAACTAGTGAGCCTAGGATAAGGATAGTCAAATTGAGGGTGTAATCGACCTCGCAATAAAAATGAGGGCATAATCAACCTCATAGAAAACCAGGGTGTAATCAACCTACAGATGCTCTTTACACCCAAACTGAATCACATATGAATAGGGCATTATCACCTTTAGTTTCCAGAGCAAGATAGGGCATTATAACCTGGAGGTACTAGAGTTTGGTGTAGATGATCTTGTTATTAGTTTTATTTTACCCATGTGTTAATGTTTATCTTTTTATAACTCCTTACACGTTGGACCCATCGACAACTCCATGTCATGGTATGCATTCAAGGAGACACTCCTTAGCTACTTCTAAACCTCTTCCTAAACATCCAAATGTCGATTCAACAAATCAAACATGGCACAAATTTTAATACACCAAGATCCCACATTTGACCAAAAAAATAACATATTTTCAAAATATGCAAAATGATATAATATTTGGGACACAACTCATCCCACACAATACAACATCAAGGAAATGCCTAAATTTCAATTTTCATGTTTTCTAAGTGTGCAAAATAACCATAAAGGCCCTAAAACTCCATTTGATCTCCCTTTGGCACCATGACCAAGTTTGACCAATTTTCTAACTTTCATTTTACAATGGCTATAGAAAAACTGACAACAATCCATTGTAGATAATATGCATAGCATCCCAATTATTCAATAAAAACAATTTGGGGATTTCTATAATAAATTTGATAGGGTTTTGTTTGTATTTTCATGTTTCCAAAGTATGAACAATGAAATAAAATAAATAAACATTTGAAATGAATTTCTAAACTATCCTTCTACTAAGAAAAGTCATTCTCAACCATTCTTGATGGTATAGCATAAAGGAGAAGTAATAGATTAATTCATGGGAGAATTTTAAAGCACCCACCTTTCAAACTTGCAAAGAATCCAATGGAGAAAAAGGAAGTGAAGGAAAACTTGAGAAACAAACACCAAGCAATCACCAGACACTTGAATCTAATCCAAACTCCCAAACAATCCAATCAATCTTTCCTTCAAAGCAATCAAAACTCCATTTTTGGCAAGCAAGAGGGTTTCAAGCATGAAGAATTTTTTTTTGGAGAGAAAATATTATGAATGAAATAACATGCCTTTTTCACTTTTATTCCTCAAAAAGCCCTAATTCTTTTCTCAAAATATAATATTCCTTTTAAGTGATTTGATAAATAAAACCTAAACTATTACTTTTCACAATAAAACATTCAAATCTTTAAATCCCATCAATTAAATAATTAAAACATTTCCTATGTAACCACATTAGTCATTTAATAAAAAATTAATAATAATTTTTTTTCAAACAAGGCAATATTTTCCTTTCTAATTTAATACTTTTTGAAAGAAATTTAAACTAGGATATCATTTTCCCTTTCTGATTTAGACCAAATTGACAAACATGGAATAATAAATAATTCTACATAAATCAAAATATTTCAATGTATTAAATATGCAAGGATGTCTTACTAGTGTAAACATGCAATAAATATCATACATTTATAGGTTCGTACAAGGATGAATAGACTCCTAAATCACCACCGATTCGGATCCAAAAAATACACAGGGTAACAAAAGATACATCCTGAACTTGATTCGAGTGGGACAAACAAGGTAAATAAATCACACCTTCTAATACAACATCTCCAATAGCCACCGTTGGAGAATGATAACACCTATGCACTCACATAAAACATTAGGTGTATCTGTCCAATATAAAATAGCTGAAGCACATTATAATTTCCAACATGGCATAATATCACATAAACGTCATAACATGAGTCGACAATCAATCAATGACATAAAATCACATATGCATAAATCATCTAACATAATCATACTGAAGACATCACATCCATCCAACATATTATGTATATGAAAACATTGAAGCTGAAACTCCATCAAATAAGTAACATGAGCATAATCAGTGAAAATATACTAGACAATCATTGATCAATGTCATAGTATAAGAAATCATAAACAAGTCTAAAATTCATGGCAATGCACACAATTAGAGGCATAGATTAGCATTATATAGCAAACAATAACTGATATCACTACACTATATTAGTTTTGTCTCCAATGGCTTACGTTAACCAAAGGTTTGAAGAATTAGATAGACTAGCTAGAGGCATAGATCCTACAAGTGGCTAACACCTATGACCCAATACAAGATGTATATGTAATAGTCAAAGAACAAATTGAAATAATCCATACTCAGCTCCAACAGGTCTAGGATCAAAGAGAGCAGATAAAGGCCCAAATAAGACAACTATGAGATGTGGTAAGTCTAAAATTGGCACACATGACTGGTCTATTATGGGATTCAAAGAAGAATTCCTAGAAAATCTAAATCCTCACCAACATTACAAATATGGAGAAAACATTAATTTAGATCCATGGACAAATCCTAATACTACAATAGGTGAAGAATAAATGGGACACTACATTTGCACAACTCAAAACCATATAGAAGAATATTTTTCTTGCAAACTAATTTTGCATGTGTTAAGGATAAGACATGGTTCCAAAGAGGAGATGATGTTGGTAGTAGTTAGGATAGTAACTAGAACCCACTACATATGGCCACAAAATGATTATGGAGTACAAGGCCGACTAGGCCTAGTAGGAATAGACTTGTTTTATAAGGGACATCTCCCTAATGTAATCCTATCTATATAATAATAGTAGAAGTAGTACACAAATGTAAGAAAAGATAAAAAGATAAATATATAGAGAAAACACTATAGACTTTCCTTTGTAATACATAATGATTATATGTATGAAGGAAGATATAAGGGTTTGAAGAATCATTTGCATGTTTAAAATCAGGATGATGCATTATCTATTACATTTAATTGCTGCATTATGATATTTCTCACCACAAATTATCTAATCATTCTCTTATTGTCATAACTGGGATATATACACTACAAGTAGGATACTAGGGCTTTGAACTTCAGTTTGTGACCCCATCCTCTTGCCAACATTTGCCAACTACATAATTAATCACTAAATGGCCTGAAGTTTGCCCTAAGGGCTATGAAGCTACTCAAGGTTCTTAGGTGAATGCATTTCTATAATAATGGTAAATTTGATAGGGTCTAGACTTCAATACCTCTCTTGGAAACAAAGAATCCTAGTAGTTTTTTTGAGGTTATTTTGTAGGAAAAAGAGAGGGGTGTTGGGTTTGGATAGGTTTGATGGTTTTAGTTTCAAGGGTAAATCCTCCTTTCACTACAAACATTCAAGGGCATGTCAATCAAGTGGAATCTCTACTAAGTGAGAGAATTCACTACCAAGTTGGGCTGCCACTTGGAATGATGCGGAAACTTGGATGTTATCAATCAATATCTCAATCTAATGTTCAAATGCTCTTAAAACCCTAAATAAGTGAAACAATAAGTAAATTTATGAATTACAACAAATCCTTTCAAATTAAAATGGTAGGCAGAGATTAATAACTGATAGCTTTTCAAAGTTCAGGAAGTAGAACAGTCAGGGACACCTCTACTAGCACCCCTGTCCAAGGTATTATTTTCTATAAGGAATCTGGATCTCCTCCCGACACTGATATTCACTGTATCTTCTATTTCTGCCCTAGAAGATGTGGAGGACACCTCCACTAGTGCCCTAATCTAATGCCAGATGTTCTTTAGGGTGTCTAAATCTCTTTGGATGTTGATTATCACTGTCTAGACTATTTTTGTGTTTGCAACTCTAGAGGACACTGCCACTAGCACCTGTGTCCCAAAACGTTCAACTTTGTCTTCTTTCTTTGCATGCTAAATCCTTGTCATCTAAAACCTCATTCTGCAACTCCACTCTATGAAACTCAATACATGTAACCTACAATCACAAAGGAGTGTGGTTGGGGGTTGTAGTGTTTAGAGGCTTACATCAGTTAAGCCTCAAAGAGACATTCAAGTCTTCTGAACACTATTGTTAAATGAGAGTGTGTATTCATGTGGGATAGAGACAAAATCTAAATGATAAATGATAGAAAACAAAATAGATATCACCTTGAAGTGTAGATCTCACATAAATGAAGGCTCTTTAATAACATGAGGAGATGAAGTCAAATCTGCAATCACAAACATAATAACAATGCTCTACTCTGCAACAATGAATATCATGAATGCTCTAAAATCACAAGTATGCCTAAAGTTCACAATCATCTTCTAGTTTACAAATGAAAACCTAAACATGCTTATATATGCAACTACAAACATTCCTTCTAAGAATTTCGTAATTCAAACTTGAGATGTCGGCATAGGACCTAAGTAATGGTTATAAAACTAACATTTAAATTTAGGGCTAACCCAAAATAGAGTAGAACTAGGGTGCTAATGCCCAAGTCCGCCCTCTCATTTTTGTTTGGGGATCATCAAAATAGCACCCCCTAGGTCCTATTTGACACAAGACTTCAGGGTTGTCTTATCAGGATTCACAATTATCATGCAAGATGCTCTAAATGTATTCTAAGGACCCGGGAGCTAAACCTTAAGAGGGAAAAGCCCCCAAGGGGACATTTTCTAACATAGCATTTAGCCCCCACTTTAATGTATGTATAAATGCAAGGCTGATACATGCATTAAAGTATGGTCAACAAACATAGCAAACACGCCAAGCACAACAAAGACACGTCAAACACATTGAAGATAGTAACAGACATGCAAAACATGGAGAAGATAGTTACAGTCATGCAAAACATGTAAAACATAGTGAATGTAGTGATTATTTCTTTTTTCATTTTCTCATATATGAAATGCAAATGCAAGTATAAGGAAAGTAAAGACACAACCCAAATGCAAGAGGAGCTCATCACCACCGGTCTTGAAACTAATGCATAAGGGGAAACAGACACGTAAAATCTCAAAGTGTAGAAGGAGCTCATCACCACCAATATTAAAACTACACTTGAGAACAAACATGCCATACAAATCCCAAAGCATAGGAGGAGCTCATCGACACTAGTCTTGAAACTATGCTTGGGAACAAACAACCATACACACACACACATGGAAGACAAGGAGAAAACATGGAAAAAAAACAATGGAAGAAACCTATTGCTAGGTTCTCTACCATCTCAGGCACATTACAGGAACACATTGACGATTGGGGCTTTCCCAAAATAATCATCGAAGACACGCTTAAGGGTATGATAGTCTTAGATCCACCTCACCTACTCGAATGAATTTTTAGAAAATGACAGGATGTACAATCTCCTCGAGAAATACACCATCCCCGCCTCCACAGACGGCTTAAGATAAAAAGGATATGCATGATATACCACCTCCATAGAGGGCTTAAGTGATTGAAATATAGAAAATAAATATGTGCACTCACTTAGGGATACAACATCCTGCCTCCGCAGAGGGCTTCAAACATGTTTTGTTAGTACCAAAATCATTAGACAACTTACCTTATATATGCCCCCACCTTAAGGTGGTTGATATCATGTATCGATATGAAGCACGTTAAGGTAGAGAGAAAACACATAAGGAAACATGAGCTCTTGAAAATCCCATGCCCCCAAAGGTGACATGTACTTTATGATCACCAAATGTTCCCACAAACACACAATTTCCTGCAAAAAAAGGTGTTAGCATCCATATAATCATGATAAACAACAATGCATGTAATCATTCACATAAAGAGCCAAGGAAGGCAACATCCAAGATAATCAAAGTGCACGGAGTAGTATTATTGTTATGTTTTGTAAGTGTGATAAGACAACATTGAAGTACCACACAGAGTGATTCTACTAGCCAAGTGTCGGATATATATATCAACCCCCTTGTCATATGGACTAGGTCCATTTTTTTATTTCTCACTGAAGGGACACAAGGTCCATATCACTATTATATGTTTTCATCATCTACTAGCTAGATATAACCACTAGAAGAAGGTAAATAATAAATTGAGAGAGGAGAAAGAAGTTCCTTAGGAACAATCATGTAGGAAGGTGCCCCCAAGTTGCTAACTGTAACATTGTGTCCATCAGACAGAATACACAACAATGAAAATAGAGGAGAGGAAATATAGAAGAATGATGATACAAATAGAAGAATGGTCACAATAGAGGTAGTCTCCCAGTATCCTTGACCTTACAAGAGAATCAAGGCTCATCCTAGGAGGCCTAAACAACACATAACATATCACGGGGGAAACACAACATGGAGGTAAAGGGTTAGAAATACTTACCTGATTCGACCCAATGTTAAGAACATACATATTTAGGATATCTCTCATGTTTTTTCGGTCTTGTCGATATTGTATTAACATTAAGTTTAGGATGACGCTCGAGGCTTTAGTGGGCTTCAAAGAGCAGTATCTTATATTGGCTATCTAATTAATTCTAGCAACTTGTAAAGGTACTCTAATTCCTTGTTGATTTACACCACATCCATTGCCTACATAGTCATGATTTTTTTACAATATTTGAAATCCATGACCATAGAGAGAGTCCATTTCTTTAGAATATGGTGAAGCCTCATAGGTCTCGTAATTTGTAGTATAAGTAACAGTATTGTCTTTGTTTTCAATCAAGTAAGCTTTGGTTTTCTTAGGTGTTTCCAAAGTTTTCTTAGATGAGATCGATGCAACTTTTGATTTGTTGGGGTTATTAAGTTTATATTCCCTGAAACTACAAGGATTAAAATCTAATGAACCCCAATCATCACCAAAAAGTGCATTCGGTGGTGTACAGTCTTCCACAACATTATCCATCACAAGAGGCATTGATGAATCGACTTGTAGGTTGTTTAAACTCAAATGATTGCTAACTTGTTTTTGCTTATCAAATATGTAAACAATTATCTCGTTCCAGATTAGCATGTATGGTGTGAAGCTTGTCTTGATAGATAAACTTTTTTGATCTATGAAGGGTAGATGGAACTGCCCCCATGGCATGAATCCAGGGTCTACCAAGAATCATATTATATGAAAGCAAACTAGGCATGACATGAAAAAGAGTAGATAATGTCACAAGATCAACCTTTATAGGTAGGGTTATAGTACCTATTGTGATAGGTGAAAGTCAGGTGTAGCAGATTAGACATAGTCATGAAACCCTAACCCTACCATCATCAAGGAATCTAACCTAAATGAAATTCAAAGAACAATGCAATTCAAGCATAACTTCACCTAGACCGTGCGATTCCTTGTTTGAGGGATGTGGACTGCTTCTTCAACAATGAACAATTGCAAAGCTGAAAGCTGCCATGATTGATGATAAAAGCTCAAGTGAATGCTCAAATGCTCAAGATGATAATGTAGATGCTATATGATTGCTGTATATGATTACTGGATTGCTAGATTGCTGGATTGCTGGATTTGCTGGATGTTTCATATGGAGTGAGAGGGTGTTTATATAGGACTTAGCCAAGATCAATCAACGGTGGAGATTCAGAGGTTATGTGAATGGCTAGGATTGAAAGTTACTAAATTTAGATTCCATTAATTGTGCATGTGAAGGATTGTAAATAAAAGTTGTTTTACAACACATGATTGACTGGACAAGTGTTGGAATGTGATAAATGATAAGGGCTTAATTCAAATAAAATATTTGAATTAGTTGGGATATGAGTTGGAAATTAATTAAATAAATAAAATTTATTCAATTAATAGGATAAATGAATAAAATGGGATAAGACATGATGTGGAATTAATTAAATAAATATAATTTATTTAATTAATTGGCTAAGTGAATGAAAAAGGGATTTTAATTAAATAAATAAAATTTATTTAATTAATTGACTAATGGATTAGTGGTTTAACAAGGTGTTGCTAGACATGGACAAATTTGAGTGTCTACATTTTGCCCCTCTTTGATACAATGTTCGATAGAACGTTGTGTCAAAGAAGATACGATATGCATTCGATAAACAAGTTATGTCCCAGTGTAACTGGCAGGTGATGCCCCCTCGAGAGGTAAGCCAGGCTAACCAGGAAGGACTGGGTTGGCTCTCGATAGAAGAAAAAGGCTAAAAAGAAGGCTGACATGAAGAAAACGGGAGTTGGATGGAAGAAAATAGGCTGTGGTATGGGAGAATTAGGGTTTTGAGAAGGGCTATAAGTAGGGGCTTCAATGGTAAATAGGCTCATTTGTGCTCATTTATGCTTAGAAACTTAGAGAAATCCAGAGCTCCAGAGAGTGAGAGTGGCAGAGCTAGCAGGATGGTTATTCCACGCAGAGATCATCGTGCGGAGCGAGTGAGGACACATGGACGACCGGAGGGAGCAGGCGCACCGGTATGTTTCAAACTTTTCCCCAAAAGCGTGTAATTAATAGCCTAAAAGCGTAATTAATGCACACACGTCACCAAAAGCGACTAGGTTAGGACATAGCACATTTAGGTCGCTTAGGTAGGAATAGAGTCCGCTTGTAGTAATGTTGGTCGCTTATGAGCGCGGGTAGGTCACTTAGGCAAAAACGGGTCGCATCCTGTCGACGGGAAAAGCACAGCCGGAAAGCGCATACAGAGCAAAACTAGTCGCTTATGGGCAAAGAGCTGTCGCATATAATAGTTCAGCTCGCATAGGATTAGAAATAGCTCGCAGAAGGTAAATAGCGCGCATATAGGGCTATAAGGGTTGCTAATGATAATTGAGCCCGCATATGGTATGAAAGCTAGCGCATATAGGATAAAGCTCGCGGGTAGGCAAAACAGGCGCGCATATAGTATAAAGCCCGCATAGAAAGCTGTTGGTCATGATGTTAGTCATTCGCAAACATAGAATAAAAGTTACACAACAACCTTTACTCATCTTGAAAGATACGATGAATTCAAAGAATTCATGATCCCAAGTCTCCGTTGATTAGGTCTTAATCTACTGACGTTACTCAGTGGTTGATGTGTGTTGCTGTTTTCCATTCAGGGGCCTTACGTGTTTCTGCACTGTTCATCATCATCATCTTCAAATATCCTGCTCTGGATGTTCGCTCTGCATAAGTCTCCAACAATTCTACCTCTGCACTGTAAATTTAGTCAAATAATGTGCATACAGGCTGATATTTGCATGATTTCTACCATTATTTATGATTCTTTGCATGATATTTTCAATACTACATGCATTTAACCAAATATGCTAATGATCTTCAGTTACCTACGGGATTTCAGCATATTTCACTATTTCTGCTTGTTATTTATCATGATTTGCAGTTATGGTGATGAATTAATGAAATTGAAAAAGGAAAAGGGTTAGAGAGTGAGATTCCTAAAATTACTGGACTTAGATCACTGATTCACATACAAGCTCCCATACTTGCAATGAAAAGAAGGAAAACTAGAAATCATACTTCACCAGGACATTCCACAAATCCGCATGATCTAGTGCAAAGCTTCAAAGGAAAGTTGACAACAATATGTAATGAAATGAAAGCGCTTCCAGTTGAACACAGCATTCACCAGTACATATCCAGAAATCAACAGAAGATTACGTAAAATTTACAATCAGGATGTAATCTGGAACTTCATATTCATTCAGTATGCTCAAGAACAGGTACATTTACAGTGATCTGAAGAAAGAACCTTGACATTTCAACAATTCTATCCTCATTAGTCTCAGTAATCCGATCTCCTAACTTATTCTACAATAATTCACTCTTTGCGCCAGATGCGTCTGTGTATTCTAATGTATTCCTCCTTTTTTTAAAATGACAAGCTCTGGATGTTATATAGAGCAACTGCCAGAAAACGGTTACAATGATCCAAGGATCAGGATCCTCTCATAACAAACAACGGTCCAGATGAAAAGCACATGCTTCGTCAGTTAGCAAATGTACAGCTGGCACAGAATATTCCAGCATCTTCAACTTGATTCGGCCTCCAGCTGGCGAACAGCATATTTGACAATATCCTCCTCATTTCTGGCTCACGTTGACTCCATGCGCAACTTTGTAATGCTCAGCTTCAGCAGCATCATCATGATTTCAACGTTCAGCTTCAGCAGCATCATGACTTCAATGTTCAGCTTCAGCAGCATCATGATGATTTCCTGCAAGTAAACAGACAAACATAAGGTTCATCATCATCATGATAAACAACAGGAAGAAAACACTTTATTAAACATACCTCCCATGTGCAGCTACAGGCAATCAGGCTTTACCTGTGAAAAATATGCACTAAATGCATAAACAGCGTAAAAACAACCAGGTCAACCCTCGTTGACCAAAACTCAGGCAGTCGGGCTTTCAAATTTCTATCGCTTCATGTTTTGCCCATTTTCTTGTATATCGGGTTCAAAATATGATGATGATGATCTCAGATTAAGCAAAGAAATAATCGCCCTTTCAACCACCCTTAGAAACCGGCTTTGCATCATCATCATATTCACATCGGCGTGACTACATATGATCAGGGTGACAATTTTACCTTAGGCCGACGGCAACAGTTATACCGACGCCAAAAATCATGATGATTGCCATCTATATACTTCAAAGTGGCCGCAGGATATCACAAAATATGATGATCCTCCTTTCCTAATGTTCTGATGAAAAGCACATCAGGATGTTTTGTTTTTGCACATTCGGGAAAGAAAGACATCGTCATCATCATCATGATGAAGACAAACAGGAGGACTTGGAAAATGATCCTGCCGCTGAGGAAAATCATGATGACGTCATCGTCATCATCAGGCTTGGTTAAAATGCAAAGGGATGACGTCATCGTCATGTTTCGTTAAGATCAGGAGGTAAATGGAATATCGGGTTCCTTCTAAGGAAGATGATCAGGTGGATGAAAGCAGCATGACCCCTTTTTCGGCTAAGGCGATCCTCGGAAGATCAAGATGATGAACAGCATCATCATCATATTCACACTGGGTGATCAAAAATATGATCCTGCTGAAAAGTCCTGATGACGTCATCAGGATATCCGGGGCTTGTGTTAATCTTCGAAGATGACGTCATCGTCATCATCATATTTGCAAAAGTTTATACTTGTCGGCAGGATGATATCACGAACTGTTGGGAGAGACGAACAAGATCATGATCTTGTTCAACATGACTTAAGAAATGAAAATCACCCTCCGCTTCGAAAGATAAGGTGATCATCATGATCACGCGAAAGGAGGTCAGGAGGATATTGAGAAATGCCGGGTCTCGAAATATCATGATGATGTTGATCACCAAGACTTGGTCGTGCGTGCAAATTATGCAGATGGCAGATTTCTCTAAGTAAGGTGATATTATAATATCAGCATGATATTATAATATCGGGTGACGCTAAATATCATGATGCTGATGATGTTCGAATATCATAATGCTGATGATGTTAGAATATCATGATGCTCGCTTGACGGGCAAAACACACTAGCATTTAAGATTGACGTCCGGATGTTTCGGGACTGCATGATTTTCATCAGGTGATAAAGTAAGATCATGATGATGACCTTTGGCGATACAAAAGACCGCCCGACGGGGAGAACCTTCTACGACTTAAACTTGACGTCCAGATGTTTCGACCTCAGGATATTACCGGGGGGCTTTCCAAATATCATGATGATGATGTTCATATAGCAATTATCAGGTTTGACCAAAACTTTGACCGCTCACAACTCCCTCATATGGACGAATTTTCTAGTGATGCAAAAGGCAAACCTGCATGAAATTTCAAGCTCTTTCTAACCATGAAGTCACTGAAACAAAATATAAACTTTGACAAACTAACCTCATGATGATGACCTACCTCATCCTGACCCTCATGATGATGATGCACCTGACTTATTTTACCAAAACCGCCAGAAACAGACAACACAAGCCAAAACAAAAGCTGGGTCCCTGTTTTGCCAAGTCAAAATGGGGCGTGTTGTGTAACCACACAACAAAAGCCAAGGTTAGCACATATGGAAATAGAGGTCGCTTGTAGGGATATAGTAAGCGCATATGGTGAAGAGCTCGCATATAGTCAAAACAAGGGCGCATGTGGGAAAGTGGGTCGCTAGTGAGCAGGAAAAGAGCGCATGTGGTAAAATGGACTGCTTATAGTAGGTGTAGGATAAAATAGCAAATAGGGAAGCAGATGTTGATATGGATGACTAACGGAATGGACTGACAAGGGTAAATGGATGATGTAGGATGTACTACCGCCATTGCTATCACGGGAGCCCCATCCGAGAGATTTACGGTTGGTGAGACGGTTGGATGCAGAGGAGCTACTGGTGTTGGAGATCCTGGGCTTAGAGCATGTATCCCGATTAGAGCCTGTTCAGGGACATCGAGGGCTGATGACAGCGATGGTGGAGCGATGGATGAGCGAGCACAGTTCATTCTTATTACTGACAGGAGAGGCGACCATTACCTTAGAGGATGTATTCTGGATATTGAGGATTCCGATAGATGGGGATCGTGTAGATTATGATCCGGAGATGGGCCCAGTGGCATTCAGGAGATTGTTTGGCACACCAGACATCGGAGTAGAGGGTTCAGAGATTCCAATGGGGAGGATGGAGGAGCTCTGTGACAGATTACAGTGTGTGGTGGTGGCTATCATTAGATGGCTAGTGGGTGATAGGAGAGCTAGAGGGTTTCCCGTAGGATGGGGGACAGTGATGGAGGGCATGTTCTCTTATGGCACGAGATATGCGTGGGCAGAGTGTGTGTTAGGACAGCTCTATCATTACCTGCATGATTGTGCGTACATGTTTGGAGCCAGTATGTCAGCAGGGGTGATAGTTTTGCATGTATGGGCATATGAGCACATTCCGGTGACGAGACCAGAGGGATGGGTGGCTAGAGCAGCGGGAGAGCCATTTGCACGGATGTATAGAGGAGCATTGACTTATCGACAGCGCCGAGGAGTGGTATATTGGTAGCGGAGATTGGATGAGGTAGACAGATTTGTATGGAGGCCCTGGCTAGGATGTGAGCAGTGGGAGGAGGAGGATGCGGAGCTTGTCTATGCTAGACAGGCGAGATACATTTTTGGACGCGGCATGTACATTATAGAGCGCTATTTGCCAGAGAGAGCCCTGAGACAGTTTGGAGAGGCACAGGTAGTACCGGTTGGTGATGCCATTTTTGGGAGGACGAGGCAGGAGGTATTTGATTAGGGTCCAGAGGTTGTGGTTAACACAGCTTTGGCAGAGAGAGATGGACTACAGCCAGTTGCATGGCAGTGGGGACAGGGTCCTGCAGATCCAGGCACATTGCCAGAGTATGATGCATACTGGGTGACAGCTAGGCCGACGCGATTGACACGAGATGGGGAGATTGGAGAGATTGGGATGGAGAGGCCAGTTTGGAGGAGATGACGACGGGCTCCACCAGCACAGGCAGTAGTGCCCGCGGCACCTGGGATTCAGATGCCAGGGCAGGTGCCAGGTTAGCCTGCTATATTAGCACAGCCTCAGGCGCAGATAGGAGCAAGAGATGATGTAGGGATTCAGCAGCTACGGAGACGGATCAGAGAGGAGAGGAGATGGAGGCAGCGGGCACAGATGAGGTTGAGGAGGGTGGAGATGGACAGGCATCAGGCCGTGATTAGTCTGCGGCATGCTAGAGCACAGGCACAGACATATCAGGCTCAGCTACAGTTGAGAGGACAGGGGGGAGATGGCCAGGATGATGGTGCGCTTGCTAGAGTGACAGGAGAGAGGGATACAGCCAGACAGCATGAGCAGATGATGAGGCTGGAGCGAGACACTGCGGTACAGCAGGAGCAGGCTATGAGAGCCAAGAGGGATGGTCTGCGAGCTGAGAGAGATAGCGCAGTACTGCAGTTGCAGGGGATGACTGGTGAGCGAGATAGAGCAGTGGCTGCCTTGGGGACTGATGGAGCTACCATGTACTTGGCCACACAGTTGACAGCGGTATAGGCAGAGTTGCGGAGAGTGCAGGGTGAGGCTGAGTATTACAGAGGCCTATATTATGGAGCTATGCCGGCAGAGAAGAGACAGCCTAGCTTCAGGAGCAGGTCAGGGGCTTCGAGTTCACAGAGATCAGGTGGATCTAGATCAGTAGCCTCAGTGATGGGGCCACCTAGAGATGGAGGACCAGGTACAGGACCGAGTGGCGGTGGTGGTCAGGGCGAGGGAGTTGGTAGTAGTCGCTAGGGCATACCTTGTTTATATTGTATTATGATGAGGCCTAGAGCCGTTGTTGTACATTCATTCTTTTCAGGGCTCGGCTTGTATTGTAGACACTTGTATTTTGACACACATGTATATATATATATGGCAGTTTTGGCGATCTATATGATGTTGTAATGGTTTTGATGTTGATATTATGATGGTTATGTATGTTATGTGTATGGATTATATATGGATTATGGATGGATGTTTATGCAAATGGTAATGGATAGAAAATGTAAATGGTAACGCTATGGATAGATATATGCATATAGGCAGATGGTAATGAAAGATATATATGATGGACTTATGTATGTCTAACACACTTGTTTTTGCAGGAGCGGGAACATGGACAAAAGAGGATGAAAATAATTGATCTTGGCTGAGTATGATGAAATGAATAGATAGAATGAATAGGTAGGATGATGATGGGTAGCTTTCAAGTAATTGCTCAAAATAAAAAGAAATGCAGTCCTTATGTTTGATATAGCATATGGATGTTATGCACCAGGGTATAAGAGACCAAGGTGTCGAGGTATCCAATGCGTAACTAGCGTGTTACAATCTTGTCTGATCGCATGAGGTCAAGATGTTGAGCCAACATACACAAGATATGAATAACAGCTAGTGTTGGACTTTGACGCTACAAGCAATGGTTTGAGCTTATCTCCACTACACATAATGATAGCTTGTTGGTTATATGTATGGAGTTAGTCTTAACATAGAATAGTCTCAAATGCATAAGAGACTGTTTAGCTTCTCAGATGCTAGAGATATTGATATGTAAGATGCTAATCCCAACACGTACAAGATACCAATACGCATAGGAAGAGAATAAGATCATCCCGCAAACACGGCATACGAAAGTAATATGACCATGCCCCAGTCCTTACTTCATCGTAACATACCAAGATATAAATAGATCAAGGCAGTCTTGATTAGGTATAGAAAAGGGACAATAGATAAATCAAAAGAGAAAACAAAAGATACTGTCATCACATTCTCTTGCCAAATTTTGGGTGCTCTTGGATAGATCAAGCTGGCGCCTTGTTAAGAGGAAAGCTACATCCTGTTGAAGGTTAAAGTTGTTGATAAACTGTTATAGCAAATGTTGGCTTAAGGCATGCGGACAAATAGCTTCTGGTGTACTTTTGATTGGTTAAAGTGCTTGGGCTTCGCATATACACATGGTTTGCTGCTTGTTCGAGCTAATCAAAGAGAGGAAAATGGATGAAGAAGATGGTGGGGATCATCTGTGCTTGAGTACTGGAAACTTCCTTCGTATTCCAGACTGCCTACATACCCTGTATCCACAGGATCAAAGCACATTACAATGAAGATGAGACATGATGAATATGTAGTTCTGGGTTTTATTGATGATGTAAGTGATGAAAGATAGAAGAATTTGAGCTGAAAGATTGAAGGATGTTTTAGACGAAAGATGAAAGATGGATGATGAAAGGGACTATCGTCTTAGCCTGAATCAGAGTGCTTCCTTCGCATCTCAGATTGCCTACATACCCTGTATCCACGGGATCAAGGCGTCAACGATAGAGCTGCATGTAGTTCTAATTGATGTCGCTGGTTGATTGGATGTTTGAGCAGGCGACGTTTGTTAAGATTGTTGGATGAATGTGGATAAATTGCAAAGATATGAGTCCTGGTTGCAAGGCGTTAAGTCATATTTGTTGTTGGATACATGGCATGGCTGAAGTTGATAAGGTGTGTTGTGTTGTGTGCGGAGTGGTTTGATGGGCTATGAGCTAGAGATAACAGGATCCACTTCCAAATAAGACTTGACAAATGCCCCCAGTGTGGGATGAGGGTTATTATGCAAAAGCGACAATGCAGAAGAAATGTAGCCAAGATGCTAAGGTGCCAAAAGATATAGATATCACGACAATGTCTCAAGCGTGAAATCTAGCATAGGTCAAAGGATGAAGATGAAAGGCTATGTGTGGGATTACGATAGGGCTTATGATTATGGCTTATACAAGATGAAGTGGGGAAATATGATCAAACGAATCAAGCAAATAAGGGAAGCTGGTCACTACACATAGCGCCTGTTTGCCAGGTTTTCACTATGGTACTTATCCAAGGCGCCTGTTTACCAGGTTTTCACCAGAGGACGAATTATTTATTTATTTATTTATTATTATTATTATTATTTTTATTTTTTTTGATTTTTTTTTTTGGGTAGCTGAGATTTAGGGATAAAACTTCTTGAGATGAATGCTGTTGACGGGTTCATCCAAGGGAATGCCTTCAGGTGTTGACAGAGTGTATGCACCGGATCCATAGACTGCTGTGATAATGAAAGGACCAAGCCAATTGGGCTCAAACTTGCCCTGTTTCTCCCAATGTTGTTGATTCCTTTGGTTTTCTTTAAGGACAAGGTCACCAACTTGAAATCTGCGTTCCCTGATCTTTTTGTTGTAGCTGCGGCGTAGCCGGTTTTGATAGACTTGAAGATGGTTCAATGCTGTAAGGTGGCGTTCATCTAAGAGCTCAAGATCATGGAGTCTGGATACTCGATACTCTTCATCTGAGATAGTATGTTGCAAGGATATGCGTTGCAAGGATATGCGCAAAGAGGGAATCTCAACCTCGATGGGCAAAATAGCTTCAGTGCCATAGACGAGAGCATAGGGTGTGGCACCAGTAGGAGTTCTGATGCTTGTTCTATATGCCCATAGTGCAGGATGTAGTTGTAGATGCCAATCTCGACCAGCGTCATTAACAGTCTTTTTAAGGATCTTGATGATTGTCTTATTAGAGGCTTCAGCTTGACCATTGCTCTGAGGATAGTAAGGCGTAGAGAATCTATGTTGAATATGGAACTTGTTGCAAAGATCTCTGACCTCTTGGTTCTTGAAAGGGCATCCGTTATCTATGACAATAGCTTGAGGAACACCATAACGGCAGATAAGGTAATGTAGAATGAATTTGGCTATTTGTTTACCTGTGATATAGGTCATTGGTATGGCTTCTACCCACTTCGTGAAATACTCAGTGGCAATAATAATAAACTTATGACCGTTGGATGAAGTAGGATGGATCTTACCTACGAGATCAAGTCCCCATTGTGAAAAAGGCCATGGAGTGACAATAGGCTGAAGCTCACGTGCTGGTGCATGTATTAGATCTCCATGTTTCTGACATTGTAGACATCTCCTTGTAAATTGTTGGGCATCTTTTTCCATAGTTGGCCAATAGTATCCTGCTCATAGAAGTTTCTTAACAAGGCTAGGGCCAGCGGAATGCGAACCGCAAACACCTTCATGTACTTCACGTAAAGCCATTTTTGCTTCTTCAGAATCAAGACATCTAAGGAGGATACCATCAAGACTCCGGCGATAAAGAGTGTCTCCTAAGATAGTGTAACAAGAGGCTCGACGGATAAAGGTTTTGCGCTGGGTGTTGGATAGTTGAAGTGGAAAGGTTTGATGGCGAATATACTCATATATATCCTTGTACCACGACGAGTTGGGACCAACAATTTCACATATAAGCTTAGATTGTGGAACTTCAAATGCTGGGATCAAAAGCTGTTCAACCAAGAACTCACATTTATAGGTATTAGATGGCATATCTAAAAGAGATCCAATCATAGCCATGGCATCTGCTGCTCTGTTTTGTAGTCTGGGAATTTGCTCAAAGGTAATATCCTCAAAATATCTCTTGAAATCATCCACCATTAATTTGTATGGGAGAAGCTTCTCGTCTTTTCTTTGATATTCATCCAAAACCTGTTCGATAACCAGCTGAGAATCACTAAAGACTCGTAACTGTTTGATAGCCCATTGTACTGCCATGCGTAAGCCTGTGATTAAAGCTTCATACTCTGCTATGTTGTTGGTACATGGGAATGCTATTCTGTATGATTTAGGTATACAATCGCCTTGAGGGGTGACAAACAAGATACCTACTCCAGAACCATGTTGTGTGTATGACCCATCGAAGTATAGTTGCCATCGTGCTGGAGAATTCAAATGAAACAATCCTTCATCCAGAAATTCTGGATATATTGGCTGAATGTCTGTGATGGGTGCTGCAGCTAATTGATCAGCAATAACTTGTCCTTTGATAGCTTTGCGGTTCACATATTGTATGTCAAACTCACTTAAGATCATAACCCATTTTGCTAATCTCCCTGTGAGAAGAGCTTTTGAAAGGAGATACTTGAGGGGATCCACATTAGAGATGAGCTTTGTTGTTTGGTTCAGCATATAGTGTCGCAACTTTTGGGAAGCAAACACTAAGGCTAAACAAGCTTTTTCCATGAATGAGTAATTGAGTTCATATCCCACAAGGGTTTTGCTGATGTAATAAATGGCTTGTTCTTTTCCTGAGTCATCATGTTGAGCTAGAAGGGCACCCAATGCTATAGTTGTTGATGATATATAGAGCAGTAATGGACGATCAGGTGTCAGAGGTACTAGCACAGGAGGTGTTGCCAAGTATTCTTTGATCTTATCAAAAGCCTGTTGACACTTTTCATCCCACTTAAAAGGTTCACCCTTACGAAGAAGATGTTGAAAAGGATGACATTTATCTGCTAGTTGTGAGATAAATCTGCGGATAGATTGTAGCCTACCTTGTAAACTGCAGAGCTGTTTGAGAGTCGTTGGTGGAGGCATTTCTATGATAGCTTTTACCTTAGCTGGGTCCACTTCTATCCCTCGTCGAGACACAATATATCCCAACAGTTTGCCTGATGTTACACCAAATACACACTTCTTCGGGTTTAGTCTGACTTGGTATTTTTCTAATCGATCAAAGATTTGTGCCAATACTTGTAGATGTCCTTCTCTTGTCTTGGATTTTCCCAGGATGTCATCAACATAGTCTTCCATGATAGTATGAAAAAGGTCATGAAAAATAACTGTCATAGCTCGTTGATAGGTGGCTCTAGTGTTTTTAAGACCAAAAGGCATTACAACCCAACAATAGGTACCCCATGGACAGATAAGGGATGTTTTATCTTGATCTTCCTCTGCTATTCAGATTTGATTATAACCAGAAAATCCATCCATCAAAGATAGCATTTCATGTCCTGCTATAAGATCTACAATGTTGTCTATGCTTGGTAGTGGAAAATCATCCTTAGGACAAGCTTTGTTAAGATCTCTAAAGTCTGTGTAGCAACGAACACATCCATCTGGTTTTGCTACAGGTATCAAATTTGAAACCCATTCTGGATAATCAATAGGCTTTATGAATTTTGCTTCTAACAGTTTCTAAATTTCTGCTTTGACCAGTAAGGCAACTTGTGGATGCATTTTGTGTAATTTTTGTTTGACAGGCTTTGCATCAGGAGATACTGCTAAATGATGTACCACAAGTGAAGGATCTAGACCTGGCATGTCTGCATAAGTCCATGCAAAATTTATAGCTCTTCTCAGAAAGAATGCTGTGAAGTTTCTTCGTTCTTGCTCAGAGAGTGATGCTGCCAAAAAAGTAATCTTCGGATTCTGTTCTGTTCCCAAGTTCATGTCTTGTGATTTTTCAACTAGCACAATTGATTTCTCATGGTAATCAGTGGCAACAGGAAGATCAAATCCCTCATCCTCAGGCGCCTCAGAGAGGTTTTCACCTTCGGATACGTCCTTTATTTTTACTTTTTCACGGTCAAGAGGCGCCTTTCAGTTTTCACCTAGTGACCTATTTTGTTGAATTTTGTTTATTTCACTTTTGCGACTGAAGGACTTGATACTTCCGCCAAAATATGCTAGTTTAGGTAAATCCATCATGAAACCTGCTTTATGATCACCCAATGGAATACCTTGTCTCAAACCCATGAATTCTGCAATGGCTTCGTCATTTTCAAATGTATCCAATATCGGTGCCCCCTGTTGGTCCCAATCGATGAGGTCAGGATATACGAGTGAAAGGTTAATGGAGGAATCATGATGGCTAGAAGAGGTTGCGGACAACATGAAGATGGAATGTTCCTGAAAAAGGTCGGTGATATGAAAGGAGGAGTCATCGATAATATCCGAGTTAGAAGTCTCTCCTACCGAGGAAGGTCCAACATCAATATCGGAAATACACTTAATGTCTTTGGGTCGCGCTACCTCCGGTTGGTAACCAAGGCCTTGCTTATTAAACTTCTTAGACACAATGATAGGTTCAATAGGTCCTTGTTCCTGTAATCCCAAGCCGCCATGTCCTTTGTAGCCCATGTTCTTTATGATACGAAAACCATTGTTGTATCACTCTACTCCAAGTTGGACCTGGTCATTGTCATCAAAGAAGATCCAAGAGTTGATGTCCTCAATGTCTTCATCATCCAAGAAACCACCCTTAATGAATACTATAGGGGGAGATTTGATAACAGCGGAGGATGAAGTTGGATTAGATGTAGAGGGCTTACCGTGGGATTTAGGAGATAATGGAAGAGTACCCACGCAATAAGACTCGTGTAGTTTGTATTCACCAGGGCCATGTTCGGTATATTTGATATGGAGGTTGGAAGCGGCTTTGCTAGATGAGGGCTTGAGAAGATCGGATGGGTTGATATAGGATGAAGACGGATATGCCTCGGTGTTGATAGGGATGTGATTCGGATTCTGATATTTAGCCTGAAAGGCACGACAGAACTTAAATGGATTAGGATCAGCTTGAATGGTAACCTCAACACCCTTATGTGGAAATTTAAGGCATTGGTGGTATGTAGAGTGAACTGCTTTAAGGGTATGGATCCAAGGGCGTCCAAGGATGATGTTATAAGGAAGATCAATATCAAGGACTTGACAGCGAGTTTCGGTAATAACCGGCCCAACTTGAATAGGCAATAAGATGATCCCTTCGATATCTCTTTCAGCGTCATCGTATGCTCTGATGGTAATAACCTTGGAAATGTCAACATCTTTCTCAGAATATCCCAATTGTTTGATAAGTTTCAAAGAACATATATTAAGACCAGCTCCCCCATCTATCAAGACTCGTTTGATACGGCGTTGTTTAACAAATACTTCAATATGGAGGGCTTCGTTGTGTGACGGATGAATGGAGGGCTGAAGATCTTTGTCAGAAAAGGTTAAATGACAAGGGGCGGCAATGCTAGCGACCATAGATTGGAATTGTGTGATATTAATATTATTAGGCACCGAAGACTCTTGTAAGGCTTTATCAAGGATAGCTTTATGTGCGGGAGATATGCGGAGCAGCTCAAGAATAGATATGTGTGCGGGTGTTTTACCAAGGTGATCCAAGAGGTTATAGTCAGAGAGAGATCGAGAAGAGTGAGGAGGAGCTCCATGAATAGTAACTTGACCTCTTCGCGTGGTTACGGCACAATCAGGTGCTCTCCCTTGGACAGTAATGGTAGAAATGCGAGCATGGTCGATGCGACCGATGGTAGATGATGCATAGTTATATGGAATAGCATTTCTAGCCTGAAGGTTATTTGTCTGATCATGAGATGGAAGTGGATTCTTGAAAGTCTCTAGATCATAATTTGATGTTGATTGTTGAGCTGTTGAAGGTGTGACGTTGATTAAACCTTGATCGATGTAGTCTTGGATAACATGTTTTAAGCGCATACAACCATTTGTTTTGTGCCCTTTAACTCAATGGTAATCACAATACTCATTTTCTTTGTACCAAGGAGCTCGAAAGAGGGATTCGCCATTTGGTGGTGCATCGGGTAGAATAATGTCTCCTGCTTGAAGTAGCTTTTGAAGAACAACTTCCATGGGTTCCACTAATGGTGTAAATTGTCAGCGTGGATTGGAAGTTTGTCGTTGGTTTCTTCGTTGTGGAAAAGGCTGTCTTGGTGTAGAGGCCGCTTGAATGTTGATGGGAGCTCTCATAGTTTGAATATTCTTTGCATCTACAATACCATCATTGACGACATTTTTGTTCTTATTCCAAAAACGAGACTTATCATTGGAATTTTGAGGAGAATCTTTATTGTCGCGAAAGATCTTGATAGTGCCCTTAGCAATTAAGGCTCGTTCAATAATAACTCCTTTGGAAACTAGTTCATCAAAGGTGCTAGCATTTTGCAATTGTAGTTGGAATGACAGCTCAGGATGAAGATTTTGAACAAAGATGTCAAGCTATTGTTTCTCAGGTATTTCCCATGATAATTTGCTAGCCATATTACGCCATCATTGGGTAAAAGCAGAGAAGGGTTCACCGTTGCGCTGTTTGGTATTGACAAGGTCATTCATGTTTACTTCGTGTTCAATGTTGAAGGCAAAATGAGATTGAAATTTGTTTGCTAATTTCTCAAAAGATTTGATGCCCGGGGGTAGATGAGAAAACCATTCAAGAGCTTGTCCTGCTAAGCTTTGAGGAAATAGTCTCAAAAGATATGTATCGTCATAAGAAACATCAAGACATGCGACAAAAAAGGCTCGAAGATGGTCTTCCGGATTCCCTTTCCCTTTGTATTTCTCAAATTGTGGGATTTCAAAATGTGGTGGAAAAGGTATCATATTAAGAGACTTGTCAAATGGACAGGCGCATATGTTTTCGAGAGAAAAAGGTTTCTTGCCTTGTCCTACCCTTTCATCGATCATCTGTCGAACATCGGCTGAAGATAATTGCTGTTGTTGCGAAGGGGGTGGAGTATGATAGGAGATATGTTGTGGTTGCGGTTGTGGGATATATGGAGTTGTGACTGTTTGTTGCGGTTGTGTGCCCACAATATATGTCAAAGGATTGGTATGTGATACGTATGTATTGGAGGATTGCTGTCCTTGAGACACAAGCGGCAATTGGGTGTACATCACATGGGAAGTGGATAGTGGATTGATAGTAGCGAATGGTTGGGAAATTGGGATTTGATTCGTGACATGGTAAGTGATGGAGGGATTTGTAGATACAACAGAAACGTTTGGATTTGTATTCTGGATGATATGAGGATTGGTATGTGTCATAGGTTGGGTGACAATAGGAACTCTTTGGGTAGCATAGGATGGATTGATGGTGCGTGAAGGATTGGAAGAATATGACGACATGGATGTAAGTTGATCAACATAAGCAATCGTATTGTTCGGATTGGCTTGAGAAACAGGGGGATCACTCATGTCAATGAGACTAATGTTGGGATTATATGATAATGTGGAAGGATTAGCAGTTGGTATATGGGATATGGTATTCATATGAGAGGTAGTGGATTGTAATGGGTGTGAAGTATGGACAACATGTGTTGTTGGAATAGTTTGGGAGGTTTGTACACTATAAGACATGGGAATAGCTTGTGATGCTCGAAGGGTCTGCGCTTGTGTTACATGGATAGCTTGCGTTACTTGAGGCATGGAAACAGTCACGGTAGAAGGGGAGATATGTTGAGGGACATGAAAAGGTGGAATGTTAAGATTTTGTGACATGAGAGGGAGCACATTGGTGGGCACTATCAATGGTTCTAAAGTATGCTCTGATCGTGGTAGCTCGAATGAAGCAACAATAGGCAATGAGGATGATGTTTGCGGTGATGTGATTATAGTAGATGGTCTATTCACAACAACAGCAGTAGTGTTGGGATCTTGCTCTCTAATAGCAGATATGTCAAAATCCTTAGGTAGTTTAGCACCCATGCGAGCAAGTTGGAGAAAACAACGATCAGGCTCAGATATCATGAGTTTCTCAACTTGGTCCCATAGATAGGTATCTTGGAATTCTGATGAGTCATCTTGAGATTGTTCTTCGAAAGTTTCCAAGGATGGTGGAGGTTGCATTTGTTGTGAAGATGACTCGCCCATAGTGTATCCTTGAGGTATAAACATATGAGAAGGCATACCAGTTGTGAATTGAGTTGCGTCCTTAAGAGGTGTTGTGAATTGTGTCATCTCAGCTTGCAATTTGGCTTCCATTTCAGCTTTCAATTTGGCTTCTATTTCAGCTCGATATTGACTCCTAGTTTGAGGCATGATGTTGATGATGAAGTTGAGCTTGTCAAAGTTTTGAGACCCAAAAGATGATAGTTGGCTGGTTGATTGATTGGTTGTTATTTCAGTTTGCTGGTTTGACTAAGTTGCTTGGTTGATTTGTTTTTGGCTGAGTTGTTGTTGGTTGTCCCTAGAGGTAGCTTAATCACTCAAGGGAAAGATTGTTTGCTGTTGATGTTTGTTGGAGCTAAAGCTAAAAGAGATTGCTTGCTGAAGCTAAAGCTGAAGGATGTTTGTTGGTTGAAGCTAAAACTGAAGGTTGTTTGCTGATTGAAATGATTGGGTTGATGTCTGATTTGCTGGTTGGGGTCTCAAAAAGATGGAAAGCTCATGAGTTGTGATTGATTGATAAGCTCAAAAATAAGAGACAAAGTCCAGGTATTTGCTGTTGATCAAAGAGAAGTCTGAAAGCTGATGTTTGAGACTCAAGCAAGCTGGACCTGTGGCTAATTTGGCTGATGGATTAAGGTTTGCAAGTATTTTAGCTACAGGCGACTAATGATAGCTCAAGTGCGACTCAAAGGATGCTAAAGGTGATCAATGATAGCTCAAATGCGATCTCGTTTAGGCTCGACAGAGAATGACAATATTAACCAGAAGCAAGTGCTATTGCCAGAGGCGACGACTGTTGACTCAAAGGCAATTTTCTGTTGATCAGAGGCGACTCAGATATCCCTAGAGGTGACAGTATGATGTTCAGAGGTGATTTCGTTCAGGCCTAAGGTGACTAACTGCTGCTTAAAGGTGATCTGGCTCAGACAATATGCGATTGGTTATGATTCAAACGCGACTTGGTTCAGAAAGTAGGTGATCAGTTGTGTTATAAAAGCGATTCTGTTCAGGCAAAAGGTGATCAACTATGGTTTAAAAGTGACTCTGTTCAGGCAGTATGCGGGCAGTTGTTGTTTAAAAGTGATGCAGTTTAGGCAAAAAGTGAATCACTACAGTTCAGAAGCGATGGCTGTGGTCTGAGTGAGCAGTTTAGGTTCAGAAGCGACTGTGTTTGTGTAATAGTTGTCTGATTTTGCAATTTTTTAGCAAGAAAACAGTGATAACAGTCACTCACATTCACAACAAGCACAAACTGATACAACCTAGGCTAGGATAGGATAGTATCTGTTGAATCCCCTAGCTGCGCCTATTCAAAGCGGGTAGCTCTAGGATCTTGGTAGCACCGGCTCCTCCTTACATTTGCACACACTTCTCACGCATACCAAGATCCAGGTTTCTTATAAGGCTTGACCCTCTCCAAACCTTTAGATTGTCCCTACTACCTCAGCTAAGAACCGCATGAATCGGGGCCGCTTCAAGGGTTTTGCCCTCTGTGTCAACAGATAGAAGGTTTTTGGCTACTACACAAGGTTGCTAATAAGGGCATCCGTTCGGGTGGCTATAAGTGCGGCAGCGCTACTCTCCGTTATGGAGTCTCCCAGCCTCCAAGGGTTGCGCCTTGGAGGGTTTTGGGGGAGGTTGGCTGTCGGTATAACACAACTGCACCCGTTGTTTGTGGCTTTCGACACAAACACTTTTCTTATATAGCGGTTCGGAAGGACTTGGTTTTAGCCCGTTACCGCTTGGGTCGTATCCCTTCTCACACCGGGAAGGCAGGCCCTCTAAAGATAATGACAAGTTCTCATACACCCAAGATCCATTTGATAGGCAAGGGGAGAGGATACTTTTGCCATTAAATTTGGGTTACAATCAGGCGCATGCAAGCAATCAAAAAGATAAATCAAGCACGGAGCAAACAATGATTCATTTTAAGCACCAAGCCCAAATATGCCTAATTTAGTTAAAAAAAACACAAATCTTGGACTGATCGAACCTGCAACAGATATGTCAGTAGTTTGATAACCTCCTTTCTTGGACAAATCGATAAGATGCTGCGCAAATACCCAATTAATAGCCAAAAATCCAACTAGAACTGAAACAGATTTGAAAACAACAGAACTTACCAGATGCGGTTCACTGCTGATCAAAAGTGACCTTTATTATACCAGAGGCAAAAGACTGCGGATCATATGCGATGCGGAAAACACAGGATGCGGCACCTGTCAGCTCATAAGCGATGCGTATTTTCTAGAAGCGATCAATTGAGGGCCAAACGCGAACAGTATCTGCAAAACACAGTCCACACACAAAAAACCCTAGTCTAATAGGCGATCACTATGAGTTCAAAAGCGACACCAATTAAATCGAAAGCGGCCTCTGTGGACTCAGAGGCGATCCAGTTACCCCCAAAAGCAACCGACTGCGAGACAAAAGTGACCTGTATCTGTAAAAATGACTAAATCCTAACCTGCACAGGCGATTGTTATCAGTTCATAAGCGATACAAATCAGTGTAAAGACGAGTACTGTTAGGTCAAAAGCGATGCCCACATTTCCAAAGGCGTCCACTGTTAAGCCAAAAGCGATGCAAATATGTGCGAAAGCGGCGGCTGTTAGGTCAAAAGCGGTAAACATAGTTCAAAGCAACCGCGAAAATCACAGGCGAGCATTGTAAAAACAAAAGCGATACGTTTTACCTTAAGCGACGACTGTTCGTTTAAAGGTGATCCAGAGAGCTAAATGCGGCTTGTTCCAGCTTGAAAGCGGCGCAGAGATTCAGAAGCGGCAGATGTTTGTTCAGAAGTGACCAAAATTTACTGCGAGCACCTGCACAATCTGATCTTCAAAGAAAACAACTCCGAAAAATGAAGTCAATCAAGGACGTGGGTCCCACCGGGCATGCCAAAATGTGATAGGTGAAAGTCAGGTGTAGCAGATCAGACATAGTCATGAAACCCTAACCCTACCATCATCAAGGAATCTAACCTAAATGAAATTCAAAGAACAATGCAATTCAAGCATAACTTCACCTAGACCGTGCGATTCCTTGTTTGAGGGATGTGGACTGCTTCTTCAACAATGAACAATTGCAAAGCTGAAAGCTGCCATGATTGATGATAAAAGCTCAAGTGAATGCTCAAATGCTCAAGATGATAATGTAGATGCTATATGATTGCTGTATATGATTACTGGATTGCTAGATTGTTGGATTGCTGGATTTGCTAGATGTTTCATATGGAGTGAGAGGGTGTTTATATAGGACTTAGCCAAGATCAATCAATGGTGGAGATTCAGAGGTTATGTGAATGGCTAGGATTGAAAGTTACTAAATTTAGATTCCATTAATTGTGCATGTGAAGGATTGTAAATAAAAGTTGTTTTACAACACATGATTGACTAGACAAGTGTTGGAATGTGATAAATGATAAGGGCTTAATTCAAATAAAATATTTGAATTAGTTGGGATATGAGTTGGAAATTAATTAAATAAATAAAATTTATTCAATTAATAGGATAAATGAATAAAATGGGATAAGACATGATGTGGAATTAATTAAATAAATACAATTTATTTAATTAATTGGCTAAGTGAATGAAAATGGGATTTTAATTAAATAAATAAAATTTATTTAATTAATTGACTAATGGATTAGTGGTTTAACAAGGTGTTGCTAGACATGGACAAATTTGAGTGTCTACACCTATAGATTGGCTATCTTTATTATCAAAACCATGAATGCTAATCTTATTTGGTTTAATCAAAGAGGTATCAACCTTAATCCTATGTAACAAATCAATACCACAAACATTAAGAGCTAATCCATTGTCAATCATAAATCTCTTTACCAACTTTGTATTTATCATGACAAATATCATAAGTGGATCATATTGGTTTTGAAATTCAATTGATGGTAATTCATGTGGTTGAAAGAGAATATTAGTTTTTCTTGCATGCATACAGTCTAATAGAGCTACTACATCATTTGGCTTAACAATAGGTGGTACAATCACCTTTTGTAAAGATTCTTGGAGCATTCCATGGTATGTAGGTGATGTTTGTATTAAATCCCAAAGAGAGATCTTAGCCGGAGTAGCATGAAGTTGTTCGACAAGATCATATTCTTGACCACTTTTATGAGTAAGACGAGGTGGTGGAGGGAGCATAGGTTGAGAACATGGAAGAGAGACAGGCACATGAGATGATTGCTTACTTTTCTTGTTATTACGGGTGTTATATGTGTTAGCAATCACATTTTGAGCACCTTGACTTCTTTAAGTGATTTATCTTGCATAGTTTAAGATGTAATTAGGGTGTCTAGGTGGTTTTTGATCACCTTGAATCATAATCACTAGTTTTAAGCAAGAAGGTGCACTAGGTGCCCCTCACACAATCATCTTAGAAATATTGCTACAAAGTCTATTAGTGAATATTGAATTAACATTGTTTCTCTCTCTATTATAACCAACATCTATCCCTAAAGGATTTAATGTGAGAGACCTTTTCTCATCCACTAATGCTACATCTTGGCCAAGGAGAGCATTGGAATGAAAGAAAGGTAAGGTGTTGTTAGGAAATTTAGGTGTTGTAATGAGTGTTTTAAAAGGGTAGTAAAATCTGAAACAAGATTTTAACTACAAACCCTAGCTAATGCAAAACTAGGTTTTTATGAAAAATGCACAATTTCAAGCAATTTTTAACAATTTAAGCATGAAAATGTAATGCAAATCAATACTAAATGATGAATTTTAGTAATTTAAATCATATATAATGATGATAATAGAGATTTAATGAAATTAAATTCAAATTAATTCAAATTATGCCAAAATACAAGCCTAAGGTGCCAATTTTTTCAAATTTCTCCAAATTTTCAATTTTTTTGTAATTTTTCAAATGCAATAAAATGAAAGAATGTAAATCTATCACACAACACTCAGAAAGGTGCAAAAATTCAAAAACATAGATTCACCAAAATGTTTAGTAGGGAAAAAGAGCAGTGTTGGGTTTGGATGGGTTTGATGGTTTTAGTTTCAAGGGTAAATCCTCCTTTCACTACAAACATTCAAGGGCATATCAACTGAGTTGAATCTTTACTAAGCAAGACCATTCACTTGACAAGTTGGGATGCCACTTGGAATGATGTGGAAACTTAGATGTTATCAATCAATATCTCAATCTAATGTTCAAATGCTCTTAAAACCCTAAATAAGCAAAATAGTTATTAAATTGATGAATTACGACAAATCCTTTCAAATTAAGATGGTAAGCAGAGATTAATAACTGACCATTTTTCAAAGTTTAGGAAGCAGAACAGTTAGGGATACCTCCACTAGTGCCCTTGTCTAAGTAACTATTTTTTGTATGGAATCTGGATCTCCTCCTGATACTATATTCACTGTATCTTTTGTTTCTACCTTGAAAGATGTGGACACCTCCACTAGCGCCCTAGTCCAATGTCAGATGTTCTTCAGGGTGTTAAAACATCTTCGAATGTTGATTATCACTATCTAGATTGTTTCTATGTTTACAACTCTGGAGGACACTTCCACTAGTGCCTGTGTCCCAAAATGTTCAACTTTGTCTTCTTTCTTTAGGATCATGAATCCTTGTCATCTACAACCTCATTCTGCAACTCTACTACATGAAACTTGGTACTTGTAACCTAAAATCACAAAGGAGTGTGGTTGGGGGTTGTGGTGTTTCAAGGCTTGCCTTGGTCAAGCCTCAGAGAGACATTCAAGTCTTCCTAACACCATTGTTATGTGAGAGTGTGTATCCTTGCAGGATAGAGGCAAAATACAAATGATAAATGATAGAAAACACAATAGATATCACATTGAAATGTAGATCTCACATAAATGAAGGATCTTCAATCACATGAGAAGATGAAGTCAAATCTACAATCACAAACACAATAACAATGCTTTGCTCTACAACAATGAATATCATGAATGCTCTAAAATCACAAGTATGCCTAAAGTTTGCAATCATCTTCTAGTTTACAAATTAAAACCTAAACATGCTTATATATGCAACTACAAACATTCACACTAAGAATTTTGTAATTCAAACTTGAGATGTCGGCATAGGACCTAAGTATGGTTATAAAACTGATATTTAAATTTAGGGCTAACCCAAAATAGGGTAGGACTAGGGTGCTAGCGCCCAAGTCCACCCTCCCATTTTTGTTTGGGGATCATCAGAATAGCACCCCCTAGGTCCTATTTTCCATAAGACTTTAGGGTTTTCTCATCATGATTCACAATTATCATGCAAGATGCTCTAAATGCATTCTAAGTACTTGGAAGCTGAACCTTAAGAGGGAAAAGACCCTAAGGGGACATTTTCTGACGTAACAAAGGTAAACCCAAAGACACATTTCTTTTGATTTAACCACACCTTATATTCTTAGAATCATTCAAAAATGTGTTGAAGAACCTTAGGGTTCCCTTCCCTTGTCTTTGATTTACCCAAGAGGTTGTCTAAATAATATTCCATGATGTCATGCAACATGTCATAGAAGTTAGTTAGCATAGCTCACTAATATGTTGCCCCTACATTTTTAAGCCCAAAAGGTATTACCTAATAGAAATAGGTACATCAAGGACATGTGAAAGTGTTATTATGTTGGTCTTCAAGAGCTATTCTAATTTGATTGTACCTTGAGAAACCATTCATGAGTGATAACATCTCATGTCCCACTATAAGATCCATAATGATGTCTATGTTTGGGTGCATGAAATCATCCTTAGGGCATTCTTTTTTGAGGTCTTAGAAATCTATACAAATGTGGATGCCCCTAAGTTTCTTGCTAACAAGAATAATGCTAGACACCCACTTGGAGTATTTGATGGGATGGATGAAGCTGACTTGTAAGAGATTTTCTAATTCCT
The DNA here is from genome assembly GCA_027924645.1 of Cunninghamia lanceolata. Lineage (NCBI taxonomy): Eukaryota > Viridiplantae > Streptophyta > Pinopsida > Cupressales > Cupressaceae > Cunninghamia > Cunninghamia lanceolata. The sequence goes on along the minus strand of BSBN01001709.1, from coordinate 4,536,272 downwards.
CCTTGACCAACAAGATGATCTATGGATGCATCTTTTGAAGCTTTTGTTTGACTGGTTAGCATCAAGATGTACAACAAGATGGTAGACAACTAGAGAAGGATCCAACCCAGGCATGCTAATATAAGAAAAATCAAACACATTTGGTGCATTGCATAGGATGGAAAATATGGTAGGTTTCTCTATAGTTAAAAGAGAGGCTTACATGTATGTAATCTTTGGTTGCTCTTTAGTGCCAAGATTGATCTCTTGTGTGTCTTCAATTATAACTATTGAACATTCTTTCCAATGTGGAAGTATTGGGGGAAGGTTGAGTTCCCATCTCCTAATGCCTCAGAGAGGTTTATATCAAGAGATACATTGCTATTTTTTACTTTTGTGTCTAATAGCACCTCAGAGAGGTTTGCACTAGGGGGCAATTTTTCATTATTTGATCTTTTACTTTTATGATTAATAAGCTTGTCCTACTCCCTAAAAGTAGGCGGTGACATAAAAATTGATGTTATACTCTAATTTATGATCTCCTACTAGAAACTCATAGTAGAGCCCCAAGAATTCAATAATAGCCTCATCATTTTGAAATGCATCAAGCAACGGTGAGTCTTGTTGGTCCTAGCCAATTAATTTAAGATGGACAAGGGGAATATCAATGGTAAAGATAGCATTATCATGAAAGAGGCATGAAAGGTCTAAGTCCTCAAATGAAGCTATGATGACCCCTTGTACAATATTTTCAATGATAGGAGAGACATTGTTTGCAATGGTGAAAGAGACATGGGGTTTGTTATTTTTCACACTAAAAGGAATATATCCCAACCCAAAATATTAAACATATATATCAGCCAGGATTGGTTCCTGGATGTCCTATTCATTGATGTTGAGCCCCTTGCCGTGATACTACATATTCTCACACATTTGATGAGGAAAAGGCTATTTCTATTTTAGATAATCAAGATCTCCATCCTCATTATCTGATTCATCTCATTATATCTAGGAATATAAAGAGTCTTCAATTTATTCTTCTCCAAGGGTTCCTGCAGATTTGAAGGTAGTAGGACCCATTAGCTTACAAGTTTTTTATTGTGATTTATTTGAAGGATGACCATAGGATCGGGGGAGAAGGGGATTTGTCCCACATGGAAGGCATGTTGTAATTCATACTCTCCATAACCTCCATAACCTTTGGGGATGATAATAAACTTAGTGGCTTCGAGGATCAATGATTTAATGTCCCACCCCAAATCTAAGACCAATATTTTTTCATGTTTTTGTGGTTAAGTTGATCACTGTTACATTTTTGGTGTTTTACATTTTTGAACACAACACACATGGATACATATATTTTTGCAAATAACAAGAACTATTGATACCTAGATGCTTATAATTGATGAAAAAGCATTAAACTTTCATTCTAAGCAATACCCATATAAATGAAAGGTCATAGTATTGAAAAACTCATACCCATATGTTTGATATGAATTTTATAGTACTGGAAAGGCTGCTACAACAGCTAGAAACATATCAATCTCCTTAGAAAGCTCATACAACTCAGATTTTGTCATTGAAGAGTGCAAACAGACAATGCAATACATAATGATGTCTCCAAAGTTAGTAAACAAGGCCTAAAAAGGTTTAAAGTGTAGTCCCAAGAAGTCCCACGTCCCTGTTGGACTGGTATGACCCTAATGTGCATAAAAATTAGTGATAAACACCCTTATAATAGTCCAAATCTATCCAGAAATCACTACAACTATGGCACCTAGGATCAAAGAGGAATATTAGTTCAAAACCCAACACAAATGCCCTCAAAGAACCATTAACACATCCACCATGTACGACCTGGTACAACAAGTATGGCTTGCCTAGGGTTCCAAAATGACATAAAACAAGCTCTCCAAATCACTGTTTATGTCTTACAATACCTTCATCAATGTCTCCTTCAAATTATCATATAAAAATCTAGAAGATTTGGCTATGAAGAGTTCTCCGCAACAATGCTCAAAGATTCCAATGAAGCTCAAAATGACTCTTGGATGAAGCCATGCCAAACAACATCCTTAGAGAGTCTTCCAACCTTGCAGATACTCTCATCAAAGGAGTTTTCCATCTCCCATGAAGCTGGTGCAAACCCTTGTTCTCCACAAACAAGCTTCGAATCATAAATTTTTTATCTCTTTGAATGAATGAAATGAGTGTCCTTTTTTCCTTTTTGTTTTCTCCAACCCAACGCCCACTTTGGATTATAAAATATTTTATTATTTCATTTCCCTTGGGCACCCAAACTTTGTGACTTTATGACTTAGAAAATATTTCATTAAAACATGTCCACTTTATAATAAAGTCACTTTGCTCCTTTTATTTCACTAAGTTTAATTTAATTTAACTTAGGCAATTAATATATCATTAAAATAAATTTCATTTGACATTTGAATTGAGCTTCCGTAGCACCGCTAGATCGATCAAATGAAAACCAATGAAGTCCAACTGCTTTGCATCGATTTGCTATGAGTCACAAGCCCCCTACTAAAAATAGTAAGTTTCGCCACGAGGTCCAAAACTACACCAAAAAAGGAAATCCCAACATGGGTCCCCTAATCATCTATGTTGGACTAAGGGAATGCATTGATAGACTAACCCTAATCCTTTGAACCACTTAAGAAGGGGACATTACAGTCTACCCTCCCTAGAATTGCTTGCCCACAAGCAATTTCAACTCAAGATGGTATAAAATTTTCTCATTCTCCCATGTAGCGTCCTCTACCAGCAAGTTTTTCCACTTCACCAAATACTCCCTGATGACCCTCTTCCTCAAAGTATGATCCCTAGTATCAATGATGGCCTCAAGTACAAGAATCAATTTACCTTCTTCATCGAGAGGAGAAAGCTCAATCGAGGGTGTCACATTATGTCCCAATGCCTTTTTGAGGTGAGACAAGTGGAAAACATTGTGCACTCTGCTCCCTGGTGGTAACTCCAACTCATAAGCCATTTCTCCAATCTTCTTGGAAAATCTGAATGGACCATAGTATCATGTCTTTAGTTTCTCAACACCACTCTTCTTGAGAGTAGACTGTCTATAGGGCTATAACATCAGATAAACCATGTCACCAACCTCAAAGGAATGCTTCACCATGTGCTGATCTGCATCTTTCTTCTGCTAGTTTTAAGCCTTTTGAATATTTTCTTCCAAGGATCTCATAATATCCTGACTCTCCTAGAGCAAATCCTTGGCCTTAGGCGCTCTACTATCCCCAAACAACAGATCAAGGAAGTTTGGTGCCTCATACCCATATAATGCCATGAATGGTGACATTTAAATAGGCATGTGGAATGTGGTGTTGTAGAAATATTCCCCCAAGTGTAACCACCTAACCTATGCCTTCTACTACCCTGCAATGTAATTTCTTAGGTATTCTTCCACCCATTTATTTACAATTTCCATTTGCCCATCTATTTGTGGGTGGTAGCTAGTGCTTGGAGTGATTTCTATCCCACTCAATCTAAAAAGTTCCTGCCAAAAATAACTCAGGAACTTGTTGTCCCTATCACTAACTATGCTTCATGGTAGCCAATGAAGCTTGAATACCTCTTTGAAAAATAAATCAGCAACTTGTGTTGTTGTGTAAGTGGCTGAAATTGCAAAGAAATGTACAAATTTTGTTAACTTGTCAACCACAACAAATATATAGTCCTTGCCCTATGCCTTAGGTAATCTAGTGATAAAGTCCATTGAAATACACTCCCACTTCTAGTTAGGAATGGGTAAAGGCTGCAACAAACCAATTGGAAAAGAGTGCTCATGTTTGTCCTTTTGGCAAGTAGGACACTCCCTCACATATGTCAACACTTTAGTCTTGAGACCTTTCCATGTAAACCTCTCCCTAACCTATATGTATGTCTTGAAATACCTGAGGTATCCAGCCATAGGAAGATCATGAAAGGCTCTCAAAATTTTCTTCTTCATCATTGATCCTAGTACCAACAGTATCCTCCCTTTGTAAATGATGAGATCATTTACCACCGTATACCTATCATCCTATATAGTACCATCAATAATGCCAGAAGCCCACTTGTCCTTAGCATACTCAACTGTAACCCATTCCCTCCATTCAGCTCTGATCTCTACCAAAGAACATAAATGAGGTCTTTTTGAATATGCATCAACAACAATATTCCTCTTCCCTTTGACATAAACTATGTCAAAGTCGTAGTCTTGCAACTTTCTAACCCACTTATACTGTCTATCATTGAGGTCATGTTGGTTGATGAAATGCTTGAGGTTGTTATGATCTGTCTTTACTATAAATTTGTAGGTCCCACCAAATACTATCTAAATTTTACTAGTGCATGCATTATTGCTAACATTTCCTTGTTGTATATACTGTAACTATTATACCCTTACTTCAATAGCATATATGGTTATGAATAGTCAGCTTGTGGCTATATTAACTCTTAATTAGGTCATATTATCATTAGTACATTGTTATTTAGTTGTTTAGGTTAGCCTAAGGCTTCTATAGGGCTATCTAAGTCAGCCTAGGTGATATCCTAGGCATAAATAGGTATATATAGGAGGTAGTGAGTCTCATTTCATAGCATATTGAGTATTGTGTTCTCATTGAAGACTATTGGAGGTATCCCCCTCAAAGTGCATTAGGAGGTTGCCCCCTCGAAGTGGCATATTATTATCAAGTATTTTCATCATATTACTATTATATTCAGCTATTGTGCAAGTTGTTTCATTACAAGTGGTATCAGAGCATGATCTTGGCACTATAGAGGCAAGGTTTTTTCTCAATATTGGCGGCGATTTTGGGAAGAGAATAAATTTCAGTTTTTATCAAAATTTTAAAAGCATTTTTGAAGACCATATCAAAGAAGATATAGTCCAAATTTCAGAGAAATTAGAGTAGAATTGAGTGAATTATTACATAATTACGATTTCTACACAATTTATTTGGGATCTACATATCTCTCACATCCTACTGAATTGGACCCTAATTTTTATTGGGTTTTTGAAGACATAATAGAGGAGACCATAGTCCAAAAATTGGAGAAATTGAAGTAAAACTAGGCAAGTTATTACAAAATTAAGGTTTCCACCAAATTCGCTCTCAAGGCTACAAATCTGCTAATTTTTTGGAGTTTTTTTCTAGGTAAGTGGTATCTTGGTTGTAGTAAGTTACAGTAAAAATTTTAGAGAATTTACATTTCATTTGTCTGTTTTATTTCAAAAATATTGGTTTCCATCATGATGGGGCTTGCAACAAGAGGGAAAAAGAATGTTGTCACACCAAGGAAATCCCCTGATAAGGATGGGGAAACAATAGAGGATATTAATCCCAATGATGAAGTAAGTAAGGTCAAGGAAGATATTTTCTCAATCAAGTTGGAGATGTGTGGCCTAAGAGGAGATATATCAGACATATGAAGCATGTTAAGAGCCTTTATGAAGGAACCAAGAAAGGAGGTCTCAAGCAACCAAGAAGAAGAAGATGAAGAAGAAGAAGTTCCTAATCAAGCTATTCAACCAATGCAAGGGTAACATGTACTATTTTTCACCTCTTCCTCTATGGCACATCAAAAGGTTCAAGTAAAGGAAGAACGTATTCATCACCATCAAGAGCTAGATGCAAAGGGAGGACACATCTTGGAGCTGAAGTTAATTTTCCAATCACACATGAATAAGATGAGGACATCAACAGTTCCAAGTTACCTCATTATAAGGAAATATTTTCTAGTTGAAGTTACCACATGGGATGATGAAGATTATATGAAGAAACTACCACAATTGCTCAGCATTAAGGACAACACTTTTGTAAAGGTGGGGGGCATGTTATGCCTTTACTTCCATACTGTATACGGTTATGAATAGTCATCTTGTGGCTATCTTAACTCTTAATTAAGTCATAATATAATTAGTATATTGTTATTTAGTTGTTTAGGTTGGCCTAAGGCTTCTATAGGGCTATCTAAGTCGGCCTGGGTGATATCCTAGGCATAAACAGGTATATATAGGAGGTAGTGAGTCTCATTTCATAGCATATTGAGTATTGTGTTCTCATTGAAGACTATTGGAGGTATCCCCCTCAAAGTGGATTAGGAGTTTGCCCCCTTGAAGTGGCATATTATTATCAAGTATTTTTAGCATATTACTATTATATTAAGCTATTGTGCAAGTTGTTTCATTACAATAAGCTCTCTCAGCACCCCTTAGTTTCCTACACTTGAACACAATTGGGTGCTTATCCTACATCAGCACTAGTCTAATGCCTTCCCCTGAGGCATCACACTTGAGATTGAAAGGCTTGGAAAGATCCATATGCCCAAAACTGGGCAAGAGCTCATGATCTATTTGAATCTGTCAAAACACTATTGTGCTTCATCTGACCAAGAAAAAGCCCCCTTCTTTGTCAAGTCTGTCAAAGGTGCTACACTCTACAAAAATCCCTTGATGAATCTATAGTAGAACCCACATAACTCAAAGAATCCTTTGAGCTATGAGAGATTCATGGGTGGTGGCCAATCAATGATCACCCTAATCTTCTTAGGGTCCACTCTAACACCCTCTGCACTAATAATGTGCCACAAATAGAGGATCTCGATTATGCCAAATTCACACTTTGATTCCTTGGCATAAAGAGACCCCCTCTCAAGAATGCTGAGTACCTCCTCAAGATGTTGGAGGTGCTCTTCCCATGTCCTACTAAATATCAATATGTCATGGAAGAAAATGAGGAAAAAATTCCTCTGTTGATCTCTAAAGATCCTGTTCATGCAGGACTAGTTAGTGGTGGGTACATTAGTTAAGCTGAAAGGCATAACCATGAACTCAAAATTCCCAAAGTGGCATTGAAAAGTTGTCTTCTCCACATCCTCCTCTCTCACCCAAATTTTATGGTAACTAGATCTCAAATATATCTTGAAGAAGTAGCATGCCCCATGTAGCTCATTAATGAGCTAATCAATCCATGGGATGGGGTACCTATTCTTAATAGTTTTCTTGTTCAATGCCTTGTAGTCTAGATGCACATTCTCAATGTTCCATCCTTCTTCTTTACAAGTACCATGGCGGATGCAAACATGCTCTTACTGGGATGAATGTGTCCCATCTCAAGAAGCTCCTTGATTGTCTTCTCAATCTCATCCTTTAATCTCTTAGGATGTCTATAAGGGGTGATGAATACTAGCTTGGCCCCCTCCTCAAGCTCGATAACATGCTTAATGCCTCTATCCAAAGGCCTTCCTAGAGGTATATTGCATAACACCTTAGTGTTCTTATTAATCAAATTTTTGTATGTCTAGGTGGTAGCTCTGCTTAGGCTACTTTGTAGCTGAAGGCATGACAACACACTCAGCCACCTACTCCACCTGATCATGTCAGAGCAAATACTCCATCCTCTTGAGTGATACAACTCTAAGTCCCCTATCTGACGTTCCCCTAAGAACATGCTTACAACCATCCACCTCAAATTTCATCTCCATGGTCTGCAGATTGAGGTAGAATTCCCCTATTGCATGAAGCCACTTCATGCTGATGACTACATCCATGTCCCCCATACTGATCACATAATACTTGGCCTGGAACTCATAATTCACTTAACCTGATGGTCAATTTTGGGATTCTTCATTTACAAGTAGTAAAAATCCATCTGTAACTCTAACCTTGAATCCCTTGAACTCCCCAATCTTAAGTCCACCCCATGCCACTAATCCCTCATCATTGAAGTTATGAGTGGCCCTTGTATCAAGCAAAGTGGTCACTCTCTGTCCCTCCAATACTCCTTGTATCCTAAAGGAACCCTCTTTCTAGATGGAAGAAAGATGTGTTGAAGGTATATCATCATCCTGTACATCCTATACCTCTTTTTCTACAATCTCCTCATCACTATCCTCCCAATCACTCTGTTGATCTGATTTCTCTAAAATTGATTCTTCGATAGAATAGTATTCTAGTTTTGTCACTTGCCCCTTCATTGGACACTTATGATTTGGATCCACTACAACAAATCCCTGTGATTAGATCCCTTTTTTTTCTGTATTTTTGCTTCCACCCATTGTTTTAATGTATTTTTCTCTAATTTTTTGAAACAGTCAGCACTATTTATCGGGATGGTGCTATTTTTGGTATTTTTTGTGCCGATCAGAACAACTAGGTACTAAATTAGGCACAAATTAGTGCATAAATTAGTGCCTAAATTAGTGCCTACATTAGTGCCTAATTTAAAGCCTAATTTAGCACCTACTTTAGAGCCTGCTTTAGTGTCTGCTTTAGCGCCTAATTTAGCACCTAATTGTTCTAATCTAGCAGGGATTAAGGGTTAAGGGATTAGGGGTTAGAGTTTAAGGGATTAAGGGTCAAAAGATAAGGGATTTGGGGCTTAGGGGTTACAGTTTAGTGGTTAATGGATTAGGGATTATGGTTGATATTATGTAATTTCTATATAAACTTTGATAAAAAATAATAAAGGTATGAGTGGAAGGGTGTACCAAAACTCTGCTAGTGTAACTTTTGAGCTTATGAATGAAATAGAACATCTTATTATTAGATATTCTCCATGACTATGTTATCATTATGTATTTTTCTTATGTTTTCCATACTTATTTCTTCTTATATTTGAATGAATATTAGTTATTGAGCCTCAATACTATGCTTATGTGAATAAATATGCTGATACAATAAAGCATTTACTATGGATGTTTTCAGTTACATGTTCAAAATTATGTTCAACATAAAAATAAAAACTATTTAAAAATTAATAAAGTTAACAAAGTTGCTTATTTAAATAATTGTGAGTTAAGTGCATTAATATTTTATTAACTTTTGTGTCTTCATATACATATGTTGATACAAAATGAATGGAAGAAGCATCCAAGAAATCCTATTTTTTTCTGCCAACAATTCATACCAAAGATTGAACAATTTAAGGATATTGTAATAGGTGATTTGTATCGACACAAATAATATTACTAAATAATTTCAAAGTTTAGGCCATAAGAATCATCCTATTTTAAACATGGATTGCAAATAATTCTAAAAATTTAGATGTCTTGGTCATTAACATTATTGTCTGCGACAATGCCATCTAGTGTATCATTGTCAATGTTCATATGTTCTTTCAAGTATTTAATATTATCATCATCCTCATCTTGACCTACATCATCTTCATCATCATTGAAATTTGACTATAGACCATCTATATTGTTACCAGATGTATTTGGATCATCATTTTCTATAGCATCCATATTGTTGTCTTCCATAACATCATCTAACTCTAGATTGTTGTCTTCTTATGCCTAAACATAACCATCTTCAACATCATCATAGATGTCAATTTATTTGATGTTATCTAATCCCTCTCTCTCATTTTGTTCACCATCATTGTTTTTCTCAGTAGCCACTAATGCATTGTCAAATATGTAACGCCCCGCCCGAACACCTTAGAGAACAACACATCTACGCTATGCAAAAACGGAATAATTTTTTTTTTTAAAAGAATAAAGTAACACAGTAATGTTTAACACATCACTACACATCAATAAACTATCAACTAGTCCTCTAAGATATCATGGGAGCATTACTTGTCAAATCAAACAACATAATATGACATACATCCTTAACTAACATTAATAGATCATTCAGAACTTTTGAAATCAATAAACATTTACATTTCCATAACATCAAATAAATAATCATCAGGATCTAGTACGTAGTTACAATTTCTTTTCACACATGAGTACATCATTGCATTGTTACTTAACACCTTCTGACCACATACATTATAAATCAACTGATACACAAACAAATATATGATTACAATTCACTTACTTCATATCTGGTACAAGATCTAATGGCTGATACACAAGATACAACATTCTCGCACACAAACAAAAGCAAGAGGACAAACCAATGGATAAAAGCTCTTCCACCCGACCATGTGGAACCCTAAGGTCCACCCCCTGAGATAGGAGTTAACATAAGGTTCCCACTACAACATCCAGTCAGGTAGACAACAGACTATAAGAACAAGACAACACATAACTCCAACAACACAACTTAACAACACTTCTAGAGGCAACCACATAACAAATGGGGAGAGTACAACTAGGGAAAGCTAGGCTGCAGTAGGGAGGAGTGTCATCACATGGCTTGTCATGGGTTGTCCTGGTAAGCCTTCCTAGGCTCCAGCCCCCATCTTGGGTTGTCCTGGCAACCTCTCCCAACTCCCGGCCCCCATACAACGCTCGTGCGGAATCAACATACCTTTCGTGAGGACAAGGTAGTTGATCTAGCCATTCCAGGCCTTCTCATCTCATCTCAAGCCTAAACGAGCACTTGAGCCATGAGTGAGGCATCCACTTATCTTTATTTAGGTGTGATTAACTACCCAACCCCCTAATTCATTATTTAGGTTATCACTGAGTTATCAAACTCCCACATGGGTTGTCCTGGACGCCACTTTGGGCTTCGGCCCCCATTGAGAGCCACTCCCCTACCTACAACTAGAAAACCCCACTCAACAAGCATAGAAAACATCATCAGGACAACGAGGATACAGGAATCATGCAAGGAATCAACCATCTTGTGCACAATTATCCTCATATCAACATGTGTATATAACAATGCAAGGAATTAACCATCTTGCATGTCATCTTAATCACAAGGACAACTAACAAAACATTGTCCATAGCATTACATAAACATTACTCCATTACTGTACTCGATGTCTCCTATTGTCTAAACCAACACAACATCTCAAACAATTAAATACATCATAACATCCATGAAGGACCTTTTACACATCTTGATGAATTTACATCTTAACATATGAAATCAAGACATAACATTCTACGCCTCTGGAAGACCCTATTACGACCAACAAATCTCACTTACAATTTGCAATTAGACTTCACCATTTAGTGCAATACTTATAAATCAAGTTTCCATTACCTTATTTATATACTTATTCCTAACCCAAACATCATAAGAAAATGTAGTAAATTCAAAACTAAGTTGAATTAAATTCATCAACACTAATATTTATTCATATAAAATTTTATTTATTCAAACGATATCACAAATTTGCTTATCTTATTCCATTTTCATAATAAGTTTAATAAGCCCAATTTTAATCCTATAAATTTCAAAAACTTGATTTAAATAAATTAAATGACTTAACTATAATATTTAATCTATACTTGATTTTAGCAACTAACAAAATATATTTTCACTTGATCATTTATCTAGGGGTTTTCTCCATCATGAAGTTTATACCATTTCGATTAACTTTCACTCATACACTCCCCAGGTAGTTTGGGGATTACAACGATTACTTTGAAATAATAATAATAATAATAATAATACATCAACTAATTTACTAATTAATTACTCTTCGAAATATAGATATCTCACAATTTGAACAATTACCATTATGATTTATAACTAATTTTAAACCCTAATTGCCCTAGTAAATTAACTTCCTAATGAATTATCGGTAACATTATTTAAGCATTTATATACTCAATAGAATGGTAAAAGAATTGTACTCTGATTATTACTACTTCTAATAATAATAATAATTACCATAGATTCAAGAATGGTGAATAATTTCGTTTACTTCTTTGACCTCTTCTTCTGTGGGCTGTCCAGATGATCTGTAATTCGATATAGAGCGAGCTCCATAAGGTTAGAAACCACTACAAAGTTCTTCTTTCGGTACTCGACAAAGCATTCAAACTTGGAAGCCGCTCGCATCATTTTCAACAAAACCTTGGTTGGAAAAAAAAATATGGCAACACAGCTTCCTGAAATTTGTTCACATTATGATTTACAGCAAGCTCGAAAACTCCACGAATATCTCTAAACGCATTCCTTTCAAGAAAATGCTCACATAGGGCCGTCAAAATGAAATAGAACATTCTTAACAGAAGCCCTGTAAGGTGCAACGCCATGACATTCCAAGCTTCTTTGATTTATTCTACCTATATACAGAAAATCAATCAGCGGAGGCAATTCTTCAGCGGTCATAACTGTTATTTTCACTTTACAGCTAGCAGACTCGGACATTCCTGCCCTCAGCATTGCCTTAAAAACTCTAGACTTCCCTGCCGAAACAACCTTATGTGCCCTCAAAATTCCTCCATCGCTTCCCTCCAATGAGAAATCGGTGGAAGGTTCAAGGAAAATATCTTTATCCCAGGTTTGTAGGAAAATATGGTCAGTTATTTATACTGTACAGATTTATCAAATAAAAAAAAAACTATTAAAACAGATTGATACTGCATCCCGAGATATTTGTGGATGGGCGCTTTGTGGATGTGTGTCTATTTTTGGTTGGTTTATTTTATTATGCATGATCTGTTTTGAAGTCCTGGAAATTATTTGCCTCAAGTGCCGTACCATGAAGAGCACTGCAATGTAAAATGAGAGGCAGACTGCTCTCGAATAATTAAGGGCTAATTTACCTAGGAGAAAAACACTAAGCTACCTGGTTACTAAATTGGGATGTTCGGTTATCACACTATCCAAGAATTGAATTGGCTAAAATATTTTGCATACCATGGAAAACAAAGAAAATTACATGCCTGCAGTTTTGATTGGGTCCCGTCTCTGTCCAGTCGATCTAGACTCTTCTGCCATATGTGACATGGTTTTCCCTCGATGCCTCTTTCCCAATATACCTACAAAAAAAATCTTTCGCAATATACCCACTTGAAGAATACACTCCCCCCGGAAAGGGTCTCGCTGAAAATCCTTTGCAGTTAAGAGTAGAAGGAACAGTAGAATGCTTTCATTTTTAAAATTCGCTCATTTTTTTCACTTATTACGGTAACGACGTAGGATTAGGCTTGGCGTTCCTTGCTTTTTTCCTCAGACATCTATGTAGAAGAGGCCTAGTGCGGTGCGTTTCAATTGATGAAAGATAGAGGAATTGATAAGATCACTGTGTGCAGTTGGAATTTCAGGCCGTAGAATGGTTCACAAATTTCATGTGGCAGACGTATCACATCCAAAGGCGCAGGAAGTTTTGCATAGTTGGGAAAATTAGCACGGAAAAAGAAGGCAGCCGTGATCTAAATGTCATCATACGGAATGCAATAAATGCAAGATATACACCTAATAAATTCATAGCAAAGGCTTAAACATCCATCAACACATACTCGGAGAACAAATAATTGCTATTCTGGCCTTACAAACTTTCAAGCAAATGCACTTGGCAGGAATGAATTGGATAATACAGAAATTCAGAGTACAATGACCATAGAATAACTTAAAAATGCTTTGAATGGGTAGAGGAATGCGCAGAATAAAAACCCTAGATATAATCCTTGATTACAAGATGAGAAAATAATATTAACACATTTGAAAGAACCTATATACACTGCAATGTCCTCAATCTGTTCTTCGCAGCTCCGTCTTTCTTCCCAGATCTCCAATTCCCGTCCTCTTTCCCTTCCTTCTCTCTGCTCATTATATAGAATTTCCTACCCTGATTGCTTGTACTCCACCTCACGATCCAATGCAAACTGAAAATACCGCTTACTTTCATTTAATTTTTAATACCATTACAATATAACCCCGATTCCTTTATTTACTCAAGGGTAACTTTCATTTAATAAAATACAACTTATAATTTTTACTTTATTTAATTTAGTATTTTATATTGATATTAATATATAACAACTCATAAATATTTATTACTTTATTTAATCATTTATTTACTTGGCCACATATATTTGCTTTCATGTTGATTTTATTAATTATAGAACAATTCTCCAACTATAATAACACTTTATAACTAATTTATCTCCTTAATTATTTAGTTTTATTTATTTAATATTTAATATACATTTGTTATATAACAACTAATAATTATTTATAAATTTATTTAATAAACATTAATCAAATTTATCCATTTGTATACCACAATTAACCAATCATAATCATGCAATTACTTGACCATCAATCGTGCAGGGAAAGCAAGACGACAACCCATGAAGACAAACGAAACTGAGAACAATGACTAGACGCAAAACTGAAGACTTATCCTCTACAAGGATGACGGACAACTAGGGAACCTTATGTTAACTCCCATCAACAATTCCATTGGCTAGGGTACGCTCAGACCTGCTAGTTCAGGTGGAGTCGATGCCCGGTACCTACATCCTGCAGCAAACCTCAAGGTTAAACATATATATACAACATGAAGTCTTGTACACAGTAAACAAAAATCGCAGTGTGGCAGGGTACTCGGACACGAGTAATGCGACACTATTCTGTTCACATACATCCACAATTAAATATTCAGTTGTCTACAAGAACATAGAACAATCAATATGATATGATCTAGTAAAACAATTATTGTTAGAGCATCATAACCCTGATTAAATATCACATTAAACTCAGAAATAGCATTAATCCATTATATCAAATATGTCCATCAAACTATGAAACATAAAATATCAATAACCCAATCTCATCAATCGTCATCAAAGAAATAGGTCCATAAACAACTCAACGTAATAACAAGGAATCCATGTCATGATATCTAATCCTACTAGGAGTACTATCAGTCTGACGGAAGCAAGGTGAGGGGCACTACAAAATACATGCTTTAATCTTGGATCATAATGTATGACAAATATCCATTTCAGGTCTAAAATATCTTCATAGAAAAATACCTGCACATGAATGACATACATATATTAGACGTATGTTATAAAATTTTTATTGATTAATAAACACATGTATATATTCGCAATAAACTATGAATTAATAGATTAATGATCACTATCGCTTCTTGTTTGAGTTAACGAAATACCTGCTCACAATGAATTGGTAGAACATAAGGCTCCTTATTCTTTGCTAGGAACCATGAGGAATCTATAGAAAATAATCCACTATGGGTATCATTTCGTTGTGTCCTCTCAAATGCTTCATACCATCTACACTTAAAAATACAACATTTAAAAGAGAAGTAATCCAACTCAATAATTTCTTATATTTTCCCAACATATTGTAGATTCCCTTCAATTATATTCTTATCTTTTGAGCTTGATCTACTGGATTGCTTGAAGTCAACCATGATGCCACAATCGAAGGATCGTCTCTTTACATCTACACTTTCTACACAATAATGTCGACCATATGCGCACATTGTTGGATATTTCCTCACCTATGAAAGACCATTTATTTTAGTGAAAACAAATATAATGATGAATATTAAAATAATTAATAGTGTCAAAATTGTAAGGAAACAACATTTTGTAAAATTCCAACTATACCTTTCTTTCACATCCTCTAGACATGTTGATTTCATCTTCTATTATGTTTGAATCTATACCTGCATCTTCTATTTAATTTTGAATTTGTTCACTAACCCATTCTAGTGTGTAATCTTTGCCCCATTCCCCAAGCAGATCAGTGGGAAGTGGAGTATTCCTTGGTTTGATCTCTTAAACCTTCTCCTTGCTTCTAACACTTCTTCTCTCTTTTTATCATACAGATCAATCCATTTGTTCATAAAGTCCATATGGTACAGAATGAACTTGTCAAGTATAGAACTTTTGTCTACATCTATTACATGTCAACATGTTTATTTCAAACTCCAAATGTCATGTTGTTAATTTGACAAATAAATTACAAAGTAAATTAATGATTGCAAGAAAAACAACCACACTGATCATGAATTTACTTACTAATTTCTACTTGAACACCATTAGATTATGGTTTTTCTCCATAAATAATATTTAATACTCATTCTTCATCAAAGAAGCATGGCCCATCTTCAAAATTCTTACCAAGAAATTAGCATAGGAAGAAAAATGCTTCATTCAATACATACCCTTCAGCCATGCAACCCTCTTGATGTGCCTTTTGTCAGACATATCTTTTTAGAGTTTTCATATACCTCTCAAAGAAAAACATCCACCTCATTGATACAACACCCGCCAATTCAATGTCATCGACTAGGTGTATAAGTAAATGGACTTGTAGGTCCATGAAATTTGTAGGGAGTTCCTTCTCAAATATACATACAATTTCTACAATTTCCTTCTTCCATTTTGGCACTTCACATTCGTGGATCTCCTTGGAGGTCACCCACCTAATATAAGAATAGTAAATTAGTATGAACCTTTAGTCAAAAATTAAAATGTAATATAATATCTCTATGTCTCTCACACATGAACATTTCATATAACCACATACCTTGTAAATGCTGACAATCGACTTATGGCATTCCTTAAGTCAACTGTAAGAAAAAAATACCCCCTAATTGCCAATGGCATGATATGCTATCAAACACATTTATGAAAAGGTCATTAGTAATTTTTTCTCACACAATAAAATATCAAAATATATTTAGTACTTAATCAATGTTACCAGTAAATGTTAAATGGTGATATATAATACCTTCATAAAATTATGAAAATAATGTGTTTTAAATCGTATGATATGTCCATCAATTGTAAATGCTTTAGCTAATGATGACCCATAGCTAGTAGGTGTCCTTATTTAATGGATGAAATTTTTTACTTGGTCTAGCTCTTTTTTTTTCAAAATCCATGGAGCTTCTACATATGTTTCATTTTCCCTATTTGGCCACAAATGTTTTCTATCAATTTTGGTACACAAAAGAGCAATATCTCTCCTTGAAGACAAGGTATCCTTTTCTTTGCCTGATATATGGCAAAATATAGAATCTGGGACATTTTTGAAGATGTGCATAGGATCTAATAGGTGAGATATTAATAGATCCTTCTAGTAAAGGACCTCATAAAATATGGATTTCCTTTTTATTCCTTCTGGCATATTAATTACAACTTGTTCTGGTTCTTCAATTGAATCACCCCAATCAAATTTAAATCCTCCCAAGCTTTCAATTCAGCATCTTCATACTTCTTAATCCAATCACCTGGACCCATAATAATGGGAGGGCCTCTATTTTCAACTTTTCCATCAAATGAATTCTTCAGTCGATTTCTAAACTTATGATCTAGTGGTAGAAAAACCCTGTTGTTTGCGTAAATAAATTTATGTAGATCTTTAGAATATTGCCCTTGAAATTGTTCTGCACATCTTGGACATGCAAATATCCCCTTTGTTTGAAGCCCTACAATTCAATAAGTAATGTTAATAACATCAAAAAAATAGTATAAACCTAAGTATGAATGTTGGGATGAAAATAAATTATGAGTGTAAATACATAAATATTTTATCTTACCAGAACAAACACCAAGTCTTGGGAAATCATGAATACTCTAATATAGCACACCATACAACATGAAAGACCTATTTGATGGAAGATATGTCATACATTCTTATGCATTTCCATAGAAGTTGCATCTCATCAATAAAAGGTGCAAGATAAACATCCATGTTTTTAACTTTATGTTTTCCTAGAACAATGAGAGTCAGCATAATGTGCTCCTTTCTAACACTCATCCATGGGGGAATATTGTATACTATCAATTAGATTGGCCAAACACTATAATTTGAGCTCGGGAAAGAGAATGGGCACACTCCATCAATTGCAAGACCAAACCTGATACTACGGGGTTCATCTTTGAATTTTATTGGCCATTTTTCCTCTATGTGTTTCATTGCTTTGGAGTCAGCTGGAATTCACATAAATCCATCTTTACTCCTATTCTTTACATTCTAGTCCATCATTTGTGCAAGTGACTTGCAACGAAACATTCGTTGAAGTCTAGGTATAATTGGCATGTGACATAAAACCTTCTTTGGAATTGTAGGACCTTTTACATCTATATGATATCTCTTCTTTTTGCATACAGAGCATTCTACCTTGTTTTGATATTCATCTCTGTATAAATGCAATCATTTTTACATGAATGAATTTGCTTATATTCAATCCCCAACTCAACCAACAATAGACACGCCTCTTTGCAAGTTGACGGCAACACATTCTCTTCAGGGAATATTTTAGTTTTTAGTGCCCTGTAAGATTGCCAGACATTAAATCAATTGAATGTTTGACTTGTGATGAACATGTTTGATATGTCAATCTATACTAGGACTGTTTATATACAATATATGGTTTTAAAATCTCCTTAAAGAAATATAAATGAAGTTGATGAATGTTTACGAATTATGTACACCAATTAACAATGCAAAGTAAGAAATAGATTTTAACTCACTTCAGTAGGGTAGTGAATCCTTTGTATGACCAACCAAATATTGACTTGATTTATAATAATATTAATGTGCATGCTAGTTTTGAGGTTCTACTTGCACCCGATTTGAACACGAGTGTCTTTGCTGCTTGCTTGATGGAGTCTTTCAAGTTGTTATCATCAACATTACATTGGTGGTAATTACCCCTGCTATCATTGTTACTGTCAACCATATGATCATTATTGTCATCATTGTTTCCATCCCCAAAGAAACCTGTAAGCATTTCATTCAATCCTTCTTCATGCACTGCATTTTCACTATCATGATCATCATCATTAAGGCTAGGTGGCATGTCATCAATGTATGGGGATCTCATTAGCTCTTCAAATTTCTCAGCTGGTAGTATTCTCTTCAATGTTGCTCTTTTCACCCTGGTATTGTTTAAAGGATGGTTTGGATCATCCCGTCCAAATCTAAATAACCTAGTTGGATCTTAGGTATTAGTATGTTTCATCAACATCTTCTACCTATCAACAAACGCAAGCATTATTTAATGTTTGGCAACAATTGGATAAATCATAAATGTATCAATTTCAAAGAAATATAATCAAATATGGCTTAAAAAATAAAAATATAAATTGTATGAACAAATATACATCAATTGAATAATGGAACATTATTTTATAGAATACCTTTTTTATACAATAATTTAAATAAAACATAGTTTTGACAACATAGTCTATAAAACATCGGTCCACACTCATTTATTAATCTTTGGTTTTCTGCCCTTAAGAATATCCTTAGGGAGACCTTGTTCTTCCCTTTTCTTTCACATAGGAGTGCATTTTAAGAAGCGGTAATCAATCAATAACTCATCCCCAATGGTAAGGTCCATAATAGCCTCAACCATTATCAATCTATCAACCTCTCTTTCCATATCTCCATCTTTATCATTTATAACCTCAACAAATTGACAATTCGGTCTTATAGTAGGGTCCCTTCCCTTACTACTATTTATAAATCCTACAATATTTTTGTGTGTGTATGCATGTTCATCTATATACATAATATGCCCTCTATTCATTTCTTTTCCACTTTCCAATTGGAGTTGATGTGTATACATATTTGAATTTAGACCATATGCTGACATGCTAGGCTTATATTCTGCTAGCCTTCTCCATTCACCACTGTAATATGATGGACCATAATATGGCATTAATCTCCTAGTGGTTTGTTCTAAATTGTTTCTATGTTTATATCCCACATGTACATTTTGTACAATAAAGAGGCCTAGATTCACTCCATAAATATTGGAGGATCATATCATGTAGCTGTATCCCCAAAATTGGAACACCTTGTACACCCTAGGTAGTTGTTGATCACTAGGCCAAGCGCAATATAGTTGACAATCAAATGTCTCTTTGTAAATTGATCTCATACTTAGGGGAAAGTCATCATCTCCATCACATTCATTCGCATAGGTTATTAGTCCACCTTCCCCTTGTCTTTAAGCAATTATACATCTTTAAACTAGTTCTTGTTCTATTACTTGTTTTCATCAATTCCTCATCTTCTAAACTGGTATATTGGCACATATTTTTGTTAGATGTATCATCTGATAAATGATCATTGCCCTCTAGGCTAAAAGTCGATGATTCAGGAAACTTTAAACCAATAACTTTATCTTGTAAGTATCCATTAAGAAAAAAATTAGTTATTTAAATAATATAAAACAATGTTTAAACGAAGTATACATGTTATTTATATCAAATTGAAAAATTCCTTACCATAATTCCTATTGGATTTGAATCAATTGTAGGAGGTATACTACTAACTGGAAGCTCATCATATATGTAATGTCTTTGTACAATTACTCATTTGAATTGTTTCTTTCCACAACATACAGAACATCTACAAATAACAATTTTCTCGATGTATTCATCCCATGTACTATAGTCTTGACCAACCTCTTGTTCAGTGCAATCATTTGTTGTGTTTCTAGGATCCATTGTCATAGCCTCTTCCACCCACTGTCCTCTATGTGATTTAATAGTTTTAGGTCCACGTCTACATACATATATTGTTCTTTTGCTAGTTGAACACTCAGGCTCTGCATTTGCTCCAATCTCCATCTAAAATAATCAACAACATGCATTAATTTATGTCAAGATTGGATAATACATTATAAATTTCAATAATATTGTGAAAAAAGATGGCCATATCACAAAATGCCATCAAATCATTTTTTCCTAAGTTAAATCAAAATTTGAGTACCTGATGTCCTACTTCATCTATTGTGTCCTCATTTGATATGACACGATCTATTGTCATGGCCTCGTATGGCCCCTATAATACACAACATAGTAAATAATGTTTAGTACACCAATTATATCATTTCAACAAATATGCTATCCAACACAAAACCTCACTTTAGTCATATATTTGACATATTGATATCATGTTTTGGCCATCCTAATTTTCAAACTTTTCCTTTGATCATAGAATCACATTTAATCACCATTCATGTGCATTTTCAACCAATAAGTTTGACCTCAGAGGCCTCATGGACAAAAAATGACTTTATCTCCTCTATGTTGTAGCATTTGTGAATTCATAAACACCTTCCTCCTTTGGTTGAGGTTACTTTATCTTCTTACCTCTATTGTATCTGCAAATTCTGTTGTCATATCTATTTCCACCCACTTTCCTCTCTATGATTTAGTAGTTCTACGCTATCCATGTCTTCTCTCCATGGCCTCCTTGTGAGGCCGATTATTTTCACTTCCCTATTTTGATCATTTACATTTGAGTTGATGACATTATTAGACTATGAGAGACTATTATTTCCATTATGCTAATTAGATTATAGCTGCTGACTTTTGGTTTGACATTGATAAGACATGTGGTGATTTGATTTGATCATATTTTGATGTTATGATGATATTAGATATATAAGATATAGTTGATGATGATTATTGATGTGATTTCAAGTTCATTATGTGGATATATTATTTCATGATGATTATGAGACATTAGATAGAAGATGTAGTTTTAATATTAAATTATGTTGTAAATGATTAATGTTGTATGCAATGACATGTATTTAATTTCAGTTGCTTCGGCTATGATTGTCCATGATGTGATTGACACTTGATCTAGTTGTACAGGATGATATTCCTAGGCCACGGGAAATTAGAGGTAGTGTTCACACATATGTTATTCCCTGTTAAGCAGATCCATTCCCAAGAGGGATGAGGATCACGTTTGATCAGGTGATGTCTAGTACATGCTTGGTTTAATTATTTTGGCCTAAGCTCACCCTTATTAGATTGATTTATTTCATGTGTTGTATATTTATATTTTTTTACACCACTTGGTATTAATTTTATTTTGGGCCATTTAAAAGTGAATTTATGCCTCCCTAGGTGTGTTCTAGAGTCCCAAACTTACCCTTCGGTATAGGGTCAATTTTGACTAACTAAACCCTAGGGTAACTCACTTTTGGTCACTCTAAACTCAGGTTTAGTCAAAGTGACGAATTTTGAAATGGCTAAGGGTGCGAGATGAATCATGCTCTGGGAAACCATCTCCCTTCCCAAAGTTTGGGGATACCTTCACCAAGAAGACTTGGGAGGTCTTCAAGACTCCCAAGTGTGTGGGATCTCCTTCCAAGACTCTCACACATGTGTGAGAGAATCTTGGAGGGAGATGGTTCTCTTGGAGAATAAGAGGATGCCATATGGCATCCCTTATCCTCATGGAGGCTTGAAGGGAGTTGCCACCTCACCACTTGGTCTCTCACACATGTGTGAGAGCACAAGTGGATAAGGTGAGGGTTTGAATGGAATTGGAGGGTGACACTTGTCACCTTCACACTCCTTCTCCCTTGCAAGTGGCATGGGATGAGGAAGGAGAAAGTGACAAGTATCACCTTCTCATTCCTCAAGGCCAAATTGGAAGGCCTATATTATCTCCTCTTGGAGAGGAGTGTGGTGTTCTTTTTTTTTTTGGAAAGTTTCTTCTATTTTTGGAGGTTTGAGGGTGTTAGAGAAATTTGGAGAGTTGGAGAAATTTTTGGGAAGCTTGGAGATCTTCATCAAATGTGCTTCCATTTTAGGGCTTACGAAGGTAAGCTCCATGGCTATGGCCATTTCCATTTGCATATTTCTTTTTATGTTTGTGTTTGTGAATTTATGTTGATGGTTGTTTTCATTTTTGTGTGGGTTGGGAGTTTGGTAAGAGCACCTCCATTTGGAGGTAAGGCTCAACTTGTATGGGGTGGGGGAGACTGAACCTCCTCAAGGTCACCTCCTTATTGTTGTGCTACTTATAGCCTTGAGGGCTTTTCTACAGTGTTGAGAGTATTTTGATAGAAAGAGTGCCATGATAGTTTTTGAGATATTTGGAGACATGCATTATTTGGTTTTGGCTTGAGGCCTTGAGACTTGGTGATTTTGAGTTCTTGGAGTGACCTCTTGAGTTGAGGGGTCCACTCCCCTACCCCCCTTCAAACTCATTTTCATGAGTTTAATATTGTGCAAATCCATGGGAGCTAAATTTTTGTGTGGTTGGAATATTGCATTTGTTGTGGTGTGTGTGTGTGTGCAAAACCATCTGAATCCTACCTCCCTAGCTTAGGGGTGACCCACTAGCTAGTCTATGATAGGGAGGAGGGCATTCCTTCGTGGCTTGGTTCCCCATTGTTGTGTATTTATTGCAGGTGTTCTTGGGAGAAAATGAAGTTTGGAGTAGATCATTTTTGCCTTATTTGCTTTATTTTAATTGGTTGCTTTGAGCCATGGCCTTAGAGGCCTTGTTGTAGATATTTGTCAAAATCATTACTATCCTATGTGTTGGTTGTTGAAAGGAAAATCATTGTGAGTATTATTTATAGTTTATTCAAAATTTGTTTACTATATTATGCTGTGTTTATGTGTTATGGAGAAATGCCAAGGAAAATGTAATTTGTTGTCATATTATTCCAAATAAATTATATGTTATAAACTTGTTGTTGTGCTTATTTGTTATTGGAAAGTTTGACACAAGAAAATGTAGCTTACTGTTTATTTTACTTTCACCCAAGAAATTATGTATCTTGTAGTTGAAATGGTTGTCTGTTAAACAAAAAAGAAAACAAATAGTGTTGTTGAAATTTCAATTATATGCTATGTGGAAATAAAATATACATTATTGTCATTTTAAATCTAAAAGGAGAAAGAAATAAATAAATTAGTTGTGTTATTTTTGCAAAAAAAAAAAGAGATAATTCTGTTTTAATTGTTTGCAAGAAAACAAACATATCCTTCTAGTTTAATTTTTGTCACAAATCTAGTTATTGCATCATATTAGAAGATTGTTTATATATATATATATATATTCAAATATATTAAACAGACTGTATTGTGGAAAAATTTGTATTTATATCGATTAAACACATTTTTTTATAAACTTCATATTTGTAATACATGCTTATATTTATAAAAAAAAATGAAACCCTAGAAATGTATATATATATATATACAATAAATATACCTCTATTTGAATCTACTTGGCGGCCATGGAAGAGGAATGAACCTTCAACTTGCAAATTTGCAAACAATGGAGGCAAGCAAAAACAAGAGAAAACAAAACAAATGAGTTGGGAAAACAAAAAGAGAAAGATAGGGTTTTCCATAAGGATATAATAAAATATTGTTAGGGCAAACTTTTGTCGAAAACAATAAATTAATGAAATAGGGTTGAGTGGAGTGTGAGGATTTTAGTTTTGTAATTTAAATTATTCCATTTTTATTTTTCGCTTGTGCACAAGAATTTATTTTCCCCCTCTTTTGCCCTTGGGTCATTTTGGAATTATTGACTTTCTTATGCATCACTTTACTGTTTTAATTTTTATTTGGGGTTGGAATTTATTTTCATGTGGAAAATTTTAATTGTGGGAATGGGTTGATTTTATTTTAGATGGGAAGTGTTTTTCCTTTT
Source organism: Cunninghamia lanceolata (assembly GCA_027924645.1). Taxonomy (NCBI): domain Eukaryota; kingdom Viridiplantae; phylum Streptophyta; class Pinopsida; order Cupressales; family Cupressaceae; genus Cunninghamia; species Cunninghamia lanceolata. The sequence goes on along the minus strand of BSBN01001709.1, from coordinate 4,512,157 downwards.
GTAATTTATTTATTTTGGGGCATTTATTTTAATGTTCTTAGTGCATTTTAAATTATTGCAGTGGGGAAAAAAATTTCTCAAATTTTATTTTATCCGATTTTATTATTTTTACGGAGAGAGATTTTAATTTTTCCCCTTTATCAATTATTTTTGAGTTGGTTAATAAATATAATGGTCGAAATTATATTTATTAAAGGACTTAATGTTGGAATCTTTTTTTTTTTGGATATTTAATTATTTTTGAAATTTAATATTTAGTTGAATGATTAATTTATTTAACCTTGGAAATCTATTTAAATTTTCCTTAATGTTTAAATTATTTTAATTTTTGTTTTATTTTCTTTTCAAAATTTTTCTTTCAAATTTTATTTTATTTCAATTATTGAAAACATGTTATGCTGTAGAATTTTTCCTAGATTTTAGGGTTTCATTTTTATGGCATTTTTGCAACATTATTTAATCACCCCATTTAATCATGCGACCATCTTACCATTTGATACATTATTATTATTCAATTTTCATCTATGCATTAGAGTTAGGGCTTGGTTTCGAATAAGTCAAAATCATCTCTTTCACCTAGGAAACCTAGGATTTGAATTAAATCTGTTCTAACCCTAGAAGTGATGCACATCATGTCGCAAACCACCTAGTTGTCTTTCATCACACAGGGGAGTGCGTAGGTAGACACACTTCCTCGAATATGATTAACATGTTTACGCCTTATGCATATTGCCATCGAGCATGCAGACACGTGTGGGGGTTTCTAGGGACACGTGGAAAAGTTTTTTGATATTTTGTGTCATGACCACATGACAAATGTGGACATGATAGGTGTGTTGTGTGTCATGACCGCATGGGAAATGTGGGCATCACACTCCTCTAGATCTTGTAATACACAACAATGACAATAGTCACATAACAATTGTGCACCAAGAGAATATTGTTGAAATTATCTTGTTAATATGCTCTCTTTTCATTAAGATGCACTATGAAAAACAAAATAGGACATTGCAACATTTTTCTCTTCATAAAAATTTTACACACAGAATCTTGACAACTAGAGCTCAAATCTTATGATTACTAGATGACTACAAATTCACATCGAAAGACATTTATTTACAAGCTAACTACAAATAAAACCTATTACTAATAATTTTAGTTGAACATACCTTCCATGGTCCCTTGTTATCCTAGATGAAAAAAAACCTATTACTAATAATTTTAGCTGGTTCTCTACCTTACACTTCTTCCACAAATTCATTAAAACCATAGATATTTTCTCTTTGAAAACTAGAGATTGGATTCCTTATTCTTGATTGAAACCTACTTTACATTGGATAGTGTGAGAATATTTATCGTAGATAAGATCCAAAACTTTGATTCTTGATTTTTTTATTTTTCATGAGTGGTGTTTATCCTCCATAGAGGCCATGGTGAAAGTTGTTGGCTTGGTTATGTAGAAATACCCTCATCAAATAAAAGCCAACAAATATTTACAAATGGATGAACCCATATAATACTTAACAATTTACTACAACTTTAATGAAAGACTGATATATAGCATGACCTACTTTATGTTGTAATGGAAATAGATGGATACACTTGAAAAGAATGATACATGTGACTCGGCTCAATGAATTAAAGGGTATAAGCTTTTTGTTTTCAAATGAGTGTTCAAGAAAAATTTGGTTTAGTGGGTAATGTTGAAAAGTACAATGCAAGATTAGTTGTGAAATGATATTTTTATCTTGAGCTCGGATAGACTTTGGTGAGATTTTTTTCCTAGTTAGTAAGTTGAAATCTATTATGTTATTGTTATCTATTACTTTAGAGATAGAGAAAATCAATGTGAAGACTATAATATTGCATGGTGTCTCAGAGGAGGAGATATATATCTCATATCCAGAGCACTATGTTGAAAAAGGTAATGAGACATTGGTTTGTAGATTGAATTTTTTATCATCTCAAACAATCTCCTAGGATGTAGTACCAATAATTTGATTCTTTTGTTTTGGGACTAGGATTTCTAATGTCCAAATTAGATCGTTATGTTTACTACAAATAGGATAGTGATCATTTCCTTGTTATCACTCTATATGTAGATGATATAGTAGTTTTTGGTAATAGAAAATATATAATTATGGATTTGAAGTCTCAGTGTTTAACATAGTTTAATATGAAGGACTTGGGGATGCTAGATATATCTTAGGTATGGATATTAGAAGAGAGAGAGAGTGAACATAAATCTTTGGTCGGGACAAATTAAGTATGTGAACACTGTATTGTAGTATTAAGCAAGGAAACTAACAAACCATTGAGTGTTCCTATTTCTATGGGAATTAAGCTTTTAGTTAAGTAGTGTCCTTTAACACTCATAAAGTGGGAGGATACGGCTTGTGTTTCTTATGCTAGTGCAGTTCATAGTTTGATGTATGCTAAGGTCTACACTAGACCAAACATTACCCATGCAATGGGAGGACAAAGTCATTGATGGCTAATCCTAGCAAAGATCATTAAGATACAATGAAAAGTCTTTAGACATTTACAAGGCACTATAGTGTATTCTATTTTCTACTAGGGTGGTACTCCAGATGACTTGCATCCAACCTGTAGAGATCCTATAGGAGACCTACAACCAACCTATAGAGGGTCGACAAGTCACATATAATACTCAATAAATATGTAGATATATGTGTATTTTTATTGGGTATGTGATGTTGATAGCAAAATACCTATCATAGTTATTTTTTAACTTGTTTGGTGGTGCAATTAGTTGGATAATCTAGTAGCAAGTTTTTTTCACTTTTCCTACTACTAAGGCTAAGTATATGACAACTACTCATGCATGTAAGGAGGTTGTCTACCTTTAATGATTATGCTCAGATGTGGAGCTAATTCATAAAGATATTAGAATTTAGTGTGATAGTCAAAGTTCCATTAGTTAATAAAAGAACCTAACCTTTCATGTAAGGACAAATCTTATTGATGTCCAATACCATTTTCAAGACAAGATATAGGATGGAAGGGTGATGTTGGAGAAGGTTGATACTTTGGTGAATGTTGTAGATGCATATACAAAGATAGTGAGCATAGAGAACTTATGAAATTATGAGTCCTTTACTGATCAAGCTAAAATTTGATCATTGTATTTCATCTGTTTAGTGCTCATTACAAGGTTCCAAGGTTGCTTGTCACACACATGTCTTGCCTCACCTTTTCCTATAGCAACAAAACCATGACTATGATCTTGTGGCCATTATTTATGTTAAAAAAATGAAAAAATAACCCTCACAAGTTTAATAAATGAAATCAAGCATGACAACTAATGACCATATCTGTTGTGTAGACAATGTTCAAATAAGCTTATCATAACAACTTGCAGTTACCCCAAAGCAAAATAATGCTCTAAGCTTGATATTTGTGTAGTATAATGATGATAACTGCAATAAATTCTATTTTTGTTAATTTTAACTTAAAGAATTTGTTACATGAATTATTAAGGTAACTTTGAAAGCAAGTTTAACCTTCAATTTGCCACTCCTTAGAAAATGTTAAGAACTACATTTTAGTAAGAAAATTTATTTAGAAATATATGGATTGATTTACACAACTTGATATGCTTGGCAAATGTTCTATGGGATAAACATGAGCACAAGTTGGTGAAGGCCTTGAAGGTGAGTCAGGCTTATATTGAGATGCTGACCAGGTTAGTGCCAATGGCAAGATGTGTTATTTCAACAACTATGAAGCCACTATTTTATATATTCACGTGCTTGAAATTTTATGAAGATCAACTATTATCAAAATGAGGACATCTTTGATTTTTTTTGGTTCATGTACATGTTCATGAAGGGCCAGTCAAGACACCAAGTGTATCAATGCCCATGAGTCTAAACTAATCTAACAACATCCTTGGTCAGTCATATCAATAGTAAGGTTTAAGGTTACTATTGGTGTTTTTTAAAGGATGAAAGAACATTGACCATCATCAATTGAGGTACAAGAAACACTACCTTGAGGTTAGTGATCCATTGGTAAACTTTAGAGAATTTGCTCTTGCTATCACACGTTTGAATGATGGCTTGGTTCCCCAAGGTGGCATCCCTTCTGTGAGCATCCATCACAAAAGAGAGATATAGGCAACCCTAAGGAATATGTTTCACCTTGCAATTGTCTTGTGTAGATATTGAGGCACACACGTCCTCTCATATTTTGTTGGTTGAATTACCTTAGAAGGCATGCTTAGGAGATGGATTCAATCCACTTGTAAGCCTCATGATGTCAAACTTGAGGTCACACACAATATGACTAAGGGTTTCTTTGTCTTTAGGTTTGATAATCCCAAAAACTATGCAACCATTATCAAACATGGGCCATGGTTTATTTTAAATACCCTTGTGTTTTCCTTTGGACAAAAGATTTTGTTGTTTCTAGTAAGGCCAAACTCAAAATCCTAATATGGATTAAGTTTTGTGGTCTGTTGTTACTATTATAGGAATTTGTAAATTAGCTTATTTAAGCCTTTAGATCATTTATCTATCATGATCATAACAACTATTATGCTTGTGCCCCAAAACACATTTGCATTGAAGTCAATCTTTCCTCAGACCTTAAAGAAACCATTAGGGGATAAGCATTTTATGTAATGTGTCTTGTATACCAACTTGCTCAACAATTGCTTTCGATGTCAATTTGTTGAGTATAAGATTCATGATTGCCCCCTTTCAACTAACACTTGGCTTGAGCCTACATCCAAGCCTATAATGGAGTCTAGTAAATAAAATGTGACCACAATGAACAATTGGATTATGATTACTAGTAAAAAGGCCAAATAATATAAAGGTTGGAACAATGCCATCAAGTTGATTTTTAAGTACACATGAATGACCACCACAACCAAGTAACCATATGGTACTTCTAATTCCTAGGTCAAAATATAACCCTTGCCTTCAAGTACTCCTCAAGCAACTAATATCTTTACCAACTGTTAGGAGGTGGTGATAGTCTCATAAACCATCACAATCTTTGTGGCAACAATGGTGAGGTTTTATGAATAGTTGCCTACTACTTTTTTTCTACAAGAAATAATAATATACACCACTTTCATAACACCCTTTGTTTCCACTAGCAGAGGGGTGTTTGCTAAAAAAAGTGTTCTCCACTTTATATGGGTGAATTTATGCACTATAAACAAAAAACAAATTTTTTGATCAACAATTATGTTGCCATTGATGGGATAGATGAAGAAAACAAGAACCTTGACATCATTCCAGGAGTATATGCATAGCCTAATTGACCTTGCCCACAAATGCATGATTAGGTCCAACTATCATACTTTCCAAGGAAATGATGTTTTATGCCTACAAGGAGTTGAAATTACCAACTTTTTCTTTAGACAATGATTAGTACCATTTGGATAGGTGCTTTGAGCAACATGTCCAACCATGAAGATGGTCATGGTGGAGTTGTCACATTGGTTTCTCTAAATCTAGTCTTTTATTGTTAGTTGGTCCAACCCCACTAATTGTTTCATCTAGAGTTTTGGTGGCTATTCTCTCAATATATGTTGGTGCCACTCCTAGTTAGTATCTGAACAAGCTTAAATTTGGTGGAACCTAAGCAAATAACTTCTTCCCTTTCTAGATCATCTATGGTAGCTTCTTATGAGATTCCAATAGTTGCAATAGTGTAGGGTAATCCTATATCTTATGATCAACATCATAATAAGTATACATTCAAAACTTTGTGCAACTACGCAAGGTATACCCAGGTTCTCCACACTAGTAGAAATAGATTCCTCTATTGTATACTCTAGCATGGCCTCCTTGATTTCCTCCATGCTCCATATATTATGGCTCCTAATAGCACAACACCATCTATTGTAGTTGTGACTAGGGTTGTGTGGTTGTGTTTAATTTTGTTTTCCTCTTGCCTTGTGGAGGACTTGTACTACTTTGTAGGTGGTAGTGTCATGGGTGGATGTGTGACACACCTTGCACTAGTAATTGATAGGAATATTCTTTCACTTTTGTAGTAGTGGGCAACTTCATGAGTCTCATGACATATGGTGCAATTAGGTATGTGTTGAGCAAGAGGGAACTATGTGGCATTAATAGCTTGAGCTCCCACCACTATATAGTTTTTAGTTGTATGCCCCTTAGTGTGGCACTTTGTTCATCATAAACCACATTGATTAAGAGTTTCACTTGCAAGTTGTGCTATTTGTGTGACCATTTTTCCATTTGTTCTTTTAGGCATGTAGTAGAATCATATGTTGGGGGCTCTCCTAATTCTTATAATCTCAACACAACTTTTAAGGAAACTTTTTAATTAGGGAGAGTGAGCTAGACTAGTTCATGTTGGATATATGAAATTAGCCTACCAATAAATCATTCCTTCTAAATTTCAACATTTTATAGTTGGGTCAATCTTTAACACCAATTCCTTAGAGTGTTGATCACACCTACACACAATCTCTCCCAATTGTTGCCTTATTTCCTTTAATTCCACAATATTACAATGCACCATCTTAGGACAATTGAAATTGGGAAGGAAATCTCTTACCAGTTTACCAAGATCATTCTTGGTGCCATTAGGATCATAATGAGTATACTAGTCTTATGCTTGCTTACAAAAAGTGGTTACAATTAACCTAATCTTGTGGTCATTATCCACAACATTTTGTGTGTGCCATGCTATCTCATATGCTTTCTATCAGTATGCAACATCCTCATCTTTGGTAAACATCTTTACCAACATTAGTGTTGCTTCATATATTGTGACTTGATTATGAGCCATATTTGCTACTCTTATCATGATTCTCTATCTAGCTACTGATAGTATGCTCTCATTGAATAGGCAAAGCTTCTAAATTGATCTACTATTTTATCAAATGTAATATCTTTTTGCCTCCCAAAATATGTTTATTCTATTCTACCTTTCTTCCTCCCTAACTATTTGCTCAAAGTATGCTTAGTTAATCCTCATGACTCCTCACTATCACTTGAAGGTGTTTTCCTTAAAAATGAATCCTTGTGGCGTGATAGGTCTAAGATAAAGTTCAACTCATCCCAATCTAAACATACATGTGATACTTAAGTAGGATTTGAAATATGTCATCCATTTTGAAAAAAAAAAACAATCTACCTCCAATCATGGTCATTCATGGTCAACCATATAACCTCCATCTAACACATTTGTGTGATGTTCACCATTACTTCCTCCAATGTGCCACCTCCTTTGCATGTGTCATGCCTTCCTATATTTTTCTACCTCAAATGAAACAATAGCAACCTCATGCCTTTAAGCATATGTTTCTCTATGCATGACCTTAGAACTCCTTACCTTTATTATGACATTCTATCAATGTCTAGGTTCAAATTGGCTTCACCCTTCACCACAGACCCTAATGTGTGGTAGGGACTACTCCATGGTAAGGGTTGCAATATGTAGTTCTTTCAATAATGTTTTAACCCTAATAGCAATCATTGATGTTTGCAATGTGTAGTTTTGGCTTGGTTACATGTCCAATAGTCATTGATGCCTATTTCAATTTAGTATGTTTTGCACTTGATGTTTATCATGTCCTAGATGAGTCTTCTTTTGTCTATGATTTGGGGTTGATTGAGACATGTTTTTGCTACTTGTGATTATGCTTTACACAGAAACAAAATTGTAAAAAATTAAAATATGTTATTAACAGTTGTGCTATGGTCAAAATGATCCCTAATGTAGTTAGCTTGGGTTATCTTACATACAATTTGCTTCATTATTGAGAGGTGTGGTTGTTTTCCCTAATGACAAACAATTCCATTAGATTGCTATTGAGTTAAGCTAGTAATCATGATGAAATTATATATATTTTTTGAAATGGAAAAATATAAAATTCCAAGTAATAAAGATGATGCTATCAAACTTGCTTTTTGCATTATAGGATCTATCTTTGATGTTTCTTTTATACAATCTATGATACTGCAAGAATTTTTTTATGCATTTAGTATTTGTGCCATAATTTAGATTATGGATGTTGTTGGCCCGCATATAGTTCATAATGATTAACTCATTCCAGTGGGATTTACCTTCATAAATAGTATTTTAGGAGTTGTATTTGTTATTTTTAGATGGTTATGCATGGTGGGGAAACAATTCCTCTATTTGTCATGGTACATGTTTTATATATAATAGATTGTATTCTCTTCATTTTTCCCCTTCAACTAGTGCTTTATATAGGTTTGAGTTTCACTCAACACACTCCTTTAGATGAATTGATGAATACTATATTTTCTGAAACATATAATAATATAATTGTATTATTTATGTTTGTTGCAGAATTAATAATGTATCTTGTTTTAATTCCATTGGACAAACATAGTGCAGTAATAAGTGGGTAAATGAATGGTGTATCTCATATTGAATTTGATCTGTCACCAAACTCCAACATGTTGGTTTAATTGTATGTTTGCTAGGACTAAGAAAAGGGGAAATCTCAAGTTTTTATCAAAAATCCTTTGCTGTTAGCCATCAAACTGCCACAAACTGTAACCCCAAAATTGCAAATCCATTTTATAATTGTTCCAAACCCTAGAGTTATGGCCATGTTTGCAACCCCAGGATGTTCTAAATGGTTGAAGATGTGTGGCCATTTAATTCTGAACCTAAATCTGATAATGAAGATACCCATGATCAATGTGGTGTCAAACATAAAACAGACAATGAGTCTCTCGCTTTAGTAGAAATCAAGAAACTATGATTATCTCTTTATGTTGTGATAGGGTTGGATTGTTTTGATACTTTCAAGTGTTTTGCCAATATAAAAGAGATTCAGGTTTTGGCTTTTGGTCAAACCTAGTAGCACACCTAACATCTAGACATGAAACACTTGTATGTAGGTTGGGTCTTCATTTGGACATTTTTGAGAGTATTTCCTTTCAAATCCAAGATCACCAGAGCATTGGATACATAGGAGTGAATGCAATCTACAGCTTACAGTGGTGAATTATATCCTCAAGAATAAATTTTATTTTGTTGATAGTGGGTGTTTAGTGGCTCTACTCACTAGGAATATACTCCAATTATCAGGAAAGGTTCTTGAAATTCAAGCAAGGGGATTTACACTCATACATTTACCTCTGAGGAAAGTCAAGATTGATGATTAGAGCCAGTGAAGAAAATTATAAAGAATGGGTAATTTGGATTTATAGACTGCTTGTAATTATTAAAGTAGATACCACTAATCCACATGGCCCACTTAATAGGTACAAGATAGTCTTCCAAGGCCTGCCAGAGACTACTTCCAAATAAATGATCTTGTTAAGGTCTCAATAATGTTATGTACTTAGATATAAGGGCATTTGTGAAGTCAAAGTACAGTTGCTATTGGAGGCTAGGATTATCATTCTCAGTAAGAGTTCTTATGTTGCACTAGTCTTAGCTAGGATAAGGATAGCCATTAGTGTCTTTGAATTGATTACAAAGCACTCAAAATCTCAAGAAGGTCACCATGAAAAACAAGTTTTCTATGCCCAGAATTAATGATTTACTTGATAGGTTGCATGGGTGAATTATTTCTCCAAGATAGATTTTAATACTTAATACCATCAAAGACTGATCCAAGTACAAGACTAGAAAGATTTCATTTAAAACTGATCAAGGTCTTTGCCCATTCACAGTCATGCCTTTTGGGCTCTGTGATGCTCTTGTTACATTTAAGCATTAATTTATGGTATTCAAAAAGTTCATCAGTTTGTTCTTTTATTTTTTGATATGCTTTTTTGTAGTAAATCATTAGCATCCCACCTAAAGCATTTGAGCATTGGGTTGGTATTTTGGCTAAGGAGAATTATGCCAAAACATCTAACTGTATGTTTGATAAGTCATCTACTTAGGCCACATTATCTTTGTAGATGCATTTGCACAAATTTGGCAAAACTAAAGGTGATATGTGATTGGCATGTACCCAAGACCCTCAATAAATGCCATATATTTTTAGGATTAGAAGGATTTTTCCAAAGGTTTATAAAATATTTCTCTACAATAGCTTTGTTAGGAAAGGCATCTCAACCTTGCTCAATGTTTAGAATGTAAAAAATGCAATTTATAGGTTATATAATAGAAAAATTCAATTTCTGGGCTATAGAGGTTGTTTTAGGCCCCAAAAATAACTCTAGGTTGTTCAACATGACTTTCATTGATGCCTAGTATGTAGATTTCTTTGAGCTCAACAATTTATTAAAAAAAATCCTCAAACAGTCTCTCGAATCAAAAGTTTATGGCCTTCTGAAGTTGGGCCTCCCACAATGGAAATGTAAAAACATCAATGACAAAAGAGTTGTAAGAGGGAGTCACACTTGTTGACCAACTTATGATGTGTGTTATTACATGTCATAAGGCATCTTTGAATGGAGATAATGGAGTTAAAATGGAGTGCTCAAGTTGGTGAGTGGATTATGATGAGATAAAATGGAGCACTCAGAGGACATTCATCCTTCTCTGAGCGGCAAGATGAAGGTGATCTTTCCCCTTGGCTTGAACTGGTGCCAGAGATGGGTGGGAGTCTACTAGTGAAGCCTATGGTGGAATGGGGTGGTGAGCACCCAATCTATCTACCAAGGTATCCAAGTGCACCATGGCCTACTCAAGAGAAAAATGGAGATCGTGGGCTGAAGAAGTAGCCCAGGCTTCTTGCTACTGCTAAGCCAAGAGGGTTCATCCTAGAATGTTTTTGAGTGCCCAATATGGGCTAACCACCCTGGGGTGATCTGTAGATTCCTGTTACATTGCCAAATAAGTAGCCTCGCGGTTGTCAATCTCCTCACGAATGTGCATGGGGATGCTTGGGTCATAATCCCCGTAGAATTCACAAGACTGATAACTGTTGCCTCTGCCTCCTCACCCCATGCTACTGTGAACTAGTCTTTGTCACAAATGAGGTGCCATGACAGGCTCCAGAATGCCACAAACTATATCCTGCACCAAATTGGTAGCTTCCATCGCCATCTCCACTTGAATTTAGAAGAGTATCTATCATTCCCATGTTGAGCCTCAATCCATTGAAAAGGGGAGGCCTAAATCCAATGCAAAAGCCATAAAAGTGTGTTGTTTGAAGGCACATTTACTCACCATCACTGCCAGTACTGGAGGGGGAAACAACAACCCACATAGAAGTGAGGGGTATTAAAAATTGGAGTTAGATACACTAGCGAGCCAGGTACCCGCGTACCTTGGCCTACTACCATGTTGTGTACTAGTTGTCTCGAGATTATGGTCACTAGTTGGCATGAGGAGGGGAGGGTCAGTTTCCAGTACAATTTATTGATGAACACCCACATCTGAGGATAACAATCCTATGATTGTGGTGAATGCTTGGGTGAATTAACACCTCAAAAGACACTGTTTAAGACTTTAAACTCAAACCAACACCTGCAACCAACTAAAATCAACAAACAAAGATGACATGTGAAATGTTTGACAATAGTCCTCACTCAAAAATGTGGTATTAAAAGGGAAGGAAAATTAAGATTAGTGGGAGTGGTATTAAATAGTAGTAAATTTTTGTTTTTGTAGTAATTTAATAAGTATAAGTGAGTATAGCTAATATCCCTTGCTTCACTATTTCAGGCCAAGCATGAGAGCAGAATCATGGTTCTGAAGGAGAAGCTTCAGAGGATTCAGATGCTTGATGGTGAAGATGTTGCCTCTTACCTTACAAAGGTTAAATTTGGTCATTATGCTTTAGAGGAGATTTCCTGAGATGGGTGGTATCTAGATAGTGGTGCCACATGCAATATGATAGGGGAGTGTGATCTATTTAAGCCACCTAGCTTAGTAGCTACTAGATGTTGGTGAGGTGTGGGATCGATGCACGAGCATTCCTAGTTCAAGAGAAATTTTGCATCAACCAAAAAAACATTTGCATTTCAGTTTGTTTGTAGTGTGATCTATTTCAGCCACCTAGCTTAGTAGCTACTAGATGCTTGGTGAGGTGTGGGATTGATGCAGGAGCATCCCTAGTTCAACAGAAATCTTGCATCAACCAAAAAAACATTTGCATTTCAGTTTGTTTGTTTCCTTTCATTTTTCTAGTTTAGTTTAGGTAGTTCAGTCAGTAGAAGTTTCTATATTTTGGTCCACATTCTATCGTAGTTGCATTTCACATCTTGTAGAGCTAGACTTAGCATCTAGATTCATTCATTTACATCATATCTAGAATTCAAAGCATTTGGATTAAGCACCAGGAAGTTATCATTATTAGAAGATTAGTTGTTTTCTCATAACAGAGCATCCTGATAGTCTCTGATAATTAGCTAAAGGAGAAGACTTGCGGAGCATTCCTAGACTTGTGGAGCTTAACGGTGCATCATTCAATGATCTTTGGTTCATGACCAACCTTCCCCAAGATCCACACATCATTCCATTCATTTGCGGAGGTGTTCTACATGATTAGGTCTGGCCTATCTGTGTACACACATTATAGCTCTTCATTGGAGTTTGTGACCTACCTTAGCTGACATGGAGGAACCTATTGTTTAGGAGATAATATATATTGATGTAATACATACTAGGAAAGCAGTTAGTTGTCAAGTTGTGATCATTAGCATAAGTTCATAGTTTAGATTTTGCATGAAGGAGCTTCAATGCTATATCTTGTGCATATTCTAATATTTTGTAATTAGGTCTTTGAGCCCTAATTGTAAGCCCACATGATGCCAAACAAATTGTACTTGACTTCCATTATATACTGAATGACTGAATATGTGTTTGTTTCATATCTTTGAGTTGTTTCCATTGTGTTTACTCTTGTTGCACATCTTGGATAGTTCACCCTGTGAGCCCTCCTACCATGACTACATCAAACAGTATCAGAGAGAAAGTTCAAAGTCTTTGGGAGTGAGTTGAGTGAAGTTGGTGAAGGAATTCCATAAGATCTTTCTATAGATAGATTGCCGAATTGAGGTAGGTTACTTGTGTCACAACCGATCATTGATTGTGAGGCAGTTGTCACCTGGTAGCCCGATCGCCAAACTTGAGGTAGTTTGCACTTGATCCTAGGAAGAATGCTACCAAGAAGAGTTGTTTCTATTGCAACAATGGATGGTAGAATGGATGAGATGATGGAGATGATGAAAATGATGTGAATTTGTTTCGATGATGTTGAAGAAGATAGACAAAGAGGATTGATCCTGAGACCTAATGTTGAAAGTGATGATAAAGAAGAATTTCAATCTGTTGAACAAATTGATGACACCCTAGGAGGTGAAGAAGAAGAAGAATTAGATCAAGTAAAGATGCTGCGAGCTATTTCAAAGATTAGAAAGAGACCTAGTGTTGATGTGCCGAACTATACTGGTAATCTGAACCTTAAATAATTGATTGACTAGATAAATGACATGGAGGAATACTTTGAATATGAGGAAGTTGAAGATCTGGAGAAGGTGAAATTTACAAAGACAAAATTGAAAGGACATGCTACTATATGGTGGAAATAAGTTCAATTGGAAATAGATAGAAGGGGAAAAGAAAAGATTATGAAGTGGGATAGGATGTTGATAAAATTGAAGAATCAGTTTATACCTGCTGACTATGAGTTGGAACTATTAAAAAGATTGCAAAACCTGAGACAAAAGGAGAAATTTGTGAAGGAGTACACTGAAGAATTTCATAAGATTATTATAAGGATAGGACATAGTGAAGCAAGAAAGGAGAAAGTGGCTAGATACATCAATGGACTGAGATTAAGCATTCTGGAAGAACTGAGCTTGGTAAGGATGACATCCTTGGAAGAAGAATATTAGTTTCCCTAAAAGTTGAAGAGAAGTTGAATAAAAGACATGATCTAAGATAGAAAGGTGGAGAAGGTAAAATTTAGAGAGGTAGAGTATTTTCCAGAGGAGATAGATCACATTCTGAGTAGAACAAGTTTGACAACACATTCAAGGAGGACAAAGATAATAATGCTTATTGGAGAGATGACAGAAATTTTTACTAGAGAGGAAACCGTAGTGCATACCAGAATGAAGGACACCGAAGAGAGAGAAAAGGATTTGATATTAGAACATTCATAGGTACTTGTTTCAAGTGTGGGGGTGAAGGACATAGAGTGTTCGAATGTAACTAGGGTAGTACAAGTAAGAAGACAGAGAATAGTGGAAGAGTAGCCTATATGGAAGAACCTGTTGGATCACCTAGTTTTGTTGGTAATCCAGAGAAAGGAGAATCATTGGTGATGAGGAGAGCACTACTTCAATTAGAAACAAATGAGAAACCACTGCAGAGGAAAAGTTTGTTCAGAACTAGATGCAAATTAGGAGGTAAGTGTTGTAAAGTTGTGATTGATAGTGGTAGTAGATAACCTAGTTTTAGAGGAGATGGTGACTAAATTGAAGTTTGAAAGATTGAAACACCCTAAACCCTATCAGATAGCATGGATTTAGGATGATCATAAGGTACTGGTGAGTGAACAATGTTTGGTAAAATTTCATATTGGATCTTATCATGATGAAGTTTTGTGTGATGTTATGCCTATGGATGTATGTCATATCTTGTTGGGTAGACCTTGGCAGTATGATAAAAAAGATATACATGATGGGAGAAAGAATACATACACTATAACAACAAATGGAAAGAGAATTACTTTGATTCCTTTGGAGAATGATCCTAAGATTGAAGTATGTGGAAATGCTAGAATCTGTTTGGTAGATGGAAGGAAATTTCTTGATGGTTTGAGACATGAGAATGTTTATGCTTTGATTCCTAAGAAGCTTGAAACATTGAAGAAGGAGACTGGAAGAGAACAATCAAAGGAGATAATAGCATTGTTGATAGAGTATGAAGACATCATATTAGATAATGTACATAAAGGATTTCCACCTATAAGGAGTATTAGTCATCACATGGATCTTATACCTGGAGCAAGTTTTCCTAACAAAGAAGCACACCGAATGACATCGACAGAGAATGAAGAATTAAACAGACAGATACAGAGTTGTTGAGGAAAGGTTTGATCAGAGAAAGTTTGAGTCCCTGTACAGTACCTGCAGTGTTAGCACCTAAGAAAGATGGATAATGGAGAATGTATGTTGATTCTAGAGCAATAAACAAGATCATAGTTAAGTATAAATTTCCTTTACCTAGGATGGATGATATCATGGATTGTTTGAGTGGAGCAAGATATTTCACAAAGATAGACTTGAAGAGTGGATACCATCAAATGAAAATTAGAGAGGGAGATGAATGGAAGACTTTTTTTAAGACAAATGAAGGACTGTATGAGTGGTTAGTGATGCCTTTTAGGTTGACAAATGCACTGAGTACTTTCATGAGATTACTGAATGAAGTCTTGAAGAAATTCTTGAGTAAGTTTATGATTGTATACTTGGATGATATTCTAATTTTTAGTAAGACAAAATAAGAACATTTGTGGCATATTAAACAAGTTTTGTAGAGGTTGAGAGAATAGAAATTGTTGATAAACATCAAGAAATGTAGTTTCATGAAGGAAGAACTAGTGTACTTAGGATTTGTGATTTCTGTGGAAGGATTGAAGATGGACCGTAAGAAAGTGAAAGCAATTGTTGAATGGCCTACACTAGAGAGCATTGGAGAGGTTAGATCATTTCATGGATTAGCTAGTTTCTACTAGAAGTTCATCAGAAATTTCAATTCAGTATGTAACCCTATGAAAAAGACAATGAGAGGTGACATGAAAGACTTTAAGTGGACATCTGGAGCAGATAAAATTTTTGAATTGTTGAAGTAGAAAGTGATAGAGCAACCTATTTTGGTGTTACTAGATTTCAATAAGGTATTTCAAGTTGATTGTGATGCAAGTGGAAATGCGATTGGAGTAGTATTAAGTCAAGAAGGTAAACTCGTAGCATATTTCAGTGAGAAGTTGAATGATGCAAGGAGAAGATATTCAGTTTATGACTAAGACTTCAATGTCATAATTCAATCCTTGAAGAAGTGGAGACATTACTTGTTGCTTAAGGAGTTTGTACTATATACAGATCATCAAGATTTATAGTATTTGAACAGTCAAGGTAAGTTGAATCAAAGACATACAAGATGGGTAGAGTTCATGTAGAGTTACACTTTTGTGTTGAAGCATAGGAGTGAAAAATCAAACAAAGTTGTTGATGCATTGAGTAGAAGAAGAAACTTGCTGATAGATATGAGAGTTGAAGTGTTGGGTTTTGATGAATTGAAGAACATGTATGAGGGAGACACTGATTTTGTAAAACCTTGGAAAGCATGTAAGGAACCTATTGTGATAGATAGGAGTAAGTGGATGGATTATTTCATTCAGGAAGATATGTTATTTAGAGGAAATTAGTTGTGCATACCTAAGATTTCAATGAGAGATAATTTGATCAAGGAGAAACATAATGGTGGATTAGCAGGACATTTTGGAATTGATAAGACAGTGGATTTGGTAAGTGAAAACTACTTTTGGCCTCAGATACATAAGGATGTTAGGAAATTTGTGCAGAGTTGTAGAGTTTGTCAAGTTGCAAAAGGGAGTAGTCAGAATACTAGATTGTATAAACCTTTGACAGTACTGGAGAGACCTTGGGAAGACAAGCATGGATTTTGTAATAGGATTGCCAAAGACACAGAGAGGACATGATTCAATAGTTGTAGTGGTTGACAGAATTTCGAAGATGGCTCATTTCATACCTTGTAAGAAGATAACTAATGCAGTGCATGTAGCAAACCTATTTTTTAAAGAAATTGTGAGATTGTATGGATTACCTAAGAGTATAATTTTAGACAGAGACACCAGATTTCTTGGATAGTTTTGGAAGACACTTTGGAAGAAGATGAAGATAGATTTGTAGTTCAGTTCAACTTTTCATCCATAGACTAATGAATAGGCAAAGGTAGTGAATTGGAGTTTGGTAAACTTGTTGAGATGTTTGGTTGGAGAGAAGACAGGAAGTTGGGATTTGATTCTTTCACAAGCAGAATTTGCGTACAATAATTCAGTAAATAGGAGTACCAAAAGAACACCATTTGAGATTGTTACCAGAGTAACACCTAGAGGAGTTGCAGAATTAAGAGACATTGGCATAGAAGAAAAGTGAAGTGTAGAAGCAGAGGAATTTATAGATCACATGAAGACAATGCATAATTAGGTGAAGAAGCATTTGGAGGATATGAACAGTAAGTATAAGGAAAAGGTAGATGAGAAGAAAAGACAAGAAATTTTAAGTTGGAGATGAAGTGATGGTATACTTGAGAAAAGAGAGATTTCTAGTTGTGACATATAACAAGTTGAAGATGAAGAAGTTTGGACCTTGTAAGATACTTAGAAAATTTTATTCAGGAAATGAATATGAAGTGGAGTTACTAGAGACATTGGGTATATCCCATATTTTCAACATTGCAGACCTTTATCAACATCATGAAGCAGAGTTCAATGATAGCATAGAAGAAGACTTGAAGAAGTAGTTACCACAACAAGCATCAAAGTAGATTGAAGACATTTTGGACAGTAGAGTTGGACATAGCACTAGAGGAAGGTAATACAAAGAATATCTTGTGACATGGAAAGACAGACCGAAAGAAGATTCATCATGGATTTCCCAGGCTGAGGTGGACTATCTTGGTTCTCCCCTAGCCCCAACAAAGTCAAGGACTCATTTTTTTTCAATAACCCCATATGTCTGATGCAGGAGCATCCTTGGTTCAAGAGCAATCTTGTATCAACCCAAAAAAAATTGCATTTTAGTTTGTTTGCAGTTCAGTTTGTTTCCTTTCATTTTTCCAGTTTAGTTTAGGTAGTTTAGTTAGTAGCAGTTTTTGTATTTTGGTCTGCATTCTGCTGCAGTTGTATTTCACATCTTGTGGAGCTAGACTTAGCATCTAGATTCATTCATCTACATCATATTCAGAATTTAGAGCATTTGAATTAAGCACTAGAAAGTTATCACTATCAGAATATCAGTTGTTTTCTCATACCAGAGCATCCTGATAGTATCTGATAATCATCTAAAGGAAAAGACTTACGGAGTAGTCCTAGATTTGTGGAGCTTAACGACACATTATTCAATGATATTTGGTTCATGGCCAACCTTCCCCAAGATCCATACATCATTGCATTCATTTGCAGAGGTGTTCTACATGATTAGGTCTAACCTATCCATGTACACACATTATAGCTCTTCATTGGAGTTTGTGACTTGCCTTTATTGACATGGAGGAACCTATTGTTCTGGAGATAATATATATTGATGTAATAGATCCTAGGAAAACAGTTAGTTGTCAAGTTGTGATCATTAGCATAAGTTCATAGTTTAGATTTTGCATGAAGGAACTTCAACACTATATCTTGTGTATATTCTGATATTCTATATTTAGGCCTTTGAGCCCCAATTATAAGCTTGCATGATGCTCTCCAAATTGTATTTGATTTCTATTATATACTGAATGACTGAATCTGTGTTTTTTTCATATCTTTGAGTTGTTTCCGTTGTGTTTACTCTTACTACACAGCCTGGACAGTTCACTCTATGAAATCTCCTACCGTGACTACACTAGGGATCCACACAGAAGGAGCAGTCGGTAGAAGAGAGGGTTTAGTTGTATTTGAGTTAGAGTTAGGATGGACTCTAGCCTTTCATCATGTTCAATATGTTCCTCATCTAAGATATAGGAGAAGAAGATATATAGACTAGTTAACTCTCAAAGGATCTTCGAGGCAAACATAATCATATATAGCACAAAATGCAGAGGGTCGGCACTTAAGGTTATGTAATAGAATTTACAGTTCATAGTTAAATTGTATAACAAATTTTTTTATGATCTTTACTAACATTTATTAGAATTGTTGCATGTTTTACATCATTGGAATGATATATTAGCTGTAACTTTTTCAAATTTTATTATGGTATGTGCACTTTGATATGATGTAATATGATTATGGTTTCATTTCATATGTTGTAATATTAGATATATAACAGAAAAATAAATTATTGCATGAAATAAATAATAACTTTTCATTTTAAATATTTTTTTGTAGAACACAGGTCTACCAAAAGATCAAGATGATCCTCATGATATAGATCCAAAATATGTGGGTTCTGGTATAGATCACATGGTAGAGGATGATGATGACATAGATACAAAAGACACTGAGGTGGATGACAATGATGACGACGACAATGATGATCATTATGATTATGATCATGATGGTGATGATGATGATGAGGTAGTAGTTGGTAGTAGCCAGTGACATTCATGATCATATAGACTGCATCATGGATCATTGCTGATATATCGTTATGATGCCTCTTTTCATGGTTACTATCATATGTATCATTTTCATGGCCTGCAGTACCATATTATGGAGTTGTATCATTTTGATATGTATCATTTTGACTTATATCATTTGGACATGTATCATCTTGACTTGTATCATTTTGAGTTACATAATTTATCATTTTTACTTATATCATTTGTACATGTATCATTTTGACTTATGTCAACTATTGAACATGTATCATTTTGACATGTTATTGATCTACTGGCATATTTGACTTTCACTTGTTTTAGTTATATATGATGATAATATTATGATTAGTATTGACTTGTCAATTTATATATATTGAAAGTGGTCGATGATTTTTGGATGGATATTTATTATGTATGATGATTTTAATTTACTGCTCAGGATGGATGTTGTCAAATTCAATTAAATTATAGATATTTGACTCACTTGTTTTAATTATAAATGATGATCATGTTATAATAATTATCTTGTTATTTTATATATACTGGATATTGTTGTAGATTTTATTTTGATGGAGATTTAATAAGTATAATGATGTTGTTAATTTGTATGGATGTTGATTTCCCTAAAAATTCTTTATAAATGTTATCCTATAAAATATTTTAAATGCTTCAGGGGTCTTTAGGTGGATGGAGCGTAGATCAGTGAGTTAGAGAGTATTATGTCAAATAGGTCTGTGAGCTTGTCTCACAAAGAGGATAGAATAAGATGGAGCTGCTCAAAAACTGGCGAGTATCAGGGTAAGCTAGGATATAAGGTGAAAGATGGGGTAGTTAGAAAGAAGATTGGCCCACTCACCTTTTTTGGAACAAAGATGCAAAAATGGAAGCAAATCTAGATGCAACAAGCAACGTTAAATCGGAAGCAAAATTGGAAGCAAATCTAGAAGCAAAACTAGAAGCAAAATTGGAAGAAAAACTAGAAGCAAAATTGGAAGCAAAAATGGAAGCAAACCTGGATGCAAAACTAGAAGAAAAATTGGAAGCAAACCTGGAAGCAAAACCAAAAGCAAAATCGGAAGCCAAACTAGAAGCAACAAAGGACATCATAATGGTAGCAAAACTAGAAGCAACAAAGGATGTCATAATGGAAGAAAAACTTGGCATCAATTAGGAAGCCAAAAAAGAAGCTATTTTTGACACCATACCAGAAGCAAAATAGGAAGCACGATTAGGAGCAAAACTAAAAGTAAAAATGGGAGAAGACATGGAAGCAAAACTGGAAGCCAAGTTGGGCACTATTTCTGACATTAAATTGGTCATGCTTCCCAGGTGCTAAAGGAGGTGCTATTTCTTGCACTACTTTTCTAGTGCAAAATCTGGCACAAAATTTAGGGCCGAAGGGAACATGCAGTTTGGCACCGAGTTTTGTGCTGACAAAAGTTTCCAATTCATGAACTCAAATGCACTAAATTTTGGTGCTATTTTAGGCACTAATTTCCTTTTTTGTTGTAGTAATCCCATGGGCCTTTGCATTTAAAACATAATTTCTTCCTCCTGTATTCATTAAGAGCATCATCATCAAGTCTCAAAAAGGGTTTCTTTTGCTGCACATTATCTTGAGATGAATTCTTTTTGTCCTTATCCTTCTTGAACAAGAAACTCTTTGACTAAAATTTACTCCAGTAGGAAGAGAATTCCATGTCTTCAAACTTTTTGATTACCTCCTATAATGTAGGTGGATAAAACCCTTTAATCCATCATCTCAAGGGTTCAGATAGTCCATCTATGAACAACACAATGAGCCTTTGCTCTGACATGTCAATGACCATGACTGACAATCTTTGAAACTTAGAAATGTATGCATTTACTCCTCCAAACTATTTGAGTTAGGCTAACTCCTTGAAATGCAACTCAGGATCCCCTTTGTCAAATCTATTTATCATCCTGGTAGTAAACTCTGCATAGGAAACAATTTGTTCATGGCCTAATGTAACAAGACCATGGTACCACCATTTATATGCACTCCCATCCAAATGCAAAGTAGCATACTCAATGGCATCCCACTCAGTCATAGGATTAAGTCACAAATAAGTATCTACCTTTTGAACCCATGCTCTAGCTGAAGTTTTGCATGAGCCATTGTAGTAAGGAATGCTCATCTTACCCTTCTTCTTCTGTAGGTCCTAGTTTTGTTGCCTCACTCCTCCTTCTCCCTGAGGTCTACTCCCTTCCCTAAAAGTCATGTAAGCTTGAAAAGGCATATTAGCATGAAACCCAACATCCATAGCTCTCCTGTTCCACTAATACTATGCTTGACAAACCTATTCAGTAGGCTCATGTCCCTCCTCCAGTGGGTTGTTTTCCTATATAAACTGAGGCATAAGAGGCCTCGTGCTAGCTAATCCAACAAAGGTACATTGTGGGGTATCTTGATTATTAACTGAATGTTCTCCATTGTTAACATTGTTTGCATTATTATTATTATTTCCATTGTTTTCTCCTACAAACCGATCAACACCACCATTATTATTGTCATTGTTCCCCTTATTACCAGGTACTAAGTGGGTAAGAATCTAGGTCAGTTCTGTTTGGGATCTATCCATCCTGTCAAACATGTCATGCTTCCCTCTAGCTAAATCATTCAAAGCATGCAACATACTAGCCATATCTACTCTTCCTTCGTCATGATGGTCTCTACTAGACCTACCCTCTCGATCACCCATGTTTTCTACAAGGGGTTCTTCTTCACTGAAGAGTACTAATGGTTTTTCCTCAAGATTTGAAGTTCATTGTATAGAACTAATGGTTTTTCCTCAAACCCTAAAGGCCAGTCTTCCCACTGTTCCTGTTTAGCTTCTTCTTTCCTCAATCTTTCAAGGTATCTCTACTCTCTGGCACTACATCTCATAGAAACTCACATGCAATCACTGTGTGGTCATGGAAACTAACATGCAACTATAGAAATATAATAGGCTAGTAGGAAAACCAACTCTAATACCATTGTAATGTCCCACCCCAAATCTGAGACCAACTTTTTTTTAGTTTTCTGTGGTTAAGTTGTTCCCTGTTGTGTTTTTGGTGTTTTACATTTTTTAACACAACACACATGCATACATATATTTTTAAAAATAACAAGAACTATTGATACCTAGACACTTATAATTGATGAAAAAGCATTAAACTTTCATTCTAAGAAATACCCATATAAATGAAAGGTCATAGTATTAAAAAAACTCACATACCCATATGTCTGATATGAATTTTACAATACTGGAAAGGCTACTACAATAGCTGGAAACATATCAATCTCCTCAAAAATCTCATACAACTCAAATTTTGTCATTGAAGAGTGCAAACAACCAATGCAATACACAATGATGTCTCCAAAGTGAGTAAACAAGTCCTGAAAAGGTTTAAAGTGTAGTCCCAAGAAGTCCCACGTCCCTGCTAGATTGGTACGACCCTGTTGTACATAAAAATTAGTGATAAACACCCTTATAATAGTCCAAATCTATCCAAAAATCACTACAACTATGGTGCCTAGGATCAAAGTGGAATATCAGTTCAAAACCTAGCACAAATGCCCTCAAAGAACCATGAACACATCCACCATGTACGGCCTAGTATAACAACAAGTATGGCCTGCCTTGTTGGATTTAGGGCACACAACTGAGAGGGGGGGTGAATCAGTTGTGCAAAAACTTGCTTTTACTTCAAACACTTGATTCTTCTTTGTTAGTTAACAGCATATAAATTAACCATTCATGAAAGCAGAAAACACTGGAGCAGATAAACATCAACACATTTGACACCAAGATTTTTGACGTGGAAAACCCAGTTAAGGGAAAAACCATGGGGTGATTAACCCAAGGATTATTCTCTATTACAAGAATAAGAAAAACAAATGGCACATGCCAGTCAGGGCTCACTGCCCGAACACACTGCTCACAAAGAGGCACACTACCTACAAAAGAGACACATTGTCTACAAGATCATAAGTATCACAACCTTGAACTGGAGAATGACATCTTCACCATGTCTGGATCAGTTCCATTTAAGCTCAAAATGCACCTACTCTGCCTTTCACTCTTTCACTATACCACACTCATCCACT
This sequence comes from Cunninghamia lanceolata, assembly GCA_027924645.1. NCBI lineage: Eukaryota > Viridiplantae > Streptophyta > Pinopsida > Cupressales > Cupressaceae > Cunninghamia > Cunninghamia lanceolata. Next base: position 4,488,813 of record BSBN01001709.1, on the reverse strand, counting down.
TCACCACACACTTCAAAATAGATTCACAAACCTTCATTTATACAAGACATCGACTTAGGAATAAGCATCTAAGTCAGCACTCAACCATAAGAACATTCACAAGATGAATAACACATCTGGTCAGCCACCACAAGAATATTTGTAAGATGAACAACTCATCCGGTTGACTAGTCTGAACAAGAACTTCATCTGGAAGAATATCTTCATTTCTGGGTTCTACCACCAATGCAGATCAATAACACAACCTCAACACGATCCAAGAACCTTCACAAGCTAGCCTGAATGACTAGGAACATCCGCACTTCCTCTACTCACCGGAATCTCTTCTCTTCCTCATCTGAAACTTCAAGAACACAGTCTACCGCCACTGTCATACTGAAACATGTGCTTTCGGACCTCCAAATCATGAACCAATTGAGATGACACATCACAAGGACATCCCAAATACTCCATCCAATCCGCAAGATAGGATAATGCACTTCTAGATCTCATCGGACCTCTTTGTAGCACTCTGTCACTTCGGAGCACTTCCCAAAACCGGTTCTACTTGATCAATCACAACTTCTTCAAATCTACATACGAACCTCTGAAAACTTAACTGGATCATCTCAAGACTCATAGCTACAAACCCTTTAATCCGCATCCTTTGATCATCAACTTATTAAGTGCTTTTGCCTTCTTCTCATCACTGTTCTTCACTGTTCCTGACTTAGACTAATTTTCTCAATATCCTCAGCACACAGCTCATCCAATCCTTCTTGTCAATGCAATATGAGTATGTTGACATCAATGACAACACTGATTAACCTCATACTTGCAAGAATCTCCCCCTTTGTCATTGATGGCAACACATGATGTGAAAAACCATCAAGACAAGATCTTCTCCTTTCTATCACAGCTCACCCTATCAGCAACAACTCTTCACATGTCTTCTCTTTCTTTACTGCTCCCCCTTTGATCATCAACCACTTGTTTTTAACATGTCTTCTCTCCCCCTTTAACATCAATGGCAAAGGGCTCATACTTGCAACTCTAACACACTAGAATCATACCAGCTACTCCCCCTTAGTAGCAGCTCCCCATCATCAATCTAGATCACAAGATATGACTATGATATCCACTAGACTAATGCACATCAGTGCATCCTAGTTCATCACCAGAGGGGCCATGAGCCCCAGCTTCTCCCGAAGATACTCAAAAGAGTGTTTGGGAAGAGGTTTGGTAAAGATATCTGCAATCTGATCCTTTAAGGGTACATACTCCAATCTGACTTCTCCCTTGTTCACTTGCTCTCTCAGAAAGTGAAACTTGATAGATATGTGTTTGGTCTTAGAATGCAATACCGGATTCTTAGAAATATTTATTGCACTTGAGTTATCATAGAAGATTGTGATAGGCTCCTCATATTCTACTTTCATATCTCTTAGTATCTGCTTCATCCATAAGATCTGAGTGCAACTACTTGCTGCTGCAATGTATTCTACTTCAATTGTAGACAAAGATATTGCCTCTTATTTCTTTCTTAGCCAAGAAACCAACCTTTTTCCCAAAAAGAATGCTCCTCCACTTGTACTCTTCCGGTCATCCACATCTCCTGCCCAATCTGCATCTGTGTATGCATGAAGAGAGAAATCCTGATCTCTAGGATACCATAGACCATACTCAACTGTTCCCTTCAAGTACCTAAAAATTCTTTTGATTGCCATGACATGAGATTCTCTGGGATCAGCCTAAAATCTTGCCACAAGACCAACAGCCTGCATTATATCTGGTCTAGTCTGAGTGAGATACAATAGTCCTCCAATCATTGATCTGTACTTGGTCTGATCTATCTTAGGAGAGTCATCATCTTTGCTCAACTTACATCCGGTTGCCATAGGGTTGTTCATTGGCTTTGAATCTTCCATTCTGAATTTCCTCAACAATTCTTTTGCATATTTGGCTTGACAGATAAAGATGCCTTTCTTTATCTAAGTAATTTGCAAACCCAAGAAGAAATTCATTTCACCAAGCATTTACATTTCAAACTCACTTTTTATTTGATTTGCAAAAGTTTTACACATGCTATCTTTTCCTCCAAAGATGATATCATCAACAAATACTTCAACAATCAAGATGTTTTCCTTATCTATTTGGAAGTATAGGTTACTATCAGTAGTACCTTTGTTGAAACCAATCTGTACAAGATGCTTATCTAACCTTTCATACCATGCTCTTGGGGCTTGCTTCAAACCATACAGTGCTTTCTTCAACTTACAGACCATATCATCATGATCAGACAATAGAAATCCATCCAGTTGTTCAATGTACACTTCTTCTTCCAAGTCACCATTTAGAAAGGCAGACTTGACATCCATCTGATATACCTTGAAGTCTTTGAAGGTAGCAAATGCAAGAAACAATCTGACTACTTCAATTCTTGCCACCGGAGCAAAGGTCTCTTCAAAATCAATTCCTTCTATTTGAGAGTAGCCTTTGCAGACCAATCTAGCTTTGTTTCTGATTACTTCACCAACTTCATTTAGTTTGTTCTGGAAGACCCATTTGGTTCCAATCACATTCTTGTTTCTAGGTCTAGGAACAAGATCCCAAGTATGATTTTTCTCAATTTGCATCAATTCTTCCTCCATTGCTTTGGTCCAGTTTTCATCATTGCAAGCTTCATTAACTGTCTTAGGTTCAATCTTTGAAATCAGATAGTATTCATTTGAATCTTGAGCAATTCTTCTCCTTATTTGTACCCCTTTATTTTTGTCACCTATGATCTGATCATCAGAATGATTTAGAGTTACATACCTTGGAACTTTGGGAGTATCTTGCACTACTATTCTTGATCAGGCTCATTCAGACAAACTTCTTCTTCTTGATTTACCGGATCAGTCTAGATCTGAATTTTAGAGGAGGATGGAGCTCCTTGCACCAGAGAATCATTCTGATCATCTTCATCACATTCATAGAATCTTGAGGGCTTCTCAACTCCTTCATCAACCTTCACATTTGTACTTTCTATCATCTTTCTCAATCTCTTATTGTAACACCGGTATGCTTTGCTTTGAGTGGAGTAACCCAAGAAAATTCCTTCATCACTTCTAGCATCAAACTTTCCTAAATCTTCATCTCTTTTGATGTAACACTTGCTACCAAATACTCTGAAATATCTCATAGTGGGAGTTATTCCAAACCATAGTTCATAAGGAGTCTTATCATTATTGCTTCTAATTTGAACTTGATTAAGGGTGTAAACTGCAGTGCTGATAGCTTCTCTCCAAAATATCTGAGGAACACTTGCTTCCATCATCATTGTCCTGGCTGCTTCTTGGATGGTCCAATTTTTTCTCTCAACTACTCCATTATGTTGTGGATTCCTAGGAGCAGACAACTGTCTCTTTATACCATGCTTCTCACAAAAGTCTATGAATTCACCAAATGTGAGTTCACCACCTCTATCAGACCTTAAACATTTTAGTTTCAATCTGGTTTGATTCTCTACCATAGCTTTGAAGATTTTGAACTTCTCAAGGGCTTTTGATTTCTCTTTTAGAAAGGTAACCCACATCATCTGGGAATGATCATCAATTAGTAACATAAAATACCTGTCACCTTGCATACTCTTGATTCTTGTTGGACCACAGAGATCAGTATGAACTAATTCCAACAATCCGGTAGAGGACTGATCCTTGCTTTTGAAAGAGACTCTGCTCTGTTTACCTAGCTGACATTCTTTGCACAAAATATTTGTAGGTTTCACCAATTTTGGAAGATCTCTTACAGCATGAGTATTGCTTATCTTGATGATGTTATCAAAATTCACATGACACATTCTTCTATGCCATAACTAACTCTGATCAACTTGAGAAAATAGACAACTTTTATTAGAACCAAGTAGATGGAAGATATTACCTTTTGTTTGAGTACCAAATGCAATCTCAGTTTTGGAGCTTCCAAAGATCCTGCACCTTCCATTCTTGAACCAGAGATCATAGCCTTTGTCCACCAACTGACCAACACTGAGAAGATTGTGCTTCAATCCTTCAACATATAGAACATTACCGGTTTTGCTCTTTCCATAAGAGAAAAAGTTCCCTTACCTCTGATTCTGCCAGCAGAATTATCATCAAACTTCACCATTCCTCCTTCATATTTTTCCAAATCTAAGAACTTGTTCTTGTCACCTGTCATATGGTGAGAACATCCACTGTCAATAACCCAATCATCCTTTTCTTCAACTTGGGCAACCAAAGCTCTTTCAACAACCTTATGATTGATAGATTTAGAGGATATTGAGTCTTCTTCCTTGATGGCAATAAACACCCATTCATTTCCTGATTTGCTTCCTATTTCTGATTCATCATCTGTTACTCCTTCATTATCATCTTCTTCTTGAACATAATAGTAGTTCTTTTGAAACCTTGATCTGTTAGCATTTGACCTTGCAGATCTTTCCAGGCATCTTGAAGCAAAATGACCAATCTTATTGCAGTTGAAGCACTTAAAGGGTAGTTTTCCTTCATACTTACCATATCCTCTTGGTAGTCTCTTTGCAATGAGGGCTTCAAGTTGAGCTGTTTCTCCTTCTTCCTCTTCCATGTATTTCCTTACTTGATCATACCATGATAGCTTTCTTGAAGAGTTCTCTCCCAGATCAAATCTTTGTTTGCCTTTCACATAGGCACTAGCTTTGAATGCAGATTCAGTCTTGGGTTGATCATCTCCAAACTCGGTCATTTCAAATGCAGCTAGTTTGCCAACCAATTGCTCTCTTGTCATAGTTGCATGGGCTCTGAATTCATCAATGGCAGCAACCTTGATCTTGTAGGCAGCAGGAAGGGATCTGAGAATTTTGCAAACAATTTCATTTTCATCCAGAACTCCACTGGCATTCCTGATTCCACATACCAGATCATTCACTCTTGGCATAAAGGTAGTGATGTTTTCATCATCTCTCATCTTCAATCTTTCAAATTTCCCTTTCAGACTTTGTAATCTTGCTGGTGAAGGAGCACCTACCTGACAGCTGGCCTTCATGAGGCAGTTAGTTGTTTTAGGTCTTGTTTATGTTTCCAAGAAGGTCTGATAAGACCAAATGCATGTAATAAGGTCATGCTAATCATGATAGGATCATGCTGACCAGGCTTTGCTATTTTTAGTTAGTTTGTTAGGACAGTTGTCATGATGTATGTTCGGTTGGACCTCCCAGCCGCCTGGAGAGTTCCCAGCTGCTTGGAGTCGGGTCAGTAGTACTCACAGGAAAACCTATTTAAGCATGAGGATCGGTTGACTGTAGATCATCGATCGATAGTATAGTATTGCATTGAGCAGAGGAGTTAGAGTGTGCTGTGTGAGAAACAGTATATTGTATTGCATCTTTGAAATCAATAAAGATCCTGTTGTCTTCGTTTTCTGTTTGATCTCCTTTGTGTAATCGATTTGCGGGTTTGGGTGGTTTCATGGATTCACTGATCCATTCCACCAGTTGATTCGTCTGATCGGTGGAATGGTTATGTACAGTAGGTTAGGAGTTAGTTTGTTTGTTCGCATGCAGGTGTGCATGATCGCGGTTGAAAGGTGTTGAAGACCCTAGCATGGGCATGTGCTAGGTCAAGCTGATAAAGTGTGGAAGATCACCCTGGAAGTGGATCGAGTCATCCCAGGAGGTTCGGTGGATCAGAATAGTGAAAATCCGCTAAGGCTAAAAGTTTGTCAAAACCGCATCATCAGGATAATTTGGTGAATATCCTGCAGTCGCTTTGGGCATCGTCATCCGGATAAGTGGAGGAGAGCATGATGCAGTCGAATGCATGAAGTGAATGAGTGTCGGGGTGATCATCATCAGGAGGTGCCGAGGAGGAGCGTATCGGCATAAGGAAGAAGATCGGGTTGATCGTGGGCCAAAAAAGCTAAGTTTGGCCAACAACAGGATATGATGTCATCATCATCAGGCTATACGTCATCCGGATATTTCAGAGCAGCAGGATATTGAGGAGCTGCAGGTGACGTCATCGTCATCAGGATATATGTAATCAGGATATCGGGTGACGTAAGCATCGGAAGGGACGGTGCGAAGAGTTAAGGTTTGTCATCATCAGGATAAATGAGAGGAACCGGATGTTCTTTATCCTGTTGATTAACATGATGTTGAATATCATGATGCTGAAGATAGTGAAGACGGAAGTTGTCGCTGAAGTGAACAGTGGACGTCAGGAGGATGTTCGCGCTGGTCGAACATGATGATGCTGTCGATAATTGAATAAGGTGATGTTGTTGACATGCGAACGGGCGAGGGCTTGTCATCAGGAGGATATCGGTCGGCACAGTAAATATGATGATGCTGACAGTGTTAAGTCAAATATGATGATGATGATGATGATGATGATGATGATGGGCTGCAGACATCCATGCTGTATGTTAAGGTTATAGTGTGGATGCCTCTGCATCATAGTGGTATCAGAGCTCAGCAAAAAGGTCTGGGCTGTTGTGTGTTGATTCTGTCACCGAAAGGGCAGAGGTAGAGTTGATTGTGTGTTGTGTGTTGATTGAGAGGTTGACAAAATGCCTCCAAAAGGTAGTGGGACTGCAAGGGAATTGCAAGAGATGAAGGAGAAACATGCCAGAGAGATGAGGAAGATGAAGGAGCTTGCTGAAGCACTTCAAGCCAGGCTTGTAGCCCTGGAAAAGAACAAAAAGAGGGAAGTGGCAGACAGTGAGTCCGAAGAAGATGAAGATACTGGTGAAGAATATGAAGAGGTAGCTGAAGATCTGGATGCTGAAGACCAGAGACTTGCAAAACTGTTAAAGGCCGTACAAAGTGATAAACCCAAGGTAAAGGTTGATGTTTCCAAGTATACTGGAAGTTTGAATGAAGATGAGTTATTGGATTGGATTGCTGCACTTGATAATCACTTTGAATGTGAAGATGTTGCTGAGGATCAGAAGGTAAAGATTGCAAAGACCAAGTTAGGAGGTCATGCTTTGGTATGGTGGGATTATGTACAATCTGAGAGAAGGAAACAAGGGAAGTCAAAGATCACTTCTTGGGATAAGATGGTAGCAAGGATCAAAGGTAAATTCTTGCCAAGGGATTATGAAATCCAGATGTTTAAGAAGCTACAATTTTTAAGGCAGAAGGAAAGGGATGTGAAGGCATATACTGAGGAGTTTTACAAATTGAGTATGAGATCTGGTCATCATGAGAATGAGGTAGAGAAGGTGGCTAGGTACTTGGCTGGTTTGAGATTGAACATACAGGATGAGTTAGTTTTAGCTAACCCTAAGAATGTGGAAGATTGTTATCAAATGGCAATCAGGATTGAAGAAAAGATGAATAGAGGACATGATAAGTCCATGAGAGGAAGAGGAAACAATATGAGGGGAAGAGGAGCAGCCCCTACACAAAAGCAAACCAATGAGGGTCAAGAAGACACTGGTAAAGGACAGGGACAGTCTGATTTCAGAGGTGGATGGAAATGTAATAAAGGAAGGTTTGGAGGTGGTAGAGGTTCTACTACATTTTCAGGAAAGTGTTACACCTATGGAGAGTTTGGTCATCCATCTTTCAAATGTCCAGAAAACAAAGGTTCATCATCCAGAAATGATAGAACACCTGACAAGAGAGTACAACTTGTACAAGAAGAGAAAGTAGAGCAAAGTGTGCAGAGTTCAAACACTTATCAGAAAGATACGGAGCCTGATAATTATGCATACCCAGAGAGTGGAGAGTCTCTGATGATGAGAAGAACAGTGACTACCATGAAGGTACCTGACAAAGAATCCCCACAAAGAAGAGCTCTTTTCAAGACCATATGCAAGAGCAAAGGTAAAATATGTAAGGTTGTCATTGATACTGGTTCAACAGACAACATGGTATCTCAGGAAATGGTGGATAAACTGAATTTGGAAAGGATTCCACATCCACACCCTTACAAGGCATCTTGGGTGAGTGATAGTCAATCACTTTTTGTCTCTGAACAGGCATATGTGGATTTTCAGATTGGAGCATATCATGATACGGTTTTGTGTGACATTTTTCCCATGGAATGTTGTCACCTACTGTTGGGTAGACCATGGCAATTTGATAGAAGGGTACTGTATGATGGGTACGCTAATACCTACACCATCAAGAAAGATGGGAAGACTATGAAATTGATGCCATTGCAGGCAGATGCTGCAGCACAGGGGGCAGCCAAAATCATTTTGATGGGAAAGAAGGAGTATGTGCAGATGCCTATAGGAGCAGGCATAAAGGCAGTTAAGGACATTGCAGGAAAAGGAGTTGTTAAGGACAACAGGTTGAAGAAAGTTTTAGTTTTGACTGACAGAGGTCAGCAGCAGGTGCAGAAACAGGTTAGCAAGCAGCAACCAGTTGAGAGGAATGACAAGGATGTTGTCATAGTTGGGACTATTGTTTGTCCTATCAAGGTTGACAGGAAGACAGGATTGAACAGTGCAGAAGTTCAAGAGGCAGTTCAGACAGAGGTTCTGGTTAGACAACCTGGCAAACACAGGGTATGTGAGAGAAAAGCCTACATTGATAGGCATGAGGATTTATTTGCAGGACAGAAGCAAGTTACAGTTCAGAAATCTGGGAGCAGCCAAGAGCCAGCAGAGGATAAAGCTGGAACAGATCAGCATATTGCAAAGGCAAAGGGTAAAGGTGGAGGACTTCCACATACTAAACTCATGGGACATGAGTTCTTTTCTGTTGGGGAGTATGGTGCAGGAGCACCTACCTGACAGCTGGCCTTCATGAGGCAGTTAGTTGTTTTAGGTCTTGTTTATGTTTCCAAGAAGGTCTGATAAGACCAAATGCATGTAATAAGGTCATGCTGATCATGATAGGATCATGCTGACCAGGCTTTGCTATTTTTAGTTAGTTTGTTAGGACAGTTGTCATGATGTATGTTTGGTTGGACCTCCCAGCCGCCTGGAGAGTTCCCAACCGCTTGGAGTCGGGTCAGTAGTACTCGCAGGAAAACCTATTTAAGCATGAGGATCGGTTGACTGTAGATCATCGATCGATAGTATAGTATTGCATTGAGTAGAGGAGTTAGAGTGTGCTGTGTGAGAAACAATATATTGTATTGCATCTTTGAAATCAATAAAGATTCTGTTGTCTTCGTTTTCTGTTTGATCTCCTTTGTGTAATCGATTTGCGGGTTTGGGTGGTTTCATGGATTCACTAATCCATTCCACCGGTTGATTCATCTGATCGGTGGAATGGTTATGTACAGTAGGTTAGGAGTTAGTTTGTTTGTTCGCATGCAGGTGTGCATGATCGCGGTTGAAAGGTGTTGAAGACCCTAGCATGGGCATGTGCTAGGTTGAGCTGATAAAGTGTGGAAGATCACCCTGGAAGTGGATAGAGTCATCCCAGGAGGTTCGGCGGATCAGAACAGTGAAAATCCGCTAAGGCTGAAAGTTTGTCAAAATCGCATCATCAGGATAATTTGGTGAATATCCTGCAGTCGCTTTGGGCATCGTCACCCAGATAAGTGGAGGAGAGCATGATGCAGTCGAATGCATGAAGTGAATGAGCATCGGGGTGATCATCATCAGGAGGTGCCGAGGAGGAGCGTATCGGCATAAGGAAGAAGATCGGGTTGATCGCGGGCCGAAAAAGCTAAGTTTGGCCAACAACAGGATATGACGTCATCATCATCAGGATATACATCATCAGGATATTTTAGAGCAGTAGGATATTGAGGAGCTGCAGGTGACGTCATCGTCATCAGGATATACGTCATCAGGATATCGGGTGACGTAAGCATCGGAAGGGACGGTGCGAAGAGTTAAGGTTTGTCATCATCAGGATAAATGGGAGGAACCGGATGTTCTTTATCCTGTTGATTAACATGATGTTGAATATCATGATGCTGAAGATAGTGAAGACGGAAGTTGTCGCTGAAGTGAACAGTGGACGTCAGGAGGATGTTCGCGCTGGTCGAACATGATGATGCTGTCGATAATCGAATAAGGTGATGCTGTTGACATGTGAATGGGCGAGGGCTTGTCATCAGGAGGATATCGGTCGGCACAGTAAATATGATGATGCTGACAGTGTTAAGTCAAATATGATGATGATGATGATGATGATGATGATGGGCTGCAGACATCCATGCTGTATGTTAAGGTTATAGTGTGGTATGGTGCAGGAGCACCTACCTGACAGCTGGCCTTCATGAGGCAGTTAGTTGTTTTAGGTCTTGTTTATGTTTCCAAGAAGGTCTGATAAGACCAAATGCATGTAATAAGGTCATGCTGATCATGATAGGATCATGCTGACCATGCTTTTCTATTTTTAGTTAGTTTGTTAGAACAGCTGTCGTGATGTAGGACCGGTTGGATCTCCCAGCCGCCTGGAGATTTCCCAGCCGCTTGGAGTCGGGTCAGTAGTACTCGCAGGAAAATCTATTTAAGCATGAGGATCGGTTGACTGTAGATCATCGATCGATAGTATAGTATTGCATTGAGCAGAGGAGTTAGAGTGTGCTGTGTGAGAAACAGTATATTGTTTTGCATCTTTGAAATCAATAAAGATCCTGTTGTCTTCGTTTTCTGTTTGATCTCCTTTGTGTAATCGATTTGCGGGTTTGGGTGGTTTCATGGATTCACTGATCCATTCCACCGGTTGATTCGTCTGATCGGTGGAATGGTTATGTACAGTAGGTTAGGAGTTAGTTTGTTTGTTCGCATGTAGGTGTGTAGGATCGCGGTTGAAAGGTGTTGAAGACCCTAGCATGGGCATGTGCTAGATCGAGCTGATAAAGTGTGGAAGATCACCCTGGAAGTGGATCGAGTCATCCCAGGAGGTTCGGCGGATCAGAATAGTGAAAATCTGCTAAGGCTGAAAGTTTGTCAAAACCGCATCATCAGGATAATTTGGTGAATATCCTGCAGTCGCTTTGGGCATCATCATCCGGATAAGTGGAGGAGAGCATGATGCAGTCGAATGCATGAAGTGTATGAGCGTCGGGGTGATCATCATCAGGAGGTGCCGAGGAGGAGCGTATCGGCATAAGGAAGAAGATCGGGTTGATCGCGGGCCGAAAAAGCTAAGTTTGGCCAACAGCAGGATATGACGTCATCATCATCAGGATATACGTCATCAGGATATTTCAGAGCAGCAGGATATTGAGGAGCTGCAGGTGACGGCATCGTCATCAGGATATTGGGTGATGTAAGCATCGGAAGGGACGGTGCGAGGAGTTAAGGTTCGTCATCATCAGGATAAATGGAAGGAACCGGATGTTCTTTATCCTGTTGATTATCATGATGTTGAATATCATGATGCTGAAGATAGTGAAGACAGAAGTTGTCACTGAAGTGAACAGTGGACGTCAGGAGGATGTTCGCGCTGGTCAAACATGATGATGCTGTCGATAATCGAATAAGGTGATGCTGTTGACATGCAAACAGGCGAGGGCTTGTCATCAGGAGGATATCGGTCGGCACAGTAAATATGATGATGCTGACAGTGTTAAGTCAAATATGATGATGATGATGATGATGATGATGGGTTGCGGACATCCATGCTGTATGGTAAGGTTATAGTGTGGATGCCTCTACATCATAGATAAACTGAATTTGTCAGGTACCTTCATGGTAGTCACTGTTCTTCTCATCATCAGAGACTCTCCACTCTCTGCGTATGCATAATTATCAGGCTCCTTATCTTTTTGATAAGTGTTTGAACTCTGCACACTTTGCTCTACTTTCTCTTCTTGTACAAGTTGTACTCTCTTGTCAGGTGTTCTATCATTTCTGGATGATGAACCTTTATTTTCTAGACATTTGAAAGATGGATGACCAAACTCTCCACAGGTGTAACACTTTCCTGAAAATGTAGTAGAACCTCTACCACCTCCAAACCTTCCTTTATTACCTTTCCATCCACCTCTGAAATCAGACTGTCCCTGTCCTTTACCAGTGTCTTCTTGACCCTCATTGGTTTGCTTTTGTGTAGGGGCTGCTCCTCTTCCCCTCATATTGTTTCCTCTTCCTCTCATGGACTTATCATGTCCTCTATTCATCTTTTCTTCAATCCTGATTGTCATTTGATAACAATCTTCCACATTCTTAGGGTTAGCTAAAACTAACTCATCCTGTATGTTCAATCTCAAACCAGCCAAGTACCTAGCCACCTTCTCTACCTCATTCTCATGATGACCAGATCTCATACTTAATTTGTAAAACTCCTCAGTATATGCCTTCACATCCCTTTCCTTCTGCCTTAAAAATTGTAGCTTCTTAAACATCTGGATTTCATAATCCTTAGGCAAGAATTTACCTTTGATCCTTGCTACCATCTTATCCCAAGAAGTGATCTTTGACTTCCCTTGTTTCCTTCTCTCAGATTGTACATAATCCCACCATACCAAAGCATGACCTCCTAACTTGGTCTTTGCAATCTTTACCTTCTGATCCTCAGCAACATCTTCACATTCAAAGTGATTATCAAGTGCAGCAATCCAATCCAATAACTAATCTTCATTCAAACTTCCAGTATACTTGGAAACATCAACCTTTACCTTGGGTTTATCACTTTGTATGGCCTTTAATAGTTTTGCAAGTCTCTGGTCTTCAGTATCCAGATCTTCAGCTACCTCTTCATATTCTTCACCAGTATCTTCATCTTCTTCGGACTCACTGTCTACCACTTCCCTCTTTTTGTTCTTTTAGGGCTACAAGCCTGGCTTGAAGTGCTTCAGCAAGGTCCTTCATCTTCCTCATCTCTCTGGCATGTTTCTCCTTCATCTCCTGCAATTCCCTTGCAGTCCCACTACCTTTTGGAGGCATTTTGTCAACCTCTCAATCAACACACAACACACAATCAACTCTACCTCTGCCCTTTCGGTGACAGAATCAACACACAACAGCCCAGACCTTTTTGCTGAGCTCTGATACCACTATGATGCAGAGGCATCCACACTATAACCTTACCATACAGCATGGATGTCCGCAACCCATCATCATCATCATCATCATCATCATATTTGACTTAACACTGTCAGCATCATCATATTTACTGTGCCGACCGATATCCTCCTGATGACAAGCCCTCGCCCGTTCGCATGTCAACAGCATCACCTTATTCGATTATCGACAGCATCATCATGTTCGACCAGCGCGAACATCCTCCTGACGTCCACTGTTCACTTCAGTGACAACTTCCGTCTTCACTATCTTCAGCATCATGATATTCAACATCATGATAATCAACAGGATAAAGAACATCTGGTTCCTTCCATTTATCCTGATGATGACGAACCTTAACTCCTCGCACCGTCCCTTCCGATGCTTACGTCACCCGATATCCTGATGACGTATATCCTGATGACGATGACGTCACCTGCAGCTCCTCAATATCCTGCTGCTCTGAAATATCCTGATGACGTATATCCTGATGATGATGACGTCATATCCTGCTGTTGGCCAAACTTAGCTTTTTCGGCCCGCGATCAACCCGATCTTCTTCCTTATGCCGATACGCTCCTCCTCGGCACCTCCTGATGATGATCACCCCGACACTCATTCACTTCATGCATTCGACTGCATCATGCTCTCCTCCACTTATCCGGATGACGATGCCCAAAGCGACTGCAGGATATTCACCAAATTATCCTGATGATGCAGTTTTGACAATTTCAGCCTTAGCAGATTTTCACTGTTCTGATCCGCCGAACCTCCTGGGATGACTCGATCCACTTCCAGGGTGATCTTCCACACTTTATTAGCTCGACCTAGCACATGCCCATGCTAGGGTCTTCAACACCTTTCAACCGCGATCCTGCACACCTGCATGCGAACAAACAAACTAACTCCTAACCTACTGTACATAACCATTCCACCGATTAGATGAATCAACTGGTGGAATGGATCAGTGAATCCATGAAACCACCCAAACCCGCAAATCGATTACACAAAGGAGATCAAATAGAAAACGAAGACAACAGGATCTTTATTGATTTCAAAGATGCAAAACAATATACTGTTTCTCACACAGCACACTCTAACTCCTCTGCTCAATGCAATACTATACTATCGATCAATGATCTACAGTCAACCGATCCTCATGCTTAAATAGATTTGCCTGCGAGTACTACTGACCCGACTCCAAGCGGCTGGGAAATCTCCAGGCGGCTGGGAGATCCAACCGGTCCTACAGCACGACAGCTGTTCTAACAAACTAACTAAAAATAGAAAAGCATGGTCAGCATGATCCTATCATGATCAGCATGACCTTATTACATGCATTTGGTCTTATCAGACCTTCTTGGAAACATAAACAAGACCTAAAACAACTAAGTGCCTCATGAAGGCCAGCTGTCAGGTAGGTGCTCCTGCACCATACTCCCCAACAGAAAAGAACTCATGTCCCATGAGTTTAGTATGTGGAAGTCCTCCACCTTTACCCTTTGCCTTTGCAATATGCTGATCTATTCCAGCTTTATCCTCTGCTGGCTCTTGGCTGCTCCCAGATTTCTGAACTGTAAGTTGCTTCTGTCCTGCAAATAAATCCTCATGCCTATCAATGTAGGCTTTTCTCTCACATACCCTGTGTTTGCCAGGTTGTCTGACCAGAACCTCTGTCTGAACTGCCTCTTGAACTTCTGCACTGTTCAATCCTGTCTTCCTATCAACCTTGATAGGACAAACAATAGTCCCAAGGACTATTGTCAGGTACCTTCAGGTAACTTCGTGCTGGTCGAACATGATGATGCTGTCGATAATCGAATAAGGTGATGCTGTTGACATGCAAACGGGCGAGGGCTTGTCATCAGGAGGATATCGGTCGGCATAGTAAATATGATGATGCTGACAGTGTTAAGTCAAATATGATGATGATGATGGGCTGCAGACATTCATGCTGTATGTTAAGGTTATAGTGTGGATGCCTCTGCATCACTTGCACTCTTAACATACTCATCTCCTTCATACAAAAGTTCCAGTTTAGTCCAAATCTCATATGCAGTTGGTAGGTCAATAACATTTGAGAGATTTGAGTCATTCAATATGCTTAGAAGAGCTTCTTTGGTCCACAAATTGTTTTCAGCATCTATGATTTAATTTAGAGTTGTCGAACTGCCCTGTGGAGGTACATAAGCCGTTGTGATCATGGATAGATAAGCTTTTCCCATACACTCCAAGTGACATCTCATGCGACCTTTCCAGAGTGAGAAATTGGTTCCATCAAACTTCGGACTATCCTTCTTATATGACGACATCCTGGATCTCCTCAAGCGGTTAAGCTTCTTTTAGAAGAACCTGGCTCTG
Organism: Cunninghamia lanceolata; assembly: GCA_027924645.1. Taxonomy (NCBI): domain Eukaryota; kingdom Viridiplantae; phylum Streptophyta; class Pinopsida; order Cupressales; family Cupressaceae; genus Cunninghamia; species Cunninghamia lanceolata. The sequence continues at coordinate 4,473,543 of BSBN01001709.1, read as the reverse complement.
ATACCAATTGTTGGATTTAGGACACACAACTGAGAGGGGGGGTGAATCAGTTGTGCAAAAACTTGCTTTTACTTCAAACACTTGATTCTTCTTTGTTAGTTAATAACATATAAATTAACCATTCATGAAAGCAAAAAACACTGGAGCAGATAAACATCAACACATTTAACACCAAGATTTTTGACATGGAAAACTTGGTTAAGGGAAAAACCATGGGTTGATTAACCTAAAGATTATTCTCTGTTAGAAGAATAAGAAAAACAAATGGCACATGCGAGTCAGGGCTCACTACCCGAGCACACTGCTCACAAAGAGGCACACTACCTACAAAAGAGACACACTATCTACAAGATCATAAGTATCACAACCTTGAACTAGAGAATGACATCTTCACCATGTCTCGATCAGTTCCATTTAAGCTAAAACCACACCTACTCTGCCTTTTGCTCTTTCGCTATACCAGACTCATCCGCTTCACCACACACTTCAAAATGGATTCACAAACCTTCATTTATACAAGACATTGACTTAGGAATAAGCATCTAAGTCGGCACTCAACCATAAGAACATTTGCAAGATGAATAACACATCCGGTCAGCCACCACAAGAATATTTGTAAGATGAACAACTCATCCGGTCGGCTAATCTGAACAAGAACTTCATCCGGAAGAATATCTTCATTTCTGGGTTCTACCACCAATGCAGATCAATAACACAACCTCAACATGATCCAAGAACCTTCACAAGCTAGCCTGAATGACCAGGAACATCCGCACTTCCTCTACTCACCAGAATCTCTTCTCTTCCTCATTTGGAACTTCAAGAACACAGTCTACCGCCATTGTCATACTGAAACATGTGCTTTCAAACCTCCAAATCATGAACCAATTGAAATGACACATCACAAGGACATCCCAAATACTCCATCCAATCCACAAGATAGGATAATGCAATTCCAGATCTCACCGAACCTCTTTGTAGCACTCTATCACTCCGGAGCACTTCCCGAAACTAGTTCTACTTGATCAATCACAACTTCTTCAAATCTGCATGCAGACCTCTGAAAACTTAACTAGATCATCTCAAGATTCATAGCTACAAACCCTTTAATCCGCATCCTTTGATCATCAACTTATTGAGTGCTTTTGCCTTCTTCTCATCACTGTTCTTCATTGTTCCTGACTGAGACTAATTTTCTCAATATCCTCAGCACACAGCTCATCCAATCCTTCTTGTCAATGCAATATGAGTATATTGACATCAATGACAACACTAATTAACCTCATACTTGCAACATGCCTAGGGTTCCAAAATAACATAACAAACTCTCCAAATAATTATCTATGTCCTACAATACCTTCATCAATGTCTCCTTCAAATTATTATATCAAAAACCAAAATATTTGGCTATGAAGAGTTCTCTGCTATAATGCTCAAATATTCCAATGAAGTTCAAAATGACTCCTAGATGAAGCCATGCTGAACAACATCCTTAGAGTGTCTTCCAACCCTATAGATATTCCCATGAAAGGAGGTTTTTGTCTCCCATGAAGCTAGTGCAAACCCTTGTTCTCCACAAACAAGCTCAGACTCATAAATTTTTTGTCTCTGTGAATGAATGAAATGTGTCTCCTTTTTTCCTTTTTTTTTTATGTAACCCAACACCCACTTTGGATTATAAAATATTTTATTATTTCATTTCCCTTGGGCACCCAAACTTTATGACTTTATGACTTAGAAAATATTTCATTAAAACATGTACACTTTATAATAAAGTCACTTTGCTCCTTTTATTTCACTAAGTTAAATAATTTAATTTAACTTAGGCAATTAATATATCATTAAAATAAATTTCATTGGACCTTTGAATTGAGCTTCTGTAGCACCACTAGATCAATCAAATGAAAACCAATGAAGTCCAACTAATTCACTCTGACTTGCTCTGAGTCCCAAGCCCCCTGCTAAAAATAGTAAGTTTGGCCACGAGGTCTGAAATGGCACTAGAAAAGGAAATCCCAACATGGGTCCCCTAACCATCCATTTTAGTCTATGGGAATCCATTGATAGACTAACCCTAATCCTCTGAACTGCTTAGGAAGGGGACATTACAAAGGATGATGTGGACATGGATGGTTGGGATTCAAGATTGACATGGGATGATGTCTCTTAGGTCTTAGTGGCATTAGTTATGGGATAATGATACTCTTTGTGGTATGAGACCACCAAGGACTTGCAATTTACTAAAATGGTTATGGATCAGTGGGGATAGTTACCTCCATGTTGTTGTGGGGGAATTTGAGACATTGATGGTAGGTGGATGGAATTTCTTGCATGGCATGCAACCATGGGTAGCCGAGGAGGAGGTTGTAGAGGATATTAAGATTGACCACATGGCATAGGGTTTGATGAAGTATAGGACCCACTTGGATGGGGAGGCAAATGGTACCTGTAGACTCTCTCTACATTATCATAGGCCTTGATTGTGATAACCTGTGGTTCTAGGTCCACTGCTAAATATCCCAACTATTTGATAAAATTTAATGTACATAGGTTTAAGCCAAACCCATTATCTAGAAGGATGTACTTTACTTTATGTTTGACGATGAGGACATCGATGTGGAGGGATTGTTGTGTGAAGGGTCAATGGGATGCATGTCTTTTTGGCTAAATGTGAGTTGATAGGTCGAGGATAGATGGGTGATAAGGGTTTGGAATTGCTTGATGTGAATATTATTAGGGACATGGGATACTTGCAAGGCTTTGTCGAGGATATCTCTATGGATTGGGGATGTTTTTTGTTGAACTGCACTGGACAACTGAGAGGGGGGGTGAATCAGTTGTCCTAAAACATTTAACCAAATATGATCATCAACTTATCAATTTCTTATATTTAGATATAATCATGAAAACATCAAATGAGAAGCCCATCACAAAAGCATAAACAACAAAGGAGACACCATATTTTTATGTGGAAAACCATAAAAGGGAAAAACCATGGTGGGTGTTAGCCCACAGAAATATATAAGTTATATCAATACCAAAAAACAAAGGCTCACTACCTATAGGGCTCATTGCCCAAATTTCTCACTATAAAGAAAGGCTCACTGCCTATGGGTGGCTCACTGCCAAAGGGAGGCTCACTGCCAAAAGGTTGAATTGAGATAACGACATCTACTTCATGCCAAGGTTCAGTTGGATTGAAGCACAAACACCTCTACTCTACTCTGCTACCTTTAATTTTTCTTCACATCTTCACACTTGGATACATTTTCATGACTCAATTACAAGTATTTATGCACTTCATCAACCTTGGAATGATCATCAAGGTCAGCATTACAATCATCAACCATTGGAACAATCTCCAAGGTCAGAAAACATATGTTACATCATATAGGTCTAGATCTAAATAGATTTATAAAGAAAAGAAATGAATGTGAATCATGCCACACCTTAGCAGGGACTCAAACACAAACTTTGATGCATCTCTGCAGATGATGAATTCAACCAGGTCAGCCAAAACTAATGTTAACACAAGTATTCTCAAGAACACTCTTCATGCATGATCTGAATTACACCTTGCAGACCAATCCAAATGTAGTAGCATGATCAAGGGACATCCAGAAGCACATTATAACCACTAGGAACAACCACATGATCCCTAACCACTCTATCAATAAGATTCTTCAAATTGGAGGACAAGAACAACACTTTCAACCACTATCATAAGTAAAAGATAGCTTGCAGACCACCAAATCATGAACCATTACACTTGAAGGTATTTAACATCATCACAGACTTACTTCTAGAAATGCAAACCAAAATACTTCAGTATGAAGGAATGTGGAGCAAAACACTTTGTCCCTATCACCAGCAAACACACATAAAAAGTTATTTTCAATTTGGTGAACATAACTCACTCAATTCTTCATATCGGAGGCTCAAACTCAAAATATAACATCTTCAGACAGGCTTCTAAATAACTTCCAATCTACAAGTAAAGATATTTATTCTAAAGGAAATGCGAAGCATTCTTCTAGACTATTCTTTTTCATGTAATGCACTATTTCTACTACAACACATTGTTATCACCGGAGGGGCTAATTTTCTCAATATCCTCAACAAAGTAGGAGCATAGTTGACACCAATGACAACATAGATATGTTGACATCAATGACAACACTAATTAGCATATACTTGCAACAATCTCCCCCTTTGTCATTGATGGCAACATATGATGTGAAAACTGAAACAACCACCAAGACAAAATTCTTCCCCCTTTCTTCTTTACACATCTGCATTCTTTCCCCCCTGAGTTTTTCACATGATTTATCTCCCCCTTTGACATCAATGGAAAAGGGCACATATTTGCATGCTACTTCTCTAATCCATTTACTTTATTAAAAACACTTAGCTACTCCCCTTGAGAGGTAGCCTTCAGAACATCAATCCAGATCAAAGAATGACACTTTGAGCTCCAATGGATTGATGCATTCCTATGCATCTTAGTTCAGGACAGGAGGGGTAATGATCCCTAAATTTTTTCTAAGATACTCAAAGGTATCTTTAGGTAGAGGCTTAGTGAAAATATTTGCAATCTAATCCTTTGTGGACACATATTCCAACTTTACTTCATTTTCTGTCACCTTCTCTCTCAAAAAGTGATACCTCATTGATATGTGCTTGTTCCTAAGTGCATCACAGGATTCTTTGAAATGTTTATGGCACTTGTATTGTCACAAAATATTGCAATTGGATATTCATACACAACTCTTATATCCTTTAAAGTCTGCTTTATCTATAATACTTGAGTGCAACAACATGATACTGCAATATACTCTACTTCTGCAGTTGACAAAGATATTGAATCTTGTTTCTTTCTCAGCCATGAGACAAATCTATTACCCAAGAAGAAGGCACCTCCACTTGTACTCTTTTTGTCATCAACATCTCTAGCCCAATCTACATTTGTATCAGCACTAAGAATGAAATCATTATCCTTTGGATACCATAAGCCATAATCTGGAGTACCTTTCAAATACCTCAAGATTCTCTTAATTGCCATCACATGTGATTCTCTTGGATCAACTTGAAACCTTGCAACAAGACAAATTGCATACATAATATCAAGTATGGTATGAGTTAGATAAAGCAATCCTCTAATCATGGATCTATATTTTTTCTAATTAGCCTTAGGTGATTCATCAGTTTTTCTCAACTTGCAACTAGTCACCATGAGAGTACATACCAGTTTAGAGTCTTCCATCCCAAACTTCTTCAATAACTCTTTCACATACTTAGACTTAGATATAAAGATTCCTTTATCTGATTGATTAATTTGTAGACCCAAAAATAAATTTATTTCACCAAACATGGACATTTCAATTCACTTTTCATCTCACCAACAAACTTTATGCACATACCTTCATTTACTCCAAAGATAATGTCATCAACAAAGACCTCAACAATCAAGATCTAATCATCATTGATTTTGAAGTATAGATTGCTATCTGTTGTACCTTTACTAAATCCCAATTGCAATAAATACCTATCTAACCTTGCACACTAGGCTCTAGGAGCTTGTTTGAGTCCATACAATGCTTTCTTCAACCTTCATACCATATCGCCTTGATTTGACAATTGGAATCCCTCTGATTCCTCAATGTATACTTCCTCTTCTAATTCACCATTCAGGAAGGAAGATTTCACATCCATCTGATATACCTTAAAATCTTTATGAGTTGCAAATGCCAGAAATATTATGATCTTTCAAAATCTATCCCTTCAATTTGAGAATATCCTTTACATACAAGTCTTTCTTTATTCCTTACAACTTCTCCATTTTCATTCAGCGTATTCCTGAAGACCCATTTAGTTCCAATGACATTTTTGTCAGTGGGTCTAGGAACTAATTCCCAAGTTTCATTCTTCTTTATCTGTAATAGTTCTTCCTCCATTGCCTTTACCCAATTTTCATCATTGCATGCTTCATTCATAGTTTTTGGTTCAATCTTTGAAAGCAAACAATAATTGACTTGTTCCTCTGATGCAGAGGCATCCACACTAAAACCTTGACATACAGCATGGATGTCCGCAACCCTTCATCATCATCATCATATTTCCCTTTACACTGTCAGCATCATCATATTTACTCTGCCGACCGATATCCTCATGCATATATATAGGATCTCCTGCGAGTACTACCACTCGACTCCAAGTGGCTGGGAAATCTCTCCAGGTGGCTGGGAGATCCAACCGGACCTACAGCATAACAACTGTCTTAACAAACTATCTAAAAATAGCAAAGCATGGTCAACATGACCTTATTACATGCATTGGTCTTATCAGACCTTCTTGGAAACATTAACAAGACTCAAAACAAACTAACTGCCTCATGGAGACCAGCTGTCAGGTAGGTGCTCCTGCACCATACTCCCCAACAGAAAAGAACTCATGTCCCATGAGTTTAGTATGTCCAAACTAAAACCTTGACATACAGCATGGATGTCCGCAACCCTTCATCATCATCATCATATTTCCCTTTACACTGTCAGCATCATCATATTTACTCTGCCGACCGATATCCTCATGCATATATATAGGATCTCCTGCGAGTACTACCACTTGACTCCAAGCGGCTGGGAAATCTCTCCAGGCGGCTGGGAGATCCAACCGGACCTACAGCATAACAACTGTCTTAACAAACTATCTAAAAATAGCAAAGCATGGTCAACATGACCTTATTACATGCATTGGTCTTATCAGACCTTCTTGGAAACATTAACAAGACTCAAAACAAACTAACTACCTCATGGAGACCAGCTGTCAAGTAGGTACTCCTGCACCATACTCCCCAACAGAAAAGAACTCATGTCCCATGAGTTTAGTATGTGGAAGTCCTCCACCTTTACACTTTGTCATGTCAGTGTTCTGACCTGTTCCAGCTTTATCCTCTGCTGTCTCTTGGCTGCTCCAAGACTTCTGAACTGTAACTTGCTTTCTTGCAAGTAAATCCTCATGCCTGTCAATGTAGGCCTTTCTCTCACATACCTTGTGTTTGTTAGGTTGTCTGACCAGAACCTCTGTCTGAACTACCTCTTGAACTTCTGCAATGTTCAACTCTGTCTTTCTTTCAACTCTTATAGGACAAACAATAGTCCCAACTATGACAACATCCTTGTCATTCCTCTCAACTGGTTGCTGTGTACAAACCTGTTTCTGCACCTGCTACTGACCTCTGTCAGTCAAAACTGAAACTTTCTTCAACCTGTTGTCCTGAACAACTCCTTTCCCTGCAGTGTCCTCAACTGCCTTTATGCCTGCTCCTATAGGCATCTGCACATACTCCTTCTTTCCCACTAAAATGATTTTGGCTGCCCCCTGTGCTGCAGCTACTTCCTGTAATGGCATCAACCTAATAGTCTTCCCATCTTTCTTGATGGTGTAGGTATTAGCATACCCATCATACAGTACCCTTCTATCAAATTGCCATGGTCTACCCAACAGTAGGTGACAACATTCCATGGGCAAAATGTCACACAAAACTCTATCCTGATATGCTCCAATCTAAAAATCCACATATGCATGTTCATAGACAAAAAGTGATTGACTATCACTCACCCAAGATGCCTTGTAAGGGTGTTGGTGTGGAATCCTTTCCAAATTCAGTTTATCCACCATTTCCTGAGATACCATGTTGTCTGTTGAACCAGTATCAATGACAACCTTACACACTTTACCTTTGCTCTTGCATGTGGTCTTGAAAAGAGCTCTTCTTTGCATCAAATCCTTTGATGCCTGCAAACTAATTCTCCTTAGCATCAATGCTTCTCCCTCCTCAGGATATGCATAATTTTCAGGCTCCCTATCTCTTTGATAAGTGTTTGAACTTTGCACACTTTGCTCTACTTTCTCTTCTTGCACAAGTTGTACTCTCTTGTCATTTGTTCTATCATTTCTGGATGATGAACCTTTGCTTTCTAGACATTTGAAAGATGGATGACCAAACTCACCACAGGTGTAACACTTTCCTGAAAATGTAGTAGAACCTCTACCACCTCTGAAATCAGACTGTCCCTGTCCTTTACCAATGTCTTCTTGACCCTCATTGGTTTGCCTTGTTGTAGGGGCTGCTCCTCTTCCCCTCATATTGTTGCCTCTTCCTCTCATGGACTTATCTTGTCCTCTATTCATCTTTTCTTCAATCCTGATTGCCATTTGGTAACAATCCTCCACATTCTTAGTGTTAGCTAAAACTAACTCATCCTGTATGTTCAATCTCAAACCAGCCAAGTACCTAGCCACCTTTTCTATCTCATTCTCATGATGACCAGATCTCATACTCAACTTATAAAACTCCTCAGTATATGCCTTCACATCCATTTCCTTCTGCCTTAAAAATTGCAGCTTCTTAAACATCTGAATCTCATAATCCCTTGGCAAGAATTTACCTTTGATCCTTGCTACCATCTTATCCCATGAAGTGATCTTTGACTTCCCTTGTTTACTTCTCTCAGATTGTACATAATCCCACCATACCAAAGCATGACCTCCTAACTTGGTCTTTGCAATCTTTACCTTCTGATCCTCAGCAACATCTTCACATTCAAAGTGATTATCAAGTGCAGCAATCCAATCCAGTAACTCATCTTCATTCAAACTTCCATTATACTTGGAAACATCAACCTTTACCTTAGGTTTATCACTCTGCACTGCCTTTAACAATTTTGCCAATCTCTGGTCTTCAGCATCCAGATCTTCAGCTACCTCTTCATACTCTTCAACAGCATCTTCATCTTCTTCAGACTCACTGTCTTCCACTTCCCTCTTTTTGTTCCTTTCCAGGGCTACAAGCCTGGCTTGAAGTGCTTCAGCAAGCTCCTTCATCTTCCTCATCTCTCTGGCATGTTTTTCCTTCATCTCCTGCAATTCCCTTGCAGTACCAGTACCTTTCGGAGGCATTTTGTCAACCTCTCACTCCTCTACCCCTGTCCTTTCGGTGACAGACTCAACTCTACCTCTGCCCTTTCGGTGACAGAATTAACACACAACAGCCCAGACCTTTTGCTGAGCTCTGATACCACTATGATGCAGAGGCATCCACACTAAAACCTTGACATACAGCATGGATGTCCGCAACCCTTCATCATCATCATCATATTTCCCTTTACACTGTCAGCATCATCATATTTACTCTGCCGACCGATATCCTCATGCATATATATAGGATCTCCTGCGAGTACTACCACTCGACTCCAAGCGGCTGGGAAATCTCTCCAGGCGGCTGGGAGATCCAACCGGACCTACAGCATAACAACTGTCTTAACAAACTATCTAAAAATAGCAAAGCATGGTCAACATGACCTTATTACATGCATTGGTCTTATCAGACCTTCTTGGAAACATTAACAAGACTCAAAACAAACTAACTGCCTCATGGAGACCAGCTGTCAGGTAGGTGCTCCTGCACCATCCTCTACAACTCTTCTTCTTGTTAGCACACCTTTGTTCTTGTCACCTATAATCTGATCTTCAAAATGATTGATCCTTACATACTTGGGAGTCTTGACAACACTTTTCAGAGCCTCTTCTTCTTCCTAATTGTCTTCTTATGTATCTTTCTCTTCATTTACTATAGTCACAAGTTCATCTGGTTCATAACAACTTAGGTCTGATATTCTTTCCTTGCCTTCATCTACCTTCACATTTACACTCTCAACAATATTTTTGAGCCTTTGTAGTAGTACTTGGAGGCCTTACTCTTGGTAGAGTATCCAAGAAAGATTCATTCATCACACCTTGCATCAAACTTTCCTAGATCTTCATCTCTCCTAATATAACATTTGCTTCCAAATACTTTGAAATATTTTACTGTGGGAATTCTTTCATACCATAATTCATAGGGATTTTTAGTACCATTACCTTTCACTTGAACTTTGTTTTGAATGTACATAGCACTATGAATAGCTTCTTTCCAAAAGACTTCTAGCGGACCTTCTTCCTTCATCATTGTCCTAGCAGCCTCCTGAACTGTCATGTTCTTCCTTTCCACAACTCCATTCTACTGAGGAGTCCTAGGTGCAGACAACTCTCTCTTTATCCCATGCTCTTCACAGAAAATGTTGAATTCATTTGATGTGAACTCACCTCCTCTATCAAACCTCAAGCATTTAATCTTCAATTCTATTTCATTCTCAACCATTGCCTTGAAAGATTTGAACTTCTCTAGGGCTTGTAATTTATCTCTTAGAAAGGTAACCCAAGTCATTCTAGAATAATCATCAATAAGAAACATGAAGTACCTATCCCCTTGTAGGACCATAGAGATTTGTATGCATTAGATCTAGCAAGCCAGTAGAAAATTGTTCTTTGCTCTTGAAACTTGTCCTTGTCTGCTTTCCCAACTGACATTCCTTACAAATTGTATTGGAGGGTTTCACAATTTTTGGTAAATCTCTCATAGTCTAATTTGAACTTATCTTTACCAGATTGTCAAAGTTTATATGACATGTCCTTCTATGCCACAACCAACTTTCATCTACCTGGGCCAGTAAATAGTAATCATTAGTTCCTCTTAATTGATAGATGTTACCTTTTGTCTTCTTACCAATAGCAATCACAGTTCTGAAACTTTCCATGATCTTGCACCCATTATCTTTGAATCTTAGATCATATTCTTTGTCACACATCTAACCAACACTCAAAAGATTATGTTTCAAATGATTCACATTTAGAACATTATTAGTATTATGCTTTCCATTAAATGAAATAGATTTTTTTCCACAAATCTTACCAGCTACATTATCACCAAACCTAAGTAGTCCTCCATCATACTTTTCCAAACTTACAAACTTACTTTTGTCACCGGTCATGTGATGTGAGCATCGACTATCAATAATCCATTCATCCTTATCTTTCTCAACCTAAACAACCAAAGCACTTTTTTCTACTAGTTTTTCATCCTTCACACAACTAGCAGAATTAGTTGACACATGATCTTCTTTAATAGCAATAAATAGGCATTCATTTGCACTAGTATTAGCATCATCAATCACACATTCATCATCAATATATCTAACATAGTAGCATTTCTTTGGAACTCTAGGCCTGCTCTCATGTTTCTTCTTATTTCTTTCGATTATTTCAGAACATCTGGAAGCATAATGACCTACTTTACCACAAGAGAAACATTTGAAAGGTAATTTAACTTTGAACTTACTAGAGCCTCTTTGTATCATGTCAACAAATCTATCTTCAATTTCATCAAAGTCATCATCCACCTTGTATTTCTCAACTCTAGAGATCTCTGCTGAAGTATTGGCTTTAAAAGCTAATTCAACTTTAGGCAGGGCATCACCAAATTCTCTCATTTCAAAGGCTATAAGCTTTCCAAGTAACTGATCTCTATCAATAGTTTTCACAGTCATTAATTCTTCAATTGTAGCGACCTTGTGACTATATGACTTTGGTAGTGATCTAAGAATTTTCATCACAACTTCCTTATCACCAAGAGTTCCTCCCATACCCTTTATTGTAGTGACAAGTTCATCAACTCTTTACATAAAGGCTATTATGTTTTCATCTTCATTCATGTTCAAACCCTCATATTTCACTTTCAAAATTTGTAGCTTGGCTTCTTTTACATAATTATCTCCTTCATACAGATTTTTCAACTTCTCCCATACCTCATTTGTAGTTTCAAGGTCCATAACTTTTGTCAACACTGAGTCACATAAGGAACTCAGTAGAGCATCCTTTGCTTTGACATCCACCTCATATTCTTTGATTTCATCTTTAGTCGTCAAACCATTTGGAGGCATGGTACATTGTGTTTCTGTAGCTTTCCATACTTTATAACCAAGACAAAGAAGATGGCTTTTCATTTGTACCTTCCAAAGAGCATAATTTGTCCCATTAAAATGTGGAGGTTCCTTCTTATAAGACATCCTAGATCTTCTTCAAGCTGTTAGGATTTCTTTAAAGGAACCTACTCTGATACCAATTGTTAAACTGCACCGGACAACTAAGAGGGGGTGGGGGTGAATTCGTTGTCCTAAAAATTTTAACCAAATATGATCATCAACTTATCAATTACTTATATTTCGATATAATCATGAAAACATCAAATGAGAAGCCCAACACAAAAGCATAAACAACATAGGAGAAACAATATTTTTATGTGGAAAACCCTAAAAGGGAAAAACCACGATGGGTGTTAGCCCATAGAAATATATAAGATATATCAAAAAATAGAGGTTCACCTTGCTAACCAATCTAAATGTAGGAGCATGATCAAGAGACATCCACAAGCACATTGTAATCACCAAGAACAACTACACGATCTCTAACCACTCTATCAATAAGATTCTTCAAACCTGAGCATAAGAACAACACTATCAACCACTGTCATAAGTAAAAGATAGCTTGCGGACCACCAAATCATGAATCATTACACTTGAAGGCATTTAACATCATCATAGACCTACTTCTAGAACCAAAGACCAAAATACTTCAACGCAGAGGAATGCAGAGCAAAAAACTTTCTCCCTATCACCACCTAACACATAGAAAAAGTTCTTTTCACTCTAGTAAACATAACTCACTTAATTTTTCATACCAAAGGCTCAAACTCAAAATATAACATCTTCAGACAAGATTCTAAATAACTTCCAATCCATAGGTAAAGATATTTATTCTACACTAAATGTGGAGCATTCTTCTGGATTGTTCTTCTACATGTAATGCACTATTTCTACTACAAGACATTGTTATCACTAGAGGGGCTAATTTTATCAATATCCTCAACAAAGTAGGAGCATAGTTGACACCAATGATAACACATATATGTTGACATCAATCACAACACCGATTAGCACATACTTGCAATAGTTTTGAGAAATTCTAGGATGGGTATTTGTGTCGGCATCTTCCCAAGATGATCTAAGAGACTATACCTAGAAGCTTATGAGGAGGATGGTGGAGAGGGTGCTTTGATGTTGACCCAACCATTTTGTGTGGTGAAATCAATGTCAGGGGATTTTCCTTTAATTTTGATGGTAGAGACATGCATGGAGTCAAACTTGATATGACCCACAACATTGTCATAGTTATGAGGAGTACAATTGTAGCATACATGGTTGGTACAATTATTTTTGTTGGAATGGGAGGATGATGATTGGGAGTTTTGTCTATGGTTGGGGAGATGATTATGATAGATCCCTAGTAGTTCATTTGGTGAAGTGGACTTATCTCCTTCTACTTGGATGTCACCTTGGTCAACGAGGTCTTAGATGTAATTCTTGATCTTGATGCATTTAGTATCCTTTGATGAGATGGTAATCACAGTATTCATTGTCTTTGTACCATGTGGGTTTGGGTTTGTTTTCATCAAATGGTTTAGTTTTTGGGAACATGACCCTGTTAGCTTGAACTAATTTATGAAATACCACTTTGAGGGACTCTCCCAAGGAAGTGTATTTACATTTTAGACTATTTTGGGAGTTGTGTTTAGGTTCTCCAGGTTGTGTAGTGATGTTTCTTGGTTGGGAAACATTCTAAACAACTTGTGTGTCATGTGATTTGGTTGAGGTGATTTACACATGTTAGGAATTGGTGACACCATCACCAATAGTGTTTTTATTCTTGGCCTAGAACTTAGGTTTGTCATGGTTAGATTTGTCATTATCATTTTTGTTGTAGATTTTAACTAAACCTTTGGATATGAGGGACTTCTCAATAGTGACCCCCTTATTTATGATTTTGTGAAAGGGTGATACATAATGCACTTGGAGGTGAAAGGCCCTCTCTTTATTCCAATTTTGTACAAAGATGGTGATAAGTTGTTTTTTAGGTATAGGCCAAGGAAATTGGATTGCTAGTGCCCTCCATCTTTGTAGGTAGGTAGAAAAACGTTCACTACTCCTTTGCTTGGCATTGTAAAGATCTAACATGGTGATTTTATTTTCTACATTGTTAGATAATTGCAGAACAAATTTCTTAGACAACTCATTTAAGGTTAAGACATAGCCATGTGGTAAGTGCATGAACCACTCAAGAGCTTGGCCCCCAAGGCTGTGAGGGAGGAGTCTCATTAGATAATGATCACTATAAGACACATCTTGGCATGTGATGAATAACTCTTTGATGTGATCTCAAGGGTCTCCCTTCCCTTTGTATTTTTTGAACTTTGGTATTTCAAAATATTAGGGAAAATGGATGATGGTTATGGACTTTTGAATTGATAGGGACAAAGTTCTTCAAACATGTAGTGTTTCTTATGCAACCTTGTTTGTAGGTTCTTGAGGGTATTTTTCATTTATTTCCATACTTGAGCAAAAGGAGCAGCAAGAGGAAGATTTTTTATGGAGGTGGGTTGTATGTCTGGAATGAGGATTTGGGTGTCATTTGTTGGTTTGATTGATGTTTTGGGGTGTGATGTTTCCAATGGGGGTTGATAGTTTGATGAATAATGTGTTTGTTGTTAGTGTAACAGTGGTTGTGAATGTGTTGGAGGCACGTATCTCATCATGGGATTTTGGGACATGAAATGATGTTGAGACATAGATTGGTGTTGTGTAAGGGGTTGATGGTAAGTGTTAAGGGATAACATGGATTGTGTAGTCATCTCTCTTTGCAGAATGGAGAGAGGTGGAAGGGATTGTGGGATGGTTTTCATGTTGGAGAGTGCTATTTGATAAAATCCAGAAATCTTAGGCACATATTGTGTTGATGTGGGATCAGGAAGAGGCGTGCTATCTAGTGGAGGTTGTGGTATGCATGATGAAGTGTAGTTTAGAGGTGGAGGAATGTTGCCCCCAAATTTTTGTTTAGTATTGTAAATGGGATTTTTGGAATTGAGCACATCAGCCCATGGATTGTCAAAGTTGGGAGAAGGTGGCATGCTATGTAGGAGTACTTGTAATTTGTCTTGGTCAAAGTGAGGAAGTTTAGCTCCTTCACCAATGAGTTGTTCAAGGAAATGATTCATGTGATCCTTAATGAAATTGTTTAATTTATCATGTAGTCTCTTTTCATTAAGGAAATTGACAAACCTAGGTGAATATTTATGGGTAGTGGGATTGGAAGTTTCACCTATTTTATGTTGGTTAACGAAGCCTTTGATGTCACTTGTCGAAGTAACATGGGGCAAAGGGGGAGCTATGTGAATTTTGAGATGGGAACTCCATGATAAGAGTTATGTTTGCTATGAGAATACATTTGCTTCTTGGTTTGAGATCATGTGATAGGGGGCATGAAAGGTTGGGGGATGTGATATGATTTTGTCCTTGAATCAATGATGACTTAGTTTGGTTTAGAAGGATGATGATTAAATGTGGATGTTTTAGGAATAATCCAATTACAAGATCCTAATGATGTGGTTTAATGATTGATGGATTTATCTTCAATATTTGAGATAGGCAAAGTTCCCAAGAAAAGGAGATAAAAGTGATTAAGTCAAACACACTATACTTAAGATAGGCCAAGTTCTTAAGTAAGGTTCAACTCATTTTGGGATGATTGATCATAGATTATCTACTTAGGATAGGTGAGTTCCTAAGAAAACATTAGATGGTGTTGTGTTTGCTAAGATATTGTATAAGATTTTATCCTATTGATGGTGACTTGGTTTGATTTTGAATGGATTTGGTTTTAAATGTGATGGTGATTTTGGAAAGGTGGATATCAAATCAAATAAAGCAATTTTATTTGATGATGGTTAAAACTGATTAGGAGACAAAGTCAATTCAAATTTAGGACAAATTTTGGTGAAATAGATAGGGAATGGTGGATTTTGGTTAAGTCCAAACACAGGAACTTAGTTAGAGACACATGTGCTTATTTAGGGTATATAGCACTTGTTTTTGATACACAGATGCTGAGATAAAATAGAGGCACTCAAATATGTTTGCTAACAAGGTTTTGATTCTTGGGTGATTGTTGGATAAATTTGGGATGGAATTTTGAGTGATTTTGGGGCATGGATATGTGTGATCTCAAATTTGGATAGGATTTGGATTCTTTGGAGTTAAAATTCAAACTTTGACAAGAGGTGTTTAAATAATTTTCAATCATTAACGCACAATAAGCATACACTTTTGCAAAAGGTTTTGGTCTAGAGGATGTTTAGGACATAAAAAATGCACATGTTTCCACAAGAGGATACATCAAGCACTTGAACAAACCTAAAACTATTCAAGTAGCAGTGCCAATTTTCATGGGCCCACAATAATAGTATTTACTAAGTGGATGGATAGCTAGGGAATATGAGGTCATGTACCACCTACACATCCCTTACCTTGGAGGCCAAAGCCTTGCCCAAGGTTAGCTCTATCTCAACACACTTGGAAGTATATTATGAGTAACTTCTCAAGCCTAACTAGTATTTGATGCACCATGAAAAAGGATGGACGAAGGTCTTAGCTAGGTTATAAAAGGCAACTAAGGGTGTTCTCAATATGCGCAAGGTAGATGGGGCCCAATCCATGAATGAGGATATTGTCTACAAGAATGTGTTCATGGATAAACTCAATTCCAATGCACCTTTACTCCTTATGATAAGGGGCACCAAGGCTATGCCAAAGACATGACAATGGATCCTATTGGGGTACAACTTTCATTCTCCCTTTTTTATATACTCTCCTGAAATGTGTGGTTTGGGTCAACCCCTAAGGTGATGAAATCCTTAAGCAAGCCCCTATAGGGAATGCAATTTGGGTGCTTTTGTTCCCAAGGATCTCCTTGGGGTACAAAGGGAGAGCATATGCACTTCAAACCCCTTGGGTCTTAAGATAAAATAAAATAGATTAAACAAAGGTTTTTGATCTCCAAGATCACCCTAAGTTATGAGGAGAGAGCATACACCTTTGTAAAACCCCAAACATAGCATACAAATTTTCTTTCCCTAAGAAAATAAAAATGCACCTAATCTAGTAGAAAAAAATCAAACTTTGACAAGCGGTGCTACAAGAAAAGCATTAGTAGTTTCAAAATATGGTCCTAGACTTGCAAGATTTCTACAAAATAGAGTGTTAGATAGAAAGATAGATCAAAGAAGATATGAGAAAACCAAATGAGTTAGCTCAAAACCTAAGAAAATGTGAAATTTTTGTTAGCAGAGATGTAGTCACTTAGACAAAATGTAGTCATCTAGAAAACTCACTGTTGCTCAGTTATGCAGATGCCTAGTTTTTGCATAGATGCTCAAAAATGTAACACAGACACTTAGTTATGAAAAGGTGTAGATTTTACCTCACTCATGTAGACACTTAGTTTTTCTTTTTATAGGTGTAAAAGGCCAATTTTGATAGCATAACGCCTTGTAAAACCAATTTTTGTTAGAAAATAGAGAGCATAATACACTAAAAATGCCCAAAAACATAAGGAAAACACTTCAGTTATGCAGACACCTATTTTTTACATAGGAACTTAGTTATCTAACATAGGTGCTTAGTTATGAAAAATGACAAAAAAAGACACGAAATGGTTAGAAGAACTAAGGTATTCCTTTCACACATTCATTTTTGCATTATGATGGCCTATAAACTAACTTTGTGATAAAAGTCTGAGTTAAAGTGCTACAATTTTTTTAGAAAATGCATTAAAAGGTTGGAAAATACAAGGGTGCCCCAATGTTAGGCACCTAGTTTTTACACAGGCGCCTATACAATTTTTTTTTTCTTCCAAAATCCCTATAAAATAGGTGGTTAAACATGCAAGAAACAAGGTTAGGATTGATAATAAGTACAATATGACTGTTCCCCAACTTTTGAAGATTCAACTTTAAAAATGTTATAAATAGGCTTAAAATGACTAAAAAGTCCATGAGTTTCCCCCAAATACATAGGCACCTAGTTTTTACATAGGGGCTTAAATATCTAACATAGGCATCCCTTTGCAACCTACAACCTAAAACATGCTAAAAACCTTAAAATTGTTAGATTTTAGGGATATGGGTCCCACTAGGTGTGTCAAAATGTGTGACTATGAAATTGAATTAACAAGAGAGCAAACCTAATCTAATCTACCCAATCCATTAGCATAAACACCTCAAGATTAGATAAAAGAGACCAAAATGCAATGAAGACCTTATACCTTAATCCTCACCAAAGTCTCCTTGATTCATCAATCTAGTTGATGGATATGTCCAAGGGTTGATGTTGAATGCTCAAAGTGGTAGCATAACATTACATTCAACAATTATGTTAAAATGAGTTCCAAGAGGATCTATTTATAGGATTTGGGGATTGAGAATGGAGGGTCAAGATTGAATGGAAGGATCAAGGTCTCTCATTTCTTGAGAGGATTGGAGGCATGAGAAGCCTCTAAGTGTTAATAAATGAGATGTGGTCAAAGGGGTGTCCTTGATTAAAGGAGAATCAAGGGTGGATATGATTCCTTAGAAAGATTGGAGGGTGGAGATGAAAAATGAAACTTTTGGAAGGTTGTGCAAATATTCTCCCATTCCTCCAAGTACCCCTTGAATACCTATTGATTGACAAGTGTAACCATGAAGACTTGACCAAATAAAGCTTGGGTTAATCATGTTTAAGTGTGTGAAAATGATTAATGAGGGTACAAATCATAATTTAGTCCTTTTAATCAAAAGTGCACAAAATGCCAAATTTAATTAATATAAAATTTATTTAATTTTTTTTGAGATGGGAAATGGACTTAGGTGCATAAATATTTATATTTATTCACCTAAGGTTGGACTATAGGAGGAATCATAATTAATTAAATAAATAGTCCAAACTATTCAATTAATTATGACAAAAGGAAAATTTATTAATTAAATATTATTTAATTAATAAATAGATGAAGTGGACAATTTTAGGTGTCTACATAAATCACCATAGAAAACCAAGAAGTGATAGAGGGAAATCCATAGAAAAACCAACTACCTCAACCACTTCCACATAAAATATCCACACTATAGTTAACCTTACTACAAATACCTATTCAAATGCTTTCCATGGCCTTCTTTATAGAAGATAATTCAACTCTGGTCCCTATTCAAGTTAGGCTCCATGAGATGCCTAAGAACCTAGAGAAATTCTATCCTAAATTCATTTATGGAGAAAGAAAAAGTATAGAAGAACATATACACACCTTTATGGGTGCTTTTATAACACAAAGCATTGAATGTATCAGGATGTAATTTGTAGGTTGTTTCCTTATTCCTTGGGAGATTTCACTTACAACTGGTACTTAATTTTTCATGCACAATCCATTACTAGTTGGGAAGGATTAGAGAAATCTTTCATCAACCAGTTTAGAATCAATATTGATCCAACTGTCCTATACCACCAATTTGCCACATGTAAAAAGGAGCTTAATGAACCATTGAGTATGTTTAACACCAGGTTTCACAAATTATTGAAAAGACTTCAATATCTTATGAAGTGGTTGAGGATACAACTATTAAAGTTTATTTAAGAGTCATAGACACTTTGACAGGTTTGTTTTTTTATGAGAACCCAAGATAACTTAGATACATTGGCTAAGGTCTATAATAAAGCAATCAAATTACAACATAAGACAGATCTTACTCCATGAGGAGTTGTGAGAACTTTACCCTCTCTAGGTCATCCAAGGATGGTAAATCAAATCCCAACAATAAATCATGTTTTGGTAAACAACACACCATTATTGAATCCTATACCAGGAGTGCATAACCCCATGACTATGCAATAACTGATTAATTGGGCTTACCCAACACCAATGATAACCTGGCCTAGACTTATCCAGAACAATTCTATTGTTTTTACAATACCTAATTTAAATTATTTCTTTGAAAGATAGGCTACCAACCAAACACCTTTAGTTAATGTTTAGTCAACCAATCAAATAAGTTCAACTAGTGGAACTCAATCATCTATAGAACACACTGAACATTTATCATTGAATATTGACATTTTAAAGAAGACCCTTTGCTAAGTTAATAATGAGATTACACAATTTAGGATAAATCCTTTGCAAGGTCAACATAAAATAAATTATCAGAAGCAAGGCAACTTTAAAAATCATAATAAAGGATACAATCAAATAATAGACAATAGAACACTAGACCAAATAATATTGGGGTAATTAATACAAATGGTCATAATGGTGAAGGCCAAGGATCTAAAATGTTACAAATACTAACAATATAGCCAAATTGAATCTCATGCCAAACTAGTGTAGGTTACATGATACTTCTACTCATTTAGAACTAAATTGTCCTCAAATGGAAAAAAAATGGCAAGGATTGCTCAACCAGATTAACAAACTCCATATACCTCTTCTACTAATAATGGGGTTGGTATAAACACAAAAATGGTACTAGATACTTACGTGTTTCCTAAATTGAAGATGATAATGAGCCTACCTTAGAATTGCATGATATTCAAGCTATCTAGAAGCAAGTTAAGAATAACTATTTTCTTAGAATAGAAATATAGTCCCTTCTACAACTTCTATTCCACCTAGTAGTGAGACAACTCCCCTTGATCTGAATGCTAGCAACAATCCATTGCCACCTAAGGGCCCCATTGAAGGACAAAGTAGATCAAACTCAATCATACAGAAGATTTGAAGAAAACTAAGTCAAACATGTCCATTTTTTATGTCATTCAAAATTGCCCAACTCAAAGGGAAACATTGATCAGCTTTTTGGATAAATCTAAAGAGCCCTCAAGTATACAAAAAGATAAAGGGAAAGTAATAGCTACCACTAATTATTTTGCTACTATGTATAAAGGGAGATTGGATTCACTGTGCTTTTCTTTCTTCGCATTAGAATTTTTAGAAAGAATTTGCATAATTATTTGGTGGATTTTGAAGCCTCTGGCAATGTCATGCCATATTAAATTTGTAAGAAATTAGGAATGACACCAACAAAAATAGAAAAGAAATTTATTCAGTTAGATAAAACTAAGGACAATGTGGTAGGAGAATTGAAAGATGTCCATATTCAACTAGTGTTTTATCCATGTATTCAATAACACATCGACATTCAAGTAGTAGATATTCTTGAGTTGTATGGAATGTTGCTTAGTAGGGATTGGTATAAAAGTTTGAATGGTTATTTTGCTACTGATTTCTCACATTTATGGCTCCCTTGGGAGGGAAATTAGAATCAGATTAGGATAGCAACTAAGCCAAGGCTTAAACACATGATCATGGAATATAATCATCCCAATGGAATTGCATATATCAAGGTTGAACCAGGGGTGTATAGGGTAGGATAAATCCTTAACTACTTTTGTCTATTAAGATATTTGTACTAAATAAAAAATTGAAATGGTTCATGAAGACATTGCTATCTCAAGTTCTTTCCCTTTTGTTTATGGAACTACAACAAAATAGGCAATTAGTGCTAGAATTTAGTGCATTTGAGCCCATGAATTGGACACTTCTGTCGGCGCAAAACTCGATGCCCAATAGCATCACTATTGCGCTAGGTTTAGCGTCGACAGAAACGTCAGGTTTTGAGCCAGGTTTAGCGTTGGAGTTTAGTGCCAGGCTTAACGTCAGATTTTGTTGCTTCCAGTTTGGCTTCCAATTTTGCTTCTAGTTTTACTTCTTGTGTTGCTTCAAAGTTTGCTTCCAGTTTTTCTTTTGGTTTTACTTCTAGTTTTGCTTCCAATTTTGCTTTCAGTTTTGCTTCCAGGTTGGCTTCCACTTTTGCTTCCATTTTTGCTTTGAGTTTCGCTTCTAGTTTTGCTTCTAGGTTTGTTTCCAATTTTGCTTCTAGTTTTGCTTCTAGTTTTACTTTTAGTTTTGCTTCTGGTTTTGCTTCTGGGTTTGCTTCCATTTTTGCTTCCAATTTTGCTTCCAATTTTGCTTCTAGTTTTGCTTCTAGTTTTGCTTCTAGTTTTGCTTCCAATTTTTCTTCCAGGTTTGCTTCCAGTTTTGCTTCTAGTTTTGCTTCCACTTTTGCTTCCAATTTTGCTTCCTGTTTTACTTCAAATTTTGCTTCCAGTTTCACTTCCAATTTTGCTTCTAGTTTTGCTTCCATTTTTACTTCCAATTTTGCATTCAATTTTGCTTCCAATTTTGCTTCCAATTCTACTTCTGATATAACGTCACTTGTTGCTTCCATTTTTGTGTCTTTTGTTGCTTCTAAAAATTCTTATTGTTTTGCTTACATTTATTAATTTAATATGTTTTATTTCAATTTAATTAGTTAAATATATCATGCCTCTTAAATAACTTATATGATTATAAAGTAAGTAATTTAATTATTTAACTCATGATTAAATAAAAAGATAGTTATTATAACATGATCATCATCTATAATTAAAACAAGTGAGTCAACTATCTATAATTTAATTGAATTTGACAACATCCATCCTGAGTAGTAAATTAAAATCATCATACATAATAAGTATCCATCCAAAAATCATCGACTACTTTCAATATATATAAATTGACAAGTGAATACGGATAAGATCATCATCATATATAACTAAAACAAGTCTAAATGATACATATACAAATGATATAAGTAAAATGATAAATTACGTAACTCAAAATGATATAAGTCAAGATGATACATGTCCAAATGATATAAGTTTAAATTATATATAAATCTATGATACAACTCATTAATATGGCACTACAGGCCGTGAAAATGATACATATGATAGTTAACGACTATGAAAAGAGGCATCATAATGATATATCAACAATAATCCATGATGCAGTCTATATGATCATGAATGTCACTGGCTACTACGAGCAACTGCCTCATCATCATCATCATCACCATTGTGATCATCATCATCATCATCACCATCATAGTCATCATCATCATCTTCATCGGCCTCAGTGTCTTCTATATCTACATCATCATCATCCTCTGCCATGTGATCTATACCAATACCAAAATAATCTGGATCTCTATCATGAAGATCATCTTGATCTTCTGGAAAACCTGTGTTCTACAAAAAAAACATTTAAAATGAAAAGTTATTATTTATTTCATGCAATAATATATTTTTATGTTATATATCTAATATTACAACATATGAAATGAAATCATACTCATATTACATCATATCAAAGTGCACATACCATAATAAAATTTCAAAAAAGTTACAACTAATATGTCATTCCAATGATGTAAAACATGCAACAATTCTAATAAACGTTAGTAAAGATCAAAAATAAAATTGTTATAAATTTAACTATCAACTATAAATTCTATTACATAACCTTAAGTGCTACAAATTGCATGTTAAAAGCTCCTATTTTGACACAGGCAGAGAGGATGCTGGCAAAGGTTGTGGAATTTGGCTTTACACCAACCAATTACATTTGCTTTAAAATTTATGAAGCCTTTTCAACAAATCCACTTTGTGCATATCCTGTAGTCATTGCAATCCATGAGATCACATTTGTTTAAGGCATTCTGTCAAATAGATCCCTTGCCTTGTCTATGCTTCCACATTTTGCATACATGTCTAACAGGGTAGTTGCAACTACAACATCTGAAAAAATTCCTCTAGCCTTTATGTATTGATGGATGTCTATACCCTATTTAAAAGCTCCCATTTTGACACAGGTAGGGAGGATGCTGGCAGAGGTTGTGGAATTTGTCTTTACACCAGCCAATTGCATTTTTTTTAAAATTTCTAAAGCCTTTTCAACAAATTCATTTTGTGCATATCCCGTAGTCATTGCAGTCCATGAGACCACATTTCTTTGAGACATTCTATCAAACAGTTCACATGCCTTGTCTATATTTCCACATTTTGCATACATGTCTAATAGGGTAGTTGCAACTACAACATCTGACAAAATTCCTCTATCCTTTATGTATTGATAGATGTCCATACCCTATTCCAAAGCTTCCATTTTGACATAGGCAGGGAGGATGTTGGCAAATGTTGTGGAATTTGGCTTTACACCAGCCAAATGCATTTGCTTTAAAATTTCTGAAGCCTTTTCAACAAATCCATTTTGTGCATGTCCTGCAGTCATTATAGTCCATGAGACGACATTTCTTTGAGGCATTCTGTCAAATAGTTCATGTGCCTTGTCTATGCTTCCACATTTTGCATACATGCTTAACAAGGTAGTTGCAACTACAACATCTGACAAAATTCCTCTATCCTTTATGTATTGATGGATGTACATACCCTATTCCAAAGCTCCCATTTTGACATAGGCAAGGAGGATGGTGGCAAAGGTTTTGGAATTTGGCTTTACACCAGCCAATTACATTTGCTTTAAAATTTCTGAAGCCTTTTCAACAAATCCATTTTGTGCATATGCTACAGTCATTGCAGTCCATGAGACCACATTTCTTTGAGGCATTCTGTCAAATAGTTCACATGCCTTGTCAATGCTTCCACATTTTGCATACATGTCTAATAGGGTAGTTGCAACTACAACATCTGATAAAATTCCTCTATACTTTATGTATTGATGAATGTCCATACCCTATTCCAAAACTCCCATTTTGACATGGGTAGGGAGGATGGTGGCAAAGGTTGTGGAATTTGGCTTTCAAACAACTCATACTCATAGAGTCATGGTTTTAGGTCACGTATGTTATGGTAACAACAAGGGATTCCAAATATGGTTACAATAGCTAAGACTACCCTCATTTGTGACCGTAACAAGGTTCTTGGACAACACTATCTTTCTCTTCACACTAGGTACTATATAGACTAAGATTGGGTTGAAGAAATCACTTGATGGTTACCTATATAGTGATACCACACCCTAATACCCCATGCATTCTAAATATCTTGAGATTTATACAATACTCAACCAAGATCAAATTGTATCACTGTACCACACTTAACTATGATAGTCCTTTCTTGATAATAATTTGTAATCTTTAGACTATTGGGATACTTGCCACAAATAAACATTAGGTCAATGACACGAGGCTTTTAAACAAAAACCATAATCCCAACTCTATATCCATCCCCTTGGCAGTTTCAAGGGCCACCTTGAGACAAAAAATGCTAATGAACTATTATGACAGTTATGATTGTCCTCCATCATTTCATTGTGCATTTGAAACTTGAGATGAGGATTGGGGAGGTCTCTATTTGTAAAACCATGGAAAATACTCATGGCAAGATCTTTAAAATAGGCATATTCAACTTTAGGAATTTTTGCAGACCCTAGGAAGGTGGATGTAAACTTAGTGGTTTTAATTTCCACCACAAAGACTATCCCCTTTGTGACTATGCAAGGTAACATTGTCATGATCTTTATGACAATCCCTTCTCCATTGGGTGATGGCCTAATAACATTTATCTCCTTTGTGATTTCAATGCCTCTCTAATGCACTATCATAGGAGTCTTGACAGTCCTTATGTATTAGTGAAGAAGGCTTCCAACAAATCAGAAAGGAGGGCTTGAGATTATATATAAAGTCCTAGTCTTCATACCCTAGTCACATATCACCCCTCTAAGAAGACCTCAAGATAATTGCCCTTTAATACTGGAAGTCAATGTAGTTTTAAAAGATAAAGTGCAAGAGGCCAAAGGAAAAGAAAACTTAAGGCCTTAAGGGGTTTAAAAGAATAAAAATATAGGCTTGCAGACTCAACTTAAAACCCTAACCCTAGGTGGGTACCACCAGAACCCTTAAACTTGGCACTGCAAAACCTTGTCCAATCTAATTGTGGGAAGCTAAAATTAAGATGTACACTCACATATGACAAATAAGTATGCCTACCAAGTGGTTTGACATAAAAATGAATAGGCTTCGAATTATAACCCTTCAAAGTAGGCCACTGAAGTATATTGTACAAGTGCATTTTTTAGTGCTGCAGTCAGATTTTTCATCATGGGAACCTAAAATTTTTGCAAAAAATTGTAGGAAATTTTAGGTTCCAAAAAGTCCATTAGTTGGAGTCAGGTAAACAAGGGTTTTTCTGTTCATTATTAGCCCATTAAACTTAAGCATATGAGAGCATGACACACACAAAATGTTGTGGATAATGACCACAAGATTAGGTTAATTGTAACCACTTTTGTAAGCAAGCAGAAGACTAGTATACTCAATATGATCCTAATGGTACCAAGAAGGGTCCCCAAAGATATAAGAATAATCATTTGTCATCTCAGAGAAATCTTACATTTAAGGGTGCTAGGGCCAATAGAGAAGCACTTTAGAACTCATCCTATGCATCAATAAACAACTCAACACAAGAAATTCAAATTGACATATTAACACAACAATATCCAACTAAGTTATTGAAAGTCAACTATTGATACCTTGTTCTCCATCCAGATTACAAAATTGGTCCACTTTTTGCTTTGTAACATTTCCTTTTCAGATTGGCTTGGATGTCGGCCATATTTCTCCTCCTGTCAAAACATGGCACATGGACTAGTTAAACTAATTAATATGTAATCATTTACTTTTTCCTAGGAAATTAAAAAAAATATCATTTAACTTATTAAATATACTTACAAATGTACAGATCAAGGCTTGTAAACCTTTCTGGCCACTGTGATGCATGACACGAAGTTTGTCAAGCCTAGCCTTGGAGGCCTTGTCCTGAAACATATACTAATTCAATTTAACAATGCACAAATAAAATTTAAAAATCATTTAATAAATTTGATATAATCTTATGAGCAAATTCAAATACCTGCATACTCTCCTCATTAGACTTCGTCCATGCATCAGACTTCTCATATGCTTTTACAAGCTCTTTCCATACTTTCAATCTTACATCAATTGGCCTTTTTATGAGCCTTTGCTCGGGAGGGAGTTTTTTTATCTTCTTTGTTTGGTTGCACTAAAATCTCTTGCAATTTTGAGACATTCATAGCTTTATCTTCTTTATAGACCAACATGTGCCAAATTCAGTCCCCATGTTTTGGATAACTACTTTTTACTGGTGCATGGGTATCTTTGAGAATGACAAATGTAGATGGTCTTTGAACCATTAAAGGCATGATTCCTTCAACCTATTCACAAATATTTTTCCAGCATCCGTCATTTGGACATCCCTTGAAACCACATCGTATTCTATCTTGGTATCGTAGGTACCAATGCAAGATGCAAAACATGGCGTGGTGGTCGAAGAAGCTTGTGTCCTAGGAGTGGGTGGGACATTGGAAGCCTCTGTTACCTATTCCACATTCTTAGAGGTTATTGTTATTGATTTCCTCCTAGATCTTTTTCTCAATCCATGATTGGTTGGGGAATCAATTGATTCCATTTGACACTGTTGATTTGGTTGTAATGTGTCAGGGGCTTTACCAGATCATTTTTCTTTGTATCTGGAAAGCATTGTCAAGTCCACACCATCCAATTTGTTCACTACCTCTACCCCCAATATGGAAGCCAATGCATCTTTATCTTTGTCAGTATCATGTTCCTATAAAATAAATTTCTTCTTTTAAATTTACAAATAAAAAACTAAAATCTAAAAATCAAAGAAACAATGGAAACATTTACAAATCTATAAATTGATAATGAATTACCTCATTGTGGCTAGAGTCTTCTCCCTTTGCTCTCTTCCCTGTATTGCTTGAGATTTTGAGGTGGCCTAGCGAAAATTATTTTCATTCAGTCTATGGAGGCAAACGAAATACATACTACTAGGTATGAAAGTTTTCATCCAGTTTTTCTGTATTCCTCAAGGTTTTTGACCTTTACTTTATAGAGCAAATCATGAAACTGTTTTCCTATGAATCAATTGGTGCCTTGGGAGGGAATCTATAGTTCCCAACCTAATTTTAGTTTTCTCACCCTCATCTCAAAATCCCTATCTCCTTGTATTGCCTCGACCAACCTCTATTTTAGTTTGCTCACCCTCGTCTCAAAATCCCTAATTTTAGTTTGCTCACAATTGACTTGTCTTAAAGCACTCGACTACTTTTTTAGGAAGGAAGCAAGAAAGTTGTGTTTAGAGAAAGGTATTGATGGTAATGATAAGTGAACCTAGGCATTGGGGTTTGAAAAATGCGTTCACTTCTCTCGGATGTAGAGGAAATAATGCAATGTCTACAATTTTACCCTCCTCCTTTACAACCACATGAGACTTGAACGATTTGCCTGTAAACAAAACAATATTTACAACCCTTTCTTCACAATCCTCTCCATTTAATTGAAACAAAAATATATTTGGGAATGCAATTTTTTTATTGTAATTGTAACCTTACCTATGGTGTCGAAAACTAAATCGAATTTCTCATCTCTTAGCGCCTCATTTTTCTCCTCTCTTCGTGCAGTGTTTTTCTCCTGTAATTATCAAATTTCTCATATATTAATTCAGGTGGGACTCCAACCCAAATGCTTGATCTCCAAACAAAAAATGAACACCAAAAATTAATAAAGTTTTGTTTTGTTTTTTTTGTTTTGGGGTATGTGTAGGTGGGAGTTTTAAATTTTTTTTGATCTAGTAGTCAGCGCTATAGTTAGAGTAGTTAACGTTGACTTTAGCACTGACTTTTAGGACAAAAATGTAATCTATTTGGGGTGCCAAAGGTGGCACAAAGTGCACCTAATTTAGCACCAATTAGTGCAAAATGATGTATTTTGCTTGGAAGTTGATAAAAATGTAACCTCACCAAATTTGGATTGTCCTTATAATAAGTAACTATATCTTGTTTCCATGATAGCATTTTGACTTCATGCTTCTCTTATGATTAGCTCAATAATGACTCACTCTTTCATGACCTTACACAGATGGTTGGTGACAATCCTTATGCAAGTGATATGGCTTTGGAAAAACTAAACAACTCCTCTCTTACTATCATGATGACATGATATTGGGACTATGTTGGTAGCTTATGGAGTGTACATATGGTATTGTGATTTTCATTTCTATGTTCTCATTAAATTATTTTAGGTTGAACAATGGTAACTAACCCACTAGCTATTGTGATAGTCATACAATGACTAGACAATCCTCTCCACTTTGACTATGACAATCTTATGCATGGTGTTTTCTTCATGATAGTCCCCAATAATGTGAATTATTGATAGTAGCTAGTTCAAATGGAGTTTTGGATGGTGTAGTAAGTTGTCCCTATGCTTCATGATAGTGCATGCCTTGGTTATGTCCTTGTGACATTACTCTCTAGATATCTCCTCTTTATAGTGACAAGGTTTCAAGAACATGACAACTTAGGTAAGGTGTCAACTTGTCTCTTTAACGTCTAGATTGTCATTTTTCAAGAATTGATCTCATTGAAATGCAAATACAACATGTCATATATTAGATGAAAAGATCAAGGAGATGCATGTTATAGAGTATAAAACTCAAAAATCAAAGGTCTTTTTGGGCCTTTTTCCAACAATATGAGCAAAATTCAAACTTTAAACATGTAGCACAGGTACCATATGACTCATTCACATACATCACACATGTGGGACAAATAAGAAGGGAGGTAGGTGCTTAATATGAGCAATTACAATTACACACAATGTTTAAGTTCACTTCAACAGATATTTGGGGTTATGATAGCTAATGGAGGGTTTTCTTTTCAAAGGAAACTATTAATTTTGGAGTGAAGGGTATTGGTGAAATATAACATAATGTCCATATAATTAAAGAATATCCAATGGCTAGGATTAACCTAACAAAGATCTAATGGCATGATTTCAAAATTAACTCCATCAAGAATTTAAAATTTTGGTGCCAGACTCTTTGAGACTGTTTTGAGGGTTCTATGATAGTTTTGAGGGTTTTATGGCCACTTGGAGAGATATAGATTTACTTAAAATGACCCATAAAAGAAAAAGGAGAGTCAAATATGAAATAAATGTCTTTTTGATGTGAATTTGTAGTCATCTTGTAATCATAAGATTTGAGCTCTAGTTGTCAAGATTTCACGTGTTAACTTTTTCTAAAGAGCAAAATGTTGAAATGTCCTATTTTGTTTTTCATAGTGCGTCTTAATGAAAAGTGAGTGTATTAACAAGATAAATTCAAGAATATTCTCTTGGTGCATAGTTGTTATGTGACTATTGTCATTGTTGTGTATTGCAGGATCCAGAGGAGGCCATGGAGAGAGGACGTGGATGGCGTAGAACTACTAAATTGCAGAGAGGAAAGTGGGTGGAAATTGTTAGCAAGAGACACTATGTGGCTTCATGAATGTTGTCATTGATGGAAACAAAGTCCATCCCACACATCCGCAGGATATGGTATGTCTATACTGGAAGTCAGATTGAAGAATATTTTGGTCCGGTGACCAAGAATGGAGCATGCAGCAAAGTCTGACAATCAGGTCTGAATCTCTCAGAGGAAGTATCTCAGCAAAGTGTGGACTTGGGGAAGTCAAGAGGAGTACCATGACTGATACATTCTAGAGATTGACCCTCTGATGATGAAAGAGTGAAGAGATATGAGCACCTAAGTGTTGGGTTCCTGTTTGGTAGAGTAGACTGAGGAAGAACTGATCGGCAGAGCATCAGACATTAATCCAGATAAGAAATTGATGGTGATCAAGTTTCTTGAGGGATCATTCATGGTTGAATGACATGATTGATGAATCTATTAGCATCTCTTTGATATGCATCACTTAGTAAGCAAGGATTCAACCGATAGACCAGAGTTTGGGAAAATATCGAGTATTCCAGATGCCGACTAGAAAGATGTTTAAATCCTTGGTGCGGATATATATACCAGATTGATTTTGATGTAAAGGTGTGTGTGTGTATGATTTAAGTATGAAGAAAAGTAGAGAGTAGTGTGGAAGCAAATATACAGGTCTGGAATATGACAAAACAACAACATTAGAACAGAGGAAGAATGAATTGCAATAGATCAGTATATTGAGCCTAAGCAGAACTGAACCTCAGCATATGTGGATGTTCCTTATCAGTTCAAGTACTTAGTTTTCTCTCTATTAACTATTGTAGCAGTGAGCCTCTTGTGAGCAGTGTGCTTGGGAAGTAAGCCCTAATTGGTAAGTGCCATTTTGTACTACCTTATTCTTTTAATAGAGAATACAATCTTGGGTTAGTCACCCCATGGTTTTTCCCTTAACAAGGTTTTCTATGTCAAAATCATTATGTTATATGTATTGATTTTATTTCTTCTTTCATGGTTATGCATGCTTATATGATTTGATGCTGCACTAGTTGTTAAAGAACATAAAGTTAAAATAAGATAACTGATTCACCCCCCTCTTAGTTATCAACAGAAATAGATAACACAATGATTTTATTTCTTCTTTCATGGTTATGCATGCTTATATGATTTGATGCTGCACTAGTTGTTAAAGAACATAAAGTTAAAATAAGATAACTGATTCACCCCCCTCTCAGTTATCAACAGAAATAGATATGACAATGGAATCTGCAGATACAATAGAGGTAAGAAGAGAAAGAAACCTCAACCAAAGGAGGAAGGTGTTTATGAATTCACAAATGCTACAACATAGAGGAGATATAGTCATTTTTTTGTCCACGAGGCCTCTGAGGTCAAACTTATTGGTTGAAAATACATAGGAATGGTGATTAAATGTGATTCTATGATTGAGGGCAAAGTTTGAAAATTAGGATGGCCAAAACATGGTGTCAATATGTCAAATATATGACTAAAGTGAGGTTTTGTGTTGGATAGCATATTCGTTGAAATGATATAATTGGTGTACTAAACATTAATTACTATGTTGTGTATTATAGGGGCTAGACGAGGCCATGGAAACAAATCATGTCATATCAAATGAGGACACAACAGATGAAGTGGGAAATTAGGTACTCAAATCCAATTTCCTTAGGAAAAAATGATCTAATGGCATTTTGTGATATGTCCATCTTTTTTCATAGTATTATTGAAATTTATAATGTATTATCCAATCTTGACATAAATTAATGCATGTTGTTGATTATTTTAGATGGAGATTGGAGCAAATGCAGAGCCTGAGCATTCAACTAGAAAACAAAAAATATATGTACGTGGACATGGACCTAAAGCTGTTAAATCACATAGATGACAGTGGGTGGAAGAGGATAAGACAATGGATCCTATAGACACAACAAATGATTGCACTGAACAAGAGGTTGGTTAGGACTATAGTACATGGGATGAATACTTTGAGAAAATTGTTGTTTGTGGATGTTCTGTATATATGTTCATATGACCAATACTTTTATTTTTTAATCCACATTTGCTTATATTTATTTTAAATTGATGCATTTATGATTTATCCAATTGTTGCCAAACATTAAATAATGCTTACATTTATTGATAGGTAGAAGATGTTGATGAAACATATGCTAATACCCAAGATCCAACTGGGTTATTAAGATTTGGATGGGATGATCCAAACCATCCTTTAAACAATACCAGGGAGAAAATAGCATTATTGAAGAGAATACTATTAGCTAAGAAATTTGAAGAGCTGATGAGATCCGCATACACTGATGACATGCCACCTAGCCTTAATGATGATGATCATGATAGTGAAAATGCAGTGTATGAAGAAGGATTGAATGAAATGCATACAAATTTCTTTGGAGATGAAAACAATGATGATAATAATGATCATATGGTTGATAGTAACAATGATAGTAGGGGTAATTACCACCAACGTAATGTTGATGATAACAACCTAAAAGACTCCCTCAAGAAAGCAACGAAGACACCCATGTTCAAATCAGGTGCAAGTAGAACCTCAAAACTAGCATGCACATTAATATTATTAGAAATCAAGTCACTATTTGGTTGGTCAGACAAAGGATTCACTACCCTATTGAAGTGAGTTGAAATCTATTTCTTACTTTGCAATTGTCAATTGGTATACATAATTCATAAACATTCATCAACTTTGTTTATATATCTTTAAGGGGATTTTAAAACCATATATTGTAGATTGACATATCAAACATATTCATCATAAGTCAAAGCATTCAATTGATTTAATCTTTGGCACTCTTACAGGGCACTAAAAACTAAAATATTCCCTGAAGATAATGCGTTGCCATCAACTTGCAGAGAGGTGCACCTGTTGTTGGTTGAGTTGAGGATTGAATATAAGCAAATTCATTCATATAAAAATGATTGCATTTTATACAAAGATGAATATCAAAATAAGGTAGAATGCCATGTATGCAAAGAGAAGAGATATTGTACAGATGTACAAGGTCCTATAGTTCCAAAGAAGGTTTTATGTCACATGCCAATTATACCTAGACTTCAACAAATGTTTCATTGCAAGTCACTTGCACAATTGATGGACTGGCATGCAAAGAATAGGAGTAAAGATAGATTCATGCAAATTTTGGCTGACTCTAAAGCAATGAAACACATAGAAGAAAAATTGCCAAGAAAATTGAAAGATGAACCCTGTAGTATTAGGTTTGGTCTTGCAATTGATGGAGTGTGCCCATTCTCTTTCTTGATCTCAAATTATAGTGTTTGGCCAATCAGATTGATAGTATACAAATTTCCCCCATGGATGACTGTTAAAAAGGAGCACCTTATGCTTACTCTCATTATTCTAGGAAAACATCAAGTTAGAAACATGGATGTTTATCTTGCACCTTTTATTGATGAGATGTAACTGCTATGGAAAGGCATAAGAATGTGTCATGCCCACATTTCACATGTGTTCACAACACACAAACACACACATGTTATGTCCACATATGACATGTACACATGAATCAAACTATCAATTTTTTTTCCTTTACTACATGAAAGCTATCCCTCGCATGAGTAAGCGTGCTCGGTTGTGTTGTTTAAGTTGACAAGGGATTACTGCTACGGTATATATTCTACACATGTGTGTATATAGATACCGTTCTTTAATATGAGCTAGTTTATTTTGCTTTGTCTAGGGTTCTCTTGATAAATAGTTAACCTTTGTATGGTTTCCTCAGTTTGTTTCATTACTGGTTCACTATACTTCTTGATTTCATACCATTGCTATTCAATCTATTTATCTTGATGAATCATATCATTTCCTAGTCTACCATTAGGTTTAATATCTTAAATTGAGATCACGTTTTATGGATCGATTTGATGAATTATCAATTAGTTAAAAATCAATTAATTGTGTATCATTTATTCTTTACTTAAATATTTAAATATAAATACATATTTAAATATCTTCTTTTCCTTTTGATATATTCATTATATTTCAAGAACCCCTTTCACAAAGATTAGATAATTAATTAGAAACATATAGCTTTTCTTAAAATCACATCCTTATTTAAACTTCAATACAATTATACGAATTTGTCATGCCTACATTCCATGTGCAGACACAACACGCAATACACACATGTCATGTCCACATGCGACATGTGGCATGATACGAACTATCAAAAATTTTCATAACCACTCAAAAAGGTCCCCCTCTCACGCACAAGCATGCTTGGTTGCATTCGGATAAGTTAGACAAAAGGGTTCATCGCTACGAAGCATCCTACCCTCAAGTGCATGTTGAAAATCTATCACTAATGTCTAAGGTGATTTTACTGACAACGTTTTAGGGTTCCTTGGTATAAGATTGTTCTTTAATTGCATCATCCAGTCTATATCATGACTCGCTCGCCATTCTATTTCCATCTACGTTCAATCTTCTAAATAACTACTTAATACTACCTTTCAATCCTGTCTTATCCTCACAGACTATTTATAGGGTAATATATCGTATTTTAAATATTTAAAAGACAAAATATATTGTCCCCTCAATCTGTTAACTTAATACTTATTTATATTTTAATTATATTATCCTCTTGTTCTTTTTCCTTTAAGGGAAACGTTGAATTTTGATCAACAATCATCTGTGTTCCAGTAAGTTTACTCATTCCATTACAACATATTTTCTCTGCTATTTAAATAATTCTATTTAATTTTCCATATAGTCATTCACCTATTTATTCGATAATTAGCTATCTAAGAAACAATACAATTTATATATAATAATGTCAAATCAATTATTCTCCAAATTAATTCCTATAATTGTTTAAGTACAAAAAGATGTATTTTAAATGTGTATTGTAGATAGATCATGGCCATAAAATTTATTTATACCAATGTTGTTTATAAGTCTATACAAACTCCACTCATAAAAATTTGAGTGATCAAAACATATAAATAAATAATTCATGAATTTTATAATGTTTAATAAATACATTTGTTGTCTTTAAATTCAAATAGATAGATACTCCACTCATCAAGTTGGAGTATTCATACATATAACCATCTCTCTCTCTCTCTCTCTCTCTCTCTCTCTCTCTCTCTATATATATATATATATATATATATATATATAAATATTGACTTAATTTATAACTTTCATAAAAGTATGATACCACCCATCTCCAATATTACTTCAATTATAATCAAATTTTAAATCCCCTCCTTCTGTAGGTGGAAACCTATACACTCCACTTACATTTAAATACAATTAAATAAAAATATTTTACTTTATTTTTATATCCTTTCTTTTAATTAAGGCAACCAAATTCTACTTTAAAGCTCCTTGCATCCTAGGGTTATCCTACCCTAAAGCTAGTGTATGGCTATCTTGTATGCAGGATGAGAGGGAACACAATGATGGCGGCGGCGGGTTTCATGGCTACCACAGGCTGGGAGAGGAGAGGGAGCAGTATATGGTGGGGGAAAGAGGTGGCGGTTGCAAGTGGGGAGCGGACCCTGTCGGCGGAGCGGAGGGGGTTAAGGCAGCCGCGAGGGGGAGCTGTGACTTACTGGTGTGCAGGGGTCACAGGGTGCGGGGTTTGGCGGGGCAGAGGTGGTTTGTGCAGACCACGGGGCTCTGTCCCTCCCCACACCCTCCATAATAATAGGGATTAGTGGGGGTTGGAACCCCCACCACAATGCATACAAATTTTTTACTATGTAAAGAAAACGACGACTCCCTTAAATTTGATTTCGTACCTTTTTTTTCCATTAATAATAATTATATATATATATATATATCACTTTTATGATTACAATTAATTTTAAAACTATTTAAAATATGTATAAATATATATATATACACATTTACAAGTGTAATAATGTATTCATTTTCGCAATCTTTATTTTAAATGATCTATTAAATATATATATATATATATATATATATATATAAATATATATATATTTCACAATTCCAATGAATGATAAAAGAATGTAAATACAGATAAATCAATTGTTCACAACTAATTTTTAAAGATAAAATGATATATATATATATATATGAATTTTTATATATATATATTTATATAACAAAATTGCAAGGTATTATTCATTTCTCACTATATTCAACTTGATAATTTCTATACAACAATTATTTGAATGGAAGAGATACATTAACTAATCAGATCTGTATTTGCCATTTGTAATTTATCATGTGAATATTCCATTTCAAACACATTTATAAATTAGAAGTAAATACATGAACTATAAATCTTTTCATTTCAATAACACACCATAGTCAAATATAAATCTGATTTGATTTCCATTGTAACTTAACTCAAGGTTTACTTTTCCTTTTACAAGGTAAATATGCAACTTCCATAATACAGTAAAATACACTTTCTCACTAGGTACTACAAGAGATAATTTTAAATCAGCTGATCCTACTCAACAACCATCTCACAATATACAATTGGATAATCAAGAACAAATAACTATAAGACTCCCACAACTCAAATACAATCTAAGGGAGTTATTTACTTTATACTCCCAACTCACACAAATGATGTAATTGTAAAAAAAAAACCAATTAAAATTATAACAAATGACATAATAAGGGAGGATTTACTCTCCACTCCCAAGATAACAACTCTTACAACAATTTCAAGAGAAACGTTCTCTCAACATCTTTACATAATGAAACTCTAGAGACCATGCTCTTAATGCAACAGGAAGATAAACAGATTCTTTAAGAAGGTAAAACTTCTTCAATCCCTTTCACATGCTTCAACATTAACCTGCAAGACAATAGGGGAGGCAACAAGAACCATCTAACTCTCCTCCCTACCTTTGACCTGCAAGAGGGTCACCCCCGAGTTAGGGAGACCATCCTCATACCAGGGTAGAATATACAAAACAACACTTCACAACATTGAATAATAATAACAAAGCAATTAACACACAAACCCCATGGTTGACTCACAACACAAAGACTCAGCTTAGGTGAGCTCAAGGAGGGTAGGGAAGTAGACAATCTCTACCTCTAGGTGTCATCTTTTCACATTTTATCACATTGTAACACAAGGCCTCAAGCCAACAAGTTATTCTTCCTCCACAAGGCCTCAAGCCAACAATATACTCTTCCTCCACAAGGCCTCAAGCCAATAATATATACTTCTTCCACAAGGACTCAAGCCTTTCAATAAACCCAATCACTAGGGATATCCCAATAGGCTCACAAGGCCATAAGCCCTCTAGGCTATATAAGTACCAACATGCCCTCAAGGTAATACAAATATCAAGAACACAAGATGACACCTGAGGAGGGTCACACCTCCCCTTCCCTATACAAGATGAACATTGCCTTCCAACTAGAAGGAGCTCTTTCCACACCCAAAACAAACCCCAAACAATAATAGAAAACACATAAAAGGCATTTGCAACACATTCATCAAGCAAGAGACAAACATTCACATCAAGCAATAGATCACACAAGAGTGTAGTCTTGTTCACCAACCTTTCAAAGCCCAATTATGGAATGAAATTTGATGAAGAGCTCCACTCTAGCCTTCTTCTCCAAAGTCTCCTTCTTTCCACAATAATCCAACCCCCTAACTCTCCTCCTTCTCTTTCTTTTAAACTAATTCCCTCTATTTTCCTAATTTCCCAAGTGGCATTAAACAACTAACCACAACTCATCCATTATTCTAGTGGTCATAAAACAATTGACCCCCACTCCATAGGTTCCCCACTATAGTCCTTTCTACAACACATGGTTAATTTAAAATACATTAAGTAAAATAAAATACAAATGGAGTGGATGACACACTACCCTAATTAAGGGAAACTCCACCAAAAGAGAGGCACATGAAGACAAACACTCCATTATTAGGGAATCATGGAGTTATTTTATGACTTATAGGTGGCCTAAGTGTGGATTCCACTCATCCCATTGTCCCCATGCCTCTAATTTCATCACTTAACTTCCCTATGAAGTTTAAGTGACCATGTGGTGGTTAACCCAAGGTTATCCTAGTCAAAAAGGTCCCTAAACCCATGAGGTATAACCCAGGGTTGATTTTTGCCTAGTTAGAACTCCCAGAGTCAAATAAAACACAAGATAAAGGGTCAAAAAGAAATAAAATTTAAACAAGATTAAAACAACATTTCTTACAACAATTATCATAATAAAGTAAATTAGAAGATAACCCTTATTCCCTTGACCTCATGCAACATTAACACATTACAACATTACAACATTTTTTAAACAAGAGGTTGATCATAGTTCCTCATTGAACTAGATCGGCTCACAAGGGATATAACATAGGTATGAGATGGTCTCCTATAATTGTGGTTTTGTTAGCAATACCTGTACACTCAAACTCGAAGTTACTATCACATATAGATATCATAGCTGAAGCAATTTAAATACATGCATCCTAAACATATTACCATATAATCACATTGAAATTCCATATCCATTCATCATTTTCTTAAAAGCAATTACCTAAATATCATCGCACAATGATTTCCTTAAAAATTAATTAGGTTTAATAAACAAGGTTCAAGATCAATAGTCTCTCAACATAAACATAATAGAAATATCACTGCAAATAGTCTCATGAACAGTAGTGTAAAAAGTAGGCCTCACAGAATGAATGACATATCACATCCCCCATCAAATAGGTCCTTCATGTTGAACAGTGTGCTATGTTGGACTATTCATGATTTCCTAGGACTTGGTGTTTGTTCTGGTAAGATAAAATATTTACGTATTTACACTAATAATTTATTTTCATCCCAACTTTCATACTTAGTTTTATACTATTTTTTTTGATGTTATTCATATTACTTATTGAATTGTAGGGCTTCAAACAAAGGGGTATTTGCATGTCCAAGATGTGCAGAACAATTTCAATGGTGGTATTCTAAAGATCTACATAAATTTATTTATGCAAACAACAGGGTTTTTCTACTACTAGATCATAAGTTTAGAAATTGCCTGAAGAATCAATTTGATGGAAAAGTTGAAAATAGAGGCCCTCCCATGATTATGGGTCTAGATGATTGGCTTAAGAAGTATGAAGATGTTGAATTGAAAGGTTGGGAGGATTTTTTTGATCGGGGTGATTCAATTGAAGAACCAGAACAAGTTGTAGTTAATATGCCAGAAGGAATGAAAAGGAAATCCATATTTTATGAGCTCCTTTACTGGAAGGATCTATTAATATCTCACCTATTAGATCCTATGCACATCTTCAAAAATGTCCTAGATTCTATATCTTGACATATATTAGGCAAAGAGAAGGACACCTTGTCTTCGAGGAGAGATATTGCTCTTTCACATACCAAAATTGATAGAAAACATTTGTGGCCAAACAAGGAAAATGAAACATATGCAGAAGCTCCATGGATTTTGAAAAAAAAAAGAGGTAGACCAACTAAAAGATGTCATCCATTTAATAGGGACACCTACTAGCTATGGGTCATCATTGGCTAAATCTTTTACAGTTGGACATATCACAAGATTTAAAACACATGATTTTCATAATTTTATGAAGGTATTATATATCATCATTTAACATTTACTGGTAACATTGATTAAGTACTAAATATATTTTGATATCATTATGTTGTGTGAGAAAACACTACTAATGACCTTTCATAAATGTGTTTCATAGCCTATCATGCCATTGGCAAATAGGGGGGATTTCTGTCTTACAGTTGACTTAAGGAATGCCATAAGTCAATTGTCAACATTTACAATATATGTGGTTAATGTGTGAGAGGCATAGATATATTATATTGCATTTTAATTTTTGACTAAAGGTTCATATTAATTTACTATTCTTATATTTGATGGGTGACCTCCAAGGAGATCCAGGAATGTGAAGTGCCAAAATGGAAGAAGGAAATTGCAAAAATTATATGTGCATTTGAGAAGGATCTCCCTACAAGTTTCATGGACCTACAAATCCATTTACTTATACACCTAGTTGATGACATTGAATTGGTAGGTGTTGTATCAATGAGGTGGATGTTTTTCTTTGAGAGGTATATGAAAACTCTAAAAAGATATGTCCGACAAAAGGCAGATCCAGAGGGTTGCATGGCTGAAGGGTATGTATTGAATGAAGCATTTTTCTTCCTTTGTGTATTCCTTGGTAAGGATTTTGAAGATGGGTCATGCTTCTGGGATGAAGAATGAGCATCAGATATTACTGATGGAGAAAAATCATAATCTATTGGTGTTCAAGTAGAAATTAGTAAGTAAATTGATGATCAGTGTGGTTTTTTCTTCTTGCAATCATTAATTTACTCTGTAATTTATTTGTTAAATTAACAGCATGACATTTGGAGTTTGAAATAAACATGTTGACATGTAATAGGTGTAGATAAAAGTGCTGTACTCAACAAGTTCATTCTGTACCACATGAACTTTATGAACAAATGGATTGATCTGTATGATAAAAAGAGAGAAGTGCTAGAAGCAAGGAGACAATTTAAGAGATCAAACCCAAGGAATACTCCACTTACCACTGATCTGCTTGGGGAAAGGGGCAAAGATTGCACACTAGAATGAGTTATTGAACAAATTCAAAATCAAATAGAAGATGCAGGTATAGATTCAAACATAACAGAAGATGAAATCAACATGTCTAGACAATGTGAAAGAAAGGTACAGTTGGAATTTTACAAAATGTTGTTTCCTTATAGATTTGACACTATTAACTATTTTAATATTCGTCATTATATTTGTTTTCACTAAAATAAATGGTCTTTCAAAGGTGAGGAAATATCCAATAATGTGGGCATATGGTTGAAATTATCATGTAGAAAGTGTAGATGTAAAGAGATGATCTTTCTATTGTGACATCATGGTTGACTTCAAGCAATCGAGTTGATCAAGCTCAAAAGATAAGAATATAATTGAAGGGAATCTACAATATGTTGGGAAAATACAAGAAATTGTTGAGTTGGATTACCGCTCTTTTAAATGTTATATTTTTAAGTGTAGATGGTATGAAGTATTTGAGAGGACACGAAGACATGATACCCATAGTGGATTGTTTTCTATAGATTCCTCATGTTTCCTACCGGAGGATAAGGAGCCTTATGTTCTACCAATTCATTGTGAGTAGGTATTTCTTTAACTCAAACAAGAAGAGGTAGTGATCATTAATCTATTAATTCATAGTTTATTGTGAATATATACATGTGTTCATTAATAAATAAAATTGTTATACCATACATCTAATATATGTATGTCATTCATGTGCAAGTATTTTTCTATGAAGATATTTTGGACCCAAAATGGATATTTGTCATATATTATGATCCAAGATTAAGACATGTATTTGACTATGCATTAGTAGATACTGAGCAAAACAATGATGGCCAACAAAATGAGAGAGAGGGACTAGAGAACCTCGAAGAAATTGACATCCACGATGATGTTGAAGATGATTATGTTCAAGAACAAGAAGACAACAATCTATAGTTGGATGATGTTATGGAAGACAATAATATGGATGGTATACAAAATGATGATCCAAATACATCTGGTAACAATATAGATGGTCTACAGTCAAATTTCAATGATGATGAAGATGATGGAGGTCAAGATGCGGATGATGATAATATTAAATACTTGAAAGAACATATGAACATTGACAATGATACACTCGATGACATTGTAGCAGACAATAAAGTTAATGACCAAGACTTCTAAATTTTCATAATTATTTGCAATCCATGTTTAAAAAATGATGATTAAATTGTTGGCAATAATGTTAATTAAATGGATTGTTCAATTGTTGATAAATTACCTATTACAATATCCTTAAATTGTTCAATCTTTGGTATGAATTGTTGGCAATAATGTTAATTAAATGGATTGATTGATGTTCTTCATAACTTGTTAATGATTAATCCTTATGTGATGGAAATATTAAGTGATATAGGTCAAAGGATAATCTCATCAAGTTCCTTAAATAGTGGGCATTACCTTGTTTCACCAATGTCAATTTACTTTCAAGTTTGCTGGTGACTTCAAAACAGATCAAGGAGATTATGCAATTTTGTCAATTAAATCATCCACTTCACTTAACCCAATTTGAGGCAAGTTATCCTAATGATCTTTCCATCTTTTATCAAGCAAATCTCTGACATCCATCACAAATTTTTCATACCAGCATCCAACACAATTACTCGGTCCAATATCATGTTGAAACTGAGAATGCTGACATCTCCACCCTTCTTCAAAAAATCCATAACTTGGAATACTGTTTGCCTGAATTCCATCTTCCATGTGTCAAGACTTTTGATTTTCTCTTCTTCTATCAGTATGAAAGGAATAAATTTATGATTGAATGTAGTAAAAGATTCAACCTTTGCTTGCATCTTCTGGCTTTCCCCATTCACATACTGGTATTCATCAATGATCATTTTGACTATTTTCTCAGTGGGCTTCAAAGTTGTAGGGGCATCAAGATTCCTTTGCACTACTAAGCACATCGTAACCAAATTGTGATGATAGGGTTGCATTTTTTAAACAACAAATCCAAAATAGAAAATTTTATCTTGAATTGCTCAATGGCCTGAGATAAAGAAGAGTAGCAATCATGCACACTCCCAAGCTTATCCACAACCAATTTTACTCTATGCTCCAAAATTTTATCAAAAATTTCAAAAACTTTCATCTTTGCTTCATTCCTTGTCATTTCATTTTGTTTATTCAAACTTTCAATTTCCTTTTCAAATTTCAATCTTGTTGCATTAAATTCTTTAGTAGACATTGTGACATCACTGGCTATTTGTGGCACAGGGGGCTGATAAGGTACAATGGCTTGACCTTGAGAAGAATTCATAGCCTACAATTATTTCTTTAATTTCACATTTTCAAAATACAATTTGTTTACTTCATCATTCTTTACTTTCTGAGTTTTCTCATAATCTGTTAGCCTTTGTTCTAACCTCTTCACAATAGCATGAGTAAACATAGTACTATGAACATTGAGAGAAGCTGCTTTTGTTGCTAATGTATCATGTAAAGTCTTTACCATAGCTGTACTCCTCATTTATTGAACAATATCAAGCAATCTTGGTTTTCTTGTATTCTTTTGAGTAGTCCAGATTGCAAGGGTCTCTGTCTTTGGATTAAAACCACATCCACTTATGCCATCTTTGTAATCAAATTCTGAAATAAGTTGTGGATCATCCTAACTTCTAACTTGGTCAAGTAAAAATACCTTTTTCAATTCAAGGCCAGGGATGATGAGCATATTACTTTTCAACACCATTTGTCTTGCCTCCTCTAGACTCACATCAATTTCATCTACTTTCAATTCTTTGAAAGTTTGTGTAATGATTTGATCATGTTGTGTTTCATCAGCACCCATTTTATTTATTGCAACTTTTTCATTATATTCTTTCATTTTCATTTTCA
Organism: Cunninghamia lanceolata; assembly: GCA_027924645.1. NCBI lineage: Eukaryota > Viridiplantae > Streptophyta > Pinopsida > Cupressales > Cupressaceae > Cunninghamia > Cunninghamia lanceolata. The sequence goes on along the minus strand of BSBN01001709.1, from coordinate 4,430,031 downwards.
GCCGGATGTACTTCTGTTTATCACCCAACCGTAAATGTTATGAATGACCATCACGGGACGGCAAGGGTGAAAACCAATTACATTCTCCTCTTACCACTCTACCGCAGGCCTCGGTTGAAACCCTTGCAGGGATGCGGTAAGTGTTATTACCGCAATGCCGCCAATTACTTTTTAAACCTCCATAGGACTGCGAGAAGAGACTAACACTCCTAAGCATGAGATGAACACCACGAAGCTGCAAGTGTCAGGTGAACTATCCACGGGGTAGCAGTAGATTCTTCATATCAATCACTTCCTACTGCCAAGCTGCAAACTATTCTTTTATGCTTTGTAGGAATGCGGTATGTGCCATTATTCATTCATCTTGTTCTTGTATAACCGCAAAAGATAATCAATTAACCTACAGGATAGCGGTAATAAACAAAAATACTCATATAGTAAAAAATAGTCAAGATTATTTCACAATGGCCATGATATATATGTATTTATTTAGTTGTGGGGGAATGTTGGGGGTGATTGATTTAATTAAATAAATGTGGATTTATTTAATTAAGGATGAGACTTTAGAGGAAGGGTTAATATTTAATTAATGTCAAAAGAATGGTTAGATTTATTAATTAAATAGCGTGACTTATTAAACTGATAGTAGGAGGAATGATCAAAGTGGTTAATTAAATAAATACAATTTATTTAATTAACATTGTAAGAGGAGATGTGGGATAGATCTGGTGTGATGTTAGGCCATGGTAAGATTTAGGTGTCTACATTTCTAACAATTCATTAGTTTTTAGGTCGATGAATAATGATCACAATTTATCTTTGGTAATTTTTTCCTTCACCATATCATGAGACAATTTTGAGGAACAAAGTTGATGACAAATTTCTCTATGGGTTGCCCATGTATTTATTTTCCTTCACTATTATGATAGATTGAATTAGGAATAAGAGAGCATCAAACAAGGATCAAATTAATGAGTGCAATCATGATTATGTTATTGGATTTCAAACTTTGTCAACAAAGATACACTATCAAATTCTTAATGATGATTTTGATACATTATCAAATTCTTAAGTCTAATGCACTTAAATATTGATCTCATCCTTCAAAATTTCAATAGGAAAATTTAGTTTTCAAAAGGGTGAAAATAAGCAAGAAAATCAACAAAATGCTCACCATGTTGTTAATTTTTAGTCAACTTTAGATGTTATTTCATCTAACTCACAAGGCGAACTAGTGAAGGACAATCCTATATTATCTATTAATGTAATTAATAAGATCATAGAATACATAAAGGAAAATAGATATGTAAACCAAAACACATTCAAATATAGAAGGGTTCTAACATATATGTCACTTCTATTCAAAATGAACAAAGGAAATATACATAGAGGTAAGATGAAAATTTGTTATATATACCTTGCTTTTACTCTACAAAATGTACAAAGTAGGCATTTGTTCAAGAATACCATCAATTATTCTACATGTAGATGTTGACAAATGTCCAACATATTATATGGTGTATTTCTTATATGGATGGGATGAGAACAAATGTACTCAAACTTGTATGGTCATGCCAACTAGTAGATCATTGTGGCATATTGTGCTGTACATGGTGTTGGTTCTCAAATATGCAGGCTTCAAGCCACAAGAGGTTACCAGACTCTTGATACATTTTTGGTCAACAAGACAGGGTTTGTGTGATAGGATCCCCTTCTCTTTTGGCTATGCCAGACCTAGGTGGGTATACCTATGTAAATGAGGTAGACTTAAATGGTGTGTTTCCTAATCTAGCAATCTATCCACAATGGCAATTAGAAATGGAAAGATATAGTTCTAATTTAGTATAAATTGTATAAGCAATATCAAGGTAAATCCTATGTTTAATTGATAGAAAGTTTTAAGTAAAATGAAATGGGTGAGACCACTGCCTTGTTGGGTAAATGTAGTCAAATGAAAATATGAGATGAGTGGCTTATACTTGGTAGTAATTCTAACTATTTGGCACACTAATATTGGTTAATAACTTGTATAAATGTGAAAGGACATAATTGACAAACTCTTCTTAATAATCCAACTGACACAACTAGGCTACTTGTAATTTATCAAAAGGATTTTAAATCCCTACTTAAAGGAACCAATTGAATAAACCAAACAAGAACAATAGATGATATCAACTTGGAGACAGAATGCCAACCCTAATTAAGTGGTTCTTCTTACTGATCCAATTAATACTCCCAGATTACTATGATTGACTAAAAGGATTTAATTCCTTTGAAGAAACCAATTAATCATATCACACAAATACAACAAATGTGCATTGATAAACTGAGTATATACTTGATATATCAATTTTAATAATAAGGAAGCACTAAAATGGAGACAACCAAATAACTGAATAACTTCAATAAAAAATTGATACCAATATGGTGCCACAGAATTAGATATTTTCCATTAACTTCTTCAAAATTATGCTTGCAATATGGTCTTTGAGTTTGTAAATATTATGGAACTTTTCTACTATCTACCACTACTCCCTTCTCCCCCTCTTTTTATCAGGTCTTGGTCTCTCTTTTTATAGGAGAGGCAAACAAGCTTCAAACCCATTACAACAGAAAAGACATAACTGTTCATAACTATTAAGAAAACACTTTTAAACTAAAAAGTTTTAAGAAAATATTTTTAATTAGAAAGACCAATCCATTATTCACCAAATAGAAACTCGTGACCACTCAAGGCCTAAGCAAGGCATTCTATTTTCTGATGTGGTATCTCCTCTTCACATTTAATCTTCTTTAGAACCCAAATATGTTTCATGTCATTGTCCAAGAGGTTATTGATGTCCACCACAAACTTTGTGTATCCATTGTCCAACATGACAATTCCATCGAGTAGAGTATGAAACTTAGTGATACATTTTTGGTCAACAAGACAGGGTTTGTGTGATAGGACCCCCTTCTCTTTTGGCTCTGCCAGACCTAAGTGGGTATACCTATGTAAATGAGGCAGACTTAAACTATGTGTTTCCTAATCTAGAAAAAATATATTTCTAATTTGGTATAAATTGTATAAGCAATATCAAGGTAAATCCTATGTTTAATTGATAGAAAATTTTAAGTAAAATGAAATGCGTGAGACTAGTGCCTTGTTGGGTAAATGGAGTCAAATGAAAATCTGAGATGAGTGGCTTATATTTGGTAGTAATTCTAACTATTTGGCACAATAATATTGGTTAATAAATTGTATCAAAGTGCAAGGAAATAATTGACAGACTCTTCTTAATAATCCAACTGACACAACTAGGTTACTTGTAATTTATCAAAAGGATTTTTAATCCCTACTTGAAGGAACCAATTGAATAAATGAAACAAGAACAATAGATGATATCAACTTGGAGACAGAATTCCAACCCTAATTATGTGGTTCTTCTTACTGATCCAATTAATACTCCCATATTACTTTGATTGACTAGAAGGATTTAATTCCTTTGAGGAAACCAATTAATCATATCACACAAATACAACAAATGTGCATTGATAAACTATGTATATATTTGATATATCAATTGTAATAATAAGGAAGCACCTAAATGGAGACAACCAAATAATTGAATAATTTCAACAAACAATTGATACCAATATGGCACCACAGAATCAAAAAATTTCCATTAACTTCTTCAAAATTATGCTTGCAACATGGTCTTTGAGTTTTCTAAATATTATGGAGCTTTTCTACTATTTACTACTACTACTACCTTCTCCTCTCTCTCCTTTTTTCTTATCAGGTCTTGGTCTCTCTTTTTATAGAAGAGGCAAACAAGCTTCAGACCCATTACAATAGAAAGGACATAACTGTTCATAACTATTAAGAAAACACTTTTAAACTAACAAGATTTAAGAAAATATTTTTAATTAGAAAGACCAATCCATTATTTACTGAATAGAAACTCATGACCAACCAAGGCCTAAGAAAGGCATTCTATTTTTTGATGCGGTATCTCCTCTTCACATTCAATCCTCTTCAAGACCCAAATATGTTTCATGCCATTCAGTTATTTTTGGATCGCTAGGACACTCAAATTCTTGTGCAGCTGCAAAGCTTATAAGATGGCTTTTCCATCTGTTGTCTAAGAAGTTCCTGATGTCCACCACAAACTTTGTGTATCCATTGTCCAACATGATAATTCCATCGAGCAAAGTATGGAACTCAGTGAGTTTAATTTCCCCATCATTCTATACATGTGCCAAACATTTAGGAATCATCTGATCAAACTCTTCTCTCCATTGATCTACACCCTTCATTTGGTTACCATCTTTGAGGGTTGATGGGTTGAAATGGCATTTGATGGAGTCAAATGTACTCCTCTTACCTTCCACTTTCTTTTTTGTATCTACCAAATACTAATACTCCTCAATTATGCTTTTCACCATTTCTCGTGTAGGCTTGAGCCTTGATGGGGCATCCAGATCTCTATGTGTGGATTTGAATAAAGTAGTTAGTATGTGGAAGGTAGGTTGCCATCTCTTTTGAAGCTTTTCAAGAATGGAAGAATTCATGTTTATCTGTTCTAGAGCTTTGATCAAATTGCTGAATTGTTCATGTACCCCATTTATTTTGTCTTTCAATATATCAACTCTGTGCTTTAATATCCTACTCAGGATCTCTATGATGTGATTTTTGACATCTTCCTCATTATTCTTTTTCATCTTATCAATTTCCTCTTTCTTTTGTTGGATTTGGGGATCCTCTGTATGGACTGGTGGGTGATAGACAATTAATTAATCTCTCCTTACTATGGTGGCTTGTTGCAACTATTGTTTCAGCTTTCTATTCTCAATGAACAATATTTTTGCCTTATCATTAGATAGCTTTAACCTTTTCTCATATTCATTAATTTTCTTTTCCATGTTTTCTACCACATCTCTAGTGAACATTGTAGAGTGCATGGTTATGGTGGCAGCTTTAGTAGGAGTTGTGTCTCTCATAGTTCTAATCATGGATGACCCCCTCATTTCTTGTACTACATCAAGGAGCCAAGGCTTCCTTGTGTTCTTCTACTTTGTCCATAGGGCAAGTGTTTGGGTAGTAGGGTTATACCCTACTCCTAAGACACCTTCCTTTGAATCAAATTCTGCAACTAACATGGGGTCATCTTGTGCTCTGATCTGATCTAAAAGAAACATTTTGGACAACTCCATCCTTGGTATAATCAACATATCACTTTTCAACACCAGTTATCTCGCCTCATAGGGAGTGAAATTAATATTATCAATATTCAATTCTGCAAATGTTTGAGCCTAGATCTCAGCCTATTTTGACTCATCATCTCCTATAAGATTAATCTTCAACTTTTCATCAAATTGTTTCATTTTCATTTTGATCTAGAAATATTTGAATTCATTGCTATGTATAAAATTATCATCCTCTATGAATCTCAGAGAGGCCACTACCCTCTCATCCTCTTGAATCTCATCAGTTCCCTCCTCTAACAACCTAACCTTTGGATCATGAGGCTTTTGACTTTTTTGTTGTTTTGCTACCTCTTTCAATTTAATCAAGGCCAAGACTGCTTCTTGTTCTTCATCATCACTTAAATCATATTCCACTAATGGCTCCATCTTCTACTTTTTGTCTTGTGGCTCATGAGTGGGAGATGGAGTGGATGGACGTGTAGGTGATGGGAGTGATATCTAAGATGTGGATGTTTAATGTGGTGGTTGGTGGGGTGTGGGCAATGGAATGAGTCCCTCATCTTGGGCCATTTTGTATAATTCATTAAATTTACTCAAAATCATTTGCATTCTTTTTAGAAGGTTGGGTTCATCTACAAAAAAGCCTTTGAAGCTTCTATCTTTTTCCTTCTTCTAATTTTCCCACCTCATCATTGTATTCCACCTTTTTATGCCCTGCATTACATCAGCAAAATACACCAAATTCCTTATGACATCCTCTCTAAAATCAAATTCATGTGAAATAGCCTTCTTTGTCAATAGGGTTCTTCTGATCATATTGATGTGACCCTCTGGGTCACATGCTCTTTCTGTTCTAGGTTTGAGGGAGTAACTGACCCTTATAAACCTCTGCACTTCTTCAAGCATATCTGACCCAATGGCTAGCTCTTCAAACATAGTCAAGTCAGGCAAAAATGTGCCTTTCCTTTGATTTCTCGTCAAGTCATGTTCCATCTAGAGCATCTACCACATAAACTCTAGGAAACACACTCTTACAAGTACAAACTTAGATAAAATGTGTGGTGCTTCGTTGCACCCATATACTTTGATAATAGTGTGTTGTGGCCTAAGGAACCAATCAACATAATTATGAGTATAGCCTTGGTCTAGCCCATACTGCATAGGCCTCATTACCTTCATCAATGACTTAGGCATTCTTGGTGATGGGTAACCAAGAGCAGCAATCAATTTGATAACAGAATCATCTCAAAACACTACAAAATCACTTTTTGTACACCTGTTATCCCAAATGTAGCACTAGTTTTGCACAGGGAGTCTAACTCCTCTTTCTTGTGTACACAATTGCATCCTTGTAGTCCACTTCATTTCATTCTGATATAATTAAGTGACACAATAAAGAATATTTTTTGAAAGTAATAGGGGCCTTGGATTCCCTAACTTGTAGCAAACCTTCATGTATTTGTTCTTCAATCACAGATACAAAATCAAATTCTACATTTGACTCAGAATTTTAAATTATCACAGCCATTCTCATCAACCCTATTTGCATTTGCTCCTCTGCATCTATCACCAAAACTTGACACAACGCATAATAGGTATTCTTCAAATAAACTTAGAATTCAGAAACTTGGAAAGGTTCCATTTTGGAAGAAGGAATAGAGAGCCTTTTGTTATCATCACCCCTCTTCATGTGTAAAGGGAGCTTATCACTTCGATATGTTCTCCTCAACCTCTTATATTCTTTCTCAAGTTTCATTAAGTTCACCTCTGTTACAACCTATTTATTGAGGTTGAAACATTTGATAATGGCATCTCTATTGATATCCACTAAGCACTTACCATTTGGAAGCCTCACAGTTTTGGTTGGGGTATGGTAGTTGTGGGCAAGTGATTTAATCAGCTCAATGTCAATGAAAATGTTAGGAACAATTAATTTAGCTAGATCTAGGGCCCATGGGTTTGATGCTAGTTCCTAGTCATTCCTTTTTAGATAAAAGTACCAATAGAGATTCTATCCCAACAGAGGTATATAGGGGTCCCTACAGCCTTGAGCTAAGTCTCTAAAAACCTTTTTAGAACATTTTTCAATTGAGCCAAGCAATAATGAAAGCAGAGGGGATTACAATGAAGACTTACTAGTTTTGGCTCCATTCTTCTTAGCTCCTACCTCAGTCTTTTTAGGTGCCATTTTTTATGAAATTCACAAGAACTGATTAGCAGAGCTTACTTAGAAAAATTACCTTGAAGAATTCTCTTTACTCTCGCAATTTGAGCTCCTATGTAATTTGTCTTTAGCTACTATGAGAGAAATCTTAATTTGTTTCGTGTATTTTCAAGACCAAGGCACATTTACTTCTAGCTCATAAATTCACATGATCCAAATCTTCATGTTGAGCTTAAATCTTCATATTTTGATGTTGATGTGATTGGTATGCTTTAAATAACCCAACAGCTTGATTACCGCACTATCGTAGGTTAGGTTTTGTCCCCCCAAGGTATAGCAATTTAGTGCATAGTGTATAGTATTAACTCTTTGTATTGTCATACCACAAGTTGTTTGAGAATGTTTTGTGTTAAGGAGGTATGATATGGGTATTATGAAGGCTAGCCACTGTGATAGTAGTATCATGGTAAAAGGTAAAGATGACTTTATGAATGGTAATAACATGATTTATTATGGAAAAATAAGAGCAGGAGTCATGGATACACAAATAAAACACTCAAAACTTTTATGAAAATTCTGGTTCCAACACGTGGACATCATGACCATGTGTTAGATGCATACCATGCCAATTATATGATCATTTTTTGTAGTACAAATTTGATTAGGTGGCACACATGTATGGAAGCATAACATGTGGTTGTTGATGTTCCATGTGTCTAACTAGCCACCAACATGTGTAGCAATGTGTATAGCCACACTATCTAGATCCTTGAAGATCTATAAACCCTAAATAATGCCCCTAATAACCCTAACCCCTAACCCCTAAACCATAAACCCTAAATAATGCCCCTTATAAGCCCTAACTTGGCCCTGACCCGCCATAAACCCTAAACCCCTAAATCCTAAACCGTAAACCCCTAAACCCTAAACAATACTAAACTAAAGCAACCCTAAAACTCTATCTCCCTATCTAGCCCTATCTCTATCATTCCTCTACCTCTCAATATCTCTCCCTATGTCTCTGGCCATGTCTGTCACTCTCTATATCTCCCTATTGGTCCTCTCTTTCTAAACACTAAACCTTAAACCTCTAAACCTTAACCCCTGAACCATAAACCCTAAAGTACCCTAAACCCTAGTAAACTCTAAACCCTAAACTTGAGCAATACTAAACTTGTAAATGCTAAATAATGCCCCTAAACCTTGACTGCTAACCCCAAGCAACTCTCTGTCTCTGTCTTTATCTCTCTCTAACTTATATATTCTCTACCAGCTCCTAGCTAGTTAAATCCTTTTCCTAGCTTTCCTAGTTTTCCTTTTCCATTCCAATATCTCTTTAGATCCATGCACCAATTTTTTCCCTATTTTAATATTTTCCACCTCTCCTCTCATCATTTAATTTTCCCATCCAATTAAATTTAGTTTTATCATCTTGTTTCCATTTCATCCAACTGCCAATTTATATCCTCATCCCTATTTTCATGTCCTAGTTTTCTTGTTTCCATTTGCTTTGTTGATAAGGGAGATAGATAGAGACAAAGACGAAGCGAGAGAGAGAGAGTCCTATTTTCCATTCTTGTTCATTAATGATATATAAAGGAATGATAAGGGGCTAAGAGAGGCAAGAGATAGAGATATAGGGAGAGATAGTTATCTTGAGAGATATAGAGAGGAGATAGATCATAGGGAGAGATAGAGGAGATAGAGGGGACAGATAGGGAGATAGAGAGAAAGGCAAGAGATAGGGAGAGATAGATAGGTACATAGAGTTGAGAGAGAGGAGATAGATTATTGGGAGAGATAGAGGAGATCACAGTCAAGCGAGAGATAGGGAGATAGAGAGTGAGTGAGATGTTTAGAGAGATAGGGAGAGAGATTGAGAGGTAGAGAGATGATAGCTAGAGAGAGGGAGATAAGGGAGAGCTTATAGGGAGATAGAGGTTTAGGGTTTAGAGGTTATGGGTTAGGGGTTAGGGATTAGGGGCATTATTTAGGGTTGAGGGATTTAGAGAGAGAGAGACTTCTTTTGACATGTAACTGTAAACCCTGAATAATGCCCCTAAACCCAAGTACCCCTAAAACTTTACACCTTAAATAATATCCCTAAACCCTAAACCCTAAACCCTAACCCCTAACCCCTAAAACATATATAAACCTAAATAATGCCCCTAATCCCTAACCCATAAACCCTAAACCTAAGAAACCCTAAACTCCTAATTAATCCTAAACCCCAAACCGCTAAACCCAAGCAACCCTAAACCTCTATCTCCCTAGATATCTCTCTATCTCTATTGTTCCTCTACCTCTCAATCTCTCTCCCTATGTCTCTGGCCATGTCCCTCACTCTCCATATATATCCCTATAATCTCTTTTGGCTATGTCTCTGGCCATGTACCTCACTCTCTATATCTCCTAGCTATTGATCCTCTCTCTAAACACTAAACCCTAAACCTCTAAACCCTAACCATAAGCCCTAAATAATACTCCTAAACCTTAACCCCTATGCCCTAAACCCTTATATATCTCCCTATCTCTAATATTGTCCCTCTATCGGCTCTCAATCCTTCTCCCTATCTCTCTATAGGATATATATCTCGCTCACTCTAGTAGTCTATCTCCCTATCTCTCCAGTATGTCTTGGCCTATAATCTCTCTCTCTCTAGCTATCTCCAAACTTGAGAAACCCTAAACCCCAAACCCTTAAACCCTAAATCCAAGCAACTCTAAACCTCTATCTCCCTATTTCTATCATCCCTCTACCTCTCAATCTCTCTCCCTATGTCCCTGGCCATGTGCATGTGCCTCACTTTCTATCTCCCTATCTCTCTCTACAATCTCCTCTATATCTCCCTATCATTCCTCTCTTTATAAACCCTAAACCCTAAACCTCTAAACCTAAACCCCTAACCCGTAAATAATAAACCCTAAACCCTAAATAATTCCCCTAAACCCTAAACCCAATCAGAGACCCTAAACCCCTAAACCCTAAACCTATATCTCCCTATCTCTCCCCTCTCTCCCTATCACCTTTGTCCCTCTACCTCTCAGTCTCTCTCCCTATGTCTTTGGCCATCTCCCTCACTCTCTATCTCCCTATCTCTCCCCTCGGTCTCCTCTATATCTCCCTACTAGTCCTCTATCTCTCTCTAAACCCTAAACCCTAAACCTCTAAACCTTAACCCCTAATCCCAAAACCCTAAACCCTAAACCCTAAATAATACTCCTAAACCCAAGTAACTATAAATTAGGCACTCAATTAGGTGCTAAAATAGGCACTACATCATGTGCTAAATTTAGGTGCTACATAAGGTGCTAAATAAGGTGTTACCGCAGGCACTACAACAGGCGCTAAAATAGGTGTTAAACTAGGCATTAAATGTGGTGCTAAATTAGGTGCTATAGTAGGAGCTAAAGTAGGCGCTAAGTTAGGCACTAATTAAGGTGCTAATTTGTGCCTAATTTAGCATCAAATTGTTCTGGTCAGCGTAAAATAATGCCAAAACAGTGCCATCCTAATAAATAATGCCAATTTTTTCAAAAAAATGGAGAAAAATACATTAAAACAATGGGTGGAAGAAAAAAATGGAGCAAAAAAGGGAGCTAATCATAGGTATTTGTTATAGTGTGGGTTTAAAGACTTTGTATGAAGGTTATTTTCTAATAAGAAGATTCTTGGAAAAGAGGTATGCATCATGGATCTACTACTCCCTAATTGGTGTAGGATCCATTGTGAAAACCATTCCAAACATTCATGTGCCCTATGTTTGAAGGCCATTAAAGAAGTTAGTTCTAGTATCTCATAGTTGTAATATTATGAGTTAGATGATATCATTGCTACTAAAAATTCATATGATTCTGAACATCCATAGATGAAAAAGATTTTTTGGAAAGTGAAATGCCTAAACCATTTGAAAATCAAGTGAAAAGACAATTTTATGAATCCAATTTAGGGAAAAAATATGAAGAAATTAGTTTAGAAAACTTTTGTTTTGACCAAAGAGGGGATATAGAAAAAATTAGGTAGCCACAACTTGAATTTTTTCAATTACAACACAATGCAACACTGGTATAGGAAGATAATTTTCCTAAAGTTCTAGGTAGATTTTGGAACATCTTGCAAGTTGACTTGATTAAGTCTAGTGAATATTTAACTATGCTAATTGAATAAATTAGAAATTTAGATGAAGTCTGTGAAGATAGAACTCTAGAAGAGTTGATACTTGACAAAGAATTTTACCAAAAAGTGTGCTCAATTTACAAGTACCTAATTAGAATCCTACCAATACGAACAAAATCCTCCATGATTATCAAATATAAATTCTTAGATTTGATGGTTCAAAATATAAGCAAGGTAGTGGGGTTGGGATTGAATTGGTAAGTCCTAAAGGCAAAGATTTTAGCTTCATATAGATTGTAGTTCAATTGCACCAATAACATGGATGAATATAAAGCTATGATAAAAAGGTTATTATTTTCTCATAAGAAGGGTGTTGTATGCTTACAAGTACAAGGAGATTTAGAGTTAGTGATCAAATAGATAAGAAATCAATATGCATGTCATGACAAAAGGTTAGTTGCTTATAAGAATAGAGTTTGGAGTCTAATTAAAGGTTTTGATGCATTTGACATTAAGTTAATCCATAGAAGAAAAAACCATATTTCAGATGCATTAACTATAGAAGCATGTACCCTAGAACCTATGACTTAATCAAGGTTGAAAATGTTTTCAATAGAATTAGTATCTACCCCAATAGTTCTTGACAACATATAAAGAATTTCTAGGTGTTTGAATATGAAAAACACATTCTTGAATCCATCACTAACATCAATGTGTTTGAAAATTAGAAAATTGATGAATTGGATAGAGACCCTTTTGAGGAGGATGATGAAGGGGTTATCAATATAAAAATAAATAGTATCACAAAGGGGATGGTAGATTTAGAAAGGTTTTTAAAATTAGATCCCTATGCAAAATAGAGAATACATTCTAACTCAAAAGGAGGAAAATATGAGGCTTATAATCTAGGAGATGATAATCAAGTGAAAAAAATCTTCATACGTAAAACATGTACTCAATATGGGTGGCTAACTTGATAACAGTAAGAAAGAAGGATGGTGAGATTAGGCTCTAGGTGGACTTCAAAAATTTGAATACAACATCCGAAAAGGATAATTATCCTTTGCCCTCTCTAGATGAGGTATTTCAAATCATTAATGGGTCATAGATGATGTTTTTTCTATATGTATACTTTAGTTATAATCAGGTGCTTGTCAAGTATGAGGATAGAATGAAAACTGCCTTTACAATAAAGTGGGGGAGTTTTTCTTATAGAAGGATGCCTTTTGGTTTAATTAACATAGGTGTTACTTTTTAGAGAGATATGGACATCAATTTCAAATATTTGGTAGGAAAATGTATTATTATTTATATGGATGATCTGACAGTCTTTTCCAAGAATAGAAGGGATCATGCAACTGATTTGAGAAATATTATTGAAAGGTGTAGACAATATGACATTTTTTTTAATCCTAAGAAGTGTATTTTGTAGTAATTGAAGGAAAGTTACTAGGACATGTCATTTTAGAAAGAGGTATTTCTACAGATCTTGAAAGATTAGAGGCAACTTTGAATTTATTGATGCTTGGGAGTAAAATGGAGTTGAAATCTTTCTTTGGAAAAACTAATTTCATTAGAAAGTTCATTACTAGTTTTTTCAAGATAGGTAAACTGTTAAATGCTATGTTAAAGAAAAATGTGGAGTAATGAAACTAAGAAGACTTTTTCTTAAATTAAACAATCTATTTCTAAAGCTTGTATTTTGATCAATTCAAATTATATATCATTTCTATATCTATTCCTTCACATCTAAACATTCTTGTGTAGTTGTTTTGACACAGAAAAAGAGGTTGGAGATGAGAGGCCCATAGCCTTCATGAGATCTCCCTTTAAAAATTAAAAAGTTAGATACCCTTACATTCAAAAGCAATCTTTCATATTAGTAAATGCAGACAAGAAATTCAGACATTACATCTTGTGAAGTAAACCTTTTTCCATTGTTCTTGATTAGGCTATTCAATCATTAATAATGTAAAGTGAATTGGGAGAAAGAAGAGGGAAATGGATGGCCATCCTACAAGAGTTTGATCTAGAAATTTAGCCAATGAAGCCTATTAGAGGATAGGGACTTTTGTACTCTGTGGCTCATTTAGATCCACATATCATTTGTTAGCAATACATAGTTGATGCTATCACAAAAGATGATTGGTATAGAGATATTGTATACTTCCTATTGAACAATAAATGCCCAAAAAATTTAAATTCCACACAAAGAAGGGCATTGAGGTTGAAAAGTGCCAATTATATGATTAAAGCAGGATCTTTGTATAGAAATGTTTTTGAAGGGATTTATTTGAGATGTCTGGATAAGCTTGAAGAAAAATAGGTCATGTGTGAATTTTATGGTATGGTACTAGACATGGTTCCAGAGATGCTATTGCACCTCAGATTCTTAGAGAAAGTTGTTACTAGCCTCATATACTTAGATATATGCATCAACATGTTAGAAAGTGTCTTATTTGTCAAGCTACTACTTCTCAAGAAAGGAATCTTGCAATGCTACTATATCCAGTCTATGAAGTGAGGCCACTTGCCCAATGGACCCTGGATTTTATTGGTATCATTAACCCAAATTCTTCTACATGACATAAATTAAAATTGACAACTAACTATTGCACATGTTGGATGGAAGCTCAATCATGCAAGAATTGTACCATGGAGGTTGTTATTAAATTCTTGGAGGAATACATTATCATACGATTTGGAATGCCCTTGTCTCTAGTATGTGACAATGGTCCCTCTTTTTCCTCTACATAGTTAATGTAATGGTCATTTGCACATAAGATGATTTTAAAATTTTCTTCTAATTATTATCCTCAAGGTAATGGAGTTGTTGAATATACTGATAAGATTTTCTTGAGGTTATTAAGAAATTGTTAGAAAAAAACCCAAGGACTAGCATACCTAATTAACATTTGCCTTATGGGTAGACAAAACTAGAGTTAAGGCTTCCCTAGGAACTTCACCTTACTAGTTGGTCTATGGATTGAATACTATTTTTCCTATCAACCTACATATTTCCATCCTAAATTTTATGAAGAATCATCCCAAGGATGAGGAAAAAATTGAAGCTCGGCTTTTGATTCTTGAAGAAAAGAGAGATGCTTGCCTGCAACACTTTGTTAACCATCAAGAAATATTCAAAAGGTGGTTTGATAAGAGAGCTAACGTAAAAGACTTTAGAATATCAAACCTAGTTATTTTATGGGACAAAGCCAAAGAGAAAAAGGGAGACCATCAAAAGTTTGAGAGACTTTGGCTAGGTCCTTACCAAGTCTCTAAGATTTTGGGAGATAATACTTTTAGGATCATCTCATTAACTAGAGATCCTATTCCATTGCCTATCAATGGACATTATCTTAAACATTACTTTGGTCATTAATGACTACATGCAAAACCATGTATTATAGTTAGAATAGGATCTGTTCTCTTTCTTAATTATTTGTTCATTAAGTGGTTTAGTCACTTTTTAAATCTATTGTTCTTTATTTTGTTTTCCCTTATCCTTTTTGTGGGTCTTCCTTATTGGGTGAGTAGAAAGTTGGGTTTGTATGTAGATAATAAAAAAAGTTGTCTTTGCTAAGAATGTGCTACTAAGTATTTTCTGATATCTAGTTGTTGGGAATTAAGGTGTCTCAACATTGGTAATTCCTTACATTTATTATTTGTAATGTATTTATTTATTTATCCTATGTTGTAATTTTCTTGCACATCCTATTTTGTCATTTAGTGTGAAGTGGCACGGTGAGTTGTCACTCCACTTGTAAGATGACTAGGATGGTCAACTCACTTCATGTGGAGATAGGCGTCCCCCTTGTGTGGTAGAGGTTTTCTACAGTGTGTTAGCATCTTGACTAGTGTGTAAGTGAATCTTGACTGAAATGGTTATGATAGATTCCTATGACAGAATCTATAATGCATAAGAGTCCAAAATGGAATGTTCTATGATAGGTGAAGACATGTATCACAAGGCAACTTGGAAGAAGGCATCTTTGGGCACCCCAAGGAGGGAATATGTTATTTTTAGCCTGTGTATGATAGATTCTCTTACAACTGTAAGATATGACAGTTATGATAGATTCTATGACAGTCGTAAGAGTATATGTCATAGCCCAACTTGGGAATAGGCAACTTCTTTAGGAGGGGTGATATGACAAGTGTCATGAACACCCTGCAGTGTTGGACAAGTGTCCCTAGGCATGTATTTTAGGCCATGAGGCCATGTTGGACGCCCATCTCAAGGTAGTCTCATTTTTGCCTTGTAACTTCTTTATAAACAGGTGCTTTGAGAGGAGTTTTATGTGATTGACAGGTACTATTATGCTACTGGATTGTCTCCAGATACGAGTGTCGAAGACTCTTGAGAGCTTGCATTGTAAGTGTATTGTAAACCATTACAGTTTTGATAATACATTGTGTAGGTTTTGGAGTGTGGGGTTTTTCACCTGATAAGGGTTTTCCCCACATTATATCTTGTCTCTCTCTTCTTCTATCTTACATTCTTGTGTTGTGTATTGCTACAATATCTCCATTGTTGTGTTAAACATTCTATAATTGTAAAGTTTAAAAAGAATTTGCACTCATCTCTCCTCATTAGATTAGTGTAGGAAGTGATTTCCACACACCTAGCTTTCTTTTACTTGGTATTAGAGCTTGATAACCTTTGGTCCTAGTTGTTGGGTAGGGGTTTTTTGAGCTAATCTTAGGTTGAGTGGGAGCTTTGTACAAAATATTCTATAATCTTGTTGCAAGAAGGAAATGGTAGACACATTCAGAAGATTAGAAGTGGAGAAATTCATTGGCACAAATTTTGAGTTATGTAAAATTAAGATGGAAGACATGCTTGTTGATCAATACCTATGGGAAATCGTATCTCATGTAAAAACAACCACAATGGCACAAGATGATTGGGATCTCAAAGATCAAAAGGCTAAGGGTCTCATAAGACTCAGTCTAGCCGACTCTATCCTATTAAATGTCCATGAGGAGAAGACCACAGAAGACCTTCGGAAGAAGCTTGGAGATGTTTATCAGGCCAAATCCCTAGTGAACAAGCTTTTTCTAAGAAAGAAGTTGTATTCTTTGAGGATGGAGGATGGAGGCTCTGTTGCAGATCACCTAAATTCTTTCAACATGTTAGTTGCACAATAGATATCCATTGGTGTGAAGATGGAGGAGGAGGATCATTATATGAACTTGCTTTATTCTTTTTCAGACTCGTGGGATCATCTTGTTATGGCTATTGGGAGCACCACATCCATTTTTAAAATGGATGAAGTGGTATCTTTGCTATTATTTGAAGAGATGTAGAGAAAGTCTTCTGAGGCAACCAAAGAGGCTCTTGCAGTTTGTGGAAGACCCAAGGAGAAAGGGAAAAAGAAGGACAAGAAAGCTGAGAAGGGTAGATCCAAATCCTGTGGGAGATCCAAATCTCTTGGAAAGTCCAAGGCTCTCTGTTGGAACTGTGGAAAAACTGGGCATTTATGAAAGGAATGCAAAGAGGAAAAGAAAAAGAAGAAGAGGAATACCCCAGATTCAGATTCTGACAAGTCACAAGATGATGGTGATGCCTTCATTGTAGTCTTGGTCACCCATGCATTTGATGATGTGTGGTTGATAGATTCTAGTGCATCATTCCACCTGACCTCACATTGAAGCTTGTTCATGAAGTATGAAGAGTATGATGGTGGAACAATGTACCTGGGTGATGATTCTCATACGAAGATTGTTGGTCATGGAAGAGTCTCAATCCAATTCCCTGATGGATGAGTGAAGGGGATCACTAGGGTTATACACATCCCAGGCTTAGCATGAAACCTACTTTCTATAAGTATGTTGAATGATGCAGGTGTGTAGGTTGTCTTTTTGAAGGATAGATGCAAGATGACTAAAGGATCTATGGTGCTTCTGAAGGGTACTCGGAGAAGTACTCTATTTTAGCTGGAGGCATGCACTTCATAGTGCAATAGTTCTTTTGACTTGAAGAAAAGAGCTTCAGTCACTTCATCCCCACCATTTGAACAAGTAGTGAAGAAATCTGTTGTAACAAATTCTGATGGTAGTGCATCTTGTGTACCCAAGGGTGCTCATGCTTTGGAAGTTAAGCTTCCTGCTGAAAAGACAATGTTATGGCATATGAGATTTGGCCACATTAGTGAGAAGGGTCTTAGAACCCTAAAAAATAAAAACCTCATTGAGGGGTTAAATGATTGTAATCTCGAGTTTGAATTTTGAGAACATTTTATATATGGAAAGAAAAACCATGTTTAGTTTTACTCTAGTTCTCACAAGTCTTCTAGTGTTGTTGTTCTCAAAATCAGCTACCCTCGTTTTTGTAGACAACCCCCACGAAACTTGTCCATTTTGTGAATCTACACTCTTCTGTTTCATGAATCTACACCCTAAGCTCAAGAATCGAGACAAGATTCTCTTGATCTTGCGCAAAGTTGTTTGGCATTCTAGATTGGTTTATGACATCCATTTGAATTGGTTTCTCGATATGCATGAAGATCATTCAAATTGTAAATTGTAAACATGTTAATTTAGGTCATTTTTTTAGAAGTTAGTAAGTTTTTGAGTCTTGATATGCAAGAGCGGCGAAAAATGCACTCCTGCATATCTCCTTTTGGCTTATTTTTCTTATACGTGTACAAGCGGCATTTATTGCCGCTTGTGCATATGTTTTTTTATTTCACATGTAAAGGCAACAGATTTCGCTGCCATTACATGTTTTTCTTTATTTTCCTCGCATAAGCGGCAGTTTTTACCACCATCTCATATTTGTTTATCTTTGTGCAAAGTTAGCCGAAACTTTCGCTTGACCAAGATTTCTGGGATCTTAGACGTTGAGTGCCATTAATGGCCACTCGTGCCATGTATTTAAGTTTTTTTTTCAACCTTTTAAGGTGTTATTAAACTAGTGGTTTCTTGTCATTTCTTTCATTTTAAAAAGAAACCATTTAGCCTACTCGCTAATACCATCTTCGACCACTTAATCGCATGCTTTCGAGTTATAACAAATTTCGAGTTGTAGTTGGCGCTTGGGGTTTTTAGTCGATTTTACAGGTAAGGTTCTCTTTTGTTTCCTTTCCCCCATTCTCATGTTTTGTTTGTATATCTTTTAGATTTTTGTTTTACGGTTTTGTGGCATTTTTGTTCTTCATTTTTTTCATTGTTGTTTTTATCTTGTTGTGTGAGGTCCGTTTGTGATGTGTGTCGGACTTGTTTTCACACATACGCCAGAGGTGCCCTAGGTTTACCAATTAGGCCCACAATGTGCAAAGACGGTGAAGATTGCCGCTTAAAAACCTTAAACTTGAGCGAAATGCAAGTGTAAGGGCGGCCAAATTCGCTACCCTTACACTTAAATCCTAAAAGTTTTATCATATGCAGTGTTGGTTATAATCTCTAATCAAACACTTCAAAAACCAAAACTTAGCATCATCTGCATTGGCAGTAGTTTCCGCCACCCCTGCACCAAAACCCTTTAAAAGCACTTCCCTACCGGAGTGACCGATACACCGGCCCAAGCATTCTCTGATGAGGAAACTCATGTCATGCCGGAGCGACTGATACACCCACTCAAGCACTTGAAGTTTTCAAACTCATTCACATGTAATAGCGGTCATATTGACCGCTCGTGCATGTTAAACAAAACTTCCAAAATACATGCAATGGTGGTGTTTTCCACCGCCTTTACACCTGAAGACTCTTTCAACTTGCAATGGCAGCCGAAACACCTGCTCAAGCATATTTTCCTGAATTCTTCCCAACATAGGGAAAATTCACCTTTCAAAACTAAAATCCTGCTTTCGCCTTCACCTTGATTTGCGCACTCAAGCCCTTCAAACGTGTGTTTTCATGTCCATGATTGTCGAATCACAGTTGACCCAGTTTATCCAATTTTTACCTGACTGCAAGATCATGGTTTTTTTTTGCAGTTCTCAATCAGCGTTCTTGGTGTTCAAATTCACAGTTTTCTCCAGAGCTCATGTCAGAATCATCTCCATCAAAGGCCAGAGCCATGAAGTACAAATACCAGGGTGTCTTTCCGGTAACGACAGTACAATCAAATATTGATGAAATTAGAGACATAGAAATTGGGCATGTGGACTTGGCTGAGTTTGTAGATAGAACTAAACAAGAAAATCCCTCCAAGCCAATGTAGAAAATCATTGACAGTAGTATTCATTTGGTTGTGTCATTTCTAGTTAGTGCACACAATCCTGAATTTGTCCTTCAAGTGGCCAGTCATTATAACAGGGACACTAGAGCTATGACAGACTCACATGGAAACGTAATCATGAGGTTGGATGCAGAATTCATGGACAAAATCTTCATGTGTCCACCAATTGAAAACATCAGACGGATTGATTTTGTTTAGGGTCAACAAGACTATGATAATGACGTGGAATCTGCTAGAAGATATATAAACAACAAATGGTTAAAGATTCCTAGGGGAAATTTGACCAGATGGCCAAAGGACCTTCACAGGAGTGATTTTGTGGGGGAAGTATGTGATTTGATTACTCTCTTGAGTCACATCAAAGGACTCCCTTCTACTTCCAAATTCCAGGACTGGATGTATACTTATATCAAGGTGATTCTACGAG
The DNA here is from genome assembly GCA_027924645.1 of Cunninghamia lanceolata. Classification (NCBI taxonomy): domain Eukaryota; kingdom Viridiplantae; phylum Streptophyta; class Pinopsida; order Cupressales; family Cupressaceae; genus Cunninghamia; species Cunninghamia lanceolata. The sequence goes on along the minus strand of BSBN01001709.1, from coordinate 4,409,948 downwards.
GTAACTAGAAGATATTCTGGGGTGAACAGATAAGTAGTGCTTTGCATGAACAACTAATAAGGTTCAATACTACCTTCAAATTTTACATGACCTCTTATCTTGTCTATGCTACTGCAAGCATGAGAAACTTTTTGGGTTTGACCCAGGTGGGAGATAGGAGATTGATCCCAGTGTACGAATACTACCCCCAAATCACTCTAAAGGGATCAATTCATCATTTCAGAAGAGTCAATGACACCTTCTTTTTAGTATTTATGATTCTGTGGGATAATGAATTAGTTCAGAATAGAGTCTCAGATGAAGCTTGGCAGGTGGTAAATTCTTTTGGCTGTTTATTTTTACAATTTTCCACATTCACATATCTTCAGGTAGGATACTATCCTGGTTACCATTACATGTTGCCACGATATCCCAGTGATCGCATTGTTCTTATGGAGCTTTGCAGATAGCTGATTGTGGTGCACAATAAGCAGATGGAACTAAAGAAGTTAGGGATAAAGTTTCTCGTTGAAATTGGGAGGTATTCAGTTCAATCCGCCAACAAAGCAAAAATAATTGATTTCGAGTTGCAATTGGTCACTATGAAGGCCTACAAGAAAAGAAACCATTTTGACTTCAGAAGAGTTCAAGATAAAATAAAGAGAAAGTTGACTTTTCATGTGCCAATGGTCGAGGATATATGGACAGATCTCAGGACACAGAATGAGGTCAGGAAGCTAGACTTTTGCAGACTTCACCTGAGTCAGATTAAAGAACTAGGCCTCGCTGATATTCTAGATGGAATGGAGGATGACGGCGATGTTATGGATCCCAAATACAACACAAGAAATGTTGAAGCTTCACCTCTCCCAGAGGTGAAATGGTCAGTTAAGGAAGAGACATCCATCAGGAAAAGATTCCAACCAATACTGGCAAACACTAACTTGTGGTTAGAAAGTAAAGGGATTAAGTTGAAAGAGTTTCTCACAGGATCTGAGGCTGAAACATAGGAGCAAACAGGCAAGAAGGTAGAAAACTGAACTAAAAACGGGAGTGACACCCCTTCTTCCTCCAAGATACACAAACCAAAGATCAAATTTGTATCTAAAGGAGGAAAGAAGAAGGAAACCACAGAGGCTTCTGATGCCACTAAGTCAGACGTTGATAATGACTAGATGGAAATCGAAGAGGTTGAGACTAAAGAACAAAATGTTCAAAAGTCTAAAACAAAGGAGTCTGATGAAATTAAACAAGCTATAGATGAAGACATAGAAGAAGAACAACTTGGTGGTTCTCCTCAAATTCTTGTGAAAGATCTTCCTTCTGAGGCACAAGTTCTTACACCTCCTCATGTTTCAGTTTCTGATAGTTTGCCAGTGACTTCTAATGTTCCTCTTTCTCCAATTTTTGTTATTTCTTCTGACAATACTCCTCAATCTCTGAAGGCTAGCTTTGGAACTATTTTTTATTCTTCTGGTTCCATTCCAAGCTTATCTTCCCCTTCTTTTGATATTGGGGAACAAACTATTTTGGAGAACCTTTTGGATGCTTCACAAAAGGTTATTGATACAGGTATTGTGTTTACCAACACAAGTCCAATTGTCACCATCACTGGCACAAATATAGATACAGCCAAGCAAGTAGTGGATCCCCCTCTAGCTGTTGGCAATTCTATACTTCCTCCATGGCTATCTGCCTATACTCCAAAGAGGAAGAAGCAAGCTATGTCACCTGATGAGATTGACATTGAAAAGTTGTTGCCCGTGAAAGCAAAGAACCAGAAAAAGAAGCCTAAGACTGTTTATAGGCTGGTCACTGAAAAAGGAATCAGATATGCCAAAATTGCCAAACCTCCTGAAGATGCCAGGTTGACACTTTTGACATGAGTAATTATGTCATCTCAAGGGTTGAACTGGGTAAAGTGACTCATGAAGGTGTTAAGGCAGATTTCCAGACTACTGCTAGTACCCTACTTGAAAAGTATGATGAAGCCAAGAAAGAGAAGCAGTACAAAGCAAAAGCGGATCAACTGGCTGCTCTCCTTCAGAAAATAACAAAGTCATCAGAAATAGTAGAACCAATGGAAGTGACAATGGAAGATCCCCCGATACAGAAGGTTGAAAAAGCCCAAGCCAGAGGCAAGATAGTGGGAGATGTAGTGGAGTGGTTGTTGGCTCAAGGATGAGTTCTACTAAAAACCACTGTGGAAAGGAAAGAGAAAATGGACAAAACTAAAGCTGAGCTAGACAATCTGGTAGATCTACTTTCACAAGAGCTGCAAGATCAAGAAGAAAGCCTAGAAGAGTGGATAGAGATGAAAAAGATCAAGATAAAGCATCTGATCGCCATTGGGGTCATCACCAACAGAGAATCATATCTTAAGACCAAAGAGACACTAGCTCAGCTTATTTTCACAATAAAGAGTCTACTTGAAGATTTGTGTCAAGCTCGAGAAGCTAGCAAAGATAGTGATGCCACACTCTTACATCGGCTAGAAGAACTTCCTTGCACCTTGACAAAGGAAGATCATAGTTTTCTCACGGCACAGGAAATGATAAGTTCTTTTGAAGAGATGGTACAAATGAAATCTGAAGAGGAGGCACCCTCATTGCTTTCAATGGATAGTCTATATGACCAACATTTGACTCTAGAGAACCTAAAAAATAATCTAGACAAACATGAAAAGGTGATAAAGGTGGTGAAAGATTCCATTCTCCGAGCCCACACCATTTCAGCAAATACAGCAAAACCAGATGCATGTGAAATGTCGGTCGTTCAAACTATGTACCAGAACTTCCTGAAGAAAAAAGATGGAGGAAGCTAGTGCCTTAGCTTATTTTCTTGAACGATATGTAAATTGAATTTTTTTTTGGACATCTACATGTGTAATTTTCCAAAATGTAATTACATGTGAAACAAGAGAAGTCCTAAGTCAAATGGGACTCTCTCGTTGAATAAGTCAAAGTAGTTGTAGATTTCCTAAATTTTCTCAAGGCCTTTCCCTATAAACAAAGGGGGCTTCTTTTGTAAATATTATCTTTTGTCTATTGCAAGAATACTCTGGCAAATTAAAAAGCAAATCAAGACTTTGTGCTTTTTGTGAAAATCAATTATCAAATATTTATCAATACAAGAAAACAAGTTCAATTCCAATCTTTGTCTTGGGGTTATTTGTGTTATGATAGTATTGTTCTTATGTCAAGCTATCATAATCTTCTTTGGTAATAATTGAAGTGTGGAGTTTATTTCAAGTGATTGAAGAGCGCTCTTAATTTGATTCTGATAGACTTTGTGTTATTAAGTCATTCGTGAGGATTATGTTCATGTTTGTGAGAATACTATAGGTTGTAGACTTTGTGCTGCAAGTTGTGATATTCAATTTACTTTTATCATCTTGAAGAGGAGTGAAGACTTTGGGCTGCATTCTACTTCAAATAGTTCTATTTACAATTAGTAAGTAAGGTAACAAAAGACTTTGGGTTTCTGTGATTTTGTGATAATTTATAAGTCTTTTATCAAGAGTTTGAAGTATACACATGTATTCTAAAAAAAGAGAATGAGATGAGATGGAACCACCACAAACATAGTTTTTAGTGTACACAAATTTCATAAGTTGTCTTGTTTGTGAAAGTCAAGTAACTAGAGGGAACCTCCCCTTGCTAAGAGGAGAGACTTTGTCTCATCATAGCTGTGGCTGATATACCCATTTTGCTGTTAGTGAGTTAACGACAAAATATTCACCCAACAGTTTTTTGGTGACTCTTCTGGGGAAGGAACGTGCAACTTGAAGCCTCACGCTCCAAGTTGAAGCATTTTCAGTTCTTTTCCATTTTGTTACAAAATTGTGTTTAGCATACTACATTTTGGCAGATTCTCGATACACCAGAAGCAAGAGGGCTCAGGGTATTATTGATCCTGCATTTGAATTGATGCAGCAGAATAATTTTGGATTGTTAACTCCACGACCTTGTCTTCAGTACACCAGGAGTTTTCCTCTTACAAATGCCAAGTCTCCAATACTAGGTGAATTTTCAAGTGCTAATAGAGTTTTGGCTGTTCATACACCACCAAGGTTTGTTATCCCGCCTTTCAATCAGCACGTCATGGCAGCCCAAGGCCCTTGGGGTAATACCTTTGGTCCTTTGAATTTGACCCCACGCTTGCATGAACTACCTCATAGTTCAAGAAAGAATTTCCCCAAATTCTATGGTGACAGGAAAGTTCATCCTGATGAGCACATTGCGGCTTTCTGTATAGCCTGTGGTGTGATAGGTGTCAAGCACGAAGATGTGGCTATATGACTCTTTGTAGAAACACTACAAGGTGCTGCTATAGACTAGTTTTACCACCTTCGAGCTTAGACCATAATAACTGGAATACTCTCAAAACCAAGTTCGAAGCTAGGTTTAAACCTGCGGAGGATGCTCATGCATTATTGGCATAGCTAACACAAATGAAAAAGGAACCTCATGAACCTATGCGAGACTTCATCACTAAGTTCAACAAGTTGAGAAACAAGATCCCCACCACCACTGAGCTAACAGTGGAGAACCTCAAATGTTTCTTTATCAATACACAACTTCCTGAGGTGAGTTTTCTTTTAAGACGAGCTGCTCCTACCGATCTTGCTGCAGCTCAGATTTTGGCAATAGAAGTGGAAGATGATCTTATCCTTGTGGGTAAGATAAGAAGGGATACTAATAGAAATAAAAGCTCCTCTTCTACTGAGAATTCTTCTACAATCACCACGGACCCCATGGTGCAAAAGCTAGCAAATGAATTGCTAGCTCTGAAGAGACAAATGTCCCAAGGTATGTCTGCTCCTTCTTATTGAGATGTACCAAGGAGGACATTTCCAAATAATTCATATCAAGGCAATGCTGCTTGAAATCAAGGATAACACAACCGTCTTCCACCTACACAGGGGAAGCTCGCCATTGAAGTAGCATCAGTCAACTCTGTTGTCAGCTATTATGAAGCTGAAAATGAACTTTCTTTCCAACCCAAGTTGGATTATGAAAATGGTGCTAATCTCTTCATAGAAGGAGAAGAAGAGTTAGCTGGCGACTCTACCATCAGCTTTCTGAATTATCAGGATGAAGATGAAAAAGGAGAAGTGGGTGAAGGAGCATATGTTGTTTTCACTAGGTTTCAAAATCAGTCAGCTCTCCAAGCTGATAAAGGGAAGGCGAGAGAAGAATCTCAACCGGTGATTTCAATCGCTAAATGGGGGGCTCCGCTACCTTTCCAATCAAAAGACCCGGCAGTCAATAAACAAGTAAGTGCTTCTAATAAATTTGTATCTTCCACTTCCACTCCTCAGACTAGTGCTATCTCTACCAAAAATTAGAATGATGGTTTTTCTTCCTCCGTATCTAATTCTTTTCAGCAGTTTGATATAATAGATCATGCTAGGAGAACTAAGATACAAATGTTTGAAGTTGAGTGTTTACAAGCTAATCCTGAACAATTTGATAGATTAGCCAAATATGTCAAAAATAAGACTGTCCCTGTAGGACAAGAGTTCCCAAAAGATTCTCATGACCCCTCCAAAAGTAAGCCTACCCAAAATAATCTTGTCATTACTCCCCCTGAAGCATCTGGAAAAATTGAACCTTTCTATGTTTCTGTATTAGTAAATGGTCATAAATTGAGCAATTGCGTAATAGATTCTGGAGCCTCTAACAATGTTATGCCTGCTAAGGTAGGAGAGGCCCTTGGCCTCACCTTAACCAAAACTTTTGGGAGGTGTTTCTCTATGGAGAATAAGAAAGTTCCACTTTTGGGTCAAATCAAAGATGCCCAATTTGCATTTGCAGCTTTTCTAGATAAGAGAATCAAGATGACAGTCCTGGTAGCTGATGTTCCATCTTCATATGACATTCTCCTTGGATGTAATTTCTGCAAGGATGTAGGTGGGGAGTTGAACATGGATCTGTCTGAAGCAAGGATATCTGTTAAAGGTGTCATGCAGAAGTTGCTTCCTGAGAAGGAGGCAAAATACATTGTTACCCAAACGTCAAATCCTAAAGCTCAAATTTTGTTTGAGTCTTCGAGAATGGGTAATTATTTTCTGTCCACCGAAGATGGTTCCATTTCATCAAATGATGAGAGTACATCAGGTGATAGCTCAGATATGTCAGATGGAGACTCAAAAGAGTTTTCAGATGAAAGTTTAGATGAGGGTATAGTAATGCCAGATTCTTCCCTCACTGATGAAGAAGAATCTCCTGACCAAAGAAATTCCAAGAAATCAAACTCTGATGAAGTTTGGATTTTAGAGTTTGATGGCAGTTGTTCTTCTACCAGTTCTAGAGCTGGAGTGGTCTTGATATCACCACATGGTGATATTTTACCTCTTTCATACAAGTTACAATTTGACAATACCAATAACACCACCGAATATGAATCCTTGTTGCTCGGATTGGAAGCTGCTCGTGCTAGAGGTGTTAAAATCCTTCATGCCCAAGGGGATGCTGAGTTGGTGGTTTGTCAAGTGAGGAATTTGTACCACACTAAAAATGAAATATTGAGACACTATCGCAATCGCATATGGGATTGCATTGAAAGTTTTGATGCTTTCAACATTTCTGCAGTACCAAGGGAGTTCAATGATAGTGTAGATTCATTGGCTATTTTCACTACTCTCATGGTCCCTCACAAAGATTTCAAAGGAAATAAGTACACTATTGAGTTGGTCTTTCAACCAAGTGTACCTGATAAAACTGACCATTGGCAGGTGTTCAATGGTGATAACCAAATCATTGCTTTCCTTGAAAAGATGGATAGTTTTGATGAGCTTTACTTTGAAGGAAGTGAATCACCACTGCTTGAATATGTTTCAAAGATAGATTCTCAAAATAGGCGAAGAATTTCTACAATTGAAAGGAAATAAAATCCCAAAAGGTTTAGTTTCCCTTGAAAAATTGTTTGACAAGCATGACAAGTATATCAAGCAATGGCAACAACAAGATTCAAGTTCCTCTATGGAATTTGAGAAGGTCAATTTGGGTTCAGAAGCAGATCCTAAGATGGTCAACATTGGAAAATGTTGCACTGATGATGAAAGATTCAAATTCATTACCCTTCTTCGCCATTACATTGATGTTTTGGCTTACTCCTATGATGATCTGAAGTCTTTCAGGCCTAAGGAGGTTCAACATGAGATTCCTCTTAAAGCTGGATCATTGCCTCACAAGCAGAAGTAGAGGCAATACAACCCCAAGATATCAGGTATGATCCTTTCTAAGATTCAAAAGATTTTGAATGCAAGGATAATTTTTCCAATTCATCATTCCACATGGATCGCAAACATAGTACCTATAAGGAAGAAGAATGGAGAAATCTGTATCTCTGTTGATTTCAGGAATCTCAATCAGTCTTCCTTAAAAGATAACTACCCTTTGCGCATCATGGATCAAGTATTGCAAACAGTAACTAGTTTAGAAATGCTATCTATGTTAGATGGTTTTTCGGGGTATAACCAAGTGGAGGTCAATGAAGCTGATCATTCAAAACTGCCTTCACCACACCATGGGGCACATTTGCATATCACAGAATGCCTTTTGGTCTGATCAATGCTGGCACCACATTTCAAAGAGCGATGGATCTTTCTTTCAGAGATGACATGGGGAAGTTCATCATGGTGTATCTTGATGACTTGACCGTTTTCTCCAAAAACCGTCATGATCATGTGCATCATTTACGACAAGTGCTAGAGCGCTGTCGGCAAAATGGTATTTCCCTCAATCCCAAGAAGTTAGTTTTTGGGGTTACAGAAGGTAAGCTTCTCGGACACATTGTATCTCAGGAAGGTACTAAGATTGACTAAAAAAGAGTTAAATCTATTCAAAGTCTTACTCTGCCTGCTAGTAAGACTGTTGTTCATTCTTTCTTTGGGAAGGTGAATTTTATGCGAAGGTTCATTCCTGAGTTTGCAGAAAAAACCTGTCACATTGTTAATATGATGAAGGGTAAGGCCACTTTTCGTTGGACTATGGAAGGCAAGGAAGTGTTCGAGGATATCAAGAGAGCTATTTCTCATGCTCTAGTTCTTGTTTGTCCCGACTACACTAAAGATTTTGTAGTGTATAGTTACGCCTCAGAACACACCGTTTTAGCTATTCTGGTTTAGCAGAATGAAGAAGGCGTCGAATCGCCCATATCATTTATGAGTTGTCCTCTCAAAGCTCATGAATTGAAGTATTTGAATATGGAGAAGCATGCCTATGTTATGGTCCAAGTGGTGAAGCATTTTAGGTTCTATATTCTAAACTCACACACTATTGTCATGGTGCCTGATACAACAGTCAAATCTATCCTAACTCAACAGGAGTTCAGAACAAAGAGAGGTAATTGGATTGCTAAGATCCAAGAATTTGATTTGGATATCAAGCCTACCAAGCTTGTGCAGGGTAAAGGTTTGTGTCAATTGATTGCAGATAATGTTCCAAAAGAGACAGGCGATGAAGAAGAAGAAGTTGTGGACACACCAATGGTTCTTTTTGTTACTACAACTGATGAGTGGTATTCCAATATCACTCATTTCCTTACCTATGGCGAGTGTCCTTCTCACTTGTCTTATAAGGAAAAAAGAACTGTCAAGTTAAAAGCTACTAACTATGTCCTTTGGGACAACGGTTTGTACAAGAGAAGTCTTGATGGTGTATTTCTTCGTTGCGTGGATAAAGCGCAACAAAGTAGACTCTTGGGGTCTTTCCATGATTTGGCTTGTGGAGGACATTTTTCCACACCTGTAACGGCTCACAAGATTCTGCGAGCTTGATACTATTGGCCTACGTTATTCCAAGATGCGTACAATTGGGTACGCAGGTGTGAGTTGTGCCAATAGTTTGTTGGGAAACCAAAATTGGCAACATTACCTCTAAAACCAGTGGTGATTGAGGAGCCTTTTCAGCAGTGGGGTATTGACTTCATTGGAACAGTGAATCCATCATCAAGTGTAGGACATAACTATGTTCTCACCGCAACAGACTATTTTACCAAATGGGTGGAAGTTATTCCAGTTAAACATGCTACTTCTGAAGTGGTATGCAGTTTTCTTAAGGAGAACATTATTTCCAAGTTTGGAGTTCCAAACAAGATTATAGCAGACAATGCTACTTGTTTTTCCTCTCATGAGATTACTGAATTTTACTACGAGCATGGGATCATTCTTTCTCATTCTTCAGACTATTATCCACAAGGGAATGGTCAAGCAGAATCAAGCAATAAGATTCTGGTCACTATCATCAGGAAACTGGTAGATGAGAACTAGCGAACTTGGCATAAGGCATTGTTTGATGCTTTATGGGCAGATAGAATTACACCCAAAAGGGTGATAGGCATGTCACCATTTCAGCTTCTATATGTTCTAAATGTAGAAATACCAATTACCTTGGAATTGCCAGCATTGAAGTTAGTAAAGGCATTAGAAGATAGAACTTTTGATAGTTCTATTGATAAAAGGATCATGTATCTAACTGAACTTGAGGAGCAGCGTACTACAGTGGTGGATCATATTGCTGAGCACCAGAATCAAGTAAAGAAACTCTTTGATAAGAAGGCAAAGGCTCATGAGTTTTAGATTGGAGACCAAGTCTTGTTGTGGGATAAGAGAAGAGAACCAAAAGGGATGCATGGAAAATTTGATTGCTTATGGAGAGGTCCATTCACCATTCATCAGTTCTGTGGTGAAAATAGTTTCTTGCTGGAGTATCAAGATGGAACACCATTCTTGTTGCCTCACAGTGGACAACATCTGAAGCACTTCAATCTTTGAAGTATCAGATAAGTTAAATTGTACATTTGTATAGTTTTGTGCTTTATTTTCACATTTTCATTTAGTCTTTTGTGTCTTTTTCTTTTTAGCTTGACTCTATAGCCCAATGGCATGGATGAAGGCACTTAGAGACTAGATTCTACTCTCTTCAATCGTTTTGAAGTTTGATTGAAGCAAGTTCCCCAGTTAGAGCCAGCTGTTGTTCTCAAAATTAGCTACGCTCATTTTTGTAGACAACCCCCACAAAACTTGTCCGTTTCGTGAATCTACACTCTAAGCTTGCGAATCGAGACAAGATTCTCTTGATCTCGCGCAAAGTCATTTGGAATTCTAGATTGGTTTATGACATCCATTTGAATTGGTTTCTCAATATGCGTGAAGATCATTCAAATCGTAAATTGGTAAACATGTCAATTTAGGTCATTTTTTTAGAAGTTAGTAAGTTTTTGAGTCTTAATATGCAAGAGCGGTGAAAAATGTCGCTCCTGCATATCTCCTTTTGGCTTATTTTTATTATACGTGTACAAGCAGTGTTTATTGCCACTTGTGCATATGTTTTTTATTTCACATGTAAAGGTGGCATATTTCGCCGCCATTACATGTTTTTCTTTATTTTCCTCGCATAAGCGGTAGTTTTTGCCGCCATCTCATATTTGTTTATCTTTATGCAAAGTTGGCCAAAACTTCTGCTTGACCAAGATTTCTGGGATCTTGGACGTCAAGTGCCATTAATGGCCACTCGTACCATGCATTTAAGTTTTGTTTTCAACCTTTTAAGGTGTTATTAAACCCGTGGTTTCTTGTCATTTCTTTCATTTTAAAAAGAAACCATTTAGCCTACTCGCTAATACCATCTTCGACCACTTAATTGCATGCTTTCAAGTTATAGTGGATTTTGAGTTGCAGTTGGCACTTGGGGTTTTTGGTCGATTTTACGGGTAAGGTTCTCTTTTGTTTGTATATTATTTAGATTTTTGTTTTAGGGTTTTGTGGCATTTTTGTTCTTCATTTTTTTTGTTGTTGTTTTTATCTTGTTGTGTGAGGTCCGTTTGTGATGTGTGTCGGACTTGTTTTCACTCATACACCAGAGGTGCCCTAGGTTTACCACTTAGGCCCACAAAACCCTTGCCATAAACCATTGTATGACATCGGCGAAGTTTCCTGACTCTACCAACCTCATCTTCGAAATGTGCAAAGACGGTGAAGATTGCTGCTTAAAAACCTTAAACTTGAGCGAAATGCAAGTGTAAGGGCAGACAAATTCACCACCCTTACACTTAAATCCTAAAAGTTTTATCATATGTGGTGTCAGTTATAATCTCTGATCAAACACTTCAAAAACCAAAACTTAGCATCATTTTCATTGGTGGTAGTTTTCGCCGCCCCTACACCAAAACCCTTTAAAAGCACTTCCCTACCGGAGCGGCCGATACACCCACCCGAGCATTCTCTGATGAGGAAACTCATGTCATGCCAGAGTGACCGATACACCCACCCGAGCACTTCAAGTTTTCAAACTCATTCACATGTAATAGCGGTCATATTGACCGCTTGTGCATGTTAAACAAAACTTCCAAAATACATGTAATGGCGGTGTTTTCCACCGCCTTTACACCTGAAGACTCTTTCAACCTGCAATGGCGGCTGAAACACTCGCTCAAGCATTTTTCCTGAATTCTTCCCAACATAGGGAAAATTCACCTTTCAAAACTAAAAGCTTGCTTTCGCCTTCGCCTTGATTTGCATACTCAAGCCCTTCAAATGCATGTTTTCCTGTCCATGATCGTCGAATCGCAGTTGACCCAGTTTATCCAATTTTTCTCTAACTGCGAGATCATGGTTTTTTTTTGCAGTTCTCAATCAGCATTCTTGGTGTTCAAATTCATAGTTTTCTCCAGAGCTCATGTCAGAATCATCTCCATCAAAGGCTAGAGCCATGAAGTACAAATACCAGGGTGTCTTTCCAGTAACGACAGTACAGTCAAATATTGATGAAATCAGAGACACAGAAATTGGGCATTTGGACTTGGCTGAGTTCGTAGATAGAACTAAACAAGCAAATCCCTCCAAGCCAATGCAGAAAATCATTGACAACAGTATTCATTTGGTTGTGTCATTTCTAGTTAGTGCACGCAATCCTGAATTTGTCCTTCAAGTGGCCAGTCATTATAACAGGGACACTAGAGCTGTGACAGACTCACAAGGAAATGTAATCATGAGGTTGGATGCAGAATTCAAGGACAAAATCTTCATGTATCCACCAATTGAAAACATTGGACGGATTGATTTTGTTCAGGGTCAACAAGACTATGATAATGACGTGGAATCTGCTAGAAGGTATATAAACAACAAATGGTTAAAGATTCCTAGGGGAAATTTGACCAGATGGCCAAAGGACCTTCACAAGAGTGATTATGTGGAGGAAGTGTGTGATTTGATTACTCTCTTGAGTTGCATCAGAGGACTCCCTTCTGCTTCCAAATTCCAGGACTGGATGTATACTTATATCAAGGTGATTCTACGAGGTAACCAGAAGATATTCTGGGGTGAACAGATAAGTAATGCTTTGCATGAACAACTGATAAGGGTCAATACTACCTTCAAATTTTACATGACCTCTTATCTTGTCTATGCTGCTGCAAGCATGAGAAACTTTCCAGGTTTGACCCAGGTGGGAGATAGGAGATTGATCCCAGTGTACGTATACTACCCCCAAATCACTCTAAAGGGATCAATTCATCATTTTAGAAGAGTCAATGATGCCTTCTTTTTAGTATTCATGATTCTGTGGGATAATGAATTAGTTCAGAACAGAGTCTTAGATGAAGCTTGGTAGGCGGTAAATTCTTTTGGCTGTTTATTTTTACAATTTTCCACATTCACATATCTTCGGGTAGGATACTATCTTGGTTACCCTTACATGTTGCCATGGTATCCCAGTGATCGCATTGTTCTTATGGAGCTTTGCATACAACTGATTGTGGTGGACAATAAGCAGATGGAACTAAATAAGTCAGGGATAAAGTTTCCCATTGAAATTGGGAGGTATTCAGTTCAATCTGCCAACAAAGCGAAAATAATTGATTTTGAGTTACAATTGGTCACTATGAAGACCTACAAGAAAAGAAACCATTTTGACTTTAGAAGAGTTCAAGATAAAATCAAGAGAAAGTCAACTTTTCATGTGCCAATGGTCGAGGATATATGGGCAGATCTCAGGACACAGAATGAGGTCAGGAAGCTAGACTTTTGCAGACTTCACCTGAGTCAGATTGAAGAACTAGGCCTCGCTGATATTCCAAATGGAATGGAGGATGACGGTGATGTTCTGGATCCCAAATACAACATAGGAAATGTTGAAGCTTCACCTCTCCCAGAGGTGAAATGGTCAATTAAGGAAGAGACATCCATCAGGAAAAGATTCCAACCAATACTGGCAAACACTAACTTGTGGTTAGAAAGTAAAGGGATTAAGTTGAAAGAGTTTCTCATAGGATCTAAGGCCAAAACATAGGAGCAAACAGGCAATAAGGTAGAAAACTAAACTAAAAATAGGAGTGACACCCCTTCTTCCTCCAAGATACACAAACCAAAGATCAAATTTGTATCTAAAGGAGGAAAGAAGAAGGAAACCACAGAGGCTTCTGATGCCACTAAGTCAGACATTGATGATGATCAGATGGAAATTGAAGAGGTTGAGATTGAAGAACAAAATGTTCAAAAGTCTAAAACAAAGGAGTCTGATGAAGTTGAACAAGGTATAGATGAAGACATAGAAGAAGAATAGCTTGGTGGTTCTCCTCAAATTCCTATGAAAGATCTTCCTTTTGAGGCACAAGTTCTTACACCTCCTCATGTTTCAGTTTCTAATTGTTTGCCAGTGACTTCTAATGTTCCTCTTTCTCTAATTTTTATTATTTCTTCTGACAATACTCCTCAATCTCTGAAGGCTAGCTTTGGAACTATTTTTGATTCTTCTGGTTCCATTCCAAGCTTATCTTCCCCTTCTTTTGATATTGGGGAACAAACCATTTTGGAGAACCTTCTGGATGCTTCACAAAAGGTTGTTGATACAGGTATTGTGTTTACCAACACAAGTCCAATTGTCACCATCACTGGCACGAATATAGATATAGCCTAGCAAGTAGTGGATCTCCCTCCAACTGTTGGCACTTCTATACTTCCTCCATGGCTATCTGCCTATACTCCAAAGAGGAAGAAGCAAGCTATCTCACCTAATGAGATTGACATTGAAAAGTTGTTGCCCGTGAAAGCAAAGAACCAGAAAAAGAAGCCTAAGACTGTTTCTAGGCTGGTCACTGAAAAAGGAATCAGATATGCCAAAATTGCCAAACCTCCTGAAGATGCCACGGTTGACACTTTTGACATGAGTAATTATGTCATCTCAAGGGTTGAACTGGGTAAAGTGACTCATGAAGGTGTTAAGGCAGATTTCTAGACTACTGCTAGTACCCTACTTGAAAAGTATGATGAAGCCAAGAAAGAGAAGGAGCAGTACAAAGCAAAAGTGGAACAACTAGCTGCTATCCTTCAGAAAATAGTAAACTCATCAGAAATAGTAGAACTAATTGTAGTGACAGTGGAAGATCCCATGATACAGAAGGTTGAAAAAGCCCAAGCCAGAGGCAAGATAGTGGGAGATGTAGTGGAGCAGTTGTTGGCTCAAGGACGAGTTCTACTAAAAACCATCATGGAAAGGAAAGAGAAAATGGACAAAGCTAAAGCTGAGCTAGACAATCTGGTGGATCTACTTTCACAAGAGCTACAAGATCAAGAAGAAAGCCTAGAAGAGTTGATAGACATGAAAAATATCAAGATAAAGAATCTGATCACCATTGGGGTCATCACCAATAGAGAATCATATCTTAAGACCAAAGAGACTCTAGCTCATCATATTTTCACAATAAAGAGTCTACTTGAAGATTTGTGTCAAGCTTGAGAAGCCAACAAAGATAGTGATGTCACACTCTTACATCGGCTAGAAGAACTTCCTTGCACCTTGACAAAGGAAGATCATAGTTTTCTCACGGCACAAGAAATGATAAGTTCTTTTGAAGAGATGGTATAAAAGAAATTTGAAGAGGAGGCGCCCTCATTGCTTTCGATGGGTAGTCTATATGACCAACATTCGACTCTAGAGAACCTAAAAAATAATCTGGACAAACATGAAAAGGTGATAAAGGTGGTGAAAGATTCCATTCTCTGAGCCCGCACCATTTCAGCAAATACAACAAAACTAGATGCATGCGAAATGTCGGTCATTCAAACTATGTACCAGAACTTCCTGAAGAAAAAAGATGGAGGAAGCTAGTGCCTTAGCTTATTTTTCTTGAATGATATGTAAATTGAATTTTGTTTTGGACATCTACACGTGTAATTTTCCAAAATGTAATTACATGTGAAACAAGAGAAGTCCTAAGTCAAATGGGACTCTCTCGTTGAATAAGTCAAAGTAGTTGTAGATTTCCTAAATTTTCTCAAGGCCTTTCCCTATAAATAAAGGGGGCCTCTTTTGTAAATATTATCTTTTGTCTATTGCAAGAATACTCTGGCGAATTGAAAAGAAAATCAAGACTTTGTGCTTTTTGTGAAAATCAATTATCAAATATTTATCAATACAAGAAAACAAGTTCAATTCCAATCTTTGTCTTGGGGTTATTTGTGTTGTGATAGTATTGTTCTTATGTCGTGCTATCATAATCTTCTTTGGTAATAATTGAAGTGTGGAGTTTATTTCAAGTGATTGAAGAGCGCTCTTAATTTGATTCTGATAGACTTTGTGTTATCAAGTCATTCGTGAGGATTATGTTCATGTTTGTGAGAATACTATAGGTTGTAGACTTTGTGCTGCAAGTTGTGATATTCAATTTACTTTTATCATCTTGAAGAGGAGTGAAGACTTTGGGCTGCATTCTACTTCAAATAGTTCTATTTACAATTAGTAAGTAAGGTAACAAAAGACTTTGGGTTTCTGTGATTTTGTGATAATTTATAAGTCTTTTATCAAGAGTTTGAAGTATACACATCTATCCTGAAAAAAGAGAATGAGATGAGATGGAACCACCACAAACATAGTTTTTAGTGTACATAAATTTCATAAGTTGTCTTGTTTGCAAAAGTCAAGTAACTAGAGGGAACCTCCCCTTGCTGAGAGGAGAGACTTTGTCTCATCATAGCTGTGGCTAATATACCCATTTTTCCATTAGTGAGTTAATGACAAAATATTCACCCAACAAGTGTGTTGGACCTTATTCATTTTGATGTGTTTGGTCATGTTAGTTCCTTCAATTTCTAAATCTATATATTATGTATCTTTTATAGATGATTACAGTAGAAGGTGTGGATTTATTTTCTCAAAAGCAATACTAAAGTCTTTTATCGGTTCAAAGAGTTTAAAGCTTTTGTTGAGAATTAGACTAGTAAAAGGATTAAGTGTTTGAGAACTGATAATGGTGGTGAGTTTTGTTTGGTAGAGTTCGATAAGTTCTGAAAGAGTAAGGGATTGAAAGACATAAGACAACTCCATACACCCTACAACAAAATGGAGTTGCAAAGAGGATGAACATGACACTGATGGAGAGGGCTAAGAGTATGCTTAGTGGAGCAAGCCTCAAACAAAAGTTTTGGGCTGAAGCTGGAGCCACTGCTTGCTACCTAGTAAATAGGTCTCCTACATCAGCTCTTGTCTGTAAGACACCTATGAAGGTGTGGTCTGGTAAGAAGCCTTCAGTTATACATCTTCATGTTTTTGGTTGTGAGGCATATGCACATGTGCCTAGGGAGAAACAGTCTAAATTGGAGAATGAGGCTACTAAGTGTATTTTCATTGGCTATGGTATCGGTGTGAAAGGATACAAGCTTTGGGGTCTTGTGGCTGAAAAAGTGTTATATAGTAGAAGTGTCATCTTCAGAGAGCTAACACCTTCTCCTATTGTTCTACAACTAGAAGAAATAGAAAAGAAAGAGGATGTGGTTCAGTTTCCTTCTACCCCTGAGAAGACTGAACCGATAGAACCTGTGAGACCTAATGATGAGGAGAGATCTAGCAGCTCTGAAATCTCAAAAGAAGCAGAACCTCAACCTCATCCTTTGAGGAGGTCTACACAAACAAGGAAGCAACCTGATAGGTTTGGTCATTCATTTATTGGTTCTAGTTGTGCTTTTGCCTTGCTTACTAACACTGATGAGTTTAGAACTGTGATAGAGGCTATGGGCATGAAAGATACAGGTTCCTAGAAGGAGGCCATAGAAGATGAGATGGGTTTTTTTGGAGAAGAATAAAACATGGGACTTGGTGCCTCTGCCTAAAGGATGGAAACCTATTGGATGCAAATGGGTGTTCAAGAAGAAATTTGGTGTAGATGGCAGTGTTGAAAAGTACAAGGCCAAATTGGTTATGAAGGGGTATTCACAAGTGGAGGGAATTGATTATGGTGAAATTTTCTCTCCCATTGCAAAGCTGACATCTATTTGGTTCCTGTTATCTCTTATAGGAGCTTATGACTTAGAGGTGGAGCAGATGGATGTGAAGACAACATTCCTTCACGGTGATTTGGAGGAAGAGCTTTACATGTCACAACTAGAGCATCACATAGAGAAAGGTAAAAAAATTTGGTTTGCAAGTTGAAAAAGTCTTTGTATGGTTTGAAGCAGTCTCCTAGGATGTCATACTTGAAGTTTGATGCCTTTGTGTTGTTGGTTGGATTTCTAAGATCAAAATTAGATCATTATGTGTATTATAAATTTGACAATGATTGCATTCTCATTATTGCATTGTATGTTGATGATATGTTGTTAATTGGGAATGGTAAGAATATGATTTCTGATTTGAAGTCTCAATTGTCAGCACAGTTTCAGATGAAAAATCTAGGGGTAGTCAGGTACATTCTGGGAATGGAAATCAAAAGAGACAGAGGTAACGAAAAACTTTGGTTAAGCTAGAGTAAGTATGTGAAGATCATGTTGGATAGGTTCAACATGGAATATTGTAGACCATTGTGTGTTCTTGTTTCTTTGGGGACAAAGTTGTCTATTAATGATTGTTCAAAATCTCCTAGTGAGGTGGACATGAGTAGAGTACCTTATGCTAGTGTTGTTGACAGTTTGAAGTATGCTATGATCTGCACAAAACTAGACATTGCCCAAGTAGTGGGAGTCCTTAGTCGATTTATGGCTTATCTTGGACAAGTACATTAGGATGTAGTTAAGAGAGTGTTCAAATATTTGAGGATCACTTCTGAGTATTCCATATGTTATCATGGTAATCCTACAAGACCTCCACATTCAATTTGTATTTGTGGATTTGTGGATTCTGATTGGGTGGGTGACATTAACAGCAAGAGATCCACCAATTCTTACGTGTTTACTATGTTTGGTGGTGCAATTAGTTGGATGAGTAAGCAGTAACATGTGGTCACTTTGTCCATGATAGAAGCTGAGTATATGGCAGAAACTCATGCTTGCAAGAAAGCCATTTGGCTTAATAGATTGTGTTCAGATATTGGTGTTGATGTAGGATAGATTATGATTTGTTTTGATAGTCAAAGTATGATTTGCCTAGCAAAGAATCCAACTTTCTATTACAGAAAAAAGCATATTGATGTACAGTTTCATTTTGTACAAGATATGGTAGAGGTTTTGGAATTAGATTGGACAACTGAGAGGGGGGGTGAATTAATTGTCCCACAAATTTAACCTTTTTTTTTATTTTAATCTTCTTCCACAACTTACAAATAGATTAATGATATAAGCATTAAAGTATGAATCAATAACACATGAGCAAAAACACAATGAACACATTTGACACCAAGATTTTAACGTGGAAACCTGATTGAGGGAAAACCATGGTGGGGGGTTAACCCACAAGATTCATACATTGTTAAAAGTACTTGAAAGAAATGGGAAGGCACTTACCTTTGAGCTCAGTGCCTATAGAAATTTATTTTTAGTACAGAAAGGTTTAATTGAGAAATAGCATCTTCAACATGCCTGGTTTAGTCTCATTGAATGCTCATAAAACTTATGCTCTTCTCCCAAATGCTTCTTTTACTATCACTTCATCCTTTACTATTCTTATTCCTATACTCCTCTTCTCTGCTATGCCTTTGATCCTTTCTTAATATTTTATTATTTCATACAATGATGATTTTCCACGACTCAACTACATGCCTTTATATGCTTCATCAACCTTGGAATAAACATCAAGGTCAGAACTACAAGCATATGACTTGATGTGAATCACTAGGTTGTCAGCTAAACATAACTGGGACTCAAATCTTCCTTGATCAATACACCAAACTCCATAGAATTGCTCTTAGATCATCTGCAACATGCTTGAATAATCCAGTCAGCCAAGACTGGGAAGAATAGTAACACTAAGGAATAAATCTTCAACAATGAGCTCAATCTTCAATACAGAGCTCCAACACAGTAGGCATATGATCTAAAGACCTCCACAAGCACATTGAATTCAACAAAGACATCTGTACTCCTCCAAATCATCAGAATCACTTGCATCTTCTTTTAGAACCTCAAGAACACTGTTTGTCATGACTGTCACACTAGAAAGATTGTTTGCGAAACTCCAAACCATGAACCACTTGAGTTGATGATACACACTAACTTCCAAAACATGTCTCTAGAACTGCAGATCATAATATTTCAATGCAGAGCAATCCAGACCAATTTACTGTCACTCTATCTCTTCTAAACACAATAAAACCCAGTTCTACTCAGATGGCCATAGCTTCTTCAAATCTTCATGTGGACCTCTCAAAACTTAACTGGAGCTACTACAGACAATCCTATATGTAGCCATATGGTCCACATACATTGATCTTCATTAATTTTCTCAATATCCTCAGCATTCCAGTCTTCTAAATAGATAACAGAATAGGATATAGTTGACACCAATGGCAACAGGGATATGTTGAGATCAATGACAACACCGATTAGGCACATATTTGCAATAATATCCCCCTTTGTCATTGATGGCAACATATGATGTGAAAAATTGATTCAACCATCAAGACAAGAGCTTCTCCCCCTTTCTCTTATCACATCTGTAACCATTTTTCTTTATAGCCCCCCTTTTATTAGCAACTAGTTTTTCACATGACTTCTCTCCCCCTTTGACATCAATGGAAAAGGGCACATATTTGCAACCTTTTCTCCCTCTTTTTGTTTCAGATTGATTTCAAAATTTGCATACTGACTACTCCCCCTGAGTAGTATCTCCTTAACATCAATCCAGATTACAAGATATGACTGTGAATTCCACTGGACTGATGCACCCTAGTGCATCTTAGTTCTAATCAGGAGGGGTAATAACCCCTAACTTCTCTATGAGATACTCAAAAGTATCTTTGGGTAGAGGCTTAGTGAAAATATCCACAATTTGATCCTTTGAAGAAACAAACTCCAATCTGACTTCATTCTCATTAACCTTCTCTCTCAAAAAGTGAAACTTGATTGATGTGTGTTTTTTCTTTGAATGCAACACCAGATTCTTTGAGATGCTTATTACACTTGAATTATCATAGAAGATTATGATAGGCTCCTCAAACATAATTCTGATGTCCTTCACTATTTGTTTCATCCACAAAACTTGAGTACAATTGTTTGCTACTACTATATACTTTGCCTCTGCTATAGATAGGGATATTGCCTCTTGCTTTTTGCTCAGCCAAGAAACCAATCTACTTCCCAAGAAGGATGCACCACCACTAGTACTTTTTTTGTCATCCACATCTCTTGCCCAATCAGCATTTGTATATGCATGAAGAGTGAATTCATTATCCTTTGGATACCATAATCCATAATCAAGAGTCCCTTTGAGATATCTGAAAAATTCTCTTGACTGCTACAACATGGGATTCTCTAGGATTAGCTTGAAATCTAGCAACAAGTCTAACTGCATTCATGATATCAAGTCTAGTCTGAGTCAGATAGAGAAGTCCTCCAATCATTGATCTATACCTTTTCTAATTTGCCTTAGGGGACTCATCATCTTTACTCAGCTTACGTTTGGTTACCATGGGTGTACCCAGTACCTTTGAATCTTCCATTCCAAGCTTTTTCAACAATTCTCTCACATACTTAGATTGGGATATGAAGATACCTTTATCTGACTAAATTATTTGTAGACCTAAGAAGAAGTTCATTTCACCAAACATGGACATCTCAAATTCACTCTACATTTGATTAGCAAATGTTTTGCACATACTCCCATTTCCACCAAAAATGATATCATCAACAAATACTTCAACAATCAGAATGTGCTCATGATCAATCTTGAAGTAAAGATTACTATCACCAGTGCCTTTTCTATATCCTATCTTTAGAAAATACTTATCTAATCTTGCATACCAGGCTCTTGGGGCTTGTTTGAGTCCATACAATCTTTCATTAACCTACAGACCATATCTCTCTAATCAGACAATTGAAATCGTTCCAGTTGCTTAATGTAGACTTCTTCTTCTAATTCTTTGTTTAGGAATGTTGACTTAACATCCATCTGATAGACCTTGAAATCTTTATAAGTAGCAAATACTAGAAATAATCTGATTGCCTCTATTCATGCCACCAGAGCAAATGTTTCTTCAAAATCAATTCCTTCCACTTGAGAATATCCTTTGCATATAAGCCTTTCTTTGTTTCTTACAACTTCACCATCTTCATTTAGTTTATTCCAAAAGACCCATTTAGTTCCAATCACGTTTTTGTCTTCAGGTCTAGGAACAAGATCCCAAGTGTGATTTTTTTCAATTTCCATTAATTCTTCTTCCATGGATTTTACCCAATTTTCATCATTGCAAGCTTTACTTACTGAATTTGGTTCAATCTTTGAAATCAAATAAATCTCCTCTTGATCTTCAGTAATTCTTTTCCTAGTTTGAACACCTTTATATCTATCTCCTATGATCTAATATTTAGGATGATTCAGTCTTACATACCTGGAAGTTTTGGGATTTATTTGAACCTCTATTTCTTGAGCTTGTTCTTCAATATCTGTATTGTCCTCTTGAGTCACTGGATTTTCTGGATCAATTTGAATCTAAGTCTGGGTTTGAACTTGTCTTCCTTGACTTTGACTTTCATCTTGATCATCTGATTCATATCTGCAAAACCTAGAATGTCCTTTTCTCTCATCAACTCTAACATTTACACTTTCAACAATCTTTTTCAATCTTTTGTTAAAGCACTGGTATGCCTTGCTTTGAGTAGAGTAACCCAAAAATATCCCTTCATCACTTCTTGCTTCAAAATTGCCTAGATCCTCTCTCTTTTGATATAGCACTTACTACCAAAAACTTTGAAGTGTCTCATAGTAGGAGGATGACCAAACCATAGTTCATAAGGGGTCTTACCAGAATTGCCTTTGATCTGCACTTGGTTGAGAGTGTAGATAGCAGTACTCACAACTTCTCTCCAATAGACTTGTGGAACATTTTCTTCCATCATGATGGTCCTAGTAGCTTCTTGAATGGTCCAGTTATTTCGTTCCACAACTCCATTCTGCTGAGGATTCCTAGGAGAAGATACCCATCTTCTTATTCCATGCTTTTCACCATAACCTTGAACACCTTAAACTTGTCTAGAGATTCTAATTTTTCTTTTAAGAAGGTTACCCACATCATCTGGGAGTAATCATCAATCAACAACATAAAATATATGTCTCCTTGCACACTCTTAATTCTAGCAGGGCCACATAGATCAATATGCACAAGTTCCACCCATCCACTTGAAAATTGTTCTTTACTCTTGAATGAAATTTTGTTTTGTTTACCCAATTGACATTCTCTACACATGCTGTTAGCAGGTTTCACAAGTTTTGGAAGATCTCTCATAGCCTGAGTAGAACTTATCTTGACAATGTTATCAAAATTCACATGACACATTCTCCTATGCCATAACCAACTCTTATTAATATGAGAAATCAAACAACTTTTTCCAAAACTACTTAAATGAAAGATGTTACCTCTAGTCTGAGTACCAGATGCAACTTTAGTTCTAGAGCTTTCCAAGATTCTGCATTTTCCATCCTTGAATCAGAGATAATAACCCTTGTCAACCAATTATCCAATGCTAAGAAGATTATGATTCAATCCTTCCACATACAGAACATCATTAGTGTTATTCTTACCATCAAAAGAGACGGATCCTCTACCACAAATTCTACCAGCTAAGTTATCTCCAAATTTCACAATTCCACCTTCATATTTTTCAAAGCTTACAAACTTACTGTTATCACTAGTCATATGATGAGAACATCCACTATCAATTACCCATTCATATTTTTCTACAACCTGAGCAGCCAAGGGACTTTCCACATTTGCACAACTAGCAAATTTAGTAGGTACCAGATCTTCTTCTTTGATAGAAATGAATACCTAATCATGTTCAGTGGAATCTCCATGATCAGATTCATCATCTGTGACTCCTTCACCAGTTTCTTGGGCATAGAAGCATTTCTTCTGAACTCTAGGTTTGTTAGGGTTTGGCCTTGAACCCCTCTCCAGACACCTTGAGGCAAAATGACCAATCTTATTACAAGCAAAACATTTGAATGGCAACGTTCCTTCATACTTACCAGATCCTCTTGGCAATATTTTGGCAAAAAGGGCTTCAAGTTCATCGAACTCAGTTTCATCATCTTCAAGATCCTTCCTTGTTCTATTGAATCTATTTGATCTTCTTGAAGAGCTTTCACCTAATTCATATTTTTGTTTTCCATGAATATTGGCCTTAAATGCAGATTCAGACTTAGGAAGAGAATCACCAAACTCACTTATTTCAAATGCTAAAAGCTTACCAACCAACTGATCCCTTGTAATAGTTGTCACAATTCTAATTTCTTCAATGGCAGTAGCTTTATGCTTGTATGTTTGAGGTAAGGATCTGAGCACTTTGGCAACAATCTCTAATTCATTCAAAACTCCACCAGCACACCTTATACCGCTCACAAGTTCATTCACTTTTATCATGTAGGAGGTAATATTTTCATCTTCACTAATCCTTAAGCTTTCGTATCTACTCTTTAGGCTTTGTAGCTTGGCACATTTGACATATTCATCACCTTCATGTAGGGTTTCCAACTTCTCCCAGATTTCATGCGTGGTTTTCAATTCCAGCACATTTGTCATTTTTGTATTAGATAGGGCACTCAACAAGGATTCTTTAGCTCAAATGTTGTTCTTAACATCTTTGATTTCATCTAGAGTTGTAGGACCTTTTTCTGGAATCTTATACTCATTATCAATTATCAATGAGTAGGCATCACTCATACATTACAAATGACATTGCATGCACATCTTCCATAGAGTGTAATTTCTTCCATCAAATCTTAGATTGTCCTTCTTGTAAGTTGACATTCTAGATCTCCTCAAGTAGTCAAGCTTCTTTTAGAGGAACTTGGCTCTGATACCAATTGTTGGAATTAGGCCTGACAATTGAGAGGGGGGTGAATCAATTATCCCACAAATTTAACCTTTTCTAATTTTGATCTTCTTCCACAACTTACAAACAAATTAATGATATAAGCATTAAAGTATGAATCAATAACACAAGAACAAAAACACAATGAACACACTTGACACCAATATTTTTAACATGGAAACTTGGTTAAGGAAAACCATGATGGGGGTTAACCCACAAGATTCGTACCCTGTTAAAAGTACTTGAAATAAATGGGAAGGCACTTGCCTTCGGGCTCACTGCCCAGAGCTCACTACTCAAAGAGGCTCACTGCTTACAGAAATTTATGTTTAGTACAAAAATATTTAACTAAGAAATAACATCTTCAAAATGCCTAGTTCAGTCTCATTGAATGCTCACAAAACTTATACTCTTCTCCCAAATGCTTCTTTTATTATCACTTCATCCTTTACTATTCTTGTTCCTCTACTCCTCTTCTCTGCTCTACCTTTGATCCTTTCTTAAGATTTTATTATTTCACACAAGGATGATTTTCCATGACTAAATTACATGCCTTTATATGCTCCATCAACCTTGGAATAAACATCAAGGCCGGCACTACAAGCATCTGACTTGATGTGAATCACTAAGTTGTCAGCCAAACATAACTGGGACTCAAATCTTCCTTGATCAATATGCCATGCTCCATATAATTGCTCTTCTATGATCTACAACATGCTTGAATCATCCAGTCAGCCAAGACTGGTAAGAACAGTAACACCAAGGAAGAAATCTTCAACAACGAGCTCAAGGTGCACAATCCAGAGACCTCCACAAGAACATTGAATTCAACAAAGACATCTGCACTCCTCCAAATCATCAGAATCACTTGTATCTTCTTCCAGAACCTCATGAACATTATCTACCATGACTCACACTAGAAAGATTGCTTGTGGACCTCCAAACCACAAACCACTTGAGTGAATGCCTCTAGAACCATAGATCATAATATTTCAATGTAGAGCAATCCAGACCAATTTACTGTCACTATGTCTCTTCTGAACATAGCAAAACCTGATTCTACTTAGATGACCATAGCTTCTTCAAATCTTCATGTGCACCTCTCAAAACTTAACTAGAGCTGCTACAGACAATCCTATTAATAGCCATATGGTCTGCATACATTAATCTTCATTAATTTTCTTATTATCCTCAACATTCTAGTCTTCTAAATAGACAATAAAATAGGATACAGTTGACACCAATGGCAATAGGGATATGTTGACATCAATGACAACACTAATTAGGTACATAATTGCAACAAGAGGATGGGAAGGTGAATTTGGAGAAGGTAGAAACTTTGAAGAATGTTGTGGATGCATTGACGAAACCAGTGGGCACAGAGAAGTTTAGATGGTATTCAGAGTCTATCAACCTCTCGGCCTATAGCAGTTAAATCCTGTTATTTCTATTGGCTCTTACAAGGTGTTCAACAAGTGGGAGAATATTGGGAATTAAGGTGTCTCAACCTTGGTAATTCCTTACATTTATTATTTGTAACGTATTTATTTATTTAGCCTATGTTGTAATTTTGTTGCACATCCTATTTTGTCATTTAGTGTGAAGTGGCACGGTGAGTTGTTACTCCACTTGTAAGATGAATAGGATGGTCAACTCACTCCATATGGAGATAGGTGTCCCCCTTGTGTGGTAGAGATTTTCTTCCATGTGTCAACATCTTGACTAGTGTGTAAGTGAATCTTGACCGAAACGGTTATGACAGATTCCTATGACAGAATCTATGACGCGTAAGAGTTAAAAATGGAATGTTCTATGATAGGTGAAGACATGTGTCACAAGGCATCTTGGAAGAAGGCATCTTTGGGCACCCCAAGGAGGGTTATGACATGTAAGAGAATATACTATTTTTAGCCTTTGTATGATAGATTCTCTTATAGCTATAAGATATGACAGTTGTGACAGATTCTATGATAGTCATAAGAGTCGTAAGAGTATCTATCATAGCCCAAATTCACAATAGGTGGCTTCTTTGGGATGGGGTGATATGACAAGTATCATGAACACCCTACAATGTTGGACAAGTGTCCCTAGGCATGGATTTTGGGTCATGAGGCCATGTTGGATGCCCATCTCAAGATGGGCTCATTTTTGTTTTGTAACTTCTTTATAAATAGGTTCTTTGAGAGGAGAAGTTGTATGTGATTGACAGGTGCTATTATGCTATCGGGTTGTCTCTAGATATGAGTTTTGAAGACTCTTGAGAGCTTGCATTGCAAGTCTATTGTAAACCATTACAGTTTTGATAATACATTGTGCAAGTTTTGGAGTGTGGGGTTTTTCACCTGATAAGGGTTTTTCCCACGTTATATCTTGTCTCTCTCTTCTTCTATCTTTCATTCTTTTGTTTTGTATTTCTGCAATATCTCCATTTTTGTGTTAAACATTCTATGATTGTAAAGGTTAAAAATAATTTGTACTCATCTCTCCCCATTGGATTAGTGTAGGAAGTGATTTCCGCACACCTAGCTTCCTTTCAGTAGTTAGCCATTTATTTGGAGCCCTTAGTTTACTTTCATTCATTGTGAACTTTAGGATACTAGCTTCATTTAAGGATTTGGGAATTATGGAATTTGTAGGATATTGTTGAAATTCTATTATCATCTATCACATTTTAATAATCCCATAAGTTAGTTTAAATTGGGTGCGGTGGTTTTCTTCCAAGTGAAAAACATAAAGGTTGCATCTCCTTCAAGATGACCATTGTTAGTTCCCAACCCATTACTTAGGCTCCATTTCTTGAGGATCAAGATAAATAAATGATAACACAACAAGCTATAAGTTATGATAAATACATCTTCAAAAAAAAGTAGAGTGAAAAGATAACTATATAAAAGTGAGATGAGAGATTAACCTTGATATTTTGGGTGATTCAAGTAATCTCTACTAGAGATATAGACACTTGGCTAGTAGTAGATCTATACTTAGAGTGGAACTAGAGGTAACTCTATCAGAACTATAGATGCTTGGCTAGTAGTAGAGCCATACCTAGGACATCCTTGCATTGATTGAGAATGTAACTATAACCAAGTAACTTGGAAGGACTTCACTTTTGGAAGAGAATGTATCAATTGCACACACTTGTAGATTTCAATTTTTATTTTAAGAGATTAGTGATAACCTTTTCCTTAATAAGGTTTTTATTTCTATTACTTATTTTTAATTAATTCAAACTCTAGATTCTAGATTTGTGGAAGGCTTTATATCTTAAAATGCTCAAGAGCATTTCCCAGTACTTGTCCCATCCTTTGTACTTAGTAAATGGAGACCCCCTATTTCTTTTTGTCTTTTTTTTTCTTATTTTTCACATTCTTATTTTACTTTTCCAAATTTTTATTCATTTGGATCCTTTATTTTGATGATTGTTTTGAAGTTTGGGGTCTTTCCCCTTTGATTTGAGTCTTTATTGAAAATTTTTAGGGTTAAAAAAACTCTGAGATTTTAGGTTCTGTTAAAGTTCCTACCCTGTGTGCTTTACCAAAAGTTTAAACTTTTGGGGTTTCCATGGATTGGGAACTTTTTTCGAAGTCCCAATTTTTTTGCTACTTCCCATTTTGTTTGTTTTAATTCTATTTTTTTGTGGACTTTTGGAATTTTGGGAAACTCAAGAACTCCTACAATAGGATCAAAGGACACAAGTTGTTATGATATCTTAATTCTTTTTGAACTTTAGAAACATTAATGTTGCATGTATGGAGTTAATATGCCACTATAAATTCAATTTCCACCTCCCATTTTGCACTTTGCTTACGAATTTTTGAACTTTTGAGTTAGAACGACCCTTGAAACCTACCCTATACTTAAAGAATAATTTTTTCTATAATTTTGTGTGATTCTTGAGAGAATTTGAGTGTCGAGGATTACAAGCAACGTGGAACCAATTTAACTTTGCCACTTTCTCCTTCACATTTTGTCTAGTTGTTTCGTTATTTTTCCTTTTGATTTATCTTTTGTTTTCATTCCTTGGTTGTTGAATTTATTTAAATATTTATTTTTGTTTAGTCTTCTCTCATTTTTTCTTGTTAATCAAGATTCCATTTTTAATCCTAACCCTATATTGTTAAGTTGTTCCTTAGGGTTTATAGTTTAGGATTAGATTTTTGAATTGCAGCAATAAAATGGGGTCCTTGTCAAATTGGAGTTATTTTCCTTAGAATTAAAGTATTGTTCTTCTAAAAAATTATTATCTAGGTTTTCTTTTCCTTTTGGAACCTAAAATCCTACCTTATACTGAGTAAAATCTTCAAAATTTGGATTTTTGGGGTTTCTCTGCACTCAAGAACCTGATCCAAATGTGCTGAGTCTTTCTGACTTCTCAATCCTCATAACTCTTAGTAACTATCAGAATATAGGGTTTACCTAGAATGTTGTCTTTGTTTGAAGATCCTTAGGTTCCCCACTCTTCCAATTCATCACTCCCTAATGTTAGAATCCTTTGTTTGGACTTTTAGACTTTTGAGGCTTTATGGAACCTTTGTACCAGGTTTTGATGTCCAATGTTCTTCTAGATTCTCGAAACCTACCATTATAGAGTTCAAGTTCCAAAATTCCATGTCCCTCTAATTTATTGAGTCTCATAGTATAATTGTTAATTACTCTACCGGACTCTAGAATCCTAGACTTTCCTTGCACCTGAGCACTAGGTTCTAAGTTCCAATATTCTCCTAGAACCCAAAAACCTGGAATGCACCAAAACACTTAAAATTTTACAAACTTAAAGGATTTCAATTCTTAAAAGGACTAATGATAGATCTTCTTGACATTGTAGGTATGGATAAGTGACTAATAAGCTATACAAATTGCTAGAAACCATGAAGTACAAGTTCCAATGAGTACTCAAAGCATCCAAGATCACTTCTATAGTACAAGCAATAATAGACATAGATCTTGGGTATGTGAGTTTGGAACAACTTCATCAAGATGAGTTTGGAGATGCACCCACACTAATAGAAATGATTCTAGTAGGGTTAGCACATGTGGTAGGATTCCCTCTAGTTGTACAATATCCAAAACTAATCCTACCCTATGCTTAAGCTTACCATATAGAAAATAGGAAGGCCTATGACACACAAGGTAATACAATCTTAGACATAACTCTATCCATGGTTAGGTTAGCCTTTAACCTACCCCAACATGTAAATATGGTGAGATTAATGGAGGAAGAGTCCCAAAATACTTTTGAAGATCATTAGGTGGACAATACAAGGCACTTGAATAGATATTGGCTCAATAAGGAGAGACAGCCAGTTACCAAAATTCTAAAGAATCTAACTATGTTAGACTTCCAATCTGAGATAGGGGACATGATAATATTATTGAATAGAGTAATGCAGAATATTGACTCAAGGATCTAACAACATTGGATGTTTTAGTTTATCAATGTGATCTTGAAAATAAACAATTCTTTCATTGGGCTCAATTGGTAAGTGATAGGTTTCATGCCCAACTTACTTCTATAATGAATGAGAAGAAGTTCTCTATGACTTCTTACATAGTATATTTTCTTGCAAGACAAGCCCATTCCCCTAGATTGGAAATGTTGTCTTATTTTTTCCCATGCCAAAATAACCCAAAAATACCTTCTTCCATCAAAAATATCCAATCTGATACACTTGAAATGGAAGAAGTTTTCCTTAGCAAAAAACCCAAAATAAATCCATAAAAAATTTCCAAGTTTTCTTCTATTTCTTTGCCTTAGTTGGAAAAGTTTAGTTTCACGACCATTTTGTTCACAAGTTCGGAAGTTAGCTGATTCACTGGTTTGCTAACTAAAGGGTGAATCGGCTAAGGCAAAAAACCATACATAGCAAAGGAAGAAGATAAAGGGCATGTTCTGTCAGCAAAATGAATAGTTTGCAAACTTCATAGTTCACTAATCAGTGATTTTTCCGATGGGCATTTCACCAAATAAAAGGCTAGGAGACAGTAGGGATCCTTCATCAAAGGAAAAGGCTAAGACAAAGAAAGCAAGAAAAGATGAATCAGGAAATTAACAAAATGTTCAACTTTCTAAGTAGTTTAGAGTTTCTTGTATTCACTAATAGAGCGATAAACTAATGAAGAAAGGAAAATGGGGACGGCTCAGTGGTTTGAAAAAGTGAAAGTTTGTTGACTGAAGGAAATGGAAAAGACTAGTCAAGGAATAAAAAAATCAAAGGAAAGACAAACTAGCTAAAGAGTTCAAATATTTCATGATTCGTTGTTAAGGAGAGAAGTTTGTGGAAAAGGAAAGTAGATGATAGTTTTGAAAAAGGTGAAATTGTTGATCAAACCAAGAGCAACAAAAGCTAAGTTCAAGAAAATTCAAATTTGCTGATAAGGCAAAATGGTGCAAAGGAACAAGGTTCAAAAAAGTTAAAGTTTGCCAATAAGGCAAAACATTAAAATAGCCAATGGCCAAGCTTGGTTCATGGAGATGGAGATTCTCCAACAAAGCAATTAGAAGGCCTAGTTCACAAAAGTAGAGTTTTGTCAATAAGGAAAAAGAAAGGGCCAAATATGGTTTGCAAAAGGAAGATTTTGCCAATAAGGTGAAAGGAAAGAGAAAGAAAGAGTCAGCCAAGGCAAGGTTTAGAAAAATAGAACTTTTCTAATAGAAGAGAAAATGTGACAAGGAAAAGACAAAGGCAAAATTTTTTGCAAAATTGACATTTCACCAACTAAAAGGAGGAGGCCATAATTTGAGAAAATGAGTTTTTTTGCCAATAAGGCAGAATAAAAGGCCAGAATGATGAAATGAATGAAAATGGATGATACTTTAGAATGTTTAAGAAATTTAAATATTTTTAAGTGTTGTAAAAGCTTGCAAATCTCTGAAATCATGCCATTATCTAGGGAGAGGTACCCAGCATTAAAATTTTGTAAGCTAAAGTCAATTATAGGTAGCTGAAATAGTGGAACTCTTCAACGCTCTTGTACAAAGAAAAAACAAGGTGGATTTGTAGGTGCAATGAAGGATTTCAGAGCTTCCCTCTCCAATGCATTAGGTACCCATGCATGTGGGTGATCTCTGCTACATATTTACAAGCCTCTCAAAATATGGTGGATGTCTCTCTTCTGGAAGCATTCCTGAGCCATATTAAATGTAGCTTGGGTACTTGGGCAGTGTTAGTTGACCAAATTTCAAACACCCAAAGCTACAGATGGATGAAAATGCTATATATACATGTAAGAAAGATGTAAAAAGGTTGTTAGCTATTCTTTTGGGCTATTATATAGGTTGGAGAGTTCTTTGTGATCAAACCTTGTAATACAATTGCATGAACCAACTGGATTCGATACATTGTGCTTAACTTTGAGCCTTTGTTGTCTCTAGTTGATTGTTCACCAATGAATGTAATTCGTTATTTCATGTCTACTTTCTCTGCAATAATTCTCCCTTGTAATGGTTATTTAGCCTCCATGATCAATATAATAATTGATATTTACGTCTCTTATACTTTGACTCTATGTTTAATTGAATCTGTAGCTTATTATATTGGTAAAATGACCCCTCTTGCAGTTAAAATTTTCTAGATCAAGCCTTTGCTAAAAGTTGTATGTGTGAGTTTATTTCAATATTTGAGACCATGTTTGTGTTATGTTAGTCCTAGGTAACACTATAAATCTAGTGCATCACCCATTTTAATTCTAGTAGTTCTTCCTCCCCATTTCCTTGCAAGTATTAGCATTAGATTTAGTTCAATTCTCTGAGCCTCAGGCTCAAAAAGAGGAACCAGCTTTCTTTGGAGGTTTGATCTTATCTACAAGGTCCTACACTTTGAGATTAGTCCCATTGCGTCATTGGAATGCTTGGATAGTCTCCAATTAGGGTACAATTTCATGTGACAATAGTTTCTAGCACGCTTGGTGGGACTCTCTACTCTAAGTAAGAGATGGACTGAGAAATTTTGGTGCTATTCTTAGTTCATTTGCTATTGTGGAAGCATTCAACAAGCACCTGGTGACTCTACTGGTCTAGTATCCATATCAACTCAACATTTCATGCCTGGAATGTAGACCCCGTCTTCTTCTAAAGGTAATTTTCAATTCATTGAGCTATCATTTACTGAATCAAGAAGAATAAGTACACTGTCTAGGTCCCCTGTGAAGGAAAATAGGAGTGCAGTTCCATCTCCTTCAAGAACCCAATCTACCCCCCTCTAGCTAGAATCCAACTTAGATTCTAGTATTCAAGAAGGACCCTATGCATACCCAAAATTAATTTAAATATCCATAATTTGTAAAGGAACCTTCCTTTTGTATCATTCAATGGGGGTAGTGTTGATAATTAAGAGGGGGGGTGAATCAGTTATCTTAATTATTTCAGCTTTCTGAACTTTCTTAATAATTAATGCAGTATTAATTCAAATAAGCAAACATAACCATGAAATGGAAATACACATGACACAATATTTTTGATGTGGAAACCTTGTTAAGGGAGAAAACCATGGGGTGATTAACCCAAGATTGTATTCTCTGTCAGAAGAATAGAATTACAAAATGGCACTTGCCAATTAGGGCTCACTGCCCAAGCATACTGCTCACAAGAGGCTCACTGCCTACAAGAGACTCACTGTCTACAAGTTGTAAGAAGAGTAATAGGATCCTTGAACTGATGAGAAGTATCCACACATGCTGGAGTTCAATTCTGGTTAGGCTCAGTATACTGATCTACTACACTTCATCCTTTCTCTTCTTTTATGTTGTTGTCCTTTCACATACCGGACCTTCCTTACTACTACTCTACTACTTTTCTTCACACACACAACACCACTTGCACAACACCCCCTCTCATCAAAATCCATTTGGTATATATATATATATATATATATATATATATATATATATATATATATATCTGCACAAAGGATTTCATCCTCTTTCTAGTCAGCATCCAGAATAGTCAGTATTTCCCAATCTTTAGTCTGTCAGCTGAATCCTCATTTCCCAAGTGATGCAGATCAAAAAGATACTTATAGAAGTTATCTAACATGTTGGCCAATCATGAATGATTCCTTAGGAACCTTGATCATCATCAATATCTTATCCAAAATAATGTCTAATCCTCTGACGGTCAGTTCTTCCTCTGTTTGTTCTGCCAAATAGGACCCCAATACTTGAATGCTCATATCTCTTCACTCTTTCATCACCAAAGGCTCAATTCTTGGAATCTATTAGTCAAGGTACTCCTTTTGACTTCCCCAAGTCCATATTTTCCAAAGATACTTCCTCTAAGAGATCCAGACCTGACTGTCGGACCTTGCCACATGCTATGTTATTGCTTACCAGATCACAACACTCTTCAATCTGACTTCTGGTATAGGCACACCATGTCTTGCGGATGTGTGGGATGAACTTTGTTGCCATCAATGACAACAATCATGAAGCTCCAATGTGTCTCTTGCTAACAGGTAGCCCTCTAGACCTAGCCTAGTATGATGACATCCCCACCCCATCTCTAAAATCAATCCCATATTTTACTAGTGAAAATTCCACCACCCCTGCTAAGCACATTCAAGATATTTCCAGTGTCTACTCTATCCACAATGTCATTGTAGATAATGTGTCTATGAGGCTATTGGCTTCTTCATTCAAAGGGAAATATTTTCAATGGTATGGAGGTGTCCTAGCCAATTCCATCCACAATTGGGATGAATTGGGCACTAAACTGTGCCAACATTTTGAAGACAAGAGTGACCACCTGTCACTAATGGAGCAGCTAGCTACAATCAAGAGAGCCCCCCAAGAATATATGGTGGATTTGAATTATAGATTCCAAAAGGCATAGGATAGGATCCCATTATTGGTGAAACCCTCCCCAAAAACTGCATTCATTTATTATTTGATGTCTTTGAATTTTGACATTATTGTCATTATTCAATCTATGGGAGGGATTGTGCTACCAGATGCATATGATATAGATATAAGAGAAAAAACTTTTTAATTTAGGCTAGGAAGATTTCTCCAAGGCAATTAATGCCTTTATTTCTAGATGTTCTTGTTTTTCAACCTATTGTGGCTCCAATTCCTACAACAGTCACCCCTACAACTTCTTCAATGGCACCCTCAAATAAATTACATGGGGTCAAGATTTTTCTACAAAGTTTTAATAATGAGTTGGTGGAACTAAAAAGGTAATAGGCACAACCTAACATGCCATATCATCAATTCAATCAAAATTATCAGCAAAACAGACCACCATATCAAGGGAATGTACAGAGGCTAAATCAGCCCAGTTATATTAGACCATTGAATGTTGTACATGCCAATGTTACTAGTACATCTAGGCCTCTTATGCCCATACAAAACAAGTTGGCTTGGGATAAAAATTGGTGTTATCTGTACAATTAGCCACATGATTAGAATTTGTGCTAAAGTGGATAATTTAGTTAAGCTTTGACAACACAAAACCAATTAGTTCCTTTAGAGAAACAAGTCATCTCTAGTCAAGAGATGGTGGGAGTGTTGCAAGTATGTGCTTAATTGGTGTTGTCATTGATGTCAACATATCTTTTTTTTCATTGGTATCAACAATGCTCTTACTTTGTTGAGGATATTGAGAAAATTAGCCCATCCGGTGATAACAATGTGTTGCAGTAGAAATAGTGCATTACATGCAGAAAAATAGTCTAGAAGAATGCTCCGCATTTCTAGTAGAATAAATATCTATACGTATGGATTGGAAGTTATTTAGAAGTCTATTTGAAGATGTTATATTCTGAGTTTGAGCCTCTGGTATGAAGAATTGAGTAAGTTATGTTCACTAGAGTGAAAAAAACTTTTTTTGTGTGTTTGGTGGTGATTGGGAGAAACTGTTTTGCTCCACCTTCCTCCGCATTGAAGTATTTTCGTCTGTAGTTCTGGAAGTAAGTCGGTGATGATGTTAAATGCCTTCCAAATTAATGGTTCATGATTTGGTGGTCCGGATGCTATCGTTTACTTATGACAATGGTTGACAGTGTTTTTCTTGTGCTCTGGTTTGAAGAATCTTATTGATAGAGTGGTTAGAGATCGTACTATTGTTCCTAGTGATTACAATGTAATTGTGGATGTCTCTTGATCATGTTCCTACATTCGGATTGGTCCACAAGGTGTAATTCAAATCATGCATGAAGCATGTTCTTGAGAATACTTGTGTTAACATTAGTCTTGGCCGACTTGGTTGAATTCATCATCTATGGAGATGCATCAAAGATTGTGATAGTGTGTTGTAGTGTGAAAGATTGTGTTTGAGTCCTAGCTAAGGTGTGGCATGATCCCCA
Source organism: Cunninghamia lanceolata (assembly GCA_027924645.1). Classification (NCBI taxonomy): domain Eukaryota; kingdom Viridiplantae; phylum Streptophyta; class Pinopsida; order Cupressales; family Cupressaceae; genus Cunninghamia; species Cunninghamia lanceolata. The sequence continues at coordinate 4,374,431 of BSBN01001709.1, read as the reverse complement.
TACATTCTTACATCTTTTCCTTAGCTAAATTTGTATTAGGTCTAGACCTATTTTATGTATGTTTGTAATGCTAACCTTGGAGATTGTTCCAAAGGTTGATGATTGTAATGCCAACCTTGATGATCATTCCAAGGTTGATGTAGTGTATAAATACATGTAAATTAAGTCATGAAAATGTATCCAAGTGTGAAGATGTGAAGATAAAGTGAAGTAAGGTAGTAGGGCAGAGCAAATGTGTTTTGTGCTTCAATGGAACTGACCCTTGGCATGGAGTAGATGTTGTTATCTCAATTCAACCTTTTGGCAATGAGCATCCTTTTGGTAGTGATCCTTCCTTTGGTAGTGAGCCATCCATAGGTAGTGAGCCTTTCTTTGCAGTGAGAAATTTGGGCAGTGAGCCCTGTACGCAGGGAGCCTCTATTTTTTGGTATTGATATAACCTATATATTTCTGTGGGCTAACTCCCACCGTGGTTTTTCCCTTTTAGGGTTATCCATGTAAAAATCTAGTGTCTCTTGTGTTGAGCTTCTCATTTGATGCTTTCATGGTTATATCTCAATATAAGTAATTGATAAGTTGATCATATTTGGTTAAAAGTTTTAGGACAACTGATTCACCCCCTCTCAGTTGTCTGGTGCAGTTCAACAATTGGTATCAGAGCCAAGTTCCTCTAAAGAAAGCCTAAGAGCTTGAGGAAGATCTAGGATGTCTTATAAGAAGGAAGCTCTGCATTTTGATGGGACAAATTATGCTCTTTGGAAGGTACGAATGAAAAGCCTATTGATTGTTAGGAACACTGAGAGGGGGGTGAATTAGTGTTCTAAAATCTTTTCATGGATTCTAACTTTCAGCCATTTCCCAAAATTAATTAAACAAAAACACAATATGCATATGAACAACAACCATGAAAACATTACACATGGACACTGAGATATTTACATGGAAAACCCAAGAAGGGAAAAACCACAGAGAGGATTAGCTCTCAAATATATATTGCAATCTTTACCAAAATAATGTTCAGGCATGGTCACTCCATGGGCCTAGAACATGTTGGCTCACTGCCATGAAGTACAACTATGTCTAGCAGGCTCATTGCCTCAACCCTAAACCTAGCAAGAATACAATAAGGGTTGTTAAACCCTGTTGAAGGCTCACTGCCACCTCACTGCCTTGATGACGAAAGATTGCTTCCAATCAAATTGCACATGAAAACTGAATACTTCTTAAGCATCTGCCACTATGCCAGGTGCAGCCATTTAATAGCTGAATTCTAAATCCCAACTCTTCATACTCACCAATTTGTGTCACTACTCTACTATTCACATATTCACATCACACCCACATGTTCTTTATTATGTTATGCCTTTACTCTTCTTTGCCTCTTCTCTACTCTACCTTTTGGTCCTTTCTTATTATCTTCCCATCTTCTCTCAAGGACAACTTTCCATGACTCAACTACAAGTATTTATACACTTCAACAACTTGAAATGATCATCAAGGTTGGCATCACAATCATCAACCATTGGAACAATCTCCAAGGTCAGCATTATAAACATTTATAAAATAGGTCTTGACCTATTACAACACTATGCAAAGGAAATGAAGTAAAGATGTATGGGGATCATGCTACACCTTAGCTGGGACTCAAACATGATCTTCCATGCCACAACACGCTCCACAATCTTAAAGGGATCTACGCAATTACTAGAATTAACTAAGTTGGCCAAGACTGTTTACACGTTACACTATCTGGGAATAATCTTCAAACACAATCTCAATTCCTTAATGCAGACCAATATCAAGATAAGAACATGATTAGGAGGCATCCACAAGCATGTTATAATCACTAGAAGCAACCGTACAAACCTTAGCCACTTTAACAATAGGATCTTCTTCATTGGAACACATGAACTTCACTATCCTCGACTGTCATAAAAGAAAGATAGCTTGTGGACCACCAAAACATGAACCACTACAATTGTAGGCACTTATCATCATCCCAGACTTCCATCTAGAATTGGGGAGCAAAATACTTTATTGTGGAGGAATACAGAGCATAATACTTTTTCCCTGTGACTAGAGAATAATCAGAATGAGCAGGCTTTATTTTGGTGAATGCAACTTTCTCACAACTTCACACTAGAGGCTCAAACTCAAGATTTAGTATCTTCAGACATCCCTTTGAATAACTTCCAATCCACAAACCTAGATCTGTAAGTAGAAGGAAATGCAAAGCAATCTACTAGACTATTCTTCAGCATACAACTCACTGTCTATACTGCACTCCACTGTATCTCACTTGATTCTTTCAGAGAGGCCAATTTTCTCAATATCCTCAACACATAAGACTTCTAAACAAGTAATATAATATGACATAGTTGACACTAATGACAACAAAGATATGTTGACATCAATGACAACACTGATTAGGCACATACTTGCAACAATCTCCCCCTTTGTCATTGATGGCAACATATGATGTGAAAAACTGAAATAGACATCAAGATATGATTCTCCCCCTTTCTCTTTGCACATCTGCACTCTTTGTCTATCTAAGTTTTTCACATGACTTCTCTCCCCCTTTGAAATCAATGGCAAAGGGCACATACTTGCATTCTTCTGCTCTAATCCAATCTCTCTTCTAAACTTTCTTCAACTGACTGCTCCCCCTTACTTGATGCTTTCCTTGACTGCAACTTTGGTTCTTCATGTGAGGTTCTCCTTCTTGGTTTGACAATTCTCACCTTAGGATCTTGCTACTAGTACACTATTTCCTCTATCAACAACACTGTAGTACTTACTACTCTTTATCAGAAACTCACATTAGGATCACCTACTTGCTTCCCCTAAGAGGTAACTTCATAATCCACTTGACTTCAACAACCATCTCTGATTACTACCTGCACTGCTACACATTTTCCCTTTTATTTCTCTAACTACTCCCCCTTAGGAGTACACATCAGACTGTATCTAGCTCACATTAGAACCTTCATATGCTATCACTTTGGAGTAACATATCTTATCTTAAAGCTTCAAACTTGAATCTGTCTACAAGTTTTCTTCTACAGGCTTCCCTTATCATCAGTCTAGTTGAAACAATGTCTTTTTCAACCTGGCATTCAAGCAGGCAATCATCACATCTGATTTGAAGTCCTTATGTGCTACAAAGGCTAGAAACAACTTAATAGCATCCATTTGTACCATCAGAGCACATTTTTTCACTTGCGAGTACCTTTTACACATAGCCTTGCCTTATTCCTCACCACTTCTCTATCCTCATTCAATTTAATCTTTGATCTTGAGACAAGTTCCCAAGTTTGATTATTCATATTCTACATTAGTTCCTTTTTTCATTGCCTTACATACCTCATCCATAGATTGAATAGAGATTTACCTGTTCATCTGCAATTCTTTATCTTTGCCAACACACCTTAGCTCTTTTTATGAAAGAATTGGTCTTTAGGTGGTACTTCTACACAATCTCTAGGGATCTCAGGAATCTTTTCAAAACTTGTTCTTTTTCAACTTGACTGTCTTCTTGTTCAACAGGTCCATTTGATTCATAGCTACTCAGATCTGATAGTCTTTCTCTGACTTCATCAACCTTCACATTAGCAATCTCAATGATCTTTCCCAGATTCCTATTGTAGCACTTTTGACTTGAACTCTATTTTGAATATAGATAGTAGTATGTATATCTTTTCTCAGTATACATCTGGTAGGTCAACTTCCTTCATCATTGATCTAGTAGCCTCTTGGATTGTCTTATACTTCCTTTCAACAACTTCATTCTACTGAGGAGTCCTAGTAGACAATTATCTCTTTATCCCTTGTTCTTTACAGAAAATATTGAATTCATTTGATGTGAACTCACCTCCACTATCAGACCTTAAGTATTAGATCTTTAGTTGATTCCCAATCATTGCCTTGAAAGCTCATCTAGTTCATAATCATTCAACTCTAATTTCATCCGCATATTTTCAAACTATTTCCAAAGTAAACTGCTCTGTACTAAAAATAATCCTGAACTTCTGTTACTCATTATTCTCAAGCCAATTATCAATATCAGACAAACTCATGGATGTAGATGTAATAACTAATCAAATATATGCCAGAACTGTAGAACATTATCTTCGACGGTGGACCCAAGTAGACCAGAATACTAGAGCCCTGTCACTTGATTTTATTGGGTAAATACTTAGCCAAAATTCATGACCTGTCAACTTGTCCCTTAAGAACATACTTGACCAATTCATCTGTCATGTCATGGACCATATGAGACTCTAGAATTCATATCCAATAATCATCATTAACCTCTTAACATACCTTCAGAACTACACATCAAAATACTATATAGCGAAAGAATGCAGACAAAACTACTCAGATTCTTTACACTGTTTCAGGCTTAACCCTATTCATCTAGACTTAGACAATTCACCATGTGACTTTCAGAGGAAGTTAGAACTTGAACACTAGAAAATATGTTCACCAAATGTTTATGAATAACATACTTGAACTGCATATAATGATCTTCAGTTGTAGATGCATACTGATCCAATCTTTGTTACTTACTTTATATACTGCTCATACTTTAGTCATTCTAGGCTTTTACATTAGAATCATTTTATAACTTGATCTATAGGGTTCCTTTCAAGCAATCTGCTATATGAATATTCACATCATATCTTTGTACGAATCTCAACATTGACTATTTGGCTAGGGGATTTAGAATTTTCAATACAGCTCCCCCTGAGCCAGAGTTCCTAGCTTACTTCCTAGAGGAAGTATCTGCTCCAGAATCTGGTGCAAACTCATCTCTGACTTCATTTATTTCTTTCTTGACCCATACCTTATTCATCTCCTTCTTTACTTCTGCCAGATAAACCTTTTCTACTAATTTCTTCAATTCTTCTTGATTATCCTTCTTCATGTTCTTACTTCTACAAAATCTTGCAATATGTCTAGGCTTGTTGCAATTAAAGCACACAGTATTTTTTTGACCATTGTTCCTTTCATTCATCCTTGACCTACATATGTTATCTTTATGTCCAAATTTATTGCATATATAATAGTAGCCACTAACGGATTCAATTGTCCTATTCCTGCCATAGTTGTTTCTCACTTGACTTCTACACTCATTTTCCCTATGTCCCATTTTATAGCATACATTGCACCTAATAGGATTTTGACTCACTTTACTTCTACATATATTAGCTTTATGACCAATTTTATTGCAAGTAAAACATCTTCCTTTGAAGGATTTTTCATTTCTCACATTGTTGAAACTTTTCTTGATTTGATTTCTACATTCACTTGCTCTATGACAATTGAAACACTGACTAGAGAATGATGGAACCTTTTGATTTATTCTTCTCCTACATTGAGTACCCTTATGACTAAACTTATTACATGAATTACAACAACCATGAAAAGATGGGTACCTTTGAGCATTTGGTTGTTTGGTCAGAGGTCTTCTAGGTCTTCTTCTTTGATTTCTGAACTAGTATCCTTTATTTTGCCTTGACTCAGTTTTTATTTGACTAGAGTTTGAACTTTCTCCTTTCTCAAATCGCAAACCCTACTTTTCATCAGCTCTCTTCTAGCTAGTAATCATTTCATCAAGCTTTGTAGTTCTTCTCTTGAATTTTTCTTCAAAGCTTTTGGCCTTTTCCAAGTCTACTTTTAGATTTGCAATTTCTTCTTCAAGTTTTACACAATCTTCTGATCTATTCTTCACAATCAAATTCAGATCATCTTCTGCTCTTATTTTTTCTATAATTTTTTCTTCCAAATCATTCAAGGCTTCATTTGCTGATAACAATTGATCACTAACATCTTTGTGTTTATCTTTGAATTTCTTGACTTGTTCTTTTAGCTTCAAGATTCATTCATCAACTTGTTGCAAGTTTTCTTTCAGATCCCTAACTTCTTCAAAATTTTCAAGATCCATAAGAGCTACTTCTAGTTGGTTGTAGCTTCCATAATTTCCATATCCTCTTGTTGCCATGCTCATACTATCCCATATCTTCCTCAAGTTGTTAAAATTTTTCCAAGGAACCTCGCTCTGATACCAATTGTTGATTGTCAGGAACACTGAGAGGGGGCGTGAATTAGTGTTCTAAAAATCTTTTCATGCATTCTAAATTTTAGCCATTTCCCAAAATTAAATAAACAAAAACACAATATGCATATGAATAGTAACCATCAAAACATGACACGTGGACAACAAGATTTTTACGTGGAAAACCCAAGAAGGGAAAAACCATGGAGAGGATTAGCTATCAAATATATATTGCAATCTTTACAAGAATAATGTTCATGCTTGGTTACTCCATAGGCCTAGAACATGTTGGCTCATTGCCATGAAGTACAACTAGGTCTAGTAGGCTCACTGCCTCAACCCTAAACTTAGAAAGATCACAATAAGGGTTGTTAAACCTTGTTGAAGGCTCACTGTTGGCTCATTGCCTTGATGATGAAAGAATTCTTCCAATCATATTGCACATGAAAATTGAATATTGCTTAAGCATCTGCCACTATACTAGATGTAGTCATTTAATAGCTGAATTTTGAATCTCAACTCTATGTACTCATTGATTTGTGTCACTACTCTGTTATTTTCATATTCACATCACACCCACACATTCTCTATTATGTTTTATCTCTACTCTTCTTTACTCTACCTTTTGGACCTTTATTATTATCTTTCCATCTTCACTCAAGGACAACTTTTCCATGACTCAACTACAAGTATTTATACACTTCAACAACCTTAGAATGATAATCAAGGTCAGCATCACAATCATCAACCATTGGAACAATCTCGAAGGTCAGCATTACAAACATTTAAAAAATAGGTCTTGACCTATTACAACATTATGCAAAGGAAATGCCATAAGGATGTATGTGAATCACGCCATGCCTTAGCTGGGACTCAAACATGATCTTCCATGCCACAACATATTTCCACAATCTTTAAGGGATCTCTGCAATTATTGGAATTAACCAAGTCATCCAAGACTGGTTACACGTTACACTATCTGGGAAAAATCTTCAAACACAATCTCAATTCCTTAATGTAGAGCAATATCAAGATAGGAACATGATTAGTATGCATCCACAAGCATGTTATAATCACTAGGAGCAACTGCACAAACCTTAGCCACTTTAACAATAGGATCTTCTTCACTGGAACACATGAACTTTGTTGTCTTCAATTGTCATAAAAGAAAGATAGCTTGCGGACCACCAAAACATGAACCACTACAATTGTAGGCACTTATCATCATCCCAGACTTCCCTCTAGAACCATAGAGTAAAATACTTTATTGCAGAGGAATGCAGAGCATAATACTTTCTCCCTATCACTAGAGAATAATTAGAATGAGCAAGATTTATTCTGGTGAATGTAACTTTCTCACAACTTCACACCAGAGGCTCAAACTTAGGATTTAGTATCTTTAGACATCCCTTTGAATAACGTCCAATCCATGGACCTAGATCTATAAGCAAAAGGAAATATAGAGGAATCTACTGGACTATTCTTCAGCATACAGCTCACTATCTATACTTCACTGTAACTCACTTGATTCTTCTAGAGAGGCCAATTTTCTCAATATACTCAACACATAAGACTTCTAAACAAGTAATAGAATATGACACATTAGACACTAATGACAAGAAAGATATGTGGACATCAATGACAACACCAATTAGGCACATACTTGCAACAAAGCCATCTTATTTTTCTTGGTTATAAAGTATGGAAAGATGTAGAAGAAAAATATACCATGCCTCCAAATGGTTTGATGATTGAAGATGAAATCAAATAATATGAGGTGGATGTCAAAGCAAAGGATGCTCTATTAAGTTCCTTAAGTGACTCAGTGTTGACAAAAGTTGTCGACCTTGAAACTGCAAATGAGGTATGGGAGAAACTGAAAAATCTATATGAAGGAGATGATTCTGTAAAAGAAGCCAAGCTACAAAGTCTGAAATTGAAATATGAGGGTTTGAAGATGAATGAAGATGAAAACATAATAGCCTTTATGCAAAGAGTTGATGAACTTATCACTGGAATAAAGGGTATGGGAGGAACTCTCGGTGATAAGGAAGTTGTGATAAAAATTCTCAGATCACTACCAAAGTCATATAGTCACAAGGTAGATGCAATTGAAGAATTCATGATTGTGAAAACTCTTGATAGAGATCAGTTACATGGAAAGCTTACAGCCTTTGAGATGAAAGAATTTGGTGATGCCCTACCTAAAGTTGAATCAACTTTTAAAGCCAGTACTTCAGCAGAGATCTCTAGAGATGATAGATACAAGGTGGATGATGGATTTGATGAAACTAAAGCTAACTTTGTTGATAGACTACATAGAGGCTCCAAAAAGTTCAAAGGTAAATTACCTTTCAAATGTTTCTCTTGTGGTAAAGTAGGTCATTTTACTTCTAGATGTCCTAAAAGAATTGAAAGAAGTAAGAAGAAACATGAGAGCAAGCCTAGAGTTCCAAAGAAATGCTACTATGTTAGATATTTTGATGATGAAGGGGTGACTAATGATGAATTTGATGATGCTAATACTAATGTAAATGAATGTTTGTTTATTTCTATTAAAGAAGATCCCGTGTCTACTAATTCAGCTAGTTGTGTGAAGGATGAAAAACTAGTAGAAGAAAGTGTGTTAGCTGTTCAGGTTGAGAAAGATAATGATGAATGGATTATTGATAGTGTATGCTCACATCACATGACCAGTGATAAAAGTAAGTTTGTAAGTTTGGAAAAGTATGATGGTGGATTGGTTCAGCTTGGAGACAATGCAACTGGTAAGATTTGTGGAAAAGGATCTACTTCATTTCATGGAAAGCATAATACTGACAATGTCATATATGTAAAGGGTTTGAAGCATAATATTTTGAGTGTTGGTTAGATGTGTGACAAAGCATATGATTTGAGATTCAAAGATAATGGGTGCGAGATCGTGAAAAGTTTCAAAACTATGATTGCTATCAATAAGAAAACAAAAGGTAATATCTATCAATTGAGAGGAACTAATGATTATTGTTTATTAGCTTAGGTAGATGAAACTTGGTTATGGCATTGAAGGATTGTCATATAAACTTTGACAATCTGGTAAAGATAAGTTCAAGTTAGATTATGAGCAATTTACAAAAAATTATGAAACCTTTCAATACAATTTGTAAGGAATGTCAGTTGGGAAAGTAGATAAGGACAAGTTTCAAGAGCAAAGAACAATTTTCTGCTAGTTTGCTAGATCTAGTGCATACAAATCTCTATGGTCATACAAGGGTGAGAAGCCTACAAGGCGATAGGTACTTCATGTTACTTATTAATGATTATTCTATAATGACATGGGTTACTTTTCTAAGAAATAAATTAGATGCTCTAGAGAAGTTCAAATCTTTCAAGGCAATGGTTGAGAATAAAATAGAGTTGAAGATCAAATGCTTGAGGTCTCATAGAGGAGGTGAGTTCACAACAAATGAATTCAACACTTTCTATGAAGAGCATGGGATAAAGAGACATTTGTCTACACCTAGGACTCTTCAACAAAATGGAGTTGTGGAAAGGAATAATAGGACAATTTAGGAGGCTGTTAGGACAATGATGAAGGAAAAAGGTCTGCCAGAAGTCTTTTGGAAAGAAGCTATTCACACTATTCTCTACATTCAAAATAGAGTTCAAGTGAAAGATAATGGTACTAAAACTCCCAATGAATTGTGGTATGGAAGAATTCCCACATTAAAATATTTCAAAGTCTTTGGAAGCAAATGTTATTGTTAAAGTTGATAAACCAACCTCATAGATCCCAATGAACACCTGCAAGCAAATTACCCAGTGGGAAAAAACTCCTCTCCTAAAAGAGATGCTAAAAGAAAGTACAAATGAAATGTCTCAAGAGCTCTAGATCTGTAGCTTCCTATTCATTTTTTGAGGGATCTTTCCTTAAAGCAACATTTTAGTGCATCTTGAGTCAATCTGGACCTCACTATTACGTCCAGAAGGTTGGAAATAGTCAAGATTGACCTTTGTTTTGTCAATTTTGGTTATATGGTGCCTAATTTATGAAGGTTTGAAGTTTGAGAGGGTTTTTCAGATCTAGAGGGTACCTGCAATTTTGGAGCATTTTCATCCCAAACATACCTTACCATTGCATTTAGAGAGCTCAAAAACCCCAAAATCAACTATCAAATCATTAAAATCAAACACAGTGACTCCGAGAGGTAATTTTCTTCATTTCTGGGTTGTACGGACCGGTGCGACATGAAATCTAAGAAAAAAAACAAAGTATGCACAGGCACTGCAGTTAGTTAACCGCTAGTGATTAACTGCTAGTGGTTAATGCTAGTGGCTAGCTAACTGCTAGGCTTCCCCCAAAGCCCTTTTGGAGTAGTTTTGGTATTTTGGCTATAACTTTTGCATACGAACTCAAATTTTTGAAAATAAAATATCACCAAAAATCTAGTTCTGAGCCCGATCTAGTGGTGTAGGTATTTTATCCTGGGTTTTCTATTTTTTGACATTTATTTCTAGTTAAAGTCAAACCTTGTTTTCACACTTCTGGGGGCATAACTCTTGCATACATACTCCATTTTTTGCAAACAAATAGGAGTTAGAAAGGTCTTATAGTGCTCTTTCTAGATCTGTAGAGTGTTTCATCAAAAAATTTACCAAGTACATAGAGAATAGTCTAAAGTGATTTTTACTTTTTCACTCTTTCCAACTTTCAAATTTGTACTGGGGTTTGGTTTCTTGTGTTGTGGGGGTGTTTTTTTTCTTGCTTTTTGTATATACACATCAAAAATCTGAAACCTCTATCATTAAACACATTCCAAAACCATAAACATCATGGCGGACACCTCATCAGTTGAACATCTTTCCCCACACAATTATCATACCTAGAAAGCACATATGACCAGACTTCTCATGTCAAAGGGGTTATGGTCCTATTTGGTTGAGATTCAACCTCAGTTGCAATGTCAGTTTGAGATTTTGCAGCATAGAATAAAAATGGATGAGGCCACGGGTTTGATATCATTACATGTTTCAAATAGTCTTTTATTTCACCTTGAGAGTTGCACAACTCCTTGGGCAAGGTGGAGAAAATTCGATGATCTATTTGGCACCATTAATGAGTTTAGAGCACTTTAGATTGAGGTAGAATTAACTTCCTTGGTACCTGATTCCTTTCCATCTGTTGAGGATTTCTTGATGAAATTCAAATCACTTAGATCACTTTTGCAGAGTTGTGGCAAGACCAAAACTGACATCGAGAGTATTTACTTGATTCTATCTAAGGTCTGAGGTTCATTTCAGATATTCTCTTCTACATTCTACTCCACCATGGATGCTTTGGGTCCATGATTTACCATGCCTACATTTGAGGTATTTTGTGATCAGTTGTCATGTGAGCAGTCCAAGTTATCATAGTTGGATGCTCTTCTAGGATCACAGAACCATGCATTGGTAGCTCAATCATCTCAGGGGAAACATAAGTGAAGCATGAGTGTCTGAATGACAGGATGTTGAATCAAATGTAGCAACATTATCTGAATGACATGATGTTGAATCAAATATATCAACATCAAACAACTCAAGATGATCCTGAAATGGAATCTTTAATGAAGATTGGATAACAGATGTGCTAAATCTATCATCTGTGAGGAAATGAATATCCTCTGATATGGCCTCAACAACTGTACTAGATGGCTGGATGAGTGGAGCTACAATGTTAGTCAAAGCTAAAGAGGGATTCTGCTGAACAGATGTGGTCTCAATAGGAGGTGGAGGTGTAGAAGTCTCAACACTGGTCTCATGATCAGATGGAAGAACACATAAGTTTAAGTGACCAAACTTCACCTTAGATACAACATGCTCTCTTGGAGAAAGAGAGTGATACTCAGACAGTGGAGATGGTGGACCAAAGTGTGTGAATGCATACAATTGGGAAGAATGATCAACTATCCCTATTGTAACAATGTTGCCAGTTTGAATGTCTCTGATGTGCACTAAATCCAGTGTGAACTCAACTATCTTCCATGTCCCACTGTGAGCAATCTGATAAATGGAGAGAAGGTTGGTGGACAAAGATGGTACACATAGTACATCATTAAATGTACCATCATCAATGTCGATAGAACCTTTCCCACATACACTCATATAAGTCTTATTACCCATCAATATATGTGGTGAGGACGCAACCTCAAAAGATGAGAACATGTCATGAGAAGATGCCATATGGTGTGAAGCACCTGAATCCAATATCCATCTAGAATAATGTGAACTGGTGGTTGCACATAATGCATGACCCTTTTGTGGAGTTTGTCTATCTGTCTGGAATGATGTAGATGAAGAAGACCCGCCTGATGTAGATGAAGAAGAGGGATGAATATTGTTCTTCATAAGAAGAGCTATCAAATCTTAAACTTGTTGTGCATATCCATCTATCTTCTTCTCATAACATTTAGACTCATCATGTCCTGACTTATTACAATAAGCACACTTAGGTCTTTCTTTCTTCGATGATTCCCCCTTAGGAGAATGAGAATCAGAAGTGTTTTGTGAACTAAAATCCTTCCCATGCTCTGTGGTCTTTGGTTTCTGTGAGGTTGGTTTATCAACTTTAACATGGTATTAGAGCATGGGAAGGATTTTAGTTCATAGAACACTTCTAATTCTCACTCTCCTAAGGGGGAATCATCAAAGAAAGAAAGACCTAAGTGTGCTTATTATAATAAGTCAGGACATGATGAGTCTAAATGCTATGAGAAGAAGAGCTGTCAAATCTGAAACCTGTTGTGCATATCCATCTATCTTCTTCTCATAGCATTTAGACTCATCATGTCCTAACTTATTAGAATAAGCACACTTAGTTCTTTCTTTCTTTGATGATTCCCCCTTAGGAGAATGAGAATGAGAATTAGAAGTTTTCTGTGAACTAAAATTCTTCCCATGCTCTAATACCATGTTAAAGTTGATAAACCAACCTCACAGAAACCAAAGACCACATAGCATGGGAAGGATTTTAGTTCACATAACACTTCTGATTCTCATTCTCCTAAGGGGGGATCATCTAAGAAAGAAAGACCTAAGTGTGCTTATTGTAATAAGTTAGGACATGATGAGTCTAAATGTTATGAGAAGAAGATAGATGAATATGCACAACAGTTTTCAAATTTGATAACTCTTCTTATGAAGAAAAATATTCATCCCTCTTCTTCATCTACATCAGGTAGGTCTTCTTCATCTACATCATTCTAGACAAATAGACAGACTCCACAAAAGGGTCATGCATTATGTGCAACCACCAGTTCACATTCTTCTAGATGGCTATTGGATTTAGGTGCTTCACACCATATGGCATCTTCTCAGGACATGTTCTCATCTTTTGATGTTGTGTCCTCACCACACATATTGATGGGTAATAACACTTATATGAGTGTATGTGGGAAAGGTTCTATCGACATTGATGATGGTACATTCAATGATGTACTATGTGTACCATATTTGTCCACCAACCTCTCCATTTATCAGATTGCTCATAGTAGGACAGGGAAGATAGTTGAGTTCACACTGGATTCAGTGCACATCAGAGACATTTAGATTGGCAACATTGTTGCAACAGGGATAGTTGATCATTCTTCCCAATTGTATGCATTCACACACTTTGGTCCACCATCTCCACTGTCTAAGTATCACTCTCTTTCTCCAAGAGAGCATGTTGTATCTGAGGTGATGTTTGGTCACTTGAACTTATGTGTTCTTCCATCTATTCATGAGACTAGTGTTGAGACTTCTACACCTCCACCTTATGTTGAGACCACATTTGTTCAGCAAAATCCCTCTTCATCTTTGACTAACATTGTAGCTCCACTCATCGAGCCATCTAGTGCAGTTGTTGAGGTCATATCAAAGGATATTCATTTCCTCACAGATGATAGATTCAACACATCTGTTATCCCATCTTCATTGGAGATTCCATTTTAGGATCATCTTGAGTAGTTTGATGTTGATATATTTGATTCAACATCATGTCATTCAGATAATGTTGCTACATTTGATTCAACATCCTATCATTTAGACACTCATGCTTCACTTTTGTTCTCCAATGAGCATCATCTAGGACTTCCATTTTCACCTCACATCTAGGGCTTTCTTCATTATCAACCATTGGATTGGTTTCTTCCTCAGGGGAGTCACATTGGTTTGATCACCGACACAGGGGTTCTCTCATTTTGGGGGGCTTTGGATTCTCCACTCTCTCTCATAGGGGGGCATCTGATTGTATATCTATATATGTTCTTGAGAGAGTCTCTTGAAACATTTCATTTGTACTTTCTTTTAGCATCTCTTTTAGGAGAATTGTTTTTTTTCCTACTGGGTTTTCTCCTTTTCTCCACTTTACAGATATTTCATTGTACTTGGGTACCTCATCAGGGCTAGTTGCTGGGACCCATATTTGCTTTCATGCATTTTGTCCTTAGTTTTTTAGCTTTTCCCTAAGTTTATCTTAAGGGGGGGTGTTAGAGTAATAGGTTAATTACTTAATTAATTTAATCATATTGATTAATTAATTAAGTAATTAACCTATTACTCTAATAGTTATATCAAGAGAGATGAAGCTCTAGGAAAGTTTGATGTAAGGTGTGATGAAGGAATCTTTCTTGGGTACTCTACCAAGAGTGAGGCCTACTAGTGTTGCAACAAAAGCCTCAAAAAGATTGTTGAGAGTGCAAATGTGAAGGTAGATGAAGGCAAGGAAAGAATATCAGAACTAAGTTGTTATGAACCAAATGAACCTGTGACTATAGTAAATGAAGAGAAAGATAAGAAAGAAGATAGTCAAGATGAAGAAGAGTCTCTAGAAAGTGTTGTCAAGACTTCTAGGTAAGATCATATTATAGGTGACAAGAACAAAGGTGTGGTAACAAGAAGGAGAGCTGTAGAGGAACAAGTCAATTACTATTTGCTTTCAAAGATTGAACCAAAAATTGTGAATGAAGCATGCAATGATGAAAATTAGGTAAACACAATGGAGGAAGAACTATTACAGATAGAGAAGAATGAAACTTGGGAATTAGTTCCTAGACCTACTAAAAAAGATGTTATTGGAACTAAATGGGTCTTCCAGAACAAGTTGAATGAAAATGGAGAAGTTGTAAGGAATAAAGAAAGACTTGTATGCAAAGGATATTCCCAAATTGAAGGGATATATTTTGAAGAAACCTTTTCCCTAGTAGCTCGGATTGAAGCAATCAGAATGTTTTTGGCATTTGCAGCTCACAAAGATTTTAAGGTATATCAAATGGATGTGAAGTCTACCTTCCTAAATGGTGAATTAGAAGAGGAAGTATACATTGAGCAACTAGAGGGATTTCAATTGGCAAATCAAGGTGATATGGTATGCAGGTTGAAGAAAGCATTATATGGACTCAAACAAGCTCCTAGAGCCTGGTATGCAAGCTTAGATAGGTATTTATTGCAATTGGGATTTAGTAAAGTTACAACAGATAGAAATCTATACTTCAAAATCAATGATGATCAGATCTTGATTGTTGAGGTCTTTGTTGATGACATTATTATTGGAATTGATCTGGACAACTGAGAGGAGGGGTGAAACAGTTGTCACACAATTTGAACTTTTCTGCCTTAAATCTTCTTTTACAACTTATAGTCAAATTAATGATATACACATTTCAGCATCAATTAATAACACATGATTAGAAACATAAATAACACATATGACACCAAGATTTTTAATGTGGAAACCTGATTAAGGGAAAAACCATGGTGGGGGTTAACCCACAAAGATTATACTCTGTTAAAAGTATTACAAAGGGGAATGCACATGCATTTGGGCTCACTGCCCAGAGCTCACTTCTCAAAAGAAGGATCACTACCTATAGAAAGAAGATTATAATGAATTTGAACTGATAATAGCATCTACCAATGCAAGGATTCAATTCCAGTTAAGCACAAAATACTAAATTGATACACTTCATCCTTACTCTACCTTGTTTTACTTTTCTACTAACATCTAAACTTTAGATCTCTGCTCTTTTTGCACTTATTCCATAGTCTCATCACACACACACCTCAAAATCATTCAAATCCATTGGCTATATATATCAACATCTTGATCTTGAACAATTTTTCAGTCATCTTGAAGAACACTTAGAACTTTGTTGAAGATTCTACTCTGTCGGCTAAATCCATGTACAACTTGTAACATGGACCAAAACTTGCACTCACAAAACATAAATCATGTTAGCTACTATCATTGATCATCACAACTTGTGCAACCAACAACTTCCATACATTCAGAACCAAGATCATTTACAAGGTCAGCCTGTTCTTCTTCTGTTTGCTTTGTCAAACTATTAACCTAATACTTAGATGCTAATAAATTTTGAATCCTTCATCACTAGAGGCCAAAACTCTAGATTTAGATTATTCTAACAATACTCAATACTTCCTCAGATCTACAGTAAACTCTAATTTATCACCAGAGAGATCCAAACCAAGATACCGGACCCTATCGCTTGCTCTATTTCTGACTTCCCAGACTTTGATAAATTCTGATTCTGAAATCTGGTATGAACAAATTATGTTATGTGGATGGGTGAAATAGTCTTAGTTGCCATCAATTACAACACCTGTCATGCGAAGCAGACACCTGTCATGCGAAGCAGTGTCTCCTACCAACAATCTCCCCCTTTGGCATTGATGGCAACACTTAGTGAAAAATGACTAAGTGTTACTCATTTACTCCCCCTTACTCTATACTCTTATGCTCCTTTACTGATTTTGGAACACCCCCTTTGTTGGATTCCTTATTTTTCACCAATCTTCACTCCCCCTTTGACATCAATGGAAAAGGATGGGGTCCATAAGCAAAAATTCTCCCAAAAAACCTGTAAATAATGCTACATATGTACAACCAATCATTCAGTTATATTTACATGAACTTGAGAATGTCTACAAAACTATTTTTTAATTACTCAGGTTTAGAGGCCCAAGTTCTTTTCATGCCATCCAAAATTGAGATGTGTGATGGTAGTTGTTTGTCATTGATGTCAAAAGGGTATTGAGGATGTTGAATTAGTGTGCATCTTCACAAGGTATCATCAGGACTTGCACTATTGACCTAGGTTGTTCAGGATCATGTCTTTCACAGTTGTTCACTCTATTAGGAACATCAATCAGGAGTTGTTCATCTAGACAGGATAAGTGTGTTGATTATGCCTTTAATAAGGATGTTGTCAATTGAGTTGGCTTGATTAGTGTATACCTTTAATGTGGTGTGTTGATTATTAATGGTGTTGTTGTTCTTCAATTGTTTATCAAAACATGTCATTTGTATTCTAGTGTTGTTCTCTTGAGGGTTAATATTGGTGATGGAGTTTATTATCTTGCTAACATGTGTTGATGTTTTGGATCACATAGCTCATAGCTCAAATTGTTCATCTAATTTATTTGTTGAGGATGTTATCTGGATAGGAGCAACAAGGTGTTCAAAGGTAATCAAAGATGTGTTTGTGAGATCAGATGTAGGATCCTGTTAAGGATGAATGTCCATGTATGTTTCAATGCAAAGTACAAGTTGCTTCATGGTTAAGTTAGGAGATGCAATGGTCTGAGAAATACAGGATGTATAGGATGTGAAATGATGGAAGGTTTCATGATGTCCTCATCAAGTATAGGTTTATGGTTCTTCAAGACTTGTTTGATCAGTGGTACTTGCAGAGAATATTTCAGGGATGTAGAGTGTTTGTTATTTGATAAAGTTGTGGTTGATCTTATACATAGATCTTCAAGGTTGGTTCAGGTGACAATGGTTTAATGCAGAGACAATATATTGTTTATAATGCTAACTTGTTAGTATTGGAGATAGTTGTTCTTGTTTGGCATATTGGTCTTGATATCATGCAGGTTAATACCATTCTTGGCTGAGATATGAGCAATGTCTAAAGTAATCTTTTCTACCCATATCAAATGAGATACACTTTTGTTTTAAATGGGAGTTGACCTACTAGTGGAGAAGAAGATAAATGTTTTTAATGAAAGATATTTTATTTTTTTAAGGGCAGAAGAATGGTTTTTTATGAAGATCATATATGTAGAGAAGAATTTGAAGAGGATTTGTTTGGGAGTTGAATTTATTTTTTTTGAGGGTAATTTAAGAGATCAAATTGGTAAAAATTATTTACAGATGGGATTTTTGCAAATTGAAAGTTTTTTTAAGGGGCATAATTAATTGAAGATTTTATTTAATATTATTTTGGAGAAGATGAACAGGTTTGATATCAAGGGTTATTTTTCAGATGGTGGAGATGATTTATTTGAAGAAGATTTTATGAAGAATATAAAGAGAATTTGAATTTGAATGAGGTTTAATTTTTTTATGTTCTAATTTTTGTTTGGAGATGGTTTTTGCAGAGATGAAGAAGTTGAAGAGTTTTGTGATGAAGATAATGAAAAACAAAAATAAAGGAGATGAATTTGTTATCATATTGAAGAGGAATATGAAGGATTTTGAAGAAGATTTATATGATTTATTTTTTGTAGGTTCCAGATTGACGTGAGTGTCATTGTGTATGTGAGATCATGTTTTGATAGAGAGAAGAAGATGAGAAGAGAGATAAAGAGTTTGCAAATATAATCAAATGATCAAATGATTGGAGATGTGATTACAGAGATGGTGTAGGAATTATCACAGAGAGAGTTTGTTTTTATGATTTGTTTCTTTTGCATAGATTGAAGAATATAATTTTGTAGTGAATTTGTTGTGAAAGATAAAGGGGAGGTATAAAGTTTTGCACTTGATTGAAATAGGGTAATTCCCTGATAAGATTTGTATGTGGACCCAAAGTGTTTGTAAAAATGTCAGTGAGACTTTTTGTATCCCAGTGAGGCTTGTAGGTCAGTAAGACCTTCATGTAACCAGTGAGGTTTTGAATAAGCCAGTGAGGCAGTTTCAGAGTGGTTTTTATTCCCATTGAGGGTTTTCCACTCATCATATCTTGTGTTATATTTCTTATGTGTCTTCATGATCTGTGTTTAATGTCTATTTAATGTCTTGATTCATGCCTTCAATATTATAATTGTACATCTGTGAGTTATTAAATAACTTTGTCTTTCTCTCTCTTTATCCTATAAGTCAAAAGGATTAAAATTGTAAAATTTATACAACACTAATTCACCCCCCCCTCTCAGTGTTGTCCTAGACTCCAACAAGTGGTATCAGAGCCTAGGTTCCCTTTTTGAAGTCTAATAGGCTCAGGTAGGTCCTGGTAGTGGAGTAAAATAGGTAAGAAGAATAGAGTTAAGGTCTCAAATAGAGAAAAGAAATATGTTGATCAAAAGATGGTAAAACAAGCCTTAGTTGTGCCTAGAAATGATTTGTTGCATATGTCACCCCTAAAAAAGAATGATCCTATAGTTGAGAATTTTGAGGAAAAGGAATAAATTATTGTGAATGATGGAGAACAATAATTAAATGAAAGAAATGTTTTTGTTGTTGAGATCAATGATGAAGAAACATGCCTCTTTGTGGATGAAGTTGATTATGAATTTGATTTTGAAGGAGAGCTTCTGTGTGCCTTGGATACAATAAAGCAACTTAGTAAATAAAACAGGAGTTTAAAAGACCATCTTAAACAAGAGAAAGAATGTAAGGACAAAGTTGTTTTAGATCTTGAAGAGGCAATAAATCTAGTTATGAACTTGAAAAGTCAAGTTGGTGAATCAGACAAATTAATTATCAATTTGAAGGTTGAGGTTGAAGAAGTTAAGAGGATAGCAGAAGTAACAAAGTTTGTGTTGGAAGCTAAGACAATTGAATGTCAAAAGATTGAAGGAGAGATAATCTCTTTAAGAAAAGATCTTGAGGATTTTAAGAAGTAGTTGGAAAATAATTTGAAATTTGGAGAGAGCACAAGTAAGTTACATGAAATGTTGGGTAAACAAAAAATACATGGAGACACTACTAGACTTGGTTATGAAAGGAGTAACTCCTCTAATGTTAGAGAGATTCCTAGAAGAAAAATTGATTAGCATGTTACTTCTGAAAGAAAAGTAAACAATCAAAGAAGAAGAATTGCTCCTATAAGACAAGCATACATGTACAAGTATAACTATTCATTTAATGGTTATTGTTATACTTGTAATCATTTTGGGCATAAAGTGATTAATTGCAAAAAAAATCAATTTGCTTCAATAAGGAATACTAATGTTTTATGTTTCAAGTTTGATTCACCTGGTCACAAAGCTTATAGCTACAGATTGTATAGAAGAATAGCTTCACCTGGTTTGAATGGATGGAAAAAGGAAAAGGTTGTAAAGGTTTGGAAGAAGAAAATTGAGAAAAAGAAAGAGAAATAATGTAAAGAGAAGATAAATTCTAAACTTGTGCATCTTGCACAAGTTATTTCATTAGTTGCATAACACATGGCATAATGTGAGGGGGAGTTGTTCATGTTCCATCAATTATCCCCAATAAGTTTCAAAAGGAGATCATTTGATATGATGATTTTGTCAATCTTATGAAATAAATTTTCTTGAAGTTGATGATGATATTGCTAACAATGTTGATATTCAGTATGTGACAATGATATAGGTGATCTTTGGTTTAGTATGCTTACATGATGTTGAAAGGATGTTGAGAGTTTGATAACTTGGCTTATGAATGACCCTATATTCTCTTCATATCATTCTTACAAAAGTTGAGTGTTCTTGAAAGTGAGATTGTGAAGTTCAAAATCAATTAAGATGTTCTCAAGGTGCTCTCTTGAAATGTTAGCATGTGTTGGTTGAGGAAGTTGCAAATGAAAGAAGTCAATTGATTTGTTTTTGCAAAGGTATTGACAATGGTTATGTTTATATCAGATTTGACATGGTGTGCAAGATGGTCTTCATAGCCTTCATTCATTTCAGATGGCCTTCATTCTTTTTCATGTCAAAAATGGTGTGCAAGAATAAGATTGGTTGTAGGTTGAAAGTTTATGTTGTATATCTTGGTTAGTCATCATGTAATCATGGATTGTGATTTGTGCTATTTTTTATTGGTGAAAGGTGTAATCTTTTCATGAATTTGAAGTTCATATGATTCATATCAAAGGAGTCAATTTTTATGTCTTCATAATCATACTTCAAATTTGTGTTGATGATTGAAGAGATTGTTTGTTTGGAAAGTTTATCCTTCAATCACATGTGATATCATAACAAGAAGTGGTATTGTGTATCTAGATGTATGTTTTCAAATGTATGGTGTCTTGTTGCTCTCAAGTTTGAAATGTTATTCAAGATGCTTTGATTGGTGTGTCTCACATGATGTTGCTTTCAGCTCAAGTTGAAAAGTTATTCAATATAACATGGACAAAGCTCTAAGCATAAGTTTTGGACAGCAAATTGCAAAAAATGATCAATGCCTTAAATTTTTCTTAGAGACTACTGGTATCAAAGGTTTGGATAAGTGATATTTCAATTCTTGGTTTGTATGAAAGATAAAAAGAAATGAGTAAGCATGCATTGCTATCAATAAGTGAGTAATCAATTCTTGGTTGATTGATATGAGCATACTTTTCTAATCTTCTAATGATCTATATGAGTTATTCTTCTCAGGGGGAGTTAATTTAGTCTTTGTCATCAGATGTCAAAAAGGGGGAGAAAGAAAGAATGCTTAATGAAGTTTTGTCATCAATGACAAAGGTGGAGATTGATGGTAGTTGTTTGTCATCGATGTCAAAAAGGTATTGAGGATGTTGAATTAGTGTGCATCTTCACAAGGTATCATAAGGACTTGCACTATTGACCTAGGTTGTTCAGGATCATGTCTTTCATAGTTGTTCACTCTATCAGGAACAATAATCAAGAGTTGTTCATTTGGACAGGATAAGTGTGTTGATTATGCCTTTAATAAGGATATTGTCAGTTGAGTTGGCTTGATTAGTGTATACCTTTCATGTGGTGTGTTGATTATCAATGGTGTTGTTGTTCTTCAGTTGTTTATCAGAACATGTCATTTGTATTCTAGTGTTGTTCTCTTGAGGGTTGATAAAGGTGATGGAGTTTATTATCTTGCTAACATGTATTGATGTTTTGTATCACATAGCTCATAGCTCAAAGTATTCATCTGGTTTATTTGTTGAGGATGTTATCTGGATAGGAACAACAAGGTGTTCAAAGGTAATCAAAGATGTGCTTGTGAGATTAGATATAGGATCCTGTTAAGGATGCATGTCCATGTATGTTTCAATGCAAAGTACAAGTTGCTTCATGGTTAAGTTAGGAGATGCAATGGTCTAAGAAATGTAGGATGTATAGGATGTGAAATGATGGAAGGTTTCATGATGTCCTCATCAAGTATAGGTTTATCATTCTTTAGGTATTGTTTGATCAGTGGTACTTGCAGAGAATATTTCAGGGATGTACAATGTTTGTTATTTGATAAAGTTGTGGTTGATATTGTGCATAGATCTTCAAGGTTGGTTCAGGTGATAGAGGTTTAATGTAGAGATAATATATTGTTTGTAATGCTAATTTGTTAGTGTTGGAGACAAGTGTTCTTGTTTGGCATATTGGTTTTGATATCATGTAGGTTGATACCATTCTTGGCTAAGATATGAGCAATGTCTAAAGTATTCTTTTATGCCCATATCAAATGAGATGCACTTTTTGTTTTAAATGGGAGTTGACCTTCTAGTGGAGAGGAAGATAAATGTTTTTAATGGAAGAGATTTTATTTTTTTAAGTGCAGAAGAATGGTTTTTTATGAAGATCATATATACATAGAAGAATTTGAAGAGGATTTTCTGGGAATTGAATTTTTTTTGTAGGGCAATTTAAGAGATCAAATTGGTAAAAATTATTTATAGATGGGATTTTTGCAAATTGAAGTTTTTTAAGGGGCCGAATGAATTGAAGATTTTATTTAATATCATTTTAGAGAAGATGAACAGGTTTGATATCAAGGGTTATTTTTCAGATGGTGGAGATGATTTTTTTTTGAAGATTTTATGAAGAAGAATATGAAGAGAATTTGAATTTGAATGAGGTTTAATTTTTTTATGTTCTAATTTTTGTTTGGAGATGGTTTTTGTAGAGATGAAGAAGTTGAAGAGTTTTAAGATGAAGATAATGAAAAACAAAAATAAAGGAGATGAATTTGTTATCATATGGAAGAGGAATATGAAGGATTTTGAAGAAGATTTATATGATATATTTTTGCAGGTTCCAGATTGATGTGTGAGTGTCATTGTGTATGTGAGATCATGTTTTGATAGAGAGAAGAAGATGAGCAGAGATGAAGAGTTTGCAAATATAATCAGATGATCAGATGATTGGAGATGTGATTATAGAGATAGTGCAAGAATTATCATAGAGAGAATTTGTTTTTATGATTTATTTCTTTTGCATAGATTGAAGAATATAATTTTGTAGTGAATTTGTTATGAAAGATAAAGGGGAGGTATAAGGTTCTGCACTTGATTGAAACAGGGTAATTCCCTGATAAAATTTGTATGTGGACCCAAAGTGTTTGTAAAAATGTTAGTAGACTTTTTGTATGCAAGTGAGGATTGTAGGTTAGTGAGACCTTACATTTGTCAGTGAGACACATATTGTAGCTAGTGAGGCTTCTTTGTAGCTAGTGAGGCTTGCCTGGTCAGTGAGACCTTCATGTAACTAATGAGGTTTTGAATAAGCCAGTGAGGCAATTTTAGAGTAGTTTTTACTCCCCTTGAGGGTTTTCCACTCATCATATCTTGTGTTATATTTCTTATGTGTCTTCATGATCTACATTTAATGTCCATTTAATGTCTTGATTCATGCCTTCAATATTATAATTGTACATCTGTGAGTTAATAAATAACTTTGTCTTTCTCTCTCTTTATCCTGTAAGTCAAAAGGATTAAAATTGTAAAATTTATACAACATTGATTCACCCCTCCTCTCAGTGTTGTCATGGACTCCAACAATGTGTCCACATAGTAAAAATGCATATGCTTATGCCTTTGTTAGATCTGAAGGATCACTTGTTTGAACTATAGTCTGAGCTTTTGATAAGGAATCATACATTGTCTCTAACTTGGGGGAAATCAATCCTCAGAGCTCACATATTCTCTTCATAATATTACCTTTTTCTTTAATAAGACTCTTTATCTCATCAATCAAGCTGATTACTTGACATTCCTAACTTATAGGAAAAACTATTAGAGGATCAAAATTTTGAGATAGATTTGACAACTTTTGTTCTTGCTCCTTTATCTTCTTCTAAATATTCTCACTAACTTTGGACCAGGATAGACAAAACTTCTATATATCACCTCCATCACTTAGAAAATTTTGAGTACTCTTTATACTGATACCAAGTGTCAGCCTATCATACCCTATTAGGCTCTTTATTTCACTAACTCTCTTATCCAAAAACTTATTCCTGACTTTTGTGTCTGTAGACTTCTCAAAAGACTCAAAATGTGTACTTACAGAGTTTACAAGATTCTTCAGATGTCTGGAGGGAGAGTCAAATGGTTTCTTCTGGAGGGTAGGCATTATATTCTCTAGAACACTAGATGCAAGACTTAATAGCTCACTATATTCTAAGTGAGACTTTAATATCTTCTCGCTTGCCTTGGTCTAAGTGAAAGATGCTACATTCATCATTTGTACTGGAAAAAGATTATCTAGGTGGATTGGTCCTTGAATCAGTTCAGGTTCATTAATCTCCATCATTTCTTTACTCAAAAAGTTCTTTACTGCCTCTACAGTGTCTCTTGCCACAACTTCCAGCTCACCTTCCTTCCTTTGAGTTTTATCAATGGTAGTATCAGAACTATTTTGTTTGGATGCATCAACATTTGTACCATCTTTCTTTGTTTTATCTTTCTTCTCTTTTTCTTTCTCTTTCTCTGCTTTACTTTTCTCTATGTTATCTATAGAGGGACTCTTTCCTGTGTCTTCACAACTTGCTACTTGTTTCAGAGGGCTTTGTGTGGTAGCAATATTATCTTCTTTTCCAAATTGATCAGGTGGAGTTAGAGAATCTCTTGCATCATTAGTTTTGTCTACCATCTCTATATCTTCTTTGGTTATTTGCTCCTCTTTTGGAATAGAGGAGTCATCAAATTTAATTTGTTAGTCATCGATGTTTACTTTTTCAACATCTAGAATCGATGAATCAATCCCATCATCTGTCTCCTCATAGGTTTGCTCGAAAGTATCTAGAGTATCACCTTGGTCATCATTTCCTTTTTCAATCTCTTCTTCTAGAGCTTCTTGTTCTAGAACTGAAGGATTCTCTTCCACAACTTGTTCCTCTGAAACAATATAGTATTTATCTTTATCTAGAACCTTTCTAAAAATTTCCTCTATTTCCTTTATAACTTCCTCAGTTTCACCAAGCATTAGCTTGTTCATCCAGATCTTGCTTTTGAATTTCTCCTTAACTCCCTTGAGGATTTTATCTACTTCCCTTCTAGTCATTACTAGACATAGGGTGGAGAGGACATATTCTCTGAGTTCTAGATCTTTGGCCGTGGCTACTTCCTTCCTCATTTCCAATATTTTCCTTAAACTTTTAGGAAGTTCTTGTAAGATTTCCAGTAGAGCTCAATTGAATTTGTTCAAGTATATGATGGTAGAATCTTCCAATATTTTCTTATTTTCTTGATCAAAATTATCATAATAATCTTTGATAGGCCTTAGATTTCCATGAATAGTAATTGTTTTTACAATTTCATCAACTATCATAGCAATCTTACAAGTTTCTTACTTTTTACTTGCCTTTTTGCTTCTGGAGAGTTGGTCCTTAGAAGCCTCTGAAGTCCTAGCTTTCTTGGATCTCATCTTTTTAACTTCATCTGTTTCTATCTCTTCATCATCTTTTGTGCCAACATACATTCTTGTGGCCTTTTTTTCTTTCTATTACTTCCTTCACTGGATGGTTTGTCTTCTAGTTTTGTAGGTTTAGGGGGAACAAAAGTAGCAACAGAGCTCCTAGTAGTTCTTGAAGTGGGGGATGGTTCTACTAGAGCATCTTCTTGATTCTTGTCCTATTTTTCTTTTTCAACCTTTTCAATTCTTTATTTATTTTTCTTCACTGCCTCCTTGGTTAGGCCAATGCTCTTAGCATACCTTTCAACTTGCCTCTACACTTTCTTTTTGGTCTCTGGCCATCTGAGCTCCACATGCAATTTTAGACTTAGCTCCTCGTGTGTTCCAAACCTTTCCATAGATGTGTCTTTTGATTTACTCATGAGATGTTGAGCATACATTTCCAAAAATTTCTCATCAACCTCATAGCCCATTGGCATAATCCATATGGTTTTGGGTTCCACAACCTCCATCAGGCATTGATCAGTGTCAACCATAAAGCATATTTCATTCTCATATTTCTCCACAACTGACTTAGGGATTCTCCCTCTTGTATGCATCATACTTTGAAAGTTTTTGAAGTAACCCCAAATGATTGTCTTTTGAGTTTGGGAATTACCAAGGATGAGTAGATGATCTTTTATTTGCCATGCAACTAGGTTGTCATTTGTCCAGTGCACACCTTGAACTCTAGGCACTTCATTCATAAAATAGAAGAACAAACATATAATAAAGGAACCATACTTGAAGGTATTTTTCTTATATTTCTTTATTTTGTTCAGACTCTCAATCAACTAATTTTGTAGTATTTCACAAAGATCAATATTCTCCTTTAACATTTGATAGGCTACATATATTGTAGTTCTAGAGATAGAATTTTCCCTGCTAGAGTGGTAAATCTTGTACCCAATCACCATGTAGCCAAATTTAACATCTGGTTCTATAATATCAATGATGGTCATTGCTCTTTTGTCAAACTTGGCACTAGTAGCATCAGTCACTATCTATTTTTTCACGGCTTTCAGCATGGGTAATCCATCGGATGGATTTAACCTAGTTACAATCTTGATAACATCCTTTGTAATCTTAAATGGTTTTAATAGCCATATGAACTCATCATGTATTTAGCTCAAGATATATCAATCCCATTAATTCTCAACAAATGTTAGAAACCTAATGACTTACGAAAAATGTTTTCTTTCTAGGGCTTTGTATTCTAGTTTTAATTTATAGCTATCATCCCTTAAGTAATTGTTAATCATATCTAAGAGTTTTAGATTTCCAAATTCATCAATGTTATAGTGGATGCATGCCCTAATATCCTCAACATGTAGTACGCCATATGGAACTCTAGAAAATACACCTAACGGTTCAACTTCAACTAATTTGTATGGATGCTTCTTAAATATTGGTTGGGGCCTTTCAGTTACAGCAACAACTAGAGGTGTAGTCATCTCAACAGATTTTAGATTCAAGACTTTACAAAGAAGTGCCTTTTTCTTCCACGGGATTAGGGTTGATCAATTGTTGGTTGAATTCACTCTTCGTGCTTCATTTTCTAGATTTGCAGCTCAGATGCACTTCTTCTTGTTTCCTTCAAATGCAAAGTGATTCAAATGCATGACCAAGTGACCTTTTATCCTCTGCAAAACCTAATTTGTCATTGTAATAAATGTGTTTCCCTAACTTCATCTAGTTACTCTATTTTTGAACAATTCTTCAAGAATCATTCTGCAAATTTCCATGTCAACAAATTTTCTTCTAAAAATCCTTCCAAAGTTTCTAGAACAATTCAAGATATCTTCTCTCATTGTGCCATATCTAGGCATCCACTTATTGGCTAGGGAAATTTGATTTTCAATGTAGCTCCCCCTGAGTTAGGGCTTCGAATTCAATTCCCAGAGGAATCATCAACACTGGATTCTGGTACAGACTCATTACTATGGTTCACAATTGTTTTCTTCACCCATGTCTTGCTCATTTCATTCTAGATCTCATTCACATCAATTCTCTCTTTTCTTTTATCTTGACTCTGCTCATCTAGTTTTCTTTTTACCAGACCTACTGATTAGCCATGTGTCCATATCCATTGCAAGTAAAGCAGTAACCATTAAAAGAGTTGCCATTAGAGTTATTCATTATCATACTTCTACATTCATTGGATCTATGAGCATACCTCTTGCATTTGAAGCATTGACTCGAGAAGGATGGACTATTTTGATTTACTTTACTTCTGCATTGAGTAGCTCTATGATCAAATTTATTGCAATTAAAGTAATTTCCATTAAATGATGGATATCTTTAAGCATTAGGTTGTCTTATCGGAGGTCTTCTAGGTCTGTTTTTCCCATTCCTTTGTTAAAAATTTCTTTGTCCACATCTAGAGCTTTCACCTTTCTCATATCCAAGACCATGCTTGTCATTAGCCTTTTTCTATCCTTCAAGCAACACTTGAAGTTTAGCTGAGATTATCTCGAACTTCTCCTTGTATTCATTTGTAACTTCTAGGTCATGTCTAAGAATGACAATTTGTCTTTCAAGTTCTCTCTCATTATCTCTACTTTCTTGTAGATTAGATTCTAGATGGCTAGCCATTCTATCTAATTTGCAACATTCTTTAGTTATTTCTTTAGTTTTTGATTTAGGTCTTCTTCAGTTTTCTTCCTATCTTCACTCTCTTTGGTTTGCCTCATCACCCCAAATACCATCTCAATTTTTAGAATAACAACTTCTTTTGATAGTTTCTCACATTCCTTTGTCTTTTCTTCCAAAGCTTCATTCATGCCATTTTCTTTAGTTAAACTAGATAACTGCAAAAGTAGCCCCTTTCTCCTTTCCATAGATTTCTTTAATTTATCTTTTAACATTTCAATGGTATCATCAACATCTTTAAGCCCATCTCTCAGATTGCTAACTTCTACTTTAAACTGATCAAGATCTCTTAGGGCCAACTGAAGTTGATCCTTGAGTGAACCCATTGAAAACTCCTTCCAAGATCTTTTCCTTAAGCTCTTAGGCTTTTTTTATTTTTTAAGGAACTTGGCTTTGATACCATTTTTTGGAATTGGTCCAGACAACTAAGAGGGGGGGTGAATTACTTGTCACACAATTTAAACTTTTCTTCCTTAAATATTCTTTTACAACTTATAATCAAATTAATGATATAAACATTTCAAAATCAATCAATAACACATGAGCAAAAACATAAATAACACATATGACACCAAGATTTTTGATGTGGAAACCCAGTTAAGGGAAAAACCATGGTGGGGGTTAATCCACAAAGATTATACTCTATTGAAAGTATTACAAAGGGGAATGCACATGCATTTGGGCTCACTACCTAGAGCTCACTACTCAAAAGAAGGCTCACTGTCTACAGAAAGAAGATTACGATTCTTTTGAACTGATAAAAGTATCTACCAATGCAAGGGTTCAGTTCTTGTTAAGCACAAAATATTGACTTGATACACTTCATCCTTACTCTGTCTTGTTTTACTTTTCTACTAACATCTAAACTTTAGATCTCTACTCTTTTCACACTTATTCCATAGTCGCATCACACACACACACACACCAAAATCATTCAAATCCATCAGCTATATATATCCATATCTTGATCTTGAACCATTTTTCAATTGGCTTGAAGAACACTTAGAACTTTGTTGAAGATTCCATTTTGTTGGCTAAATCCATTTACAACTTGTAATGCAAACCAAAACTTGCACTCACAAAACATCAATCAAGTCAGCTACTATCACTGATCATCACAACTAGTCCAACCAACAACTTCCATACATCTAGAACCAAGATCATTTACTAGGTCAGCATGTTCTTCTTTCGTCTACTCTGTCAAACTATTATCCTAATACTCAGATGCTAATAACTTTTGAATCCTTCATCACTGGAGGCCAAAACTCTAGATTTAGATTATCTTGACAATGCACAAGACTTCCTCATATCTGCATCAAACTCTGATTTACCACTAGAGAGATCTGGACCAAGATACCAGACCCTGTCACCTGCTCTATTTATGACTTCCCAGACTTAGATAAATTCTGATTCTGACTTCTGGTATGAACAAATTGTGTTATGTAGATGGGTGGAATAGTCTTAGTTGCCATCAATGACAACACTTATCATGCAAAGCAGTGTCTCTTTCGAACAATTATCTTTGGAGGAAATCAAGGAATGTGCATAAAGTTTGCCGATGAGATGAAAAGTGAATTTGAAATGTCCATGTTTGGTGAAATGAATTTCTTTTTGGGTCTACAAATTAATCAATCAGATAAAGAAATATTCATATCTTAGTCTAAGTATGTGAAAGAGTTGTTGAAGAAATTTGGGATCGAAGACTCTAAACTAGTATGTACTCCCATGGTGACTAGTTGCAAGTTGAGCAAAACTGATGAATCATCTAAGGCTGATAAAAAAAATATAGATCCATGATTAGAGGATTGCTTTATCTAACTCAAACTAGACCTGATATTATATATGCAGTTTCTCTTGGGGTCATCCCATAATAATAGGTTACACTTTTTGGCCAAACTTGACATTGAAACCAACATTTTCAACTAAATCTTCACTTTCTGACACCTATAGCCACTAAACTGTTAGGAATTTGAAGATGATGCAAACTAATGATTTGTGAGATTTTGTTTGTAGATTCTAAATTTTTTTTTTAAAAAAAATTTGGAGTTAAATTGTAAAGAAAATTTTGTCTCCTTTGATAACTACTTTTTAATACTAAAAAATATTTTTTTAAAGTGATGTGTATTCCGTAGCACATAACTTTTTTTCTACAAAGGATAAAATTCTGATTCTTTTGAATTTAGATTGGTAACACTGATATATAGGGCATGCATTTGGTTTCATAATGTTTTGTTGAATATTTTTTTAAATTAATTTTTGAAGTCAAACCAATTATAATTTATCCATAGGCGTATTTTGTAAAACATAAATTTTTCTATATGTATTAAAATTTAATTTAATTTTTTTGTTGAAACAAGGACATCAATACCTAGGGCATAGATATTTTTCCAATTTTTTTTCCACTAATTTACTAATTTTCCATGTGTGTAGAATAGAGAACTTTATGTTCGGTGAAAAACCTACATTCACAAGAAATAAAAAAAATAAATATAATAATCAAATTAAATATATTTAAAATTATACTTTTTGGGAAGCTTATAATAAGGACTACATACTTACAAAACATAAATTTTAAATGAATTCAATTGATCCCCCAAAAGGTAAATCAAAAGTGGCATTTTATCAACATTTTGATAGGTGTAGAGGAGACTCTATTATAGGTATGGTTTAAAACTAGCAAGGTTCTATCCAAGAAGGTTTGAATCTAATGGGGTTTGATCAAACTCTCTTCAATTAAAATCCTTTAAATGGAACCTTTCAAGGCTTAAATGATTATATTTTCTAAAAATATGTGATTTCAGTAAAAATAAGGATGTCCCAGAAAGTGTAACCCATTATTGTGGTAGCACCCCTTGTTGCAAGTTTTCAAGATGATACAAGAGAATCACGTGTGATGGAAGTTAAGAGAATCTTGAGGTATTTGAAAGGTACTTCAGATTATGGCTTATGGTATCCAAAAAATAATGATTTCACTCTCAGTGCCTATACAGATGCAGATTGGGCCAAAGATGTTGATGACAGAAAGAGTACAAATGGAGGTGCCTTCTTCTTGGGTAATACATTAGTCTCATGACTGAGCAAGAAACAAGATTCAATATCTTTGTCAAGTGCAAAAGCAGAGTATATTATAGCAGCATCTTGTTGCACTCAAATATTATGGATGAAGCAAACTCTAAAGGATATAAGAGTTGTGTATGAAGATCCAATTGCAATCTTTTGTGACAATAGAAGTACCATAAATATTTCAAAGAATCAAGTGATGCACTCAAGAACAAAGCACATATCAATAAGGCATCACTTTTTGAGAGAGAAGGTGACAGAGAATGAAGTAAAGTTAGAATATGTGTCCACAAAGGATCAAATTGTAGAAATTTTCACTAAGCCTCTACCTAAAGATACCTTTGAGTATCTCAGAGAAAAGTTAGGGGTCATTACCCCTCCTATCCTACACTAAGATGCATAGAAATGCATCAATCCAGTGGAGCTCAAAGTGTCAATCATTGATCTAGATTGATGTTTTGAAGGCTACCTCTCAGGAGGAGTAGCTAAGTGTTTTTGATTAAGTAAATGGATCAGAGCAGCAGCATGCAAGTATCTTGCCTTTGCCATTGATGTCAAAGAGGGAGAGAAATCATGTGAAAAACTCAAGGGGAGAAACAATGCAGATATGTACAGAGAAAGGGGGAGAATCTTGTCTTGGTGGTCTTTTCAGTTTTTCACATCATATGTTGCCATCAATGACATAGGGGAGATTGTTTTAAGTATGTTCCTAATTGATGTTGTCATTGATGTCAACATATCTATGTTGTCATTGGTGTCAACTATGCTCTTACTTTGTTGAGGATATTGAGAAAATTAGCCCCTCTGGTGATAACAATGTTTTGCAGTAGAAATAGAGCATTACATGCAAAAGAATACCAGAAGAATGCTCTGCATTTCCTATAGAATAAATATCTTTACATGCGGATTGGAAGTTATTCAGAATTCTATCTGAAGATGTTATATTTCTGAGTTTGAGCCTCCAGTATGAAGAATTGAGTGAGTTATGTTCACCAGAGTGAAAACAACTTTTTCTGTGTGTTTGTTGGTGACAGGGAGAAAGTGTTTTTCTACATTCCTCCACATTGAAGTATTTTGGTCTGTGGTTCTGGAAGTAAGTTTGTGATGATGTTAAATGCCTTCAAGTGTAATGGTTCATGATTTGGTGGTTTGCAAGCTATCTTTTACTTATGATAGTGGTTGACAATGTTCTTCTTGTGCTCTGGTTTGAAGAATCTTATTGATAGAGTGGTTAGAGATTGTGCAGTTGTTCCCGGTGATTACAATGTGCTTGTGGATGTCTCCTGATCATTCTCCTACATTTAGATTGGTCTACAAGGTGTAATTTAGATCATGCTTGAAGCGTGTTCTTGAGAATACTTGTGTTAACATCAGTCTTGGCCAACTTGGTTGAATTCATTATCTACAGAGATGCATCGAAGATTGTGATAGCGTTTTGTAGCATGGAAGATTGTGTTTGAGTCCTAGATAAGGCATGGCATGATCAACATACATTCTTACATTTTTTCCTTGGCTAAATTTTTATTAGGTTCGGACCTATTTTATGTATGTTTGTAATGCTGACCTTAGAGATTGTTCCAACAGTTGATGATTGTAATGTCAACCTTGATGATCATTCCAAGGTTGATGTAGTGTCTAAATACTTGTAAATTGAGTCATGAAAATGTATCCAAGTACAAAGATGCAAAGATAAAGAGAAGGTAGTAGATCTGAGTAGAGGTGTTTTGTGTTTGAATGGAACTGACCCTTGGCATGGAGTAGATGTTGTTATCTCAGTTCAACCTTTTGGCAGTGAGCCTCCTTTTGGTAATGAACCTTTCTTTATAGTGAGCAATTTGGGAAGTGAGCCCTATAGGAAGTGAGCCTCTATTTTTTGGTATTGATATACCCTATATATTTCTATGGGCTAACACCCACCGTGGTTTTTCCCTTTTAGGGTTTTTCACATAAACATCTAGTGTCTCTTGTGTTGTTTATGCTTTTGTGTTGAGCTTCTCATTTGATGCTTTCATGGTTATATCTCAATATAAGTAATTGGTAAGTTTATGATCATATTTGGTTAAAATTTTTAGGACAATTGATTCACCCCTCCTCTCAATTCTCTGTTACAGTTCAACAAGGAGGGTATGAATAAATGCAAAATAATTCTACTTTGATGAATTGGACACAAGATGATTTTTGATGTAGGAGCATCCAGTGGTGTAAGGGCAATCTTGCATCACCCAAAAAAAAATGTATTTCAAAATTGTTGATGTTTTTTCCATTTATTTTCAAAATTTGTGGTTCTGGTTCCATAATTTCTTGAATAATGATGTAGAACTTTTAGTTTATCCAAACTGCTAAAAATAGCAACTTGCTATTTTTAAAAAGTTTGCATTTGGGCACAGAATGAAGTAAAAATTTACAGGAAGCTAAATAACTGAAAAATAAGACCTTTGGCGAAGGAATCACACAAAGATCATTTGCAAGTTGAAAGATATTAAAGTTTCTATTTCCCAAAAAATATATGAACATTTTTCAAACTCAGGTTTGAGGCACTAAACGGCCCCGTACAGGTGTGAAAATGGCTGGAATCGGCAGAGCGGGTTCTTAGTGCATAGGGCACTTCGTAAGATTTTTTATGCATAAAATGGTTCATCAATCGGACACCCGGATCAAAAGTTATGGCTCCCAAAAGTTGACCTATTTTTGGAGGGAGATGCAAATTTTGAAATTAGGTTGTTAGCCACCAAAAAGGTTATCAATATCCATTTTTGGGAACCCTGGGCAGTAGTAGAGTTAAGGGGGGGAAGTGTAGAGTCAAGAATAGGTGTGAAAATAGAAACCCTAGTAGATTTGGGGTCACAGATGACATATGATTCTAGAATCTTTGAAGAGGAAGCTGTAATGTGTTGCAGTCTATGGAGGGTTGATTTCTTTCATTGTATCTGATCTTCTATTTTGTAATAAATTGTCCAAATCAATAAAGAAAGTTCTATTTTCTGTGTGCAATTTCTGTTGTTGTGTGTTTTATGATTTACCCCCTTCATCAAGTGGTATTAGAGCAAGGTTTCCTGAGTGTGCAGATAGATCACTGACCATGAGGCAGTTTGCACTAGGACCTGAGGTTGTGGGTTTGCTACGAAGATCAAGATGCCTCCACAAAGAAATTGTATTAGGAAGAATGCTTTGACAGAAGAGGGTTTTAGAGCCCTGCAACGGCAAATCGATGCATTGCAAGAGGAGCTACGAAGAGGGTTTGAGCTGAGAACAAGAGAAGAAAGTAAAGATGAAGCTGAACAAGAGCTATTTGAGGAAGAACAAGAAGCTGCAAGAGATACTGCAGAAGTTAGGTTGTTGAGGGCCATTTCAAAGATTGGAAAGAGGCCCAGGATCAAATTTTCTACATATTCTAGATATTTGAATCTAGAACAGCTTATTGATTGGATCAATAAAATGGAGGAGTATTTCAAGTATGAAGATGTGGAGGACCCAGATCGGGTCAAGTTTGCAAAAACAAAGTTGAAGGAACATGCCAGTATTTGGTGGAAGGAGGTCCAATTAGAGAGGAATAGAAGAGGAAAAGGAAAGATCACTAGATGGGATTGGATGGTGGAGAAACTAAAGAAGTAGTTATTTCCTATGGACTATGAGATGAAGCTATTGAAGACGCTGCAAAGACTGAAGCAAGGTAACAAGTCTATTAAGGAGTATATAGAAGAGTTTTATAAAATTTCTGTTACGATAGGCCATGCAGAGCCCAACAGGGAGAAGGTAGCCCATTACATTAATGGGTTGAGACCAAGTATTCAAGGGGAGTTGATCCTGGTCAGAATGACCACCATAGAAGATGCATACCAATTTTCCCTGAAGGTGGAAGAGAAGCTGAATAAAATATTTGATAGAAAGCAAAGGGGAAGAGGTCAAGGCGGAAGGAATGGTCGAAGACCCTATGGGGGTTGAAATGAAGATTCAAAGAAAAGTGAAGAAGCGGACACTAGTCAAAATTAGAGAGGAGATAATACCTACCACCTTCATGATGAGAACAATGGAGAGAAAAGAGGAAGAGGAAGAGGCTGACCTACACAAGGACCTAGAAGAGGAGGTTTCAAAGGAACCTGTTTCTAATGTGGAGAAGAAGGGCATCGAGCATATGAGTGTCTGTAACATCAAGAAAAGACAAATAGAAGACTTAAAGGTAATGTATGAGTTGCACATGTGGATGAAGATGCACAGTCTGAGTGTTTTGAAGATGTTGAAAGGGGAGAAACCCTAGTTGTTAGAAGAACTTTGTTGAATGAGGAGAAAGAACCCAATCAGAGGAATAGTCTATTTCACACAAGGTGTAAATGTGAAGGTAAGTGTTGCGATATAATTATTGACAATGGAAGCACTGACAATCTTGTTTTAGAGGAGATGGTTGATAAGTTGAAGTCGACAAGAAGAAAGCATCCACATCCATATTAGATTGCATGGTTGCAAAAGGACCATAGAGCTTTGGTAAATGAGTAGTATTTAGTGAAGTTCAAGATTGGGGACTACCATGATGAGGTGCTATGTGATATCATACCAATGGATGCATGTCATATGCTATTGGGGAGGCTGTGACAGTATGATAGGAGCACATTCCATGATGGCCGTACAAATAGATATTCCCTAGCAAAGGATGGAGTTCTTCATAAGTTGAATCCCTTGAAGGAGGTGGAAGAAAAGGTATGTAGTACTACCATAATTTGCTTGGTAGATGGTAGGAAATTTTTGGAGGGTATGAAGTATGAGCGTCATTGCTTTGCATTGATAACTAAGATTAGTTAAGAGAAATGTGAAGATGTACTGAAAAAATTCTAAAAAATGTTGGAATAATTTCAAGATATTGTCTCTGATAATGTACTAGAAGGTTTACCACCAATGAGGAAGATAAGTCATCAAATGGATTTGATACTAGGAGCCAGTTTGCCAAATAAGGTAGCCCACAGAATGACTTGAACAGAGAATGAAGAGTTGAATAGACAAGTTCATGAGTTGTTAAGGAAGGGTTTGATAAGAGAGAGCCTAAGTCCATGTGTGGTACCTGTAGTACTAGCACCAAAGAAAGATGGAGAGTGGAGAATGTGTATAGACTATCGATCCATCAATAAGATCACAATCAAGTATAGATTTCCATTGCCAAGAATGGATGACATAATGGACTATTTGAGTGGAGCCAAGTACTTCACGAAGATTGGCCTGAAGAGTGGGTATCACCAGATCTGTATCAGAGAAGGAGATGAGTGGAAGATAGCCTTCAAGAAAAAGGAAGGTTTGTACGAGTGGTTAGTCATGCCATTTGGACTAACCAATGCACCGAGCACATTCATACGGCTCATGAACGAGGTACTAAATTTTTTTTTGAAAAGTTTTGTTATTGTTTATTTAGATGATATTTTGATTTTCAGTAAGACTTGGGATGAGCATCTGATGCATATGAGAAGAGTTTTAGAGAAGCTGAAGGGGGATAAGTTGTTGATTAATCTAAATAAATGTAGTTTTTCAAAGAAGTAGTTGGTATACTTGGGATTTGTTCTCTTAGAGGAAGGTCTTAAGATGGACCTAGAGAAGGTGAGAGCTATCATTGAATGGCCTATGCCAAGGAGTGCTTCCAAGGTAAGATCTTTTCATGGTTTGGTAAGTTTTTATAGAAAGTTTACTAGGAATTTTAGTAGCATTTGTGTACCCCTAACTGAGACAATGAGAGGGGATAGAAAAGAGTTTAGATGGACTAAAGGAGAAGATAAAAGCTTTGATACATTGAAGCAAAAAGTCATAGAACAACATGTTTTGGCTTTTCCAGATTTCAATATGGTATTTCAGGTAGATTGTAATGCTAGTGGTAGTGGTATAGCAACTATTTTGAGCCAAGAAGGTAATCCCATTACCTATTTTAGTAAGAATCTTAATGATGCCAAAAAATGTATTATGTTTATGATTAGGAGTTTAATGCAATAGTTTAGGCTTTGAAGAAATGAAGACATTATTTGTTTCCAAAAGAGTTTGTTTTATATACTGATCATCAGGCTTTGCAGTATCTTAATAGTTAAGGAAAGTTGAACCAAGGGCATTTAAAAAGGGTTGAGTTTTTGTAGAGATATACTTTCATTTTGATGCACAGGAGTGGGAAGTCCAATAGAGTTGTAGATGCCTTGAGCAGAAGGAAAAATTTACTGACAAAAATGAAGATAGAGGTTGTTGGGTTCGATGAGCTTAAAAGTTTGTATCCTAAAAATTTAGATTTTGCAGAGGCTTGGAAAGCTTGTTTGAAACCTATTACTTTGTATAGGAAAAAATGGTTGAAATTCATAATCCATGATGGCATGTTGTTTAGAGGAAGCCAGTTGTGCATTCCAAGGAGTTCCATGAGAGAGAACCTAATTAAGGAGAAGCATAGTGGAGGATTGGTTGGACACTTTGGTTGAGATAAGACCATTGCTATTGTTGGTGAAAATTATTATTGGCCACAATTGCAGTAGGATGTGAGAAAATTTGTGTAGAGTTATAGAGTATGTCAGATGGTGAAAGGAGTAAGTCAGAATACAAGTCTATATCAGCCACTACCTGTACTAGAGAAGCCATGAGATAATATTAGTATGGATTTTGTTCTTGGTTTACCAAGGACACAGAGAGGACATGATTCTAATTTTGTGGTGGTGGATAGATTCTCGAAGATGGCACATTTTATTCCTTGCAAGAAGACTAATGATGTTGTTCATATTGCAGAGTTATTTTTCACGGGGGTGGTGAGATTACACGGTCTACAAAAGAGCATAGTTTCAGATTGAACTACTAAGTTTGTTGGTTATTTTTGGAGGACATTGTGGAAGAAGTTGAAGATAGATTTGAAGTTTAGTTCTACACACCTTCCACAGACTGATGGATAGACCAAAGTGGTGAATAGGAGTTTGGGTAACCTGCCACAATGCTTAGTAGGAGATAAGCCCAAGGGATGGGATTTGATTTTAGCACAGGTAGAATTTGCTTACAATAATTCTTTCAATAGGAGTACTGGAAAATCACCATTTTAGATTCTATATGGCAATAGTCCAAGAAATGCTTCAGAGTTAAGAAATTTGGACAAAGGAGAAAAGACAAGCACCGAGGCTAAAGACTTTGTAGAACACATGAAGCATTTACATGAAGAGGTGAAGAGCAAATTAATAAGATGAATATTTAGTACAAGGCTAAGGCAGATTAGAAGAGGAGATATAAGGAATTCCTGGTAGGAGATGAAGTCATGGTTCACTTGAGAAAAGAAAGGTTCCCAATTGGAACATACAATAAGTTGAAAATGAAGAAATTTGGAGCATGCAGAATTTTGAAAAAACATGATTCAAGAAATGCATATGAGGTAGAGCTACTGAGTGGGATTAACATTTCCCCTATTTCCAACATTGCTAATTTATCAGAATATCATGAAGGTGGAACAGTGGATGGACCAACAAAAGAATAATGGAGTATTCTGGCATCTACTTCAATAGAGGAGATCTAAGAGATCTTGGATAGCCATTTGAGAAGAAGTACTTGGAATAGGCAATATGAAGAATATCTAGTGAAATGGAAAGAAAGGCCTATTGAGATTCTTCTTGGTTGTCTAAGGCAGAGGTTGACCATTTGGGTTTTCCTCGCACAAACACATGAGACGTGACAGGGTCACTTCTCAAATTACCCTAGCTGTCTGATGCAAGAGCATCTAATAGTGTAAGGGCAATCTTGCATCACCCAATAAAAAATGTGTTTCAAAATTGTTGATGTTCTTTCCATTTCTTTTCAAAATTTATGGTTTTGGTTCCATAATTGCTTGAATAATGATGTAGAACTTTTAGTTTTTCCAAACTACTAAAAATAGCAATATGCTATTTTTAGAAAGTTTGTATTTAGGCACAGAATAAAGTGAAAATTTACAGGAAGCTACATAACTAAAAAATAAGACCTTTGGCGAAGGAATCACACAAAGATCATTTGTGAGTTGAAAGATATTAAAGTTTCTGTTTCCTAAAAAATGCTTGAAAATTATTCAAACTTAGGTTTGAGGAACTAAATGGCCTCGTACAGGCCTGAAAATGGTTGAAACTGGTAGAGTAGGATCTTAGCACGTATAGCACTTTGTAAGATTTTTGATGCATAAAATAGTTCATCAATCAGACACCCAGATCAAAAGTTATAGCTCCCAAAAGTTGACCTATTTTTGGAGGGAGATGCAAATTTTGAAGTTAGGTTTATGGCTACCAAAAAGGCTATTAATAACCATTTTTAGGAACCCTGGGCAATTGTAGAGTTAAGGGGGGGAAGTGTAGAGTCAAGAATAGGTGGGAAAATATAAACCCTAGCAAATTTGGGGTCACAGATGATAGATGATTCTAGAGTCTTGGGAGAGGAAGCTGTAATATGTTGCAACTTGTGGAGGGTTGATTCCTCTGATTGTATCTGATCTTCTATTTTGTAATAAGTTGGCCAAATCAATAAAGAAAGTTCTATTTTTTATGTGCAATTTCTATTGTTGTGTGTTTTATGATTTACCCCCTTCATCAAGTGGTATCAAAGCAAGGTTTCCTGAGTGTGTAGATAGATCACCAACCATGAGGTAGTTTGCACTAGGACCTAAGGTTGTGAGTTTGCTGTGGAGATCAAGATGCCTCGATGAAGAAATCATATTGAGAGGAATGATTTAACAGAAGAGGGTTTTAGAGCCTTGCAAAGCCAAATAGATGCATTGCAAGATGAGCTATGAAGAGGGTTTGAGCTGAGAATAGGAGAAGAAAGTGAAGATGAAGCTGAAGAAGATCTATCTGAGGAAGAACAAGAAGCTGCAGGAGATCCTGTAGAAGTTAGGTTGTTGAGGGCCATTTTGAAGATTGGAAAGAGGCCTAGGATCGAAGTTTCTACATATTCTAGAGATTTTAATCTAGAACAACTTATTGATTGGATCAATGACATGGAGGAGTATTTAGAGTATGAAGATGTGGAGGACCCATATTGGGTCAAGTTTGTAAAAACAAAGTTGAAGGGCCATGCTAGTATTTGGTGAAAGGAGGTCCAATTAGAGAGGAATAGAAGAGAAAAAGGAAAGATGACCGGATGGGATCAGATGGTGGAGAAATTAAAGAAGTGGTTCATTCCTATGGACTATGAGATGGAGCTATTGAAGAAGCTGCAAGGACTGAAGCAAGGTAAAAAGTCTATTAAGAGTATATAGGAGAGTCTTATAAAATTACTATTAGGACAAGCCATATAGAGCCCAACAAGGAGAAGGTAGCCCATTACATTAATGGGTTGAGACTAAGTATTCAAGAGGAGCTGAGCCTAGTCCGAATGACCACCATAGAAGATGCATACCAGTTTTCCCTAAAGGTGGAAGAGAAGCTGAATAAAAGATTTGATAGCAAGCAAAGGGGAAGAAGTCAAGGTGAAAGGACTGGTGGAAGACCCTATGGGGGCTGAAATGAAGATTGAAAGAAAAGTGAAGAAGCTCACACTAGTCAAAATTGGAGCAGAGATAATACCTACCACCTTCATGACCAGAACAATGGAGAGCAAAGAGGAAGAGGCCAACCTGGGCAAGGACCTAGAAGAGGAGGTTTTAGAGGAAACTATTTAAAATGTGGAGAAGAAGGGCATCAAGCATACGAGTGTCTGCAACATCAACGAAGGACAAATCAAAGACCTAAAGGTAATGCATGAGTTGCACATGTAGATGAAGATACACAGTCTGAGCATTCTGAAGATGTTGAAAGGGGAGAAACCCTAGTTGTCAGAAGAACTTTGTTGAATGAGGAGAAAGAACCCAATCAGAGGAAGAGTCTATTATGTACAAGGTGCAAATGTGAAGGTAAGTGTTGCGATATTATTATTGATAGTGGAAGCACTAACAATCTTGTTTCAGAGGAGATGGTTGATAAGTTGAATTTGACAAGAAGAAAGCATCCACATCCATATCAGATTGCATAGTTGTAGAAGGACCATAGAGCTTTGGTCAATGAGCAGTGTTTAGTGAAGTTCAAAATTGGGGACTACCATGATGAGGTGCTGTGTGATATCATACCAATGGATATGTATCATATGCTATTGGGGAGGTTGTGGCAGTATGATAGGAGTACTTTCCATGATAGCTGTGCAAACACATATTTCCTAACAAAGGATGGAGTTCATCATAAGTTGAAGCCCTTGAAGGAGGTGGAAGAAGAGGTATGTAGTACTACTAGAATTTGCTTGGTAGATGGTAGGAAATTTTTGGAGGGTATGAAGCATGAGTATCATTGTTGTGCATTGATTCCTAAGATTAGTCAAGACAAACATGAAGATGTATTGGCAGAAGTCTTAGAAATGTTGGAAGAATTTCAAGATATTGTCTTTGATAATGTACCAAAAGGTTTACCACTAATGAGGAAGATAAGTCATCAAATGGATTTGATACCAGGAGCCAATTTGCCAAATAAAGTAGCCCATAGAATGAATCTAGTAGAGAATGGAGAGTTAAACAGCCAAGTTCATGAGTTGTTAAGGAAGGGGTTGATAAGAGAGAGCCTAAGTCCATGTGCGGTATCTATAGTACTAGCACCAAAGAAAGATGGAGAGTGGAGAATGTGTACAGACTCTTGAGCCATCAATAGGATCACATTCAAGTACAGATTTCTATTTCTTAGAATGGATGACATAATGGATTGTTTGAGTGGAGCCAAGTACTTCACGAAGATTGACCTAAAGAGTGGGTATCACTAGATCCATATCAGAGAAGGAGATGAGTGGAAGATAGCCTTCAAGATAAAGGAAGGTTTGTATGAGTAGTTAGTCATGCCATTTGGACTAACTAATGCACTGAGCACATTCATGCGGCTCATGAACGAGGTACTAAAAGAATTTTTGGGAAGTTTTGTTATTGTTTATTTAGATGATATTTTAATTTTTAGTAAGACTTGAGATGAGCATCTGATGCATATGAGAAGAGTTTTAGAGAAGCTGAAGG
The DNA here is from genome assembly GCA_027924645.1 of Cunninghamia lanceolata. Taxonomy (NCBI): domain Eukaryota; kingdom Viridiplantae; phylum Streptophyta; class Pinopsida; order Cupressales; family Cupressaceae; genus Cunninghamia; species Cunninghamia lanceolata. The sequence goes on along the minus strand of BSBN01001709.1, from coordinate 4,331,853 downwards.
AGGAGAAGTTGTTGATTAGTCTGAAGAAATGTAGTTTTACAAAGGAGTTGGTATACCTAGGATTTGTTGTCTCAGAGGAAGGTCTTAAGATGGACCCAGAGAAGGTGAGAGTTATCAATGAATGGCCTACACCGAGGAGTGCTTCTAAGGTAAGATCTTTTCATGGTTCGGCAAGTTTTAATAGAAAGTTTATTAGGAATTTTAGTAGCATTTGTGTACCCCTAATTGAGACAATGAAAGGAGATAGAAAAGAGTTTAGATGCACTAAAGGAGCAAACAAGAGCTTTGATACATTGAAGCAAAAAGTTGTAGAACAACCTATTTTGGCACTTCCATATTTCAATAAGGCATTTTAGGTAGATTGTGATTCTAGTGGTAGTGGTATAGGAGCTGTTTTGAGCCAAGAAGATAAGCCCATTGCCTATTTTAGTGAGAAGCTTAATGATGCCAAGAAAACGTATTCTATTTATGATCAGAAGTTTTATGCAATAGTCCAGGCTTTGAAGAAATGGAGACATTATATGTTGTCAAAAGAGTTTGTTTTATATACTGATCATCAGGCTTTGCAGTATTTTAATATTCAAGGAAAGTTGAACCAAAAGCATTTAAAATGGGTTGAGTTTTTGCAAAGCTATACTTTTGTTTTGAAGCACAGGAGTGGGAAGTCCAATAGAGTTACAGATGCCTTGAGCAGAAGGCAAAATTTGCTGACATAAATGAAGATAGAGGTTGTTGGGTTTGATGAGCTCAAAAGTTTGTATCCTGAAGATCTAGATTTTGCAGAGGCTTGGAAATCTTGTTTGAAACCTATTACTTTGGATAGGACAAAATGGTTGGATTTCATAATCCACTTGATTGTATGTTGTTTAGAGGAAGCCAATTATGCATTCCAAGGAGTTCCATGAGAGAGAACTTGATTAAGGAGAAGCATAGTGGAGGATTGGCTAGACACTTTGGCTAAGATAAGACCATTGCTATTGTTGGTGAAAATTATTATTGGCCACAATTGTAGCAGGATGTGAGGAAATTTGTGCAGAGTTGTAGAGGATGTCAGATGGCGAAAGGAGCAAGTCAGAATATAGGTCTATATCAGCCACTACCTATACTAGAGAAGCCATGGGATGATATTAGTATGGATTTTGTTCTTGGTTTACCAAGGACATAGAGAGAACATGATTCCATTTTTTGGTGGTGGACAGATTCTCAAAGATGGCACATTTTATTCCTTGCAAGAAGACTAATGATGTTGTTCATATTGCAGAGTTATTTTTCAGGGAGGTGGTGAGATTACACGGTCTACCAAAGAGCATAGTTTCAGATCAAGATACCAAGTTTGTTGGTTATTTCTGGAGGACATTGTGGAAGAAGTTGAAGATAGATTTGAAGTTTAGTTTTTTACACCATCCATAGACTAATGGACAGATTGAAGTGGTGAATAGGAGTTTGGGTAACCTGCTATGATGCTTAGTAGGAGATAATGGGATTTGATTTTACCACAGGCAAAATTTGCTTACAATAATTATGTCAATAGGAGTGCTGGCAAATCACCATTCCAGATTGTATACGGGAATAGTCTAAGAAATGCTTCAGAGTTAAGGAATCTAGACAAAGGAGAAAAGACAAGTGCTAAGGTTGAAGACTTTGCAGAACACATGAAGATTTTACATGAAGAGGTGAAAAGCACATTAATAAGATGAATATTCAGTACAAGGCTAAGGCAGATTAGAAGAGGAGATATAAGGAATTCCTAGTAGGAGATGAAGTCATGGTTCACTTGAGAAAAGCAAGGTTCCCAATTGGAACATACAATAAGCTAAAAATGAAGAAATTTGGACCATGCAAAATTTTGAAGAAACATGATTCAAGAAATGTATATGAGGTACAGCTGCCGAGTGGGATCAACATTTCCCCTATTTTCAACATTGCTGATTTATCAGATTATCATGAAGGTGGAACAGAGCATGGACCAATAGAAGAACAGTGGAGTATTCTGGCATCTACTTCAATAGAGGAGATAGAAGAGATCTTGGATAGCCGTGTGGGAAGAAGTACTCAGAACAGGCAATATGAAGAATATTTGGTGAAATGGAAAGAAAGGCCTATTGAAGATTCTTCTTGGTTGTCTAAGATAGAGGTTGACTATTTGGGTTTTCCTCGCACAAACGCATGAGACGTGACAGGGTCACTTCTCAAATTACCCTAGGTGTCTGATGTAGGAGCATCCAATGGTGTAAGGGAAATCTTGCATCACCCCAAAAAAATGTGTTTCAAAATTGATGTTCTTTCCATTTCTTTTCAAAATTTGTGGTTCTGGTTCCATAATCACTTGAATAATGATGTAGAACTTTCAGTTTTTCCAAATTGCTAAAAATAGCAACCTGCTATTTTTAGAATGTTTGCATTTGGGTATGGAATGAAGTGAAAATTTACAAGAAGATAAATATTTAAAAAATAAGACCTTTGGCGAAAGAATCACACAAAGATCATTTGCGAGTTGAAAGATATTAAAGTTTCTGTTTCCTAAAAAAATGCCTGAAAATTATTCAAACTCAGATTTGAGACACTAAATGGCCCCGTACAGGCTCGAAAATGGTCAGAACCGGTAGAGCGGGTTCTTAGCACGTAGAGTACTCCACGAGCTTTCCAACACATAAAAGGGTTCATCAATCAAACACTCGAATCAAAAGTTATGGCTCCCAGAAGTTGACCTAATTTTGGAGGGAGATGTAAATTTTAAAATTAGGTTGTTGGCTGCCAGAAAGGCTATTAATAACCATTTTTGGGAATCCTAGGTAGTAGTAGAGTTAAGGGGGGAAGTGTAGAATCAAGAATAGGTAAGAAAACATAAATCCTAGCAAATTTGAGGTCACAGATGACAAATGATTCCAGAGTCTTGGGAGAGGAAGTTGTAATGTGTTGCAGCCTATGGATGGTTGATTCCTCTAATTGTATCTAAGCTTCTGTTTTGTAATAAGTTGTCCAAATCAATATAGAAAGTTCTATTTTCTATGCACAATTTCTGTTGTTGTGTGTTTTATGATTTACAGCATTCATCAATTTTTGTGGTGTCAGTTAGGGCACATGCCCAATAGCTTTCAATACAAGAGCCAAAAGAAGGGCGATTGAGGATGCATCTATTCCTACAGCTACTCACATCCCCACTCCTCATGCATCCATGTCTCACGTGTCCCTAGAAAATACAATCAAGGACACAATGAAGGAAAAATCCAAAGGTGCAGTAGCACTAGAAATGCATTCTACCCAAGCAAACCATGCCACTAGATGAGTGAATTTAGTGCCAGCAACGCACTCCGAGGCTATCTAACAAGCAAAGGTTGACTCTGCCATTGCTAAAACTTCCCAGAAGGGTGGTAAAATTCCCTTTAGCATAGTCAATCAAATGAGAATGATTGACCTGAGTGTCACTATGTGGGATGCTCTATTGATCCCATCACAGAGGGATTTGTTGCAAGAAGCTCTAACTAGCTTCAATCAACTTGTCATAGAGGTAACAAAGGAAAAGGTCATCATCCCAGCAAGCCTATGCCAACCCAAAGAGGAAGCAAGCATAAGAAAAACTAGTAAGCCCCCTCCATTCTATGTTTCCATAATCATTGGTGACAAATTATTACGTAATTCCATGATAGATACTATGTGGGTACCTCTGTCATGCCTAAGAATATAGCATATAAGTTAGGTATAGAATATGAACCTATGAATAAGGGGGTAGTGTAGTTAGATGGAACTACTATTAAGATAGTAGGTCTTATTAAAGATTTAAAGCTCACTCTACATGCATGCCCTGGCTGCTCTGTTTCACAAGATATTTTAGTCATCGACCTCCCTGCATACTTTGGCATATGCCTATCTAGAGATCTCACTGCTAAAATAGGTGGGTGCCTATCTTCTAATTGGTTCCACATGTTCTTTAGAACTATATATGGCACTAAGTTGACCATTAAGGCTAAGCCTATTTCTAATGACCACATAGAGTCTTATACACCCACTCCTCTGAACATGAATTGCACAATCCATGAGATGGAGGAAGATGATAATATGCATGAGGCTACAACACCAGTGGAGGAGATCCTTGATATACTGCTTGACGAGTGGACAAACTATTTCTAGTTTGATACCCCTGATTATATAGAAGAAATAAGGCTGGGTACTTATTGTATCCACGATGAGGATGCCATCATTCCTAGTCTTGAAAAAATAATGATAGATTCAAGTGGAATATGGCAATTATATTTTGATGGCTCTAGAAGCAAAAATAGAGCAGGTGTTGGGGTTGTGTTAATCTTACCCCAAAAGGCAAATTATTTCTCTACATTTAGATTATAGTTTAGTTATACTAACAATGTGGCTGAGTATGAAGCCTTAATTCAGGTTATACACCTGACACAAAAGAAAGGAATTTTTTTATAAGCATTTGCTGATAGCAAACTTGTTGTCCACCAAATCATATCACAAAGTGCTTCAAGGAATTACTTTCTTAAGTCATATAAGCATAGAGTATGGGATCTGATTGAAGACTTTGATTCCTTCAATATTCAGACAATGCCTAGATAGAGAAACAAAGATGTTGATAGCCTAGCTATAGTTGGTGTCTAGTTTGACATACCCCAAAATGTCAAACAAAATTCAGATCAGCATGTAAAGATTGTGGTAAGGCCCAATGTACCTAGCAATGTGATGAGCTGACAAGTATTTGAGAATGACCAAAAGATTGTGAATTTCTTGCATGATGAGGCAGAGTTTGCTGCCAAGAATTAGTCCATATTGCAAGAACAATATGATGACCAAGTAATCCAGCTGAAGACCAATAAGTTGCCTAGAGGAATGATCACTTTAGAGAGCATATTTGTCTTTGATGATTAACCTAAGAAGGATAAAATGTACATGATAGTAAAAAATGAAGACTATGGAGAGGTGGAAATTGCATAGGGTAGATTTCTAAAATATGGCAAGGTATGTAATCAAGCTGAGAGGCAAGGTTTTATTGAACTTTCTAATGAATTTGATTACTTAATTGCTTGGGATTATAGGGATCTGAAATGCTTTGATCCTAGTTTAAACCAACATACCATTAATTTAGACCCCAATGCAAAACTTGTCTGCCAAAAACAAAGGCCAATCAACCCTAAAATCGATCCATTAATGAGAAAAGAGCTATCTAAAATCATGGAGGCCAAAATTATTTATCCAAACAAACATTCCTCTTGGGTGGCTAACCTAGTTCCAACTAGGAAAAAGAATGGAGAAATCAGATTGTGTGTGGACTTTAGATACCTAAATAGGGCTTCCCTTAAAGACCACTATCCACTTCCTTCCATGGAGCAAATTCTCCAAATAATAGTAGGAGCTAAGAGGTTTTCACTCCTAGATGGCTACTTAGGCTATAACTAGATTCTTGTAAAAGAATCAGATCAGTATAAGACTACCTTTACCACCAAGTGGAGTACCTTAGCTTAACAAAAAATGCCATTTGGGTTGACTAATGTTGGGGTAAACTTCCAAGGAGAAATGGATTTGGCCTTTAAAGGCCTAATCAATGATATTATCTGTGTATCTTGATGATTTGACTATGTATTCCAAGCATGCAGATGACCACTTGGGTAATTTAAGAAAAGTCTTTGAAAGATGCAGGGAATATGGAATATCATTGAATACAAAAAATGTGTATTTTCTATCCTATAAGGTAGATTGTTGGGGCATATAGTCTCAAAAGAGGGACTGGCCATTGATCCTGAAAGAACAAGTGCCATTCTAGCTCTTCCTCTTCCCAATCACAAGAAGGTCCTACAAAGTTTTCTAGGAAAGATAAATTTTGTGAAGAGATTCATACCTAATTTTGCTTCACTAGAAAAGCTCCTCACAACCATGCTTAAGAAGAATGATGTGTTCACATGGTTAAAGGAAGGAAGGGATAGTTTTGAAGCTATCAAGCAGGCCATTACATAGGCTCTAGTGTTGATAAATCCTCACTATGAGAAGGATTTTATCCTTTATGCCTTTGGCATAAAAGAGGGCAATTAGTAGTTTTAACACAATAGAATGAAGGTAAATTGGAATAGCTAATTACTTTCTTCAGCTATCAACTCAAAGAATATGAGCTAAAATATGATTTTGTTGAAAAATAGGTGTTTGATGTGGTGAAAGCACTAAAAATGTTTAGGCATATGCTTTCAAACAATAAGATACAATTGATGGTGAAGTACCCTGGTGTTAATGAATTTATTTTCGGTAGAGATATTAATGAAAAAGGGCTGGGTGGATCACAAAAGTAATAGAGTATGATGTAAACATCAATATCACCTAGCTGGTATGAGGCAAAGGCATGTGTGAGCCAATGGCTGCAGATGTTGAAGCCAACAATGACACTGTATGTGTCCTTGGGCAGGTCCAGCTATCTGGTTCCAATGCTTTAGCTGACTAGTACCATGACATGTTCACATTTCTACAGTCAGGAAGATGCCCAGATGGATTAGATTAGGCCAAAAGAAGGTATTTCTGGCTCCAATCATCCCTTATGTTCATGTGGATGGTATCTTCTTTAGAAAAGACATCAATGGAGTTCTCCTTAGGTGTATTACAAAAGATCAGACTTCCATGGTATTAGAAGAATTTGAGAATGGCCCAACTAGTGGCCATTATTCTCCAAGAGCAACTACTATCAAGATCATGAGGGCTAGTTATTATTGGCCTGATTTATTCAAAGTCGCCCATGGATGGGAAAGGAGCTACAAAGAATGTGCATTCCTTGCAGGGAAACAAAGGTTGGCTTCTCTTTCCCTGCACTCAATTCAGACTGATCAACCATTTGCCCAATGGGGTTTGGACTTCATTGGGATCATTAACCCACCTTCTAGTGCTAGTCACAAGCAAATTTTAATATCCACTAATTATTTCACAAGGTGGACAAAGGCAGTTGCATTAAAGGATGCCACAGAGGCCTCCATTTTAGATTTCCTTGAGGGAATAGTTACTAGGTTTGGTGTTCCATTCACCATTATTTCTGACAATGCCAAGGCCTTTGTATGCATAAAAATCAATGAATGGGAACTTAACTATAGAATTTACTTGAATACATCATCTTATTAATACCCCCAAAGGAATGGCCTGGCTAAGTCCACAAATAAAAATCTGATCAAAATCATCAAGAAGCCAGTGGATGATAATTAAAGAACTTGAATAACTCTTTGGGCTGATAGAATTACCTGTAAGAGGGCCATTGGCAATTCACCCTTCATGCTAGCATATGGAAAGGAAGCAAGACTTCCATTGTCATTGGAACTACCTTTCTTTGAGTTAGCACAATAGCTGGAATTGCTAGAGAATGATGCCATGATAGTCAAATTTGTTGAGCTGATGGAGCTTGAAGGAAAGAGGGATGCTCTATGAAAACCCTTGAAGCCCGCCAAGATTAGGTCAAGAGGACCTTTGATATAAAATTAGTTGATAGAGTCTTCAAAGAGGGAGATTTGGTGCTGAAATGGGATAAAGATAGAGCTAAGGATGGGAGGCATTCCAAATTTGATGCCTTATGGAGCGGCCCTTACATCATCACCAGTTGCAAGAAAGCAAATGCCTTTTAACTCTCCAAGTTGACTGGTGAAGCACTTCTAATTCCAATGAATTGGATTCATCTCAAACAATATTTTTGAGTTTGGCTTTGGGATCCTTTTAAATATTTAGAGATCTCTTTTTTGTTTTAGTTTTCCTTTCCTCTAAGTGCTTTTTCATAGACAACCTTCTCATTAGGAGATTGTTTGCCTTGTTGTGTGTTTTTTTGTGTGTTTTCTAGAGGTAGGTTCAGTTTTGTTTGGCCATTTGGCTATATTTCATTTGACCCTGTGTCTAATGGATTGCTTAAGGCAGCTAGATCCTTGTGTTTAGTAGGCAAACACCCCTCAATAGTTGCCAAAATGTTGTCTTATTTTTGCCCATGCCAAAATAACCCAAAAATCCCTTCTTCCATCAAAAATATACAATCTAAGACACCTGAAATGGAAGAAGTTTCCCTTAGCAAAAAAACCAGAAAAAATCCCCAAAAAATTCCAAGATTTTTGCCATTTATTTGCCTTAGTCAGAAAAAGTTTAGGTTGGCAAACCTTTGGTTCACAGGTTCACAAGTTAGCCGATTCACTAGTTTGCCGACTTAAGGGCAAATTGGCTAAGGCAAAAAAATGTACAAAGAAAAGGAAGGAAGATAAAGGGCATGTTCTGTCGGCAAAATGAATGGTTCACAAACTTCATAGTTCACCGATTGGTGGTTTTTCTAACAGGCATTCGCCAACTAAAAGGTTGGGACATGGTAGGGGGTCTTCATCAAAGGAAAATGCCAAGGCAAAGAAAGCAAAAAAGGGAAAATTAGGAAATCAGCAAAATGTTGAACTTTCTAAGTAGTTCAGGGTTTCTTGTATTTATCGATAGGCTGATAAACCAATGAAGAAAGGCAAATGGTGAAGGCTTAGTGGTTTAAAAAAGTGAAAGTTTGCCAACTAAAGGAAATGGAAAAGGCTAGTTGGGGAATGGACAAAGTGGAGGAATGACGAACTAGATAAAAAGTTTGAATATTTCATGATTCATCAATAAGGCGAGAAGTTTGTTGAAAAGGCAAGAAGAGGATAGTTTTGAAAAAGGTGAAATTGCCGACCAAGCCAAGATTGGAAAAGACTAAGTTTGAGAAAATTCAAATTTGCCAATAAGGCAAAATGGTGCCAAGGAATAAGGTTCAAAAAAGTTAAAGTTTGCTGATAAAGAAAAACATGAAAAATAGTCAATGGCCAGGATTGGTTCACAAAGATGGAGATTCACTGACAAAGTGATTAGAAAGCCTAGTTCGCGAAAGTAGGGTTTTGTTGATAAGGCAAAAGCAAGGCCCAAATATGGTTTGCAAAAGTAAGATTTCATTGATAAGGCAAAAGGAAGGAGAAAGAAAGAGTTGGCTAGGGCAAGGTTTAGAAAAATGGAAATTTGTTGATAAAAAAGAAAATGTGGTAAGGAAAAGGCAATGGCAAAAAAGTTTGCAAAATTGGCACTTCACTGACTAAAAGGGGGCCATAATTTGGGAAAATGAGTTTTTTGCCAATAAGGTAGAATAAAAGGCTAGAATGATGAAATAAATGAAAATGGATTATACTTTAGAATATTTAATAAATTTAAATGTTTTAAAGTGTTGTAAAAGCTTGCAGATCCCTAAAATCACACCATTATCCAAGAAGAGCTACCTAGCATTAAAATTTTGCAAGCCAAAGTCAATTATAGGTAGCTAAAATAGTGGAACCCTTCAATGCTCCTATACAAAGAAAAAATAAGATGGATTTGTAGGTACAATGAAGGATTTTAGAGCTTCCCTCTTTAATGCATTAGTTACCCATGCATGTCGGTGATTTCTACTACAAAGTTGCAGGGTTGTAAGGATATGGCAGTTATCCTTCTGGCATCATTCCTAAGTTGAATTAAATGTAGCGTGGGTACCTGGGTAGTGTCAGTTGACCAAATTTAAAATGTCCAAAGCTACAGATGGATGAAAATGCTATATATACATGTAAGAAAGATGTAAAAAGGTTGTTAGTTGTTCTTCTAGGCTATTATATAGGTTGGAGAGTTCTTTACGATCAAACCTTGTAATACAATTGCACGAACCAACTAGATCTGATAAATTGTGCTTAACTCTGAGCCTTTGATGTCTCTAGTTGATTGTTCACCAATGAATGTAATTAGTTATTTCATGGCTACTTTCTCTACAATAATTCTCCCTCTTTTGTAATGGCTATTTAGCCTTCATGATCAATACAATCATTGATAGTTGCCTCTCTTATACTTTTACTCTATGTTTAATTGAATCTATAACTCAGTCTGTGGGTAAAACAACCCCTCTTAGAGTTACAGTTTTATAGTTCAGGCCTCTGTTAAAAGTTGTAAGTCTGTGTGAGTTCATTTCAATATTTGAGATCATGTTTGTGCTATGTCAGTCCCAGCTAACGCTATAAATTTGGCCCATCACCTCTTTTAATTCCAGTAGTTATCCTTCCCCTTTTCCCTATAGGTATTCACATTAGATTTAGTTTAATTCTCTAACTTGTAACCTCAGAAAGAGGAACCAACCTTATCTAGAGGTCTAATCTCATCTGTAAGGTCCCACAACTTGAGATCAATCCCATCATATCATTGGAATGCTTGGATAGCTTCCAAGTAGGGTGCAATTTCATGTGACAACAAGAAACAAGAGGAGTCATTGGAGAGGCACTAGGTTAGAATAGGGTATGTGAATTTTATCGCTAGTTGAAGCTCAAGTAATCTTCCAAACATTTCAAGAGGGTTAATTATGCTTTTCTATATGCCATCATTGGGAGATTGATAGGAGATATGAATGCAAGGATGTCTATAGAAGCAATGACATTGATTCAAGGATGGGGGCGATGGTTTATCCAATTTCCTAGGTCAACCTATGTTAGAGTAGATAGCTTTTTTGGGCCCCCTTTTCTATTGCCTATACATTGTAGCAATAAGGTAATATTGTTAGAATTATCAAGGTAGATGATTGAGTTACATTTTAATTTCTAAGATAAGCATAATCTAGGAGTTCAATTTCCATTTGACTTAGGGTTTTGTTCATGTTCAAATATTACTTCTACCAAGGCCTCTGATGAAGAGTTATCATCAATGAATTTCAAACCTTATTACTTTAGGTCCAATTTTGATCCAAGTGGAAAAATCAAGAAATTATTGAGATCTATCCACGATCATGAGCCAACACTGGAGGACTTTTGGAAAAATTGCAAGGATCACTTTACAGTCAGAAAGAAAGTTTATTGTATATTGACTGCTTTCCAAATGAAAGCTTTCAAAATTAGAGGATATCCCTGTAGAATTTTATGATGATGGTCAAATCCTTAACCCCATTTATGACATAAAAAGGGTGGATAATGACCTAATTCCAAGCATAAATGGGTCATTAAAGGACTTATCTATCAAATCTATAAGAAAAGGGGTGCTAGATATCATTTTTTCTTGGTTAGACTTGAAGATTGCATAGCTTGGTAAAGGAAAAGAGAAAAGAGATAAGAAGAGGAAACAAGGAGAATGTTAAGAAAAGTGTCTCAACCTTGTAACTAGAAAAGGTTACTATTCTTCCCAGTTTTGGTCTTTTTGAATACCCTTTATCTTGAAGAATGGTTTAGAACTTTCAAAGTTTCCAAAAGGGCTAAAAATGGCAAGACTTACTATTTTTAGTAACTCTACATTTGACCTTGGATTGACCCAAAAATTTTTCCAAAATGTATGGAACTGCTAAGTAAACATCTCAGGTGAGTTTTGACTCAATATCATATCTAGATTCCAAGATATTAAAGTTTCTATTTTTTGAATTTGGTGAAAAATGTTTCAAACTCAATTTTAGGTACTTAGAGGTCCCTAAACACCCAAATAGTTGTCATAATTGACAAATTTGGTTATATCTTGATAGGTCTCTTCACGAGCTTTCTGACGCATTAAACGGTTCATCAATCAGACACCGGGATCAAAAGTTATGGCCTCCAGAAGTTGGACCTCCTATTTTTAGGAAATGTAAAAATGTGTTGGATACTTAAAAGAGTTGTAAAGGAGAGAGTTACATGTGTTGGTGTGTGATTCGGCACATCACAAAGCATCTTTGATTGTAGATTATTTCGTACCACTTTTGGGTGGTTTTGGCTCATGGTTTTGTAATTACTGTTAACAATTTACTGTATTGTATCTCCTATATATCAGGAGCTTAAGATGCAGGTTATGTGTAAGAGTCTTATAGATGTTGAGTTACCTCCTTGATCTATGGTTTTTTATACTCCTATGAAAGATTTCTCTACAAGTATATTGTAATATTCTTGATTCCTAAAAAATATATTGGGTGGCTTTAGAGTGTGGGGTTTTTTACTTGAAAGAGTTTTCCCCACGTATATCTTTTGTTGTGAGTTTTCCATTTAGAAGTTTTTATTATCTTTATATTAATTTGCATTTTAATTTGTAACCGTAAAAGTTAAAATTTTAACAAATTTTTCCTTAGTAGATCAGTGTAGGAAGCATTTTTGCATACCTTGCTTCCTTTTAGTTGGTATCTAAGCTTGATCACCTTTGGTTCTAGTTGTTGGGTACAGGGTTTTTTGACTTGATCTTCATTTGAGTGGGAGCTTGTACAAAGGATTTTGAAATCTTTGTTGTATGAAAGAATGGCAAACACATCTGGGAGGTTTGAGAAAGAAAAGTTTAATGGCAGTAATTTTGAGTTATGGAAACTCAAAATGGAGGACATGCTTGTAGATCAAGATTTATGAGATGTCATACCTGGTACAAAACAATTGGAAATGTCTCAAGTAGACTCCGATCTCAAAGATCAAAAGGATAAGGGTTTGATAAGAGTCTGTTTGGATGATTCAGTACTCCTGAATATCCATGAAGAGAAGACTACAAAAGATCTTTGGAAGAAACCTGGAGATGTTTATCAAGCTAAATCCTTGGTGAGTAAGTTATTCCTATGAAAGAAATTGTATTCTCTGAGGATGGAGGATAGAGGATTTGTTGCTAATCACATGAATACTTCAATATGTTTATTTCCTAATTTGTTGATATGCACCAAACAACTAAGAGGGGGGGTGAATCAGTTGTCACAAAAACTTAGACATTTTCTGCAATTAAACATTCATCACTTATCCACAATTATTATGATTTAACAATGAGTGTATGAAATTATAAACTTAACCACAAATACAACATCAAACACAAGAGACACTAGATTTACATTGAAAACCCCAAGGTGGGGAAAAACCACGGAGAGGATTAGCTCTCAATATATAGTGCAATCTTGAAATAGTGATGTTCAAGCTTGGTCACTCCATGGGCCTAAACATACTGGCTTACTGCCATGAAGAACAACTGGGTCTAGCAAGATCACTACCTCAACCCTAAATCTAACAAGATTCCAATAAGGGCTCTTAAACCTTGAGGGATGTTAAACCCTATTCACTACCATGATCAACACCTTTCTCTATTTGTGACTGAAGTATAATAATTTCCTTGCTCTACCATTCCTTTGCTTTGCTCTTCCTTTGTCCTCTTCTTTTCTCTACCCCGTCTCTGCTCTGCCTTTTGGACCTTTCTTAATATATTCTCATTTTTTCTCAAGGACATCTTTTCCATGACTAAACTACAAGTATTTATACACTACATCAACCTTGGAATGATCATCAAGGTCAAAATCACAATCATCAACCATTGGAACAATCTCCAAGGTCAGTATTACAAACATTTACAAAATAGGTCTCAACCTATTGCAACATCATGCAAAGGGAATGAAATGTGGATCACACTATACCTTAGTTAGGACTCAAACATGATCTTCCATGCTACAACATGCTTCCACAATCTTTCAAAGATCTCTACAATTATTGGGATCAACCAAGTCGGCCAAGACTGGTTACACACTACATTGTCTAGGAACAATCTTCACACACCATCTCAATTTCTTAATGCGGACCAAAGTCCAGATAGGAACATGATTAGGAGACATCCACAAGCACACTATAATTATCAAGAGAAACCATATGAACCTTAACCACTTTATCCACATGAATCTTCTCACTAGAACACATGAAATTCACTGTCTTCAACTATCATAAAAGAAAGATAGCTTGCGGACCACCAAACCATAAACCATTGCCACTATAAGAATTTATCATCATCCCAGACTTCCTTGTAGAACTGTAGAGCCAAATACTTTAGTGCAGAGGAATACAGAGTAGAATACTTTCCTCCTATCCCAACTAAACTTACAGAAAAAGAAGGTTTTGACTCTGGTGAACACAACTCACTCAAATCTTCATGCAGATGGCTCAAACCCAGATTGTAGCATCCTTAGACATATATATAACTTACTTCCAATCCATAGACCATGATCTTCAAATAGAAACAAATGTGGAGTACTTTAACGGACTATTCTTTAGTATACAACTCACTGTCTGTACTGTGTTTCTCTGTAACTCACTTTTTTCTTCCGGAGAGGCAAATTTTCTCAGTATCCTCAACATACAAGTCTTCTAAACGAGTGATAGAATAAGATACAATTGACACCAATGACAACAAGGATATGTTGACATCAATGACAACACTGATTAGGCACATACATTCAACAATCTCCCCCTTTGTCATTGATGGCAACATATGATGTGAAAAACTGTAACAACCATCAAAACAAGATTCTCCCCCTTTCTCTTTACACACCTGAACTTCTTTTTTTCTCCAAAATTCTCCCCATTTCTTTTACACATCTGCACTCTAGTTTTTTCACATGACTTCTCTCCCCCTTTGACATCAATGGTAAAGGGCACATACTTGCACTCTTCTGCTCTGATCTAATCTCTCTGTTGGCATGTGCATCTAGCACTCCCCATGATGTTTCATGACATGGACTAACCACCTCTTGTGGATCCTAACTCTAGTGATTGTAGCAGAGATTAATGCCTATGGGTTTTGGTCTAACAACAATTGTGGTCCAACAATTGGTATCATAGCCAAAGGTCTCAAGTTTGAAACTTCCCAGGTAACGATGGGGGGAGATTGTTGGCATGTGCATCCAGTGCTCCCCATGATGTTTTGTGACATGGACTAACTGCCTCTCATGGATCCTAACTCTGGTGATTGTAGTAGAGATTAATGCCTATGGGTTTTGGTGTAATGGCAATTGTGGTCCAACAATCTTTTTTGAACTTTCTTCAACTAACTACTCCCCCTTACTCGATACTTTCCTGAATGCAACTTTGGTTCTTTATGTGAAGTTATATCCTTCTTGGTTTGTCAATTCTCACATTAGGATCTTGCTACTACTGCCCTATTTTCTCTATCAGCAACACTGCAATACTTACTACTTGTAGACACTCAAATTTGTCCATGTCTAGCAACACCTTGTTAAACCACTAATCCATTAGTCAATTAATTAAATAAATTTTATTTATTTAATTAAAATCCCATTTTCATTCACTTAGCCAATTAATTAAATAAATTGTATTTATTTAAATAATTCCACATCATGTCTTATCCCATTTTATTCATTTATCCTATTAATTGAATAAATTTTATTTATTTAATTAATTTCCAACTCATATCCCAACTAATTCAAATATTTTATTTGAATTAAGCCCTTATCATTTATCACATTCCAACACTTGTCCAGTCAATCATGTGTTGTAAAACAACTTTTATTTACAATCCTTCACATGCACAATTAATGGAATCTAAATTTAGTAACTTTCAATCCTAGCCATTCACATAACCTCTGAATCTCCACCGTTGATTGATCTTGGCTAAGTCCTATATAAACACCCTCTCACTCCATATGAAACATCCAGCAAATCCAGCAATCCAGCAATCTAGCAATCCAGTAATCATATACAACAATCATATAGCATCTACATTATCATCTTGAGCATTTGAGCATTCACTTGAGCTTTTATCATCAATCATGGCAGCTTACAGCTTTGCAATTGTTCATTGTTGAAGAAGCAGTCCACATCCCTCAAACAAGGAATCGCACAGTCTAGGTGAAGTTATGCTTGAATTGCATTGTTCTTTGAATTTCATTTAGGTTAGATTCCTTGATGATGGTAGGGTTAGGGTTTCATGACTATGTCTGATCTACTACACCTGACTTTCACCTATCACATTTTGGCACGCCCGGTGGGACTCACGTCCTTGATTGACTTCATTTTTCGGAGTTGTTTTCTTTGAAGATCAGATTGTGCAGGTGCTCGCAGTAAATTCTGGTCGCTTCTGAACAAACATCTGCCGCTTCTGAATCTCTGCGCCGCTTTCAAGCTGGAACAGGCCGCATTTAGCTCTCTGGATCGCCTTTAAACGAACAGTCATCGCTTAAGGTAAAATGTATCACTTTTGTTTTTACAATGCTCGCCTGCGATTTTCGCAGTTGCTTTGAACTGTGTTTACCGCTTTTGACCTAACAGCCGCCGCTTTCACACATATTTGCATCGCTTTTGGCTTAACAGTGGACGCCTTTGGAAATGTGGGCATCGCTTTTGACCTAACAGTACTCGTCTTTACACTGATTTGTATCGCTTATGAACTGATAACAATCACCTGTGCAGGTTAGGGTTTAGTCATTTTTACAGATACAGGTCGCTTTTGTCTCGCAGTCGGTCACTTTTGGGGGTAACTGGATCGCCTCTGAGTCCACAGAGGCCGCTTTCGATTTAATTGGTGTCACTTTTGAACTCACAGTGATCGCTTGTTAGACTAGGGTTTTTTGTGTGTGGACTGTGTTTTGCAGATACTATTCGCGTTTGGCCCTCAATTGATCGCTTCTGGAAAATACGCATCACGTATGAGCTGACAGGTGCCGCATCCTGTGTTTTCCGCATCGCATATGATCCGCAGTCTTTCACCTCTGGTATAATAAAGGTCACTTTTGATCAGCAGTGAACCGCATCTGGTAAGTTCTGTTGTTTTTAAATCTGTTTCAGTTCTAGTTGGATTTTTGGCTATTAATTGGGTATTTGCACAGCATCTTATTGATTTGTCCAAGAAAGGAGGTTATCAAACTACTGACATATCTGTTGCAGGTTCGATCGGTCCAAGATTTGTGTTTTTTTTCACTAAATTAGGCATATTTGGGCTTGGTGCTTAAAATGAATCATTGTTTGCTCCGTGCTTGATTTATCTTTTTGATTGCTTGCATGCGCCTGATTGTAACCCAAATTTAATGGCAAAAGTATCCTCTCCCCTTGCCTATCAAATGGATCTTGGGTGTATGAGAACTTGTCATTATCTTTAGAGGGCCTACCTTCCCGGTGTGAGAAGGGATACGACCCAAGCGGTAACGGGCTAAAACCAAGTCCTTCCGAACCGCTATATAAGAAAAGTGTTTGTGTCAAAAGCCACAAACAACGGGTGTAGTTGTGTTATACCGACAGCCAACCTCCCCCAAAACCCTCCAAGGCGCAACCCTTGGAGGCTGGGAGACTCCATAACGGAGAGTAGTGCTGCCGCATGTATAGCCACCCGAACTGATGCCCTTATTAGCAACCTTGTGTAGTAGCCAAAAACCTTCTATCTGTTGATGCAGAGGGCAAAACCCTTGAAGCGGCCCCGATTCATGCGGTTCTTAGCTGAGGTAGCAGGGACAATCTAAAGGTTTGGAGAGGTTCAAGCCTTATAAGAAACCTGGATCTTGGTATGCGTGAGAAGTGTGTGCAAATGTAAGGAGGAGCCGGTGCTACCAAGATCCTAGAGCTACCCGCTTTGAATAGGCGCAGCTAGGGGATTCAACAGATACTGTCCTATCCTAGCCTAGGTTGTATCAGTTTGTGCTTGTTGTGAATGTGAGTGACTGTTATCACTGTTTTCTTGCTGAAAAATTGCAAAATCAGACAACTGTTACACAAACACAGTCACTTCTGAACCTAAACTACTCACTCAGACCACAGCCATCGCTTCTGAACTGTAGTGATTCACTTTTTGCCTGAACTGCGTTGCTTTTAAACAACAACTGCCCGCATACTGCCTGAACAGAGTCGCTTTTAAACCGCAGTTGATCGCCTTTTGCCTGAACAGAATCACTTTTAAAACACAACTGATCGCCTACTTTCTGAACCAAGTCGCATTTGAATCATAACCAATCGCATATTGTCTGAGCCAGATCACCTTTAAGTAGCAGTTAGTCGCCTTAGGCCTGAACGAAATCACCTCTGAACATCATACTGTCGCCTCTAGGGATATCTGAGTCGCCTCTGATCAACAGAAAATCGCCTTTGAGCCAACAGTCGTCGCCTCTGGCAATAGCACTCGCTTCTGGTTAATATTGTCATTCTCTGTCGAGCCTAAATGAGATCGCATTTGAGCTATCATTGATCGCCTTTAGCATCCTTTGAGTCGCACTTGAGCTATCATCAGTCGCCTGTAGCTAAAATACTTGCAAACCTTAATCCATCAGCCAAATTAGCCACAGGTCTAGCTTGCTTGAGTCTCAAACATCAGCTTTCAGACTTCTCTTTGATCAACAGCAAATACCTGGACTTTGTCTCTTGTTTTTGAGCTTATCAATCAATCACAACTCATGAGCTTTCCATCTTTTTGAGACCCCAACCAGCAAATCAGACATCAACCCAATTATTTCAATCAGCAAACAACCTTCAGTTTTAGCTTCAACCTGTTGACACTCATTTTGACCAGGGGTTGATTTATCATGATCAGGAGGTTTCTTCATTTGAAGCCTTTATCTTCTTGCCCATTTTTCTAAGTGTTGGACCTCCTCAGCATTTTTCAACTGCAGCATCATGTTTTCCTGAGGAGGAGGTCATCATCATCATCTTGTCTTCGATGATGATCTGCATCATCATGTTCCTCGTCGACTTGTTTTTCAACGTCATCATCATTTTTCAACTGTCGGGTGATGTTTGGTTTTTATCATGATGATGCTGCCGAGCTACAGTGCGCCCTCATCTGCTTGCGAGGGTGATGTTTCAAAGTCTCCGGTGATCTTCCATTTATCACCTTGCGCGAGCATGATGATGATGTTGCTTATTCTTTGAATTGCTCGACCTAACTTGTTTTTTCCTAAGGGTCGTGTTCATCATCATCATATTTCCAGTTATCATCCTGCTGCTTGCGGAGGTCATCATATTTTCTGCCTTCATGATATTTCGCCGGGGTGATATTTTTATCATCGGGTGATCTTGGTTAACATCATCCTGATGATGTTGTTGAAGAGTTGTAATTGCGACCCGATATTCACTAGGGTCATCATATTTTGGAACGTCAGGATGATCTTAGTCAATATCATCCTGATGATGTTGTATCACTTCTTGTTCTTTGTTTCTCATCCTGATGATGCTGACGTCATCCGTATATCAGGGTGATATTTTTCTTTCTGCCTATCTGCATCATGATATTCGCGAAGGAGGGGGTGATATTTTCATATCACCCGGATATATGTTTGTTCGAACATCATGATGATGTTGATATCAGGGAGATATCCGCCTGCTGGTTTCGCGTGTTATCTATTGAGGGTGATCTTTTCAAACAGCATCATCATATTCAGTTTTCGCCCCGATCCTACAGAGGAGCTACAGTGCAACCTGATATTTGAACATCAGGAGGATATTTCCAAATATCCGGTTGTCTTCCGAATATCATGATGATGTTAATATGATGATGACGTCATCAGGGTCCCGGGGGGGTCATATTTCTAACACTGATCATCTTAAGGAGATCCCCTGATATTTGCAAACATGATGATGATGTCATCCGGATATGAGGAGGTGCGCAGTAGGCAGATATGATGATGATGTCAGCAGGATATGATGATGACGTCATCAGGATGTTCATCGGCCAGACTTTTGTTATAAGCTCAGCAGGAGGATGTTCCTCCGAAGGATCAGGTTGTGCCGATTATCATGAAGGTTATATTTCAAATATCATGATGACGTCAGGGTGATATTTTGAACAACAGGATATCATGCTGCTGGAGGATGATGATGATGAAGTTTATACTAGTGTCGTCGGGAGCAAAAGTACCGACATGATATATGCTCATGACCTAGTATATAAAGTGCAAAGGAAGTTGCTGCGGGGTGCATGTGGGATAATGTGATCCTGCATATTTGAAATATCATGATGATGAGTCTCGGCGGGAAAAGCTTGCGATAGTCTGTTTGATGATTTTCCCAAGGCTGCGGGTTGGTGCGCCATTAATGGCGATTGTTGCAGGGGTATGGGCGATGGCGTGGGTCGATCGTGCACCCAACTGGAGGTGTCAATCAGCGGGCAGGAGCGCAGGGCTCGAGAAATCTTCCTGTCTCCTCCTCTACCTGCTGCATTCAAGTTTGGGTGCCAATCTGGTTGTGTTTGAGCGCCATTTTCATGATACTGTGTATCTGGCGAAATTTTGGTCAACATTGTAATTAATTGCTGAGCACCTACCTGGCTGTTATAAGCAGGTTGTGTTGTTCATTTGTGGTTGTTGAAAGTTGATGATTTTGGCTCTGTAATGCATGACAAGCTGATCTGGTTGCTCTGTACGGCTTACCTGTGAGTTTATGTATCTCTTGTTGTTTGTTTTTGGCATAAACCCACTGATTTCATGATTAAACTTATATGAGAAATGCTGTTTGGCATGTGTTGTGTTAATTCTGTCTCCAGTATTGCATGTATCCTTCTTCTGAATCTGGATGTTTGGTAATGTTTAGATTCTAGAGCATAGAATTCCTGTGTTGAATGTCTGATCTTTTAACTTCTATTCAAGGGGTAGATTAAACTGTTTTCAGGTTGAACATTGGGAGGGATATACTGCAATAGGGATACCATAAGTAGAGATAACCTAACACTTTGTATTGGGAGATGCCTGTAAGGCAGGTATCACATAGATCCCCTTAAAATCCAGTTTTAGTTGTTTATGCTGATCATTCACAGGTGTATGTCTATTGACTCCAGGCCCTGGATAGGCACCAATCAGGCTTTGTTTTGTGTTATAACCATATCCAGCTTTGCATCCACACTTAAACTCCAAAGCAAAATCTAAAACCAACATTAGGACATTAGAGTTAGTTTTAGGAACCTCAGTCCTCTGTCTACAACTGCAAATAGGCCCAAAGCTAGCCCCTTTGCTCTTATCATTCAGTTTTGGTCTACTTACAGGAGGACTTATCTGCTTTCTGTCAGCATCCCAGCCTTGCATGCATATCCTCATGGATGTTGAGTAGGGAATACCCCCCTAGGTCTTGCAGAGCCTGAAGAAGAAGAGGAGATAAAATATAGAGTCTATCTCCTACACTGTTGACCCCCTGGCCCAGAGCTCCTGTTGATCACTGATGGCTACCTTGTAGGGACTCCGGGAATAAGCATCCAGTCTGGGAAAAAGTCAACACAACCAACAAACATCCTTCAGCTTTAGCTTTAGCAAGCAATCTCTTTTAGCTTTAGCTCCAACAAACATCAACAGCAAACAATCTTTCCCTTAAGTGATTAAGCTACCTCTAGGGACAACCAACAACAACTCAGCCAAAAACAAATCAACCAAGCAACTTAGTCAAACCAGCAAACCGAAATAACAACCAATCAATCAACCAGCCAACTATCATCTTTTGGGTCTCAAAACTTTGACAAGCTCAACTTCATCATCAACATCATGCCTCAAACTAGGAGTCAATATCGAGCTGAAATAGAAGCCAAATTGAAAGCTGAAATGGAAGCCAAATTGCAAGCTGAGATGACACAATTCACAACACCTCTTAAGGACGCAACTCAATTCACAACTGGTATGCCTTCTCATATGTTTATACCTCAAGGATACACTATGGGCGAGTCATCTTCACAACAAATGCAACCTCCACCATCCTTGGAAACTTTCGAAGAACAATCTCAAGACAACTCATCAGAATTCCAAGATACCTATCTATGGGACCAAGTTGAGAAACTCATGATATCTGAGCCTGATCGTTGTTTTCTCCAACTTGCTTGCATGGGTGCTAAACTACCTAAGGATTTTGACATATCTGCTATTAGAGAGCAAGATCCCAACACTACTGCTGTTGTTGCGAATAGACCATCTACTATAATCACATCACTGCAAACATCATCCTCATTGCCTATTGTTACTTCATTCGAGCTACCACGATCAGAGAATACTTTAGAACCATTGATAGTGCCCACCAATGTGCTCCCTCTCGTGTCACAAAATCTCAACATTCCAACTTTTCATGTCCCTCAACATATCTCCCCTTCTACCGTGACTGTTTCCATGCCTCAAGTAACGCAAGCTATCCATGTAACACAAGCACAGACACTTCGAGCATCACAAGCTATTCCCATGTCTTATAGTGTACAAACCTCCCAAACTATTCCAACAACACATGTTGTCCATACTTCACACCCATTACAATCCACTACCTCTCATACGAATACCATATCCCATATACCAACTGCTAATCCTTCCACATTATCATATAATCCCAACGTTAGTCTCATTGACATGAGTGATCCCCCTATTTCTCAAGCCAATCCGAACAATACGATTGCTTATGTTGATCAACTTACATCCATGTCGTCATATTCTTCCAATCCTTCATGCACCATCAATCCATCCTATGCTACCCAAAGAGTTCCTATTGTCACCCAACCTATGACACATACCAATCCTCATATCATCCAGAATACAAATCCAAACGTTTCTGTTGTATCTACAAATCCCTCCATCAATTACCATGTCACGAATCAAATCCCAATTTCCCAACCATTCGCTACTATCAATCCACTATCCACTTCCCATGTGATGTACACCCAATTGCCGCTTGTGTCTCAAGGACAGCAATCCTCCAATACATACGTATCACATACCAATCCTTTGACATATATTGTGGGCACACAACCGCAACAAACAGTCACAACTCCATATATCCCACAACCGCAACCACAACATATCTCCTATCATACTCCACCCCCTTCGCAACAACAGCAATTATCTTCAGCTGATGTTCGACAGATGATCGATGAAAGGGTAGGACAAGGCAAGAAACCTTTTTCTCTCAAAAACATATGCGCCTGTCCATTTGACAAGTCTCTTAATATGATACCTTTTCCACCACATTTTGAAATCCCACAATTTGAGAAATACAAAGGGAAAGGGAATTCGGAAGACCATCTTCGAGCCTTTTTTGTCACATGTCTTGATGTTTCTTATGATGATATATATCTTTTGAGACTATTTCCTCGAAGCTTAGCAGGACAAGCCCTTGAATGGTTTTCTCATCTACCCCCGGGCATCAAATCTTTTGCGGAATTAGCAAACAAATTTTGATCTCATTTTGCCTTCAACATTGAACACGAAGTAAACATGAATGACCTTGTCAATACCAAACAGCGCAACGGTGAACCCTTCTCTGCTTTTACCCAATGATGGCGTAATATGGCTAGCAAATTATCATGGGAAATACCCGAGAAACAACAGCTTGACATCTTTGTTCAAAATCTTCATCCTGAGCTGTCATTCCAACTACAATTGCAAAACGCTAGCACCTTTGATGAACTAGTTTCCAAAGGAGTTATTATTGAACGAGCCTTAATTGCTAAGGGCACTATCAAGATCTTTCACGACAATAAAGATTCTCCTCAAAATTCCAATGATAAGTCTTATTTTTGGAATAAGAACAAAAATGTCGTCAATGACGGTATTGTAGATGCAAAGAATATTCAAACTATGAGAGCTCCCATCAACATTCAAGCGGCCTCTACACCAAGACATCCTTTTCCACAACGAAGAAACCAACGACAAACTTCCAATCCACGCTGACAATTTACACCATTAGTGGAACCCATGGAAGTTGTTCTTCAAAAGCTACTTCAAGTAGGAGACATTATTCTACCCGATGCACCACCAAATGGTGAACCCCTCTTTCGAGCTCCTTGGTACAAAGAAAATGAGTATTGTGATTGCCATCAAGTTAAAGGGCACAAAACAAATGGTTGTATGCGCTTAAAACATGTTATCCAAGACTGCATCGATCAAGGTTTAATCAACGTCACACCTTCAACAGCTCAACCTGCTCAACAATCAACATCAAATTATGATCTAGAGACTTTCAAGAATCCACTTCCATCTCATGATCAGACAAATAACCTTCAGGCTGGAAATGCTATTCCATATAACTATGCATCATCTACCATCGGTCGCATCGACCATGCTCGCATTTCTACCATTACTGTCCAAGGGAGAGCACCTGATTGTGCCGTAACCACGTGAAGAGGTCAAGTTACTATTCATGGAGCTCCTCCTAACTCTTCTCGATCTCTCTCTGACTATAACCTCTTGGATCACCTTGGTAAAACACCCGCACACATATCTATTCTTGAGCTGCTCCGTATATCTCCCGCACATAAAGCTATCCTTGATAAAGCCTTACAAGAGTCTTCGGTTCCTAATAATATTAATATCACACAATTCTAATCTATGGTCGCTAGCATTGCCGCCCCTTGTCATTTAACCTTTTTCGACAAAGATCTTCAGCCTTCCATTCATCCGTCACACAATGAAGCCCTCCATATTGAAGTATTTGTTAAACAATGCCATATCAAATGAGTCTTGATAGATGGGGGAGCTGGTCTTAATATATGTTCTTTGAAACTTATCAAACAATTGGGATATTCTGAGAAAGATGTTGACATTTCCAAGGTTATTACCATTAGAGCATACGATGACGCTGAAAGAGATACCGAAGGGATCATCTTATTGCCTATTCAAGTTGGGCCGGTTATTACTGAAACTCGCTGTCAAGTCCTTGATATTGATCTTCCTTATAACATCATCCTTGGACGCCCTTGGATCCATACCCTTAAAGCAGTTCCCTCTACATACCACCAATGCCTTAAATTTCCACATAAGGGTGTTGAGGTTACCATTCAAGCTGATCCTAATCCATTTAAGTTCTGTCGTGCCTTTCAGGCTAAATATCAGAATCTGAATCGCATCCCTATCAACATCGAGGCATATCCGTCTTCATCCTATATCAACCCATCCGATCTTCTCAAGCCCTCATCTAGCAAAGCCGCTTCCAACCTCCATATCAAATATACCGAACATGGCCCTGGTGAATACAAACTACACGAGTCTTATTGCGTGGGTACTCTTCCATTATCTCCTAAATCCCACGGTAAGCCCTCTACATCTAAGCCAACTTCATCCTCCGCTGTTATCAAAGCTCCCCCTACAGTATTCATTAAGGGTGGTTTCTTGGATGATGAAGACATTGAGGACATCAACTCTTGGATCTTCTTTGATGACAATGACCAGGTCCAACTTGGAGTAGAGCGATACAACAATGGTTTTCGTATCATAAAGAACATGGGCTACAAAGGACATGGCGGCTTGGGATTACAGGAACAAGGACCTATTGAACCTATCATTGTGTCTAAGAAGTTTAATAAGCAAGGCCTTGGTTACCAACCGGAGGTACCGCGACCCAAAGACATTAAGTGTATTTCCGATATTGACGTTGGACCTTCCTCGGTAGGAGAGACTTCTAACTCGGATATTATCGATGACTCCTCCCTTCATATCACCGACCTTTTTCAGGAACATTCCATCTTCATGTTGTCCGCAACCTCTTCTAGCCATCATGATTCCTCCATTAACCTTTCACTCGTATATCCTGACCTCATCGATTGGGACCAACAGGGGGCACCGATATTGGATACATTTGAAAATGACGAAGCCATTGCAGAATTCATGGGTTTGAGACAAGGTATTCCATTGGGTGATCATAAAGTAGGTTTCATGATGTATTTACCTAAACTAGCATATTTTGGCGGAAGTATCAAGTCCTTCAGTCGCAAAAGTGAAATAAACAAAATTCAACAAAATAGGTCACTAGGTGAAAACCGAAAGGCACCTCTTGATCATGAAAAAGTAAAAATAAAGGACGTATCCGAAGGTGAAAACCTCTCTGAGGCACCTGAGGATGAGGGATTTGATCTTCCTGTTGCCACTGATTACCATGAGAAATCAACTGTGCTAGTTGAAAAATCACAAGACATGAACTTGGGAACAGAACAGAATCTGAAGATTACTTTTTTGGCAGCATCACTCTCTGAGCAAGAACAAAGAAACTTCACAGCATTCTTTCTGAGAAGAGCTATAAATTTTGCATGGACTTATGCAGACATGCCAGGTCTAGATCCTTCACTTGTGGTACATCATTTAGCAGTATCTCCTGATGCAAAGCCTGTCAAACAAAAATTGTGCAAAATGCATCCACAAGTTGCCTTACTGGTCAAAGCAGAAATTCAGAAACTGTTAGAAGCAAAATTCATAAAGCCTATTGATTATCCAGAATGGGTTTCAAATTTGGTACCTGTAGCAAAACCAGATGGACGTGTTCATTGCTGCACAGACTTTAGAGATCTTAACAAAGCTTGTCCTAAGGATGATTTTCCACTACCAAGCATAGACAACATTGTAGATCTTACAGCAGGACATGAAATGCTATCTTTGATGGATGGATTTTCTGGTTATAATCAAATCCGAATAGCAGAGGAAGATCAAGATAAAACATCCTTTATCTGTCCATGGGGTACCTATTGTTGGGTTGTAATGCCTTTTGGTCTTAAAAATGCTGGAGCCACCTATCAACGAGCTATGACAGTTATTTTTCATGACCTTTTTCATACTATCATGGAAGACTATGTTGATGACATCCTGGGAAAATCCAAGACAAGAGAAGGACATCTACAAGTATTGGCACAAATCTTTGATCGATTAGAAAAATACCAAGTCAGACTAAACCCAAAGAAGTGTGTATTTGGTGTAACATCAGGCAAACTGTTGGGATATATTGTGTCTTGACGAGGGATAGAAGTGGACCCAGCTAAGGTAAAAGCTATCATAGAAATGCCTCGACCAACGACTCTCAAACAGCTCCGCAGTTTACAAGGTAGGCTACAATCTATCCGCAGATTTATCTCACAACTAGCAGATAAATGTCATCCTTTTCAACATCTTCTTCGTAAGGGTGAACCTTTTAAGTGGGATGAAAAGTGTCAACAGGCTTTTGATAAGATCAAAGAATACTTGGCAACACCTCTTGTGCTAGTACCTCCAACACCTGATCATCCATTACTGCTCTATATATCATCAACAACTGCAGCATTGGGTGCCCTTCTAGCTCAACATGATGACTCAGGAAAAGAACAAGCCATTTATTACATCAGCAGAACCCTTGTGGGATATGAACTCAATTACTCATTCATGGAAAAAGCTTAATTAGCCTTAGTGTTTGCTTCCCGAAAGTTGCGACACTATATGCTGAACCAAACAACGAAGCTCATCTCTAATGTGGATCCCCTCAAGTATCTCCTTTCAAAAGCTCTTCTCACAGGTAGATTAGCAAAATGGGTTATGATCTTAAGTGAGTTTGACATACAATATGTGAACCGCAAAGCTATCAAAGGACAAGTTATTGCTGATCAATTAGCTGCAGCACCCATCACAGACATTCAGCCAATATATCTAGAATTTCTGGATGAAGGATTGTTTCATTTGAATTCTCCAGCACCATGGCAACTATACTTCGATGGGTCATACACACAACATGGTTCTAGAGCAGGTATCTTGTTTGTCACCCCTCAAGGTGATTGTATACCTAAATCATACAGAATAGCATTCCCATGTACCAACAACATAGCAGAGTATGAAACTTTAATCACAGGCTTACGCATGGCAGTACAATGGGCTATCAAACAGTTACGAGTCTTTGGTGATTCTCAGCTGGTTATCAAACAGGTTTTGGATGAATATCAAACAAAAGACGAGAAGCTTCTCCCATACAAATTAATGGTGGATGATTTCAAGAGATATTTTGAGGATATTACCTTTGAGTAAATTCCCAGACTACAAAACAGAGCAGCAGATGCCATGGCTATGATTGGATCTCTTTTAGATATGCCATCTAATACCTATAAATGTGAGTTCTTGGTTGAACAGCTTTTGATCCCAGCATTTGAAGTTCCACAATCTGAGCTTATATGTGAAATTGTTGGTCCCAACTCATCATGGTACAAGGATATATACGAGTATATTCGCCATCAAACCTTTCCACTTCAACTATCCAACACCCAGCGCAAAACCTTTATCCATCGAGCCTCTCGTTACACTATCTTAGGAGACACTCTTTATCACCGGAGTCTTGATGGTATCATCCTTAGATGTCTTGATTCTGAAGAAGCAAAAACGGCTTTACGTGAAGTACATGAAGGTGTCTGCGGTTCGCATTCCGCTAGCCCTAGCCTTGTTAAGAAACTTCTACGAGCAGGATACTATTGGCCAACTATGGAAAAAGATGCCCAACAATTTGCAAGGAGATGTCTACAATGTCAGAAACATGGAGATCTAAAACATGCACCAGCACGTGAGCTTCAGCCTATTGTCACTCCATGGCCTTTTTCACAATGGGGACTTGATCTCATAGGTAAGATCCATCCTACTTCATCCAACGGTCATAAGTTTATTATTACTGCCACTGAGTATTTCACGAAGTGGGTAGAAGCCATACCAATGACCTATATCACAGGTAAACAAATAGCCAAATTCATTCTACATTACCTTATCTACCGTTATGGTGTTCCTCAAGCTATTGTCACAGACAATGGACGCCCTTTCAAGAACCAAGATGTCAGAGATCTTTGCAACAAGTTCCATATTCAACATAGATTCTCTACGCCTTACTATCCTCAGAGCAATGGTCAAGCTGAAGCCTCTAATAAGACAATCATCAAGATCCTTAAAAAGACTGTTAATGACGCTGGTCGAGATTGGCATCTACAACTACATCCTGCACTATGGGCATATAGAACAAGCATCAGAACTCCTACTGGCGCCACACCCTATGCTCTCGTCTATGGCACTGAAGCTATTTTGCCCATCGAGGTTGAGATTCCCTCTTTGCGCATATCCTTGCAACATACTATCTCAGATGAAGAGTATCGAGTATCCAGACTCCATGATCTTGAGCTCTTAGATGAATGCCACCTTACAGCATTGAACCATCTTCAAGTCTATCAAAACCGGCTACGCCGCAGCTACAACAAAAAGATCAGGGAACGCAGATTTCAAGTTGGCGACCTTGTCCTTAAAGAAAACCAAAGGAATCAACAACATTGGGAGAAACAGGGCAAGTTTGAGCCCAATTGGCTTGGTCCTTTCATTATCATAGCAGTCTATGGATCCGGTGCATACACTCTATCAACACCTGAAGGCATTCCATTGGATGAACCCGTCAACAGCATTCATCTCAAGAAGTTTTATCCCTAGATCTCAGCTACCCAAAATAATAATAATAATAATAATAATAATAATAATAAATAAATAAATAAATAATTCATCCTCTGGTGAAAACCTGGTAAACAGGTGCCTTGGATAAGTACCATAGTGAAAACCTGGCAAACAGGCGCTATGTGTAGTGACCAGCTTCCCTTATTTGCTTGATTCGTTTGATCATATTTCCCCACTTCATCTTGTATAAGCCATAATCATAAGCCCTATCGCAATCCCACACATAGCCTTTTATCTTCATCCTTTGACCTATGCTAGCTTTCACACTTGAGACATTGTCGTGATATCTATATCTTTTGGCACCTTAGCATCTTGCCTACATTTCTTCTGCATTGTCGCTTTTGCATAATAACCCTCATCCCACACTGGGGGCATTTGTCGAGTCTTATTTGGAAGTGGATCCTATTATCTCTAGCTCATAGCCCATCAAACCACTCCGCACACAACACAACACACCTTATCAACTTCAGCCATGCCACATATCCAACAACAAATATGACTTAACGCCTTGCAACCAGGACTCATATCTTCGCAATTTATCCACATTCATCCAACAATCTTAACAAACGTCGCCTGCTCAAACATCCAATCAACCAGCGACATCAATCAGAACTACATGCAGCTCTATCGTTGACGCCTTGATCCCGTGGATACAGGGTATGTAGGCAATCTAAGATGCGAAGGAAGCACTCTGATTCAGGCTAAGACGATAGTCCCTTTCATCATCCATCTTTCATCTTTCGTCTAAAACATCCTTCAATCTTTCAGCTCAAATTCTTCTATCTTTCATCACTTACATCATCAATAAAACCCAGAACTACATATTCATCATGTCTCATCTTCATCGTAATGTGCTTTGATCCTATGGATACAGGGTATGTAGGTAGTCTGGAATACGAAGGAAGTTTCCAGTACTCAAGCACAGATGATCCCCACCATCTTCTTCATCCATTTTCCTCTCTTTGATTAGCTCGAACAAGCAGCAAACCATGTGTATATGCGAAGCCCAAGCACTTTAACCGATCAAAAGTACACCAGAAGCTATTTGTCCGCATGCCTTAAGCCAACATTTGCTATAACAGTTTATCAACAACTTTAGCCTTCAACAGGATGTAGCTTTCCTCTTAACAAGGCGCCAGCTTGATCTATCCAAGAGCACCCAAAATTTGGCAAGAGAATGTGATGACAGTATCTTTTGTTTTCTCTTTTGATTTATCTATTGTCCCTTTTCTATACCTAATCAAGACTGCCTTGATCTATTTATATCTTGGTATGTTGCGATGAAGTAAGGACTGGGGCATGGTCATATTACTTTCGTATGCCATGTTTGCGGGATGATCTTATTCTCTTCCTATGCGTATTGGTTTCTTGTACGTGTTGGGATTAGCATCTTACATATCAATATCTCTAGCATCTGAGAAGCTAAACAGTCTCTTATGCATTTGAGACTATTCTATGTTAAGACTAACTCCATACATATAACCAGCAAGCTATCATTATGTGTAGTGGAGATAAGCTCAAACCATTGCTTGTAGCGTCAAAGTCCAACACTAGCTGTTATTCATATCTTGTGTATGTTGGCTCAACATCTTGACCTCATGCGATCAGACAAGATTGTAACACGCTAGTTACGCATTGGATACCTCGACACCTTGGTCTCTTATACCCTGGTGCATAACATCCATATGCTATATCAAACATAAGGACTGCATTTCTTTTTATTTTGAGCAATTACTTGAAAGCTGCCCATCATCATCCTACCTATTCATTCTATCTATTCATTTCATCATACTCAGCCAAGATCAATTATTTTCATCCTCTTTTGTCCATGTTCCTGCTCCTGCAAAAACAAGTGTGTTAGACATACATAAGTCCATCATATATATCTTTCATTACCATCTGCCTATATGCATATATCTATCCATAGCGTTACCATTTACATTTTCTATCCATTACCATTTGCATAAACATCCATCCATAATCCATATATAATCCATACACATAACATACATAACCATCATAATATCAACATCAAAACCATTACAACATCATACAGATCGCCAAAACTGCCATATATATATACATGTGTGTCAAAATACAAGTGTCTACAATACAAGCTGAGCCCTGAAAAGAATGAATGTACAACAACGGCTCTAGGCCTCATCATAATACAATATAAACAAGGTATGCCCTAGCGACTACTGCCAGCTCCCTCGCCCTGACCACCACCGCCACTCGGTCCTGTACCTGGTCCTCCATCTCTAGGTGGCCCCATCACTGAGGCTACTGATCTAGATCCACGCGATCTCCGTGAACTCGAAGCCCCTGACCTGCTCCTAAAGCTAGGCTGTCTCTGCTCTGCCGGCACAGCTCCATAATATAGGCCTCTGTAATACTCAGCCTCACCCTGCACTCTCTGCAACTCTGCCTGTACCGCTGTCAACTGTGTGGCCAAGTACATGGTAGCTCCATCAGTCCCCAAGGCAGCCACTGCTCTATCTCGCTCACCAGTCATCCCCTGCAACTGCAGTACTGCGCTATCTCTCTCAGCTCGCAGACCATCCCTCTCGGCTCTCATAGCCTGCTCCTGCTGTACCACAGTGTCTCGCTCCAGCCTCATCATCTGCTCATGCTGTCTGGCTGTATCCCTCTCTCCTGTCACTCTAGCAAGCGCACCATCATCCTGGCCATCTCCCCCCTGTCCTCTCAACTGTAGCTGAGCCTGATATGTCTGTGCCTGTGCTCTAGCATGCCGCAGACTAATCACGGCCTGATGCCTGTCCATCTCCACCCTCCTCAACCTCATCTGTGCCCGCTGCCTCCATCTCCTCTCCTCTCTGATCCGTCTCCACAGCTACTGAATCCCTACATCATCTCCTGCTCCTATCTGTGCCTGAGGCTATGCTAATATAGCAGGCTGACCTGGCACCTGCCCTAGCATCTGAATCCCTGGTGCCGCGGGCACTACTACCTATGCTGGTGGAGCCCGTCGTCGTCTCCTCTGAACTGGCCTCTCCATCCCAATCTCTCCAATCTCCCCATCTCGTGTCAATCGCGTCGGCCTAGCTGTCGCCCAGTATGCATCATACTCTGGCAATGTGCCTAGATCTGCAGGACCCTGTCCCCATTACCATGCAACTGGCTGTAGTCCATCTCTCTCTGCCAAAGCTATGTCAACCACAACCTCTGGACCCCAATCAAATACCTCCTGCCTCGTCCTCCCAAAAATGGCATCACCAACCGGTACTGCCTGTGCCTCTCCAAACTGTCTCAGGGCTCTCTCTGGCAAATAGCGCTCTATAATGTACACGCCGCGTCCAAAAATGTATCTCACCTATCTAGCATAGACAAGCTCCGCATCCTCCTCCTCCACTGCTCACATCCTAGCTAGGGCCTCCATACAAATCTGTCTACCTCATCCAATCTCCGCCGCCAATATACCACTCCTCGGCACTGTCGATAAGTCAATGCTCCTCTATACATCCGTGCAAATGGCTCTCCCGCTGCTCTAGCCACCCATCCCTCTGGTCTCGTCACCGGAATGTGCTCATATGCCCATACATGCAAAACTGTCACCCCTGCTGACATACTGGCTCCAAACATGTACGCACAATCATGCAGGTAATGATAGAGCTGTCCTAACACGCACTCTGCCCACGCATATCTCGTGCCATAAGAGAACATGCCCTCCATCACTGTCCCCCATCCTACGGGAAACCCTCTAGCTCTCCTGTCACCCACTAGCCATCTAATGATAGCCACCACCACACGCTGTAATCTGTCACAGAGCTCCTCCATCCTCCCCATCGGAATCTCTGAACCCTCTACTCCGATGTCTGGTGTGCCAAACAATCTCCTGAATGCCGCTGGGCCCATCTCCGGATCATAATCTACACGATCCCCATCTATCAAAATCCTCAATATCTGGAATACATCCTCTAAGGTAATGGTCACCTCTCCTGTCGGTAATAAGAATGAACTATGCTCGCTCATCCATCGCTCCACCATCGCTATCATCAGCCCTCGATGTGCCTGAACGGGCTCTAATTAGGATACATGCTCTAAGCCCAGGATCTCCAACACCAATAGCTCCTCTGCATCCAACCGTCTCACCAACCGTAAATCTCTCGGATGGGGCTCCCGTGATAGCAATGGCGGTAGTACATCCTGCATCATCCATTTACCCTTGTCATTCCATTCCGTTAGTCATCCATATCAACATCTGCTTCCCTATTTGCTATTTTATCCTACACCTACTATAAGCGGTCCATTTTACCACATGCGCTCTTTTCCTGCTCACTAGCGACCCACTTTCCCACATGCGCCCCTGTTTTGACTATATGCGAGCTCTTCACCATATGTGCTTACTATATCCCTACAAGCGACCTCTATTTCCATATGCGCTAACCTTTGCTTTCTCTGCGGGCTTTATACTATATGCGCGCCTATTTTGCCTACCCGCGAGCTTTATCCGATATGCGCTAGCTTTCATACCATATGCGGGCTCAATTACCATTAGCGACCCTTATAGCCCTATACGCGCGCTATTTACCTTCTGCGAGCTGTTTCTAATCCTATGCGAGCTGAACTATTGTATGCGAGAGCTCTTTGCCCATAAGCGACTAGTTTTGCTCTGTATGCGCTTTTCGGCTGTGCGATTCCCACCGACAGGATGCGACCCGTTTTTGCCTAAGCGACCTACCCGCGCTCATAAGCGACCAACATTACTACAAGCGGACTCTATTCCTACCTAAGCGACCTAAATGTGCTATGTCCTAACCTAGTCGCTTTTGGTGACGTGTGTGCATTAATTACGCTTTTAGGCTATTAATTACACACTTTTGGGGAAAAGTTTGAAACATACCGGTGCGCCTGCTCCCTCCGGTCATCCATGTGTCCTCACTCGCTCCGCACGATGATCTCTGCGTGGAATAACCATCCTGCTAGCTCTGCCACTCTCACTCTCTGGAGCTCTGGATTTCTCTAAGTTTCTAAGCACAAATGAGCACAAATTAGCCTATTTACCATTGAAGCCCCTACTTATAGCCCTTCTCAAAACCCTAATTCTCCCATACCACAGCCTATTTTCTTCCATCCAACTCCCATTTTCTTCGTGTCAGCCTTCTTTTTAGCCTTTTTCTTCTATCGAGAGCCAACCCAGTCCTTCCTGGTTAGCCTGGCTTACCTCTCGAGGGGGCATCACCTGCCAGTTACACTGGGGCATAACTTGTTTATCGAATGCATATCGTATCTTCTTTGACACAACGTTCTATCGAACATTGTATCAAAGAGGGGCAAAATGTAGACACTCAAATTTGTCCATGTCTAGCAACACCTTGTTAAACCACATCATGTCTTATCCCATTTTATTCATTTATCCTATTAATTGAATAAATTTTATTTATTTAATTAATTTCCAACTCATATCCCAACTAATTCAAATATTTTATTTGAATTAAGCCCTTATCATTTATCACATTCCAACACTTGTCCAGTCAATCATGTGTTGTAAAACAACTTTTATTTACAATCCTTCACATGCATAATTAATGGAATCTAAATTTAGTAACTTTCAATCCTAGCCATTCACATAACCTCTGAATCTCCATCGTTGATTGATCTTGGCTAAGTTCTATATAAACACCCTCTCACTCCATATGAAACATCCAGGAAATCCAGCAATCCATCAATCTAGCAATCCAGTAATCATATACAGCAATCATATAGCATCTACATTATCATCTTGAGCATTTGAGCATTCACTTGAGCTTTTATCATCAATCATGGTAGCTTTCAGCTTTGCAATTGTTCAATGTTGAAGAAGCAGTCCACATCCCTCAAACAAGGAATCGCACGGTCTAGGTGAAGTTATGCTTGAATTACATTGTTCTTTGAATTTCATTTAGGTTAGATTCCTTGATGATGGTAGGGTTAGGGTTTCATGACTATGTCTGATCTGCTACACCTGACTTTCACCTATCACACTACTCTTTATCAGAAATTCATATTAGCATCATTTACCTTCTTCCCCTAGGAGATAATTTCAAAATCTTCTTGACTTCAACAACCATCTCTAATTATTACCTGTACTACTACATCTTTTTCCTTTTATTGCTTTGATTGAAAACTTATCCTTGCATACCTCATTGGGAGATTTACCTGTTCATCTGTAATTCTTTTTCTTTGCCAATGTACCTTAGCTCTTTTTACCCAAGAACTAGTCTTTAGTGTGGTACTTCTACACAATCTCTAGGGATCTCAAGAATTCTTTCAGAAACTTCTTCTTCAACTTGTCTGTCTTCTTGTTCAATAGGTCCATTTGATTTATAGCTAATCAGATATGCTATTCTTTCTCTAATTTCATCAACCTTCACAATAGCACTCTAAATGATCTTTCCCAAACTCTTATTGTAGCACTTTTGACTCGAACTCTATTTTGAATGTATATCTTTTCTCCAGTACACATCCATTAGGTTAGCTTCCTTCATCATTGATCTAGCAGCCTCTTGGACTGTCCTATACTTCCTTTTAACAAATTCATTTTACTAAGGAGTCCTAGCAGACAATTGTCTCTTTACCCCTTGTTCTTTATAGAAAATATTGAATTCATTTGATGTGAACTTAGCTCCACTATCAAACCTTAAGCATTAGATCCTCAGTTGTATCTCATACCCAATCATTGCCTTGAAAGCTCATCTAGTTCATAATCATTCAACTCTAAGTTCTCTACAGATTTTCAAACCATTTCCAAAGAAAATTGCTCTATATTGAAAATAATCCTGAACTTTTGTTACTCATTATTTTCAAGCCAATTATCAAGATCAAACAAACTTATGGATGTAGATGTCATCACTAATCAATAACCATATGCCATAACTACAAATTCATGACTTGTCAGCTTGTCCCTTAAGTACATACTTGACCAATCCATCTATCACATCATAACTCCTAATGTGGACCATATGAGACTCTAGAATTCATATCCAAGAATCATCATTGACCTCTTATCATACTTTCAAAATCACACATCAAAATACTCAATAGAGGAAAATGCGAAAAAAATACTCAGATGCTTTATACCGTTTCAAGCTTAACCCTAAACCACATATAATGATCTTCAACTGTGGAGGCATACTGATTCAATCTCTATTGCTTACTTTATATATATTACTCATACTTTAGTCATTTTGGGCTTCCAGACTAGAATCCTTTTGTGCCTTGATTGACAGAGTTCCTTTCAAGCAATCTACCATGTAAGTCCTCATATCTTTGTGTCAAATCTCAACACTAACTATCTGGATGGGGGATTTAGAATTTTCAATACAGCTCCCCCTGAGCAATGACTCACAATCTACTTCTTGGAGGAAATAGCTGCTCTGAAGCCTAGAGCAGACTCATCTCTTCCTTCATTTGTTTCCTTCTTGATCCAAACCTTGTTCATTTCTTCCTTGACTTCCATTGGAACAACCTTTTCCACTAATTTCTTCAATTCCTCTTGATTATCCTTCTTCATGTTCTTATTTCTACAAAATATTGCAACATGTCCAGGCTTGTTCCAATTAAAGCACTTAGTATTTTTCTAACATTTGTTCCTTTCATTCATCCTTGACCTACATAGGTTAGATTTATGCCCAAATTTATTGCATATATAACAATAGCCACTGAAGGATTCCATTTTCCCATTTGTCCCATAGCCTTTTCGCACTTGACTTCTACACTCATTAGCTTTATGTCCCATTTTGTGGCAAGCATAACATATAATGGAATTCTAACTAGAGAAGGATGGGATATTTTGATTCACCCTATTTCTACACCAATCAGCCTTGTGACCAAATTTGTTACATAAATTGCAGTAACAATTGAAAAAAGAGTACCTTTAAGCGTTTGGTTGCCTAATTGATAATCTTTTGCTTCTTTGATTCTGAGTCCATCTGATTTTGTCATCTTCCTGACTTGTTTTGAATCCTTTGTCTTTTCCAAATGTTATGCCTTCTCTATCATCTTTCTATTCTGCTATTAGCTTATCATATCTGGCAGCACTCACACTAAATTGATCTCTTTGAGCCTGCACATGTTTCAAATCAACTTTCAAGTCTTCAACCTCTTCTTCAAGCTTCATTCAGTCTTTAATTTTATCTTTTAGACAATTTTCAATCTTTGTCTTTTCTTCAATGTTCTATTTTAGAGTTTGTTGTAACCGCCTGATTTACCTTCTTAAATCTTCTTTCAAATCCATGTCTTCATCTACAGTTCTTGAGTTGTCTCTATCAATAGTGGCAAGTAAGAACATATTCATTTGATTCACAATAGCTTTGTGATCTTCCATATCGCATTCGGTGGCCTAGGAATCTTCTTGTTTTTCAATTTGCAAACCCTTGTTGGTTGAGACTAAATTCTTCTGGATGTCTTAACATTTGTACTTTCCATGATCCTTCCCAATCTATTGTTGTAACATTGGTAGGCTTTGGTCTAGGATGAGTATTCAAGAAAAATGCCTTCATTATACTTAGCATTGTCCTTTTCCATTTTGATGAGGCATTTGCTTCCAAAGATTTTGAAATATTTCACAGTGGGTGTTGATCCACACCATAACTCAACAGGGGTCTTTCCTTCTTTGGTTGTTACCTAAACCCTGTTTAATGTATAGACAGTGGTTTGTATTGCCTCCTTCCAAAATACATCTATTAAATTTTCTTGTTCTATCATTAATTTTACATTCTCCTGAATAGTTCTACTTGCTTCTTCCATTATCTTAATTTTGGTAGAGAATTGTTTTTCTATCCCATAGGCTTCACAAAATATACTAAAATCATTGGAGATGTGTTCTTCTTCTTTCCCAATTCTTAGGCCTTTGATGTTCATGCCTAGCTCATTTTCAAGGGTTTTTTCCAAAAAATTTGAGTGCCTCTAGAATCTATGTTTTATCCTTTAAGAAACTGACCCAAGTCATTCTAGCAAAATTATCAATAAATAACATAAGGTACCTATGACTATGGACGCTTGGTATTTTTGTAGGACCACAAAAGTTTACATGAATCAATTCCAATTGCTCAGTGGAGGATCTTTCTTTATCTTTCCATGCTTTTCTTGACAATCTTTGGCATTTCCTACAACTGTTGTTACCTGAATAATCAATCTCTGGTAGGTCCTTCACAATTTGAACTGAGTTTGTTAAATCATCAAGGTTTGTATGGCCAAGTCTTCTATGCCAAACCCAACTTTTATTTATCTGAGATGTGTATCCAAGAAAGTCACTTTTTCTGAGATTATAGAGATTCTTTTCTGTTCCTTTTGCAATTGCTATTGTAGCTCCATATTTTTCTTTGATTTCAAGAGAATCATTTTCAAACAAAAACTTGAATCCCTTCCTACATAGTTGTCTGACACTTAAGAGATTTTGTTTCAAACTTTTTGTATAAAGAAGGTCTTTAGAAATTTGTCTATTGCCAAAATTTGTTGATCCTATTCCACGAACTTCAGTAGTGCAGTCAGCTCCGAACCTGATTAGCCCTTCATTGTATTCTTCTAGATTAACAAACTTACTTATATCACCAGTCATGTGGTTTAAGCAACTACTATCGATAACCCAACAATCTTCATGACTGGTACAATCTTTAGAGAATTTTCAATAGTTGACATTCTATTCTTCGTGAATCTCTTCCTTTGACAATTTGTTCTTGATATCTTTTAATGAGCATTTGGGTGCATCAGAGAGTACCTATTTTCCTTCCATTGGGATCTCCCTTGAGTTGTTAGACTCTTTCCAAAGGGACATGGCTTTGACACCAATTGTTGATATGCACCGGACAACTGAGAGGGGGGTGAATTAGTTGTCACAAAAACCTAAACACTTTATGCAATTAAACATTCATCACTTATCCACAATTATTATGATTTAACAATGAGTGTGTGAAATCAGAAACTTAACCACAGATACAACATCAAACACAAGAGACACCAGATTTACATGGAATACCCCAAGGTGGGGAAAAACCATAGAGAGGATTAGCTCTCAATATATATTGCAATCTTGAAATAGTGATGTTCAAGCTTGGTCACTCCATGGGCCTAAACATATTGGCTTACTATTATGAAGAAAAACTAGGTCTAGCAGGCTCACTACCCCAACCCTAAACCTAGCAAGATTACAATAAGGGTTGTTAAACCCTAAAGGCTATTAAACCCTATTCACTTCCATGATCAACACCTTTCTCTATTATGATTGAAGTATTATAATTTCTCTATTCTGCCTTTCCTTTGCTCTGCTCTTCCTCTGTCCTGTTCTTTCCTCTACTCTGTCTCTACTCTTCCTTTTGGACCTTTCTTAATATATTCTCATTTTCACTCAAGGACACATTTTCCATGACTCAAATACAAGTATTTATACACTACATCAACCTTGGAATGATCATCAAGGTTGACATCACAATCATAAACCATTGGAATAATCTTCAAGGTCAGTATTACAAACATTTACAAAATAGGTCCTAACCTATTGCAACATCATGCAAATGGAATGTAATGTGGATCATGCCATGCCTTAGCTAGGACTCAAACATGATCTTCCACGCCACAACAGGATTCCACAATCTTCCAGAGATCTTGGCAATTACTAGGATCAACCAGGTCGGCCAAGACTAGTTACATGCTACATTATCTGGAAACAATCTTCACACACCATCTCAATTTCTTAACGTAAACCAAAGTCTAGATAGGAACATGATTAGGAGACATCCACAAGAACGTTATAGTCATCAAGAGCAACTGTACAAACCTTAACCACTTTATCCATAGGAATCTTCTCACCGAAACACATGAACTTCACTGTCTTCAACTGTCATAAAAGAAAGATAGCTTGTGGACCACCAAACCATGAACCATTTCCACTATAAGCACTTATCATCATCCCAAACTTCCCTCTATAACCACAGAGCCAAATACTTTATTGTAGAGGAATGTGGAGCATAATACTTTCCTCCTATCCCAGCTGAACTTAAAGAAAAAGTAGGTTTCACTCTGGTGAACAAAACTCACTTAGATCTTCATGCAGATGGATCAAACCTAGAATGTAGCATACTCAGACATATCTATAACTTACTTCCAATCCGTAGACCACAATCTTCAAGAAGAAACAAATGCAAAGTAGTTTATCGAACTGTTCTTTAACATACAACTCACTGTATGTACTGCACTTCTCTATAACTCACTTGTTTCTTTTGGAGAGGCTAATTTTCTCAATATCCTCAACATACAAGTCTTCTAAACAAGTAATAGAGTAAGCTATAGTTGACACCAATGACAAAAAGGATATGTTGACATCAATGACAACACCGATTAGGCACATACTTGCAACAATCTCCCCCTTTGTCATTGATGGCAACATATGATGTGAAAAATTGCAATAGCCATCAATACAATATTCTCCCCCTTTCTCTTTACACACCTGCACTTCTTTCTTTCTCCAAAATTCTCCCCCTTTCTTTTACACATCTACACTCTAGGTTTTTCAAATGACTTCTATCCCCCTTTGACATCAATGGCAAAGGGCATATACTTGCACTCTTTTGCTCTGATCTAATATCTCTTCTGAACTTTCTTCAACTAGCTGCTCCACCTTACTTGATGCTTTCCTGACTGCAACTTTGGTTCTTTATGTGAAGTTCTCTCCATCTTGGTTTGTCAATTCTCACCTTAGGATCTTGCTCCTACTACCCTATTTTCTCTGTCAGCAACACTACAATACTTACTGCTCTTTATCATAAATTCATATTAGCATCATTTACTTGCTTCCCCTAGGAGACAATTTCATAATCTTCTTGACTTCAACAACCATCTATGATTATTCCCTGCATTGCTACACCTTTTTCCTTTTATTGCTTTGATTGAAAACTTATCCTTGCAAACCTCATCTAGAGATTTACATGTTCATCTACAATTCTTTTTCTTTGCCAATGCACCTTAGCTCTTTTTAACCAAGAATTTGTCTTCAGTGTGGTACTTCTACACAATCTCTAGGGATCTCAGGAATTCTTTTTAGAACTTCTTCTTCTTCAAATTGAATGTCTTCTTGTTCAACAGGTCCATTTGATTTATAGCTACTCGAATATGATATTCTTTCTCTGATTTCATCAACCTTCATAGTAGCACTCTAAATTATCTTTCCTAGACTCTTATTATAGCACTTTTGACTTGAACTCTGTTTTGAATGTAGATGACAGTATGTATATCTTTTCTCTAGTATGCATCCGGTAGGTCAGTTTCCTTCATCATTGATCTAGCAGCCTCTTGGACTATCCTATACTTCCTTTTAACAACTTCATTTTACTAAGGAGTCCTAGCAGACAATTGTTTCTTTACCCCTTCTTTAGAGTAAATATTGAATTCATTTGATGTGAACTCACCTCCACTATAAGACCTTAAGCATTAGATCCTCAGTTGTATCTCATTCCCAATCATTGCCTTGAAAGATCATCTAGTTCATAATCATTTAACTCTGAGTTCATCTACAGATTTTCAAACCATTTCCAAAGAAAACTGCTCTGTATTGAAAACAATCTTGAACCTCTGTTACTCATTATTCTCGAGACAATTATCAAGATTAGACAAACTTATGGATATAGACATAATCACTAATCAATAACCATATACTAGAACTGTAGAACATTATCTTCAATGGAAGACCCAAGTAGACTAGAATACCAGAGCCCTGTCACTTGATTTTATTGGTTAGATACTTAGCCAAAATTCATGACTTGTCATCTTGTCCCTTAAGTACATACTTTACCAATTCATCTGTCACATCATAACTCCTAATGTGGACAATATGAGACTCCAAAATTCATATCCAACAATCATCATTGACCTCTTATCATACTTTCAAAATCACACATCAAAATACTCAATAGTGTAAAAATGTGGACAAAAATACTCAGATGCTTTATACTATTTTAGGCTTAACCTTGAACCACATATAATGATCTTCAACTATGGAGGCATAATGATTCAATCTCTGTTGCTTACTTTATATATATATATTTCTCATACTTTAGTCATTTTGGGCTTCTGGACTAGAATCCTTTTGTGCCTTGATCTATAGAGTTCCTTTCAAGCAATTTGCCATGTAAGTCCTCATATCTTTGTGTCGAATCTCAGCACTAACTATCTGGCTGGGGGATTTAAAATTTTCAATACAGTTCCTCTTGAGCCATGACTCACAATCTACTTCTTAGAGGAAGTAGTTACTCCAGAGCCTAGAACAGACTCATCTCCTCCTTAATTTGTTTCCTTCCTAACCCAAACCTTGTTCATTTCTTCCTTGACTTCTACTTGATCAACCTTTACCACTAATTTCTTCAATTCTTCTTGATTATCCTTCTTCATGTACTTACTTCTACAAAATTTTGCAACATGTCCAGGCTTGTTGCAATTAAAGCACATAGTATTTTTCTGACCATTGTTCCTTTCATTCATCCTTGACCTACATAGGTTAGCTTTATACCCAAATTTATTGCATATATAACAATAGCCATGGAAGGATTCCATTTTCCCATTTGTCCCATAGCCTTTTCTCACTTGACTTCTACACTCATTAGCTCTATTTCCCATTTTGTGGCAAGCATAGTATCTAATAGAATTCTAACTAGAGAAGGATGGGATATTTTGATTCACCCTATTTCTACACCAATTAGCATTGTGACCAAATTTGTTACATAAATTATAGTAACCATTGAAAAAAGAGTACCTTTGAGCATTTGGCTACCTAATTGATAGTCTTCTACTTCTTTGATTCTGAGTCCATCTAATTTTGTCCTCTTCTTGACTTATTCGGAATCCTTTTGTCTTTTCCAAATGTTATGCCTTCTCTATCATCTTTGTGTTCTTCTATTAGCTTAACATATCTGGAAGCACTCACACTGAATTGATCTCTTTGAGCCTATACATGTTTCAGATCAGCTTTCAAGTCTTCAATCTCTTCTTCAAACTTCATTCAGTCTTTAATTTTCTCTTTCAGACAATTATCAATCTTTGTCTTTTCTTTAATGCTCTGATTTAGTGTTTGTTGTAATGGCCTAATTTGCCTTCTTAAATCTTCTTTCAAATCCATGTCTTCATCTGTAGTTCTTGAGTTGTCTCTGTCAATACTGGCAATTAAGCACATATTCATTTGATTCACAATAGCTTTGTGATCTTCCATGTTGCATTCAGTGGTCTAGGAATCTTCTTGTTTTTCAATTTGCAAACCCTTGTTGGTTGAGACTAAATTCTTCTGGATGTCTTAACATTTGTACTTTCCATGATCTTTCCCAATCTATTGTTGTAACACTGGTAGGCTCTGGTCTAGGATGAGCATCCAAGGAAAATGCCTTCATCATACTTAGCATTGTCCTTTTCCATTCTAATGAGGCATTTGCTTCCAAAGATTTTGAAATATTTCAAAGTGGGTATTGATCCACACCATAACTCAGCAATGGTCTTTCCTTCTTTGGTTGTTACCTAAACTCTATTTAATGTATAGACAGTGGTTTGTAATTCCTCCTTCCAAAATACATCTAGTAAATTTACTTCTTCCATCATTAATTTTACATTCTCCTAAATAGTTCTACTTTCTTCTTCCATTATCTTAATTTTCACAGAGTGTTGTTTTTCTATCCCATAGGTTTCACAAAATATATTAAAATCATTGGAGATGTGTCCTTTTTTCCCAATTCTTAGGCCTTTAATGTTCATTCCTAGCTTATTTTCAAGGGTTTCTTTAAAAATTTTGAGTGCCTCTAGAATCTTTGTTTTATCCTTTAAGAAACTAACCCAAGTCATTCAAGAAAAATCAACAATAAAAAACATAAAGTACCTGTGACCATGGAGGCTTGGTATTTTTGTAGGACCACAAAAGTTTGCATGAATCAATTCCAATAATTCAGTGGAGGATCTTTCTTTATCTTTATATGCTTTTCTTGACAATCTTTGACATTTCCTACAGCTGTTGTTACTTGAATAATCAATCTCTAGTAGGTCCTTCACAATATGAACTGAGTTTGTTAAATCATCAAGGTTTGTATGGCCAAGTCTTCTATGCCAAACCCAACTTTTATTTATCTGAGATGTGTATCCAAGAAAGTCACTTTTTTCTGAGATGATAGAGATTCTTTTCTATTCCTTTTGCAATTGCTATTGTAGCTTGTTGTGTGGTTACACAACAAGCCCCATTTTGCATTATCAAAACAGGGACCCAACTTTTGGCTTGGTTTGTGTTGTCTGCTTTCTGGCGGTTTGGTAAAAATGAGTCAGGTGCATCATCATCATGATATTCGATGAGGTAGGTCATCATCATGAGGTCAGTTTGTCAAAGTTCATATTTTGTTTGTATGACCTCATAGTTAGAAAGAGCTTGAAATTCCATGCAGGTTTGCCTTTTACATCACCTGAAAATTCGTCCATATGAGGGAGTTATGCACAGTCAAAGTTTTGGTCAAACCTGATATTCGCAAGAAGAGGGTCATATTTTATAAACTTAGTTTTGCTGTATGAAGAACATCATCA
Source organism: Cunninghamia lanceolata (assembly GCA_027924645.1). NCBI lineage: Eukaryota > Viridiplantae > Streptophyta > Pinopsida > Cupressales > Cupressaceae > Cunninghamia > Cunninghamia lanceolata. The sequence goes on along the minus strand of BSBN01001709.1, from coordinate 4,287,452 downwards.
TCATATTTGAAACGCCCCCCCGATAATATCCTGAGGTTGAAATATCCGGACGTCAACATTAAGTCATAGTAAGTTTTCCCCGTCGAGCGGTCTTTTGTATCGCGAAAGGTCATCATCATGATCTTGGTCTATCACCCGATAAAAATCATGCAGTCCCAATATTCGGACATCAATCTTAAGTGATAGTGTGTTTTACCCATCAAATGACCTTGGGCACATCGTGAGCATCATGATATTTTAACATCACCCGATATTATAATATCATGCTGATATTATAATATCACCCTACTTAGAAAATCCACCATCTACATAATTTGCATACGCACGTCAAAGTCCTGGTGATCATCATCATCCTGATCTTTCAAGGCAGGATCATATTTCATATCCTCCTGATCTCCTTTTGCACAATCATGATGATCACCCTATCTTTCAAAGGGAGAGTGATATTCCATTCCTAAGTCATGTTGTCAAGATCATCATGATCTTGTTTGTCTACCCGACATTTCGTAATGTCCTCCTGCCGAGAAATATAACCTTTTGCAAATATCCTGATGACGTCATCCCGATCTGATAAACGAAGAAGCAAATATCAGGATGACATCATCATCACATTTCTCCTTCGGCAGGATATTTTCCAAAACATGATCCGGTTCGCGAATATGACGATGACGTCATGTTCTAAGATTAACAAAGGCCCCGGATATCCTGATGACGTCATCTGGACATTCAGCAGGATCATATTTTAAATCACCTAGTGCGGATATGATGATGATCATCATCATCATCCTGATCTTTCGAGAGGGTTACCTTGGCCGCAAAGGGGTCATATTACATTCATGACCTGATCATCTTCCTTAGGTGACCCGATATTACATTTATCCCCTGATCTTAACGAAACATGACGGTGACGTCATCTTTTGCATTTTAATGAAGCCCAAATATGACGATGACGTCACCATCATATTCCTTTCCTCAGCAGTAGGATCATATTCCAAATCCTCCTATTTTCCTTCGACATGATGATGACGATGATGTCTTTCTTTCCCCAATATGCAGAGGCGAAACATCCTGATGTGCTTTTCATCAGAGCATTCGGAAGGGAGGAGCATCATATTTCATGATATCCTGCAGCTAGATAGAAGACATAGAGTTGGGCATCATCATGATTTTTGGCGTCGGTATAACTGTTGCCGTCGGCCAAGTCTAATTTTGTCACCCCGATCATATGTGGTCACACCGATGCGAATATGATGATGACCCGAAACATACAAACAGAGCATGCAAAGCCGGATTTGAAATAATTTGTTAAAAGCGATTGATTCCTTGTATATTCTGTGATGTATATGCATGATCATATTTGAACCCGATATACAGAAAATGGGTGAGAAAACATGAAGCAATGGAAATTTGAAGACCCGATTGCTGATTTCTAGTCAACGATGGTTGACCCGAGTGTTTTGATGCTGTTTATGCATTTAGTGCATAATTTTCCACTGATTTGAAGCTCGATTGCCTGTAGCTGCACATTTTGGAGGCTTGTTTAATAAAATGTTTAAATTCCTGTTGTTTATCCACATGACGATGAACTTAATGTTTGTCTGTTTACTTGCAGGAAGTCATGATGCTGTTAGAGCTGCTGTTGAAGCTGAGCATTGTATGGTTGCACATGGAGGCAACATGAACCAGAAATGAGGAGGATATTGTCAAATATGCTGTTTGCCAGCTAGAGACCGAATCAAGTTGAAGATGCTGGAATATTTTGTGCCAGCTGTACATTTGCCAACTGGCGAAGCATGTGCTTGTCATCTGGACCGTTGATTATTATGAGAGGATCCTGATCCTTGGATGATTGTAACTGTTTTCTGGCATTTGCTCTATATAAAGGCCAGAGCCTGAGACATTAAAAGGGAATACACAGACGCATCTGGCGCATTAAGGCCAATTACTGTAGAATCAATTAGGAGATCGGATTACTGAGACTAATGAAGACTGAATTGTTGAAATGTCAAGGTTCTTTCTTCAGATCACTGTAAATGTACCTGTTCTTGAGCATACTGAATGGATATGAAGTTTCAGATTACATCCTGATTGTAAATTTTACGTAATCTTCTTGTTGATTTCTGGATATGTACTGGTGAATGCTGTGTTCAACTGGAAGCGCTTTCATTTCATTACATGTTGTTGTCAACTTTTCCTTTGAAGATTTGCACTAGATCATGCGGATTTGTGGAATGTCCTGGTGAAGTATGATTCTAGTTTCCTTCTTTTCATTGCATGTATGGGAGCTTGTATGTGGATTAGTGATCTAAGTCAAGTAGTTTTGGGAATCTCATTCTTTAACCCTTTTCCTTTTTTTAATTTCATAAATTCATCATCATAACTGCAAATCATGACAAATAATAAGCAGAAACAGAGAAATATGCTGAAATCCCGTAGGTAACTGAAAATCCTTAGCATATTTGAGTTAAATGCATGCAGTATTGAAAATATCATGCCAAGAATTGTAAATAATGGTAGAAATCATGCAAATATCAGCCTGTAGGCACATTATTTGACTAAATTCACAGTGCAGAGGTAGAATTGTTGGAGATTTATGCAGAGCAGACATACAGAGCAGGATATTTGGAGGAATAATGATGATGAACTTTGCAGAAATACGTAAGGCCCCTGAATGGAAAACAACAACACACATCAACCACTGAGTAACGTCAGTAGATTAAGACCTAATCAACAGAGACTTGGGATCATGAATTCTCTGAATTCATCGTATCTTTCAAGATGAGTAAGGGTTGTTGTGTAACTTTTATTCTATGTTTGTGAATGGCTAACATCATGACCAACAGAACCCTCTATTGAAGAAGGGACAAAAGAATTTGTTGAGAAGCCTACTCTATCCATTGATGATGTAGTCAAAGCAGTCACTATGGATGGGAATCTACAACCAATAACAGAATTTTATGATGAGTATAATGATGCAGATAAAAAGACTTTGGAGGAAGCCACAATTAAGTATTTGAACATATACAATAAAGCATTTATTGAAATCATCTCTCTAATTGCCAAAAGTTTAGAGAAAGAACTTGAAATGAGAAAGGAAAATGCCAAGGCAATGGACTTAGAAATTAGAGAACAGATAGCCATTCAGCTCTATCCTTCAATTACTCTGTAACAAATGGATATGATCTTCAAGGATTGCAAGGATGAGTTCCAGAGTAAGGCTAGAATGAATCAGCTCACGCTTGGAGAAACTGACAAAGTGGCAAAAGAAACAGAAGATCTCCTCTAGAATTCTTATAAAAGATTCAATATTCCTATTATAGAGGACCTTGGTAATGAACCCTCTGTCGTGGATGAAGAAGAAGAATCTACTATAAAAAATGGAGAAGAGGAAAAGGAGACAAGTGAAGAGAAAACTAAGGATTTAGATTCCTCTGCTCCGGAAGAGGAAGTTCATGAACAAGGAAACATCTCTCCTCTAGTTTCCCCTGTTGTGAGGCCTACTTTTCACACTACTGTTCATGAGACTATTTGCAGTCATTTTTATTATTATTATATGTTGAGAGACTTATGTTCTGGAATCTTGCTTATTGAACCTAATTGATTTTAAGGAAATAATTGTGCAATGATAATTTAGATATTGTTTTGAAGAAAATGATGAATGGATATGCAAACTCAATATGATTCTATGGTTGAATGTTAAGATGCATGTATTTAGTTTTGCTTCATCTATGATAGTTATATGTGATATTGACTTCAAGTTTGAGTGTGCAGGTATTGCTAACAAAACCACAAATATAGCAGACCATCTCATACCTATGTTGTATCCCTTGTGAGCCGATCTAGTTCAATGAGGAACTAAGATCAACCTTGTGCTTGGAAAATATTGTAATGTTGTAATGCGTTAATGTTGCATGAGGTCAAGGGAATAAAGATTATCTTCTGATTTACTTTTATTATGATAAGTGTTGTAAGTAATGATGTTTTTAATCTTGTTTAAATTTTAATTCTTTTAGACCCTTTATCTTGTGTTTTATTTGACTTTGGGAGTTTTAACTAGACAAAAATCAACCCTGGGTTATACCCCATGGGTCTAGGGACCTTTTAAGCTAGGATAACCCTAGGTTAACTTCCATATGGTCACTTAAACTTCATAGTGAAGTTAAGTGACGAATTTGGAAGCATGGGGGACAATGGGATGAGTGGAATCCACACTGAGGCCCACTTCCAAGTCATGGAACAACTCCATGATCCCCTAATAATGGAGTGCTTGTCTCTATGTGCCTCTCTTTTGGTGGGGTTTCCCTTAATTAGGGTAGTGTGTCATCCACTCCATTTGTATTTTATTTTACTTATTGTATTTTAAATTCACCATGTGTTGTAGATAGGACTATAGTGGGGAACCTATGGAGTGGGGGTCAATTGTTTTATGACCACTAGGATAATGGATGAGTTGTGGTTAGTTGTTTAATGCCACTTGGGAAATTAGGAAAATAGAGGGAATTAGTTTAAAAGAAGGAGAAGGAGGAGAGTTAGGGGGTGGGATTATTGTGAAGAGAAGGGTTTCTTGGAGAGGAAGGAGGGAAGAGGAGCTCTACATCAACTTTCATTCCATAATTAGGCTTTGGAAGGTGGGTGAATCAATTCTATTTTCTGATGTGATTGTTGTTCGAAATGTATGTTTGTTTTATGGCTTAATGAATGAGTTTTGAATTAGTCTTCTTTGAGTTTTTCTATTAGTTTTGGGGTTTTGTTGTGGGTGTAGAAAGAGCTCCTTCCAGTTGGAAGGCAATGCTCATCTAGTATAGGGAAGGGGAGGTGTGACCCTCCCTAGGTGTCATCTTGTTCTTGATATTTGTAATGCCTTGAGGGCATGTTGTTACTTATATAGACTAGAGGGCTTATGGCCATGTGAGCCTATTCGGATATCCCTGGTGATTGGGTTTATTGGAAGGCTTGAGGCCTTGTGGAGGAAGAATAACTTGTTGACATTGAGGTCTTGTGTTTTTATCTGGTATAATGTGAAAAGATGACACCTGGGGGTTAGATATGTCTACTTCCCTACCCTCCTGAACTCACCTAAGCTGGTTCATTATATTGTGAGTCAAACCATGAGGGTGTGTGTATTATTTGATTTGTTGTTGTTGATCAATGTTGTGTTGTGAATAGTCTATTTTACCCTAGTTATGAGGATGGTCTCCCTAGCTCGGGGGTGACCCTCTTGTGGGTCAAAGGTAGGGAGGAGAGCTAGATGGTTCTTGTTATCTTCCTTGTTGTCTTGCAGGATAATGTTGAAGCATGTGAAAGGGATTGTAGAAGTTTTACCTTGCTAAGAGAATGTCTATCTTCCTATTTGCATTAAGAGCTTGGTTCCTATGAGTTCATTATGTAAGAGATTTAGAGGAGGAATTCTCCCTCTTGAAATTGTTGTAAAAGTTGTAATTTTGGGAGTAGAGAGTCCATCCTCCCTCATTAAGACATTTGTTGTGATTTTAAGTGGTTATTACAATTACTTCATTGCCTGTTTGAAAAAAGAAATAATTTCCTCCCTTAGAGTATATTTGTATTGTGAAATACTTATATTGTTTGTCATCTATGGGTTTTATCAAAATGTAAAGTTGTGTGAATGTTTGTTGAATTGGATCAGTTGTTTTAAACTATCACTGGTATTATTTTGTGAGAAAGTGGTTGTTTGCTGTATTATGGAAGTTACAAATTTACCTTGCAAATGAAAATTTATTCTTGAGTTAGGTTTGCAATGGAAATCAACCTAAATGAATTTTTACTGGACTATTGTGTACCCTTGAAATAAAGAGTTACATTTGCTACATGTTTTTGATTTTATGCTTTAAATGTAATTGAAATAAAGAAATTGACTTGATAGAAATTACAAATGGCAATGCAGATTTTAAATAGTTAAATGTTCTTTCATTTGAATATGGTTAAATGATCTTTCCTTTGAGGATTTATTATTAAAAAAGAAAAAAAGATTAGAGAGTTAGTAAAATGAATTTTACCAAGAACTTTGTTGTATAAATATATATCATTTTATTTTTTTTATTTTGAGTTGTGGAAATTGTTATATCGGTCTTTATTGCTTTTTTTATTATTAAGAGAAAGTGAGAAAACTGGAATATATATATATATATAATGATTTATTTCAAATTAAATAATGAAATTGAGAATATTGCTACACATGTAAATATATATATATGTATATCTCATATACAAATGAGATATACATTTATATATATATATACATATATATATATATGCATATGATATATATATATATACATATATATATATATATGCATATGATATATATATATACATATATATATATATGCATATGATATATATATATATATATGTATATACATATACATATAGACATATATATATATATAATTAAAAGTAATTGAAAAATTTGTAATTTCTTAGTTCGAACTGGAAATGAATTAAAGGTTCGCTGTTTGAGCATAGTCAAAATTAACAGAGGAATGGAGGTGGGGGTTTAAACCCCCACCGTTACATATGTTAACAGGGTGTGGGGAGGGGCAGAGCCCCACCCACACCCCACTTTGTGGGATGTGGGTGGGGCTCTGCCCCTCCCCACATCCCCAAATACTGTAAGCCCCATGGCTTAAAACATACTATGCACGCTTAGCGCGACCCTCGCCCATGCCCGGCCACCACTTACTGCCATTCCCGCCGCACTCTACGGCACCACCAACCCCAAACCTTCGCTCGCCATCTGCCGTCCACCTCCAAACCCTCCTCCATCCGCCCCTATTCAGCCTTTGCATGCTGCCTTGCCCATGGCCGCTGAAAACACATTCAAAAAACAAGGAAAATAATTAGGGTTTATAACCCTACATTATGAGTGGGCATTTTACAATGAAATGGTAATTAAACTTAGTGGTTATTCCACTAGTCATAACAAATGAATAACTTAAAAAGATATAATATATAAATATATATATATATAGACAACTATATATATATGTTTATATATATATATTAAATGTGCATGAGTAAGCTTGCACTATCAAGTTGTGTATTTATATATATATATATATATATATATATATATATGTATATATATATATATATATACATATACATATATATATATACATATACATATATATATATACATATACATATATATATATACATATACATATATATATATATATGGATGGAAATTGAGTGGAGTTTCCACAACCAATTTTTAAAAGAGAAGTTATATATATATATATATATATATATATATACACACACATATATATATCTATGAATTTATAATTACAAGAAAATTTGGAAAGTATAATGGGCCATTTTTAATGTGCCCTAAAAGCAAAATGTATTAAAATCGTATATAGGAAAAATGTGAATTAAATCAATGAATTATCAAGGTTTGGAAAATGTTTCAACATAAGTAAAATTTTAAATGCAATTAAAAGATAAATTAAGAAAATGCGTAAACAATATTTTAGGAAACGATTTAAAACAAATCGATCAGGGTTTAAACGAGGAATGTGAGGTATAGTTTAAATTTATTGAGATAACCAAATCAGAGATTAACCACCTACCAGGTGAACCTTGAAAGAAGTAAAATAAACCAACGTAGCTTAGTGAACGGTATCTATTTATCCACGTGTGTACAATATAAACCGTAGGAACAATCACTTGTCCACTTTAACAAATGCAACTGAGCATGCTTACGCGTGCGAGGTGAAGAAATCAAGTAGTTAAGGAAAAAATTTTGATAGTTCAAATCTTGCCTACATGGCATGTGTGGACATAACATGCGTGTTTTGCGTGATATGGATGCACATAAAATGTGGGCATGACATTTTGGTATCAGAGCCTAGTCATTTAGAAACACTGGGCTTGTATGAGCACATTATTACTTCCACGACCAAACTGACTAGAGGTTACCTCGTTTTGTAGGATGCCTCCCAGACGAGTTCGGCAACTAGTGTCCCGCCGCACTCTAGCGACCAAGGTACACACTGATTCTTCAGCTGTGGGGCCAGAATAGCCAGCCCCACTAGAACAGCCAATCCCACAAGTTTAGCCAGTTATATAGGCACAATCAGTTCCTCAGGTACCGCAAGCACCACCCGCCCCACCTAAGATGGGACCACAGATACTATAGGCCTTACAGGCTATTTTGGATAGGCTTCCACTGGCCATAGTTGAGCCACGCATAGAGCCACGTGACGAGCCCCCCGATGTTTCACGAGAGGAGCCACGCGTGGAGGCACGAGCTGAGTCTCATGTCAAACCACATGAAGAGCCCCGCGTAGAGCCACAGGGGGTACCTCATGTGGAGCCATATGTCGAGCTACCTGATACAGAGGAGGTTGGTTCAGCTAGCAAGGCCTGGAGCAGGAGTCCCACACATCATGTCAGGCATGACAAGACAGTAAGAATAGAGCAATTTGGTTCCAGGCCTTATGAGCATCATGCAGATGAGCCTTACAGGGGGCGCAGTGACAGAGGAGATCCCATTAGGGATATACTGAGATTGAACCCTCCTACATTCATTGGAACTATAGAGGAAGCCAAGGCAGAGGCCTGGCTTATCAGTTTGTATAGGTGCTTCACATTACGTCCTTAACGTTACGTCCTTACGCAGGCAACACAAAGGCTCATGTGGCAATGCACTTGTTACGGGATGCTGCAGCTACATGGTGGCACACTGAGGAGTGCAAGCGCCGCCTTTCCATAGATACACTCTCATGGGAGACTTTTATTGAGTGCTTCAACACGCGTTATCTATCTGACCACTACCGATAGTGTCGTATAGATGAATTTCATGATCTACAGCAGAGGGGACTCTCAATGGCTCAGTACGAGAGTAAATTTATAGAGTTATCTAGGTATGCAGAATATCTCCATGATGAGAAACTCCTAGTACACAAGTTTATCAAAGGTCTAAACCATAGTATGTCAGGACCTGTTTGGATGGCAGATCCGCAAACACTAAGTGATGCTACCGAAAAGGCATATATTGTAGAAGAGATTCAGGGACGGGGGCAGAATTCTCACCCTCAGTTCTAGGATCAGGGACAACAGTAGCATCAACAAAACTTCTATAGACCGGCATAGCATTTCCCTAAAGGAGGACACAGTTCAGCACCATTACCTCCTAGACCCCCACAATAACAGCAAACACAGTAGCAACAAAAAGCTAAGACACAATAGAAATCTTATTGGGGAAATAATAGAGGTTGGCAGCAGCAGGGCCTGCGCAGAGATTAGAGATAGCAGGGACCACCTGTGGGACCCATGAGACCACAGCAGTCGTTTAGGGGTTCACAGGGGTCTACTGGTAGGACAGGATAGCAACAGTCAAGTAGGACTCAAACTGTACAGGTACAGGTTAGAGGGGCTTGTTATAATTGTGAAGCAGGACACATAGCTCGAGAGTGCCCACTGGGTTATATAGCTGGGGGATAGCATCACGCAGGAGGTTTCGAGCAGACAGTGGGTGATGTGGGTAAATCCCACCATATGTTTGCAGCGGTGGACAACCGCCAGGCTAATTTTTAGGCCTTAGTCATTGAGACAGCAGGTATGATAGCAGAATCTCCCATCTCTATCCTTTTTGACTTCAGAGCTACCGACTCCTTTATTTCTACATCGTTAGTGGAACATTGCAGGCTGGTGGCTTCTAGGCAGGACATTAGGTGGGAGGTCAAACTGGCCTCTGGGGCCAGGATGCCAGTTTATTCCGTTGTCCAAAATTGTGAAGATTCCTTGGGTTCATTCACTACAACATGGGATCTTAGAGTGATGCCTTTAGGAACCTACGGCATAGTCCTTAGCATGGATTGGCTTGCAGCTCACAGAGCCAAGCTAGATTGCTGTCAGAAGACGATAAATTGCACAGATGATCATGGCACTCCGGTAGAGTTAGTGGGCATCTAGAAGCCCACGATTGCTCAAATGGTATCTACTCAGCAACTTAAGCATTACATGTGGAAGGGATGTCAGCTATTTGCTATCACAGTCAGTGATAGGTCAGAAGACGAACCTGAGACTACATTAGATGACCACCCCATCCTGAGGGAATTTGCAGATATTTTTCCACCAGAGTTACCTGGTATGCCTCCACGTAGAGAAGTTGATTTCCACATCGATCTAGTACCAGGGGTAGAACTAGTATCTCGAGCACCTTACAGAATGACTACACATGAGCTTACAGAGCTGAAACTGCAGTTAGAGGAATTACTAGAAAAGGGACACATCTGACCTAGTGTATCTCCATGGGGTGCACCGGTTATCTTCATTAAGAAGAAGGATGGATCTCTTCAACTATGCATGGACTATAGGCAGTTGAACAAAGTAACAGTGAGAAACTGATATCCTCTACCAAGGATTGATGATCTCTTTGACCAGATGTAAGGAGCTAGAGTGTTTTCAAAGATTGACCTAAAACCTGGTTATCACCAATTGAGAATTACAAAGGCAGATATTCGTAAAACTGCTTTCCAAACCAGATATGGTCACTATGAGTTCACAGTGGTACCCTTTAGATTGATGAATGCCCCTACAGTGCTCATGAGTCTTATGAACAGGGTGTTCCATACTTACCTAGATCGGTTCGTGATCATATTTCTTGATGACATCTTGATCTATTCACGGACCGAGGAGGAACATGTGGACCATTTGCGTCAAGTAATGCAGTGTTTATGTGAGAATTAGTTGTTTGGCAATTTGGCAAAATGTGCCTTCTTCAGGATGGAGGTGCAGTATTTGGGTCATATATTATCAGGCAATGGTATCTCCGTAGATCCATCAAAGATCAGGGTGATTCAGGACTGGCCAACACCCACCAATGTTATAGAAGTGAGGAGCTTTATGGGACTAGCAGGTTACTACCGTAGGTTTGTCGAAGGTTTCTCTAGAATAGCTCATCCTATCACTTCCCTTTAGTGAAAAGGGAAGGGATTCACATGGACTAAACAATGTACGAAGGCCTTTGGAATCCTTAAGGAACGTCTTACCAGTGCTCCCATATTAGCTATTCCTGATCCGGTAGAAGATTTTGTTGTCTGCACAGATGCATCTTTAGAGGGATTTGGAGCTGTACTTATGCAGGGTGGTAGAGTGATTGCTTATGAATTGCGGAAGCTTAAGACACATGAGCTGAACTACCCTACGCATGATCTAGAGCTAGCAGCTGTCATTCATGCTCTTGTTCAATGGAGACACTTCCTCTTAGGCTGATGCTTTGAGCTTCATTCAGACCATCATAGCTTGCAGTATATTTTCACTCAGCTGAATTTGAACGCTCGCCAGCGGCGTTGGATGGAGTTCTTATGTGAATACGACTTTGATGTCCATTACATCAAGGGAAAGGAGAATGTGGTCGCCAATGCGTTGAGTCGAAGGTGCCACGAGATTCTGACTCTGACTTTGAAAGTGGATTTAAGAGAACATATTCTACAGTATCTGCGTGAGGACGAGTGGTTTCTTGAGGTGTAGTAGGAGATTCAGAATCAGAGGGTCCTGAAGGGAAAATTCAAAGGATATTCCTTGGAGTCAGATGGATTACTTAGACTTAGGCAGCGCATCTATGTACCCTGTGTGGGTGATCTACGTGCAGTGATACTCTCGAAGGCTCATAGAGCACCCTATGCAGCTCATCCAAGAGTGAAGAAGATGCATGTGGACTTGCGACAGTTATACCATTGGGCTGGGATGAGACGTGATATCGCAGAGTACGTTGCTTGTTGTCTTGAGTGTCAGAGGATCAAGGCTGAGCATCAGCATCCAGCAGGACTCTTATACCCACATGAGATACCTGAATGGAAATGGGACACCATCTCCATGGACTTCATTGTTGGTCTACCTATGTCATCATGATGCCATGATGCCATCATGGTGACAGTTGACAAGTTGACCAAGGTGGCACATTTCTTATCTGTACGCACAATGTATAATGCTCCATCGGTGGTGAGGGTATTTCTTGATCAGATTGTCAAACTACATGGGGTACCTCGCCGTATTATATCTGATAGAGACTCCATTTTCACATCTTCTTTTTGGAGAGCTCTAAATCAGACATTGGGCACACAGCTCAACTTCAGTTTCACTTATCATCCTGAGACCGACGGCCAGACAGAAAGGGTTAATTAGGTGTTAGAGGATATGATGCGTATGTATGTTATAGATCATCAATCTAAATGGGAGGAGTATCTATATCTAGTTGAGTTCACCTATAATAATGGGCATCACAACTCATTGGGTATGCCTCCTTACCAAGCTTTATACGGCAGACCTTGCAGAATGCCTTTGAGTTGGGATCAGTTAGAGGACCGAGTTGCCATTGGTCCCAAAATGATCCAGGATATGGAACAGTAGGTTACCTTGATCAGGTAGAGACTGCAGGAAGCTCAGGATAGGCAGAAAAAGTATGCAGATGCAAAGAGGACAGATCAAAGCTTCTTAGTAGGTGACAGAGTATTCTTGAGAGTGCGACCACATAAGAGTCCAATCTGTTATGAAAAAGGCTCTAAGCTCGCACCCAGGCTTGTAGGACCTTTCGAGATCCTAGAGAGGATAGGACCTATAGCCTACTGTTTAGCCTTGCCACCTAGCCTATCTCGTATCCACAATGTCTTTCATGTTTCAGTTTTACGACGTTATATGTCTGATTTGTCTCACGTGTTGGATTGGAGTGCTCTTCAGGTAGAGGCAGATGGACAGCTGGCTTTGGAGCCAATACGCATATTGGCTCATTAGACACTGGGCCTTCGAGGTTGAGAGCTACACCAGGTTAGGGTCTAGTGGGATATGTACGATGAGGTCACTGCAACATGGGAAGATGCTACGAGACTGAAGATGCTTTACCCTCACCTCTTTGATGACTTCTAGGAGGAAGTGCAATCTTAGGGGGAGAGGATGTGAGGCCCACTTTTTACACTACTATTCATGAGACTATTTGTAGTGATTTTTATTATTATTATATGTTGAGAGACTTATGTTCTAGAATCTTGCTTATTGAACCTAATTGATTTTAAGGAAATAATTGTGTAATGATAATTTAGATATTGTTTTGAAGAAAATGATGAATGGATATGGAAACTCAATATGATTCTATGGTTGAATGTTAAGATGCATGTATTTAGTTTTGCTTCAGCTATGATAGTTATTTGTGATATTGACTTCGAGTTTGAGTGTGCAGGTATTGCTAACAAAACCACAAATATAGGAGACCATCTCATACCTATGTTGTATCCCTTGTGAGCCGATCTAGTTCAATGATGAACTAAGATCAACCTCGTGCTTGGAAAATGTTGTAATGTTGTAATGCGTTAATGTTGCATGAGGTCAAGGGAATAAAGGTTATCTTTTGATTTACTTTAATTATGATAAGTGTTGTAAGTAACGATTTTTTTAATCTTGTTTAAATTTTAATTCTTTTAGACCCTTTATCTTGTGTTTTATTTGACTCTGGGAGTTCTAACTGGACAAAAATCAACCCTGGGTTATACCCCATGGGTCTAGGGACCTTTTGAGCTAGGATAACCCTAGGTTAACTTCCATATGGTCACTTAAACTTCATAGTGAAATTAAGTGACGAATTTGGAAGCATGGGGGACAATGGGATGAGTGGAATCTACACTCAGGCCCACTTCCAAGTCATGGAACAGCTCCATGATCCCCTAATAATGGAGTGTTTTTCTCCATGTGCCTCTCTTTTGGTGGGGTTTCCCTTAATTAGGGTAGTGTGTCATCCACTCCATTTGTATTTTATTTTACTTATTGTATTTTAAATTCACCATGTGTTGTAGATAGGACTATAGTGGGGAAAGTATGGAGTGGGGGTCAATTGTTTTATGACCACTAGGATAATGGATGAGTTGTGGTTAGTTGTTTAATGCCACTTGGGAAATTAGGAAAATAGAGGGAATTAGTTTAAAAGAAGGAAAAGGAGGAGAGTTAGGGTGTGGGATTATTGTGAAGAGAAGAGTTTCTTGTAGAGGAAGGAGGGAAGAGGAGCTCTACATGAACTTTCATTCCATAATTGGGCTTTGGAAGGTTGGTGAATCAATTCTACTCTCTCATGTGATTGTTGTTTGAAATGTATGTTTGCTTTCTAGCTTAATGAATGAGTTTTGAATTAGTCTTCTTTGAGTTTTTCTATTAGTTTTGGGGTTTTGTTGTGGGTGTAGAAAGTGCTCCTTCTAGTTGGAAGGCAATGCTCATCTAGTATAGGGAAGGGGAGGTGTGACCCTCCCCAGGTGTCATCTTGTTCTTGATATTTGTAATGCCTTGAGGGCATGTTGTTACTTATATAGCCTAGAGGGCTTATGGCCATGTGAGCCTATTGGGATATCCCTAGTGATTGGGTTTATTGGAAGGCTTGAGGCCTTGTGGAGGAAGAGTATATTGTTGGCTTGAGGCCTTGTGGAGGAAGAATAACTTGTTGACATTGAGGTCTTGTGTTTCTATGTGGTCTAATGTGAAAAGATGACACTTGGGGGTTAGAGATGTCTACTTCCCTACCCTCCTGAACTCACCTAAGCTAGTTCATTGTATTGTGAGTCAAACCTTGAGGGTGTGTGTATTATTTGATTTGTTGTTGTTGATCAATGTTGTGTTGTGAATAGTCTATTTTACCCTGGTTAGGAGGATGGTCTCCCTAGCTCGGGGGTGACCCTCTTGCGGGTCAAAGGTAGGGAGGAGAGCTAGATGGTTCTTGTTGTCTTCCTTGTTGTCTTGTAGGATAATGTTGAAGCATGTGAAAGGGATTGTAGAAGTTTTACCTTGCTAAGAGAATGTCTATCTTCCTATTTGCATTAAGAGCTTGGTTCCTATGAGTTCATTATGTTAGAGATTTAGAGGAGGAATTCTCCCTCTTGAAATTGTTGTAAAAGTTGTACTGTTGGGAGTAGAGAGTCCATCCTCCCTCATTAAGACATTTGTTGTGATTTTAAGTGGTTATTACAATTACTTCATTGCCTATTTGAAAAAAGAAATAATTTCCTCCCTTAGAGTATATTTGTATTGTGAAATACTTATATTGTTTGTCATCTATGGGTTTTATCAAAATGTAAAGTTGTGTGAATGTTTGTTGAATTGGATCAGTTGTTTTAAACTATCACTGGTATTATTTTGTGAGAAAGTGGGTGTTTACTGTATTATGGAAGTTACAAATTTACCTTGCAAATGAAAATTTATTCTTGAGTTAGGTTTGCAATGGAAATCAACCTAAATGAATTTTTACTCGACTATTGTGTACCCTTGAAATAAAGAGTTACATTAGCTACATGTTTTTGATTTTATGCTTTAAATGTAATTGAAATAAAGAAATTGACTTGATAGAAATTACAAATGGCAATGCAGATTTTATATAGTTAAATGTTCTTTCATTTGAATATGGTTAAATGATCTTTCCTTTGAGGATTTATTATTAAAAAAAAAAAGATTAGAGAGTTAGTAAAATGAATTTTACCAAGAACTTTGTTGTATAAATATATATCATTTTATTTTATTTTATTTTGAGTTGTGGAAATTGTTATATCGGTCTTTATTGTTTTTTTATTATTAAGAGAAAGTGAGAAAACTGGAAAATATACATACATACATACATATATATAGAGAGAGAGAGAGATTTAATGATTTATTTCAAATTAAATAATGAAATTGAGAATATTGCTACACATGTAAATATATATATATATATATTTATATATATAAATATATATATATATTTAAAATAGTTTAAAAATTAAATGTATAAATGCAAATGAGATATACATATATATATTTATTTAATTAAAAGTAATTGAAAAATTTGTAAATTCATAGTTCGAACTGGAATTGAATTAAAGGTTCACTGTTTGAGCATAGTCGAAATTAACAGAGGAATGGAGGTGGGGGTTTAAACCCCCACCCTTACATATGTTAACAGGGTGTGGGGAGGGGTGGAGCCCCACCCACATCCCCAAATACCATAAGCCCCGTGGCTTAAAACATACTCTGCGCGCTTAGCGCGACCCTCACCCACGCCCGGCCGCCGCTTACTGCCATTCCCGCCGCCCTCTGCCGCACCACCAACCCCAAACCTTCGCTCGCCATCTGCCCTCCACCTCTAAACCCTCCTCCATTTGCCCCTATTTGGCCTCCACGTGTTGCCTTGCCCATGGCCGCCGCCCATACCTGTAACCAAAACACATTCAAAAAACAAGGAAAATAATTAGGGTTTATAACCCTACATTATGAGTGGGCATTTCACAATGAAATGGTAATTAAACATTCCACTAGTCATAACAAATGAATAACTTAAAAAGATATAATATATAAATATATATATATATATATATATAGAAAACTATATATATGTTTATATATATATATATGGAAATTGAGTGGAGTTTCCACAACCAATTTTTAAAAGAGAAGTTATATATGTATATATATATACATATATATATCTATGAATTTATAATTATAAGAAAAATTGGAAAGTATAATGGGCCAT
This sequence comes from Cunninghamia lanceolata, assembly GCA_027924645.1. Classification (NCBI taxonomy): domain Eukaryota; kingdom Viridiplantae; phylum Streptophyta; class Pinopsida; order Cupressales; family Cupressaceae; genus Cunninghamia; species Cunninghamia lanceolata. The sequence goes on along the minus strand of BSBN01001709.1, from coordinate 4,270,945 downwards.
TTTTAATGTGCCCTAAAAGGAAAATGTATTAAAATCGTATATAGGAAAAATGTGAATTAAATCAATGAATTACCAAGGTTTGGAAAATGTTTCCAACATAAGTAAAATTTTAAATGCAATTAAAAGATAAATTAAAAAAATACGTAAACGATATTTTAGGCAACAATTTAAAACAAATCGATCGGGGTTTAAACGAGGAATGTGAGGTATAGTTTAAATTTATTGAGATAACCAAATCAGAGATTAACCACCTACCAGGTGAACCTTGAAAGAAGTAAAATAAATCGACGCAGCTTAGTGAATGGTATCTACTTATCCACATGTGTACAATATAAACCGTAGCAACAATCACTTGTCCACTTTAACAAATGTAACCGAGCACGCTTACGCGTGAGAGGTGAAGAAATCAAGTAGTTAAGGAAAAAAATTTGATAGTTCGAATCTTGCCTACATGGCATGTGTGGACATAACATGTGTGTTTTGCGTGATATGGATGCACGTAAAATGTGGGCATGACACCTGTAGACTCCGGATCTAAAGGAGAAGAAAGAATAAAGGAGAAAACCAATTAAGGAGAAGTACAAGAAAAAGAAAAAGGTCAAATAGAGAAAACCTCATATGATAGTGCCAAGGCTGCAAAAGGGGAGAAAACCCTGTCACCGGCAAGAGACACAGTAGAAGCAGTTAAAGATTTCTTAACCAAAGAGATGATGGAATTTGATGAACTAGAACTTCTTCAAGGACCGCTCAATTTTGACTCCCTCTCCCCAGTTCAAACCATGAAGCTAGCATCCTTTACTTCAGCAAAGGCAAAAGAAAAACTTCTAAAGTCTCACATGGAAGATTGCAAGCTCATAGAAATTGCATCCAATGTATTGGAGAAGATCATGCCATCCTTCCAAAAGGATCCTTCGGCCTCCACATCTGGTAATCTAAAGTCTCTTGTAAATTCTATTCATTCACATTTTGATTCCTTAGAAAAGTTTGCAGAAGAAAAGGTCCGGAAGGAGTTTTTGGAAAAGAGACTCTCTGAAGTACAAGGTCTAATAAAAAATGATAAGAGAGTTATGGATATTGGAATAAAGAGCTTAGAAAATGCTCTTAAAGATGGTGGAGATATCTATAAATTTTGTTTATCCTAGCCTAAAGTGACCAAGGATATTGAGAAGAAAGTAAAAGAGAAAGAGGATAAACTGTTAAGTTTATCTCAAAGTTTTGATCCTCTCTCCTCCTCCATAGTAAATCAAGAGTGTCAGACTATTGCAGTCATAGATGAAATAAAGAAGCTTGAGAAGGAGAAGAAAAATAGAATAAACAGGTTAAGTGAACTTAGAGGGATCATTATCCCTAAGTTAGAGACCATGCATGAGGCCCTAACTAACACACAGGCCACAGCCCGGACCAATGATCCAATAGATCTTAAGAAGGTAGAAGCTTTTGCATTCCTGTTGATTGGTCACATCTTAATTTTGGATAGGATGAAGCAGAGTTGGGTGACATAAGTTGTACAGTTGAAGAATACTTTTGCAGACATACTTAAGTATATGTAAGTACAACTTGAATATATACTTATGTGGAAATGTATAGACTATTTTTGAAAATTTTGGTGTACAGACCCTACCCTTTGCCATTGATGTCAAAGGGGGAGTAAGGAGTAGTGAAAAAAGTGGAATCTAGCTAAGGGGGAGCTTCGGTAAAGTGTATAGTAGAACAGAGCATCAGCCAAGGGGGAGTACAGTGTAACACTTAGTCATTTTTCACTGAGTGTTGCCATCAATGCCAAAGGGGGAGATTGTTGGCAAGAGACACTGTGTGGCTTCATGAGTGTTGTCATTGATGGCAACAAAGTCCCTCCCACCCATCCACAGGACATGGTGTGCCTATACCGCAAATCAAATTTAAGAGTGTTGTGGTCTGGTAAGCAAGAATAGAGCATGTGGCAAGGTCTGATAGTCAGGTCTAGATCTCTTAGAGGGAGTATCTCAGCAAAGTACGGACTTGGGGAAGTCAAGAGGAGTACCATGAGAAATAGATTCCAAAGATTGACCCTCCGGTGATGAAAGAGTAAGAAGATATGAACTCCTAAGTGTTGGGTTCCTGTTTGGCAAAGTAGACTGAGGAAGAACTCACTGGTAGAGCTTTAGATCTTAGTCTGGATGAGATATTGATGGTGATCAAGTTTCTTGAGGTATCATTCATGATTGGCTGACATGATTGATGACTTCTATAAGCATCTCCTTTATATGCATCACTTGATAAGCAAGGATTCAGCCGACAGACTAGTGTTTTGGATAATATGGACTATTTCGGATGCCGACTAGAAAGGTGTTGAAATCATTGGTGCGGATATATATATAAGAAGGATTTGGATGTGAAGGTGTGTGTGGAGTATAGCAGTGTGTGAAGAAAAGTAGAGAGTAGTATAGAAGCAGTAATACAGGTCCGGTATGTGATAGGACAGTAGCACTAAAGAAGAGGAAGAATGAACTGTAGTAGATCAGTGTATTGAGCCTAACTGGAACTGAACCTTAGCATATGTGGATGCTTCTCATTAGTTCAAGTACCTAGTAACTTTCTTTCTATCTTGTAGGTAGTGAGCCTCTTGTGAGCAGTGTTCTCGGGTAGTGAGCCCTAATTGGCAAGTGCCATTTTGTACTACCTTATTCTTTTAACAGAGAATACAATCTTAGGTTAGTCACCCCATGGTTTTTTCTTTAACAAGGTTTTCCATGTTAAAATCATTGTGTTATGTGTATTGAGTTTATTATTGCTTTCATGGTTATGCATGCTTATTTAATTTGAAGAACAAAAAGTTAAATTAATTAAGATAACTGATTCACCCCCCTCTCAATTATCAACATTTTATACTACCATGAAAGCTTTCTTTGCAATTATATTGTAATCTTCTTGATTCCTGAATAATATATTAGGCAGCTTTGGAGTGGGTTTTTTTACTTGAAAGGGTTTTCCCCACATATATCTTGTGTTGTGAGTTTTGCATTTGGAAGTTTTTATTATCTTTTAGTTAATGTGCATCTTAATCTGTATCTATAAAAGTTAAAATTTACATAAATCTTTCTTCAGTAGATCAGTGTAGGAAGCATTTTTGCATACCTTGCTTCCTTTGAGAGAAGAATCTTCCTCTAGACCCAAGTTATACGAGAAGAGAAAAAATGATACAAAAAAAGAGAAGATTGTTAGGATTAAGGTGCCATCAACCTTGTAAATCCTATGCAATTAATTACTCCTAATATTGTTTGTAAATCACCCATAAGGGATGAAAGGTTTCGCCAGCAGCGATCTTATTTCAACTACATGTTTATATCTTATCCCTAATGCTAATCCATATGTGACAGGGGGTTTCCCCCCTGCGAGGGGTCTGGGGGCATCATCCTCCTAGTGGGGATCTGGGTGCCACACGCCCCAGCTGGGGTTCGAGGGAAGTGCCCCTGAAACCACATTTTATTTATATTTTAACATTATAAATCTGGACTATTTGTCATTAGGTCACAGATCTAATGGTTGATATTATGTCAGTTTTCTTGCCCTGTAAAACAATCCCCTTTAATAAGGATATTTGTACTACATTTTTATCAAAGTTGAGAGTAACAAGCGCAACTGGATTGAAGACTAAAGAAGAAGAGGAAGTGCATGCATTGTATCTCATATTTGAAGATAATACAACTTGGTGTCTCTTTTCTTGGTAGAGTTTTTTACCCAAAAGGGTTTTCTCTATGTTACATACTATGTTATGTGTTCATTTCTTATTGCATGTTATTTCCATGTAGTGGGTTTTATTTTTTTTGCAATCTCTATTGATTCTACATCATTTAGAGGACATTAATAAGGTTTGAATTAGATTTTTGTTGTGTGTTTTACACCTTCATTTCTAACATTTGGTATCAGAGCCTGGCCAGTTTTGATTCTTGGGTAGTAGTGTGAAGGTTTTTTTTAGCTATAGTGGGATATTTGGTTGTTTGTTTGCAGATCTTGTGTAGATATCATGGATTCATCCACTATTGCTTCTACCTCTTGGTTGGACATTGAAAAGTACAATGGCATGGGGTATGAATTGTGGAAGTTGAAAATGGAGGAATTGTTAGAAGAAAAAAACCAGTGGTTAGATGTTATGAAAGAGAAGAAACCTGATGATCTATTTCTCCTGATGAGTGGGAAAGACTGGATAAAAAGGCACGAGCTACAATCCGGCCATGTCTTGCAGATTCTATTCTACTAAATGTTGTGAGTGAGAAGTCTACACATAGCTTGTGAAAACATCTGGGTGAGATCTACCAAGCCATGAGTATGGTAAATAAGCTTTATTTAAAGTGAAAGTTATTTTTCATGAAAATGAAAGAGGGTGATGAGGTTTTACTTTCTGTAGCGGAATCCCATTATTAGTAGTGTACAATAATATCACTAGAAAGGGACATTAGAGATATTAAAGATTAATAAATTAAAATAATATTTAGTTCAACTCATAACACAATTCAATATCGACTATGTTTAAGTCTTAATTCTTATTTTTCTTTCTACTCCTCAACCTTGGATGGGGAATTACTTGTCTAGGGTGTGCTAAACCTTCTCCAATGTAATTGGGATGGGATTACTCTGCCTCTCCCCAACAACCTTGTCTAGGTTGTGCTAAACCATCTCCAGTCCATCGGGATGGAATTACTCTGCCTCTCCTTAACAAAACCACCTACCCTAAAGTTAGAGGCAATAGAAATAACTAGGTATTCACATTTCCTTCTAGTCCTCAACCTTGGATGGGGAATTACTTGTCTAGGGCATGCTAAACCTTCTCCAATGTAATTGGGATGGGATTACTCCACCTCTCCCTAACAACCTTTTCTAGGGCATGCTAAACCATCTCCAATCCATTGGGATGGAATTACTTTGCCTCTCCCTAACAAAACCAACCTACCCTATGGTTGCAGACAATAGAGATGAACATACAATTACTTTATATATATATAGTAATTTTCATAATGTATATAGGTGTAATGATACTCACAATAATATTTTATTATATATATTTATTATTACTTATGGCATTCATCACTATATATATATATATATATATATATATATATATATATATATATATATATATATATATATATATATATATATATATATATATATATAATACTAAGATAATACTTACCTTGCAACCTTGAACTCTTGAAGGTTTATGCTGCTGCAAATTAATATTTGGATCTAATTTCCTCATAAATAAGAAATATTTCTGATTAATTTATTATTGAGTCAACGAGCATCCGTAGATGTTGAGGTGAATGGGGAAGATAAATGTATATTTCTTCTTTGTTATTTTCCTTAGGCATGGGAGAATGGTATTTTGGTTATCACTGCTAATCTCACATATCTGAAGTTAGATGCTCTTGTTTTAGTTTTGTAGTCACATGAATTGAGAAAGAAAAGTTTGGATAGTTCAAGGGATATTCTTAGTGTCAGGGGAAGGTCTATGGAAAGAGGACCAAAAGGAGATTAGAAGGGGTCTAAAGACAAGTCTAAGGGTTGTTCTAAGACTCTTGTAAAGAAGAACAAAGTCAAGTGTTGGAACTACGGAAAGAGAGGACATGTGAAAAAGGAATATAGAAACTTGAAGAAACAATGGGATTATGTTACTGACAAGTCTTCAAATGTAGGCGATGACATTTTACTTTCTACATGTAATGTTGTTTCTCATGATCATTTGTTGGTTGACTCAGGATGCTCATCCCAGATGGCCCTACATAAAGAATGATTTTCCACATACGAAGAGTATGATGTAGGAAATGTGTAGCTCAGAGACAACTCTACATATCCTATTGTTGGATGAGGGAAGGTAAAGTTGTGTTTCAGTGATGGGAGAATTAAAAACCTCTATGTGTTTTGCATGTTCCTAGATTGGCTAGAAATTTGATTTTTGTTTCAAAGTTGAATGATTTGGGAATGCATGTTACATTTGATAAGCATGGCTGGAGATTGGTGAGAGGAAACTTGGTAGTAGTGAAGGGGAAAAGATTGGGAATTTTGTTTAAGCTAGAAGCCACTACTATTTGTAATACCTCTTATGCATCTGAGGCTAATACTAAAAATACATGTATGTTGTGGCATCATAGATTGGGCCACATAAGTTAGTCTGGTTTAAAGACTATATTAAATAAAAGTTGTTAGACAGTTTATCCTATTCTAATGAGAGTTTCAAATTTTGTGAACATTGTGTGTTTGGAAAATAGAATAGATCTCCATTTCCTTCAGTCAATAATAAATCTAATGATAAATTGGAACTTATTCATTTGGATGTTTTTGGTCCAATGGATGTTGAATCAATTAGAAAATATAGATATTTTGTTTCTTTCATTGATGATGTCTCAAGTTTTACCTAGATTTATTTTATGCATCACAAATCTGAAGTTTTCACTAAATTTAAGGAATTTAAAGCTTTAGTTGAAAAGAAATCAGACCATAAGATAAAGGTTTTGAAATCTGACAATGGAGGGGAATACTATTCTAAGGAATTTCATGAATTTTGTAAGCATGCATGTATTGTTAGATAGAAGACAACTCCATATACACCACAACAGAATGGAGTGGTAGAAAGGATGAATTAGATAATAATGGAAAGAGCCAGAATTATGTTAAGTGAATCATAGTTGAACAAATGCTTTTGGGTAGAAGCCATGTGTACTGCAAAATACTTGGTTAACAAATATCCATTCAAGGCTCTTTTTTCAACTCCTTATGAAATGTAGACATGTAAGAAACCTTTTGTTTCACATTTAAGGGTATTTGTATGTGAGGCTTATGTTCATATGCCTAAATAAAAATGAACTAAGTTGAATCCAAAAGCTAAAAAGTGTACTTTCATTAGATATTTTGATAATGTAAAAGGTTATAAGCTTTGGAATCCACTAACTCAAAAGATTTTCTATTCTAGAGATATTATTTTTAGGGAACTTAGCATTATTTCAGAACCTGAACAACCAAAGGGAAAAAAAAAAAGAAAAGGTGAAGAGAGTGCATTTTGAATTAGAGAGTGAAGATGCACCTCAGGAAGAACATAATAATGGATTTGGGGGTGAAGAAGCAAAAGAAGACTTGAGTGAAAGTTCTAATGAAGAAGAATCTATTGTAATAGAAGATGTTGGTATAGATGAGCATGCAGAAGAACCTGAAGAGTCTATTACCCCACCTCTAAGAAGATCCACAAGACAACAGGACCCAATTGATAGGTATAGCCCACTAGATTTCCATTGTATATTTTCTGTATTGATGATGAGCCTAGATCCTATAGAGAAGCTATTCATGCATATGATAGTGAGTCTTGGCAGTTATCCATGCAAGAGATGATGGCTTTAGACTCTTGCAACACTTGGGATCTTGCTCATTTGCCCAAAGGAAGAAAGGCCATAGTGATAGGATGAAAGTGGGTCTTCAAGAAGTAGTTTGAAGTAGATGGTTCATTGACACAGTACAAGGCTAGACTGGTAGACAAGGGCTACTCCCAAAGAGAGGGAGTTGATTTCAGTGAAATATTCTCTCATGTCGATAAGTTCTATTAGATTTATCTTATCTATTGTTGCATCTCTTGATTGGGAAATAGAGCAAATGGATGTTGACACTACATTTTTGCATGGAGATCTTGAGGAAGAAATTTACATGCAACAACCTATAGGTTTTGAGGTAAAAGGGAAAGAACATTGGGTTTGCAAATTGAAGAGGTCTCTTTATGGTTTGAAATAGTCCCTCAGAATGTGGTACTATAAATTTGATTCATTTGTGTTAAAATTGGGTTTTGTTAGAAGTGGGGAGGATCATTGTGTTTATATTCATTGTATTGATGATTCTATTCTAATCATTGCATTGTATGTTGATGACATGTTATTTTTAGCAATACTAAGGGTATGATTAGCGAGTTGAAAGCCCAACTTTCAAGTGCATTCAAAATGAAGGATCTTAGAGCTACTAGGTATATATTAGGGCTAGAGATCAAAATGGATAGAGGTAATAGAAAGATTTGGTTATTAGAGAGTATGTGAATACCATTTTGCAGAGATTTAGCATGTAGGATTGTAACCTAACACTACAACAAATCCCTGTGATTAGCTCCCTTTTTTGCTCTATTTTTTGCTTCCACCCACTGTTTTAATGTGTTTTTCTCCATTTTTTTGAAAAAGTCAGTGCTATTTATCAGGATGGTGCTATTTTGGCATTTTTTGTACCAATCAGAACACATAGGAACTAAATTAGGCACAAATTATTGCCTAATTTAGCACCGCCATTAGTACCACCTTTAGCACCTACATTACCATCAAATTTAGCATCGACTTTAGTGTCAAATTTAGCACCTATCTATGTTAGATAAATGTTACATGGTGGAGGAAGGTGTCAGGATGAGTGGTGATTGTTGTGGCAATGTTATGGTCAAATGTGTTATAAAAAATGAGGTGGCATGGGTAGTGGGCTGTCAATGTTGGGAAAGGAGTTAGGAAGGATGTAATGGAGGAAGGGATGGGTGTCATGGTATGATGTGTGTGTGTGTGTATATATATGGAGAGAGAGAGATAGCAATAGAGAGAAACTAATTTGTGCCTAGTTATGATTTCAATGAAATTTAATTAATGTGCAATTTAATCAATTACATCTCTCTATAATTACAAGTCCTCGCTATTCCATCCACCTTGTCTAGAATAATCTATGAATTTGTTGTTATGATCTCCTCCAAAATATATGCTACAAAAAATGAAACATTTAAGCACTCATGATAACAAGAATTAGCCTATCATAAAAGAGTGATTGTAAGGCACCATACTAACTCACGATCTTTAGGTTGAGCTTATGAGCTAAATTACATGTATTTTGCATATGCACCTAAGACAAGTCAAGGTTTGAACAACTTGCACAAATTTGTACCAAAAATTGAAGACTCTTGATATGAGTTATAGTATACAAAGATGCAAATTTCATGTGAAAAGTTTATTTAAAAATAAAGGAATAAAAACTTTTGTTATCGACGTCTTTAATTTTGAAGTGGGTATCATACATGAGAAGATAGAGTACAAAAACTAGAAAATGAACACAATTGGTGTCGATGTTCTATGCATATGATATTGATTAGTGATTTCATAGATACTTTTCTCCTCAAGCATGAGTGTTGACATTGGTTTTGATTCACAAGAAGGGATATTACTTCAAGCAACTCTAGATTCTAATGCTAAATTTGAATGGCAAATGCACAATTGAATACAATAGGATAACACTTTGGCAAAGAATTATAACAATATCCTAAAACAACTCTTTGATATAAATACTTCAATCAATACTTTCTTCTCTAGGTCATCCATCTCTGATCAAAGGAGCCACTAATGCATAGAGTTAAAATAATGTTGTCAATTGTCATTTGAGAATTAATTACTTTCTACACAATTAATGAAAATAACTTTTACAATGAAATGTACAATTATATATATCCTCACACAATGACTCTTCCAAAGCCACTAAGTTTTGATTTAGTAGCTACTAGAATCATGATAAAATCTGCCATGACTTGTTAATTACAATTGTATTTCCCCTTCTAATACCCATGACTACATCTATTCCTATACATTTTGTTCCATGTTCCACAAGTAAAAAATTAATTGCATACCAATAACAACGTTCTTGCAAAATATAGATAAGTATAGTTTATATAACCAAATTAACACTATTATCACCTCCAAATCTAACTACATTAGAGGTCATTTATTTGCAACCCTTTTCTTTTCTCATTGATATATCTATTTGTTGTATATTTTGAATTCTATTTTTGGTCATTTGTTGACATTAATAGAATTATTTGGAAGGGCTTAATGTATCTAACATCTTGATAATTTTCTTTCTTGTAAACTAAATTAGTTTTCTATGTATTTGATAAATTCTCTACGCACTTAACTTTTTCAAAATAGTCTTTTGAAAATAGTTTAAATCTTGTCCAAATATCTAGATAACTAGAATTGTCTTAATTCATGTTTAGTCAGGGTGATTTGAAGGAAGATCAAAGTTGCACTCCAAGTAGATGTGTGGATAAAGAAGGGCTTAGTGGAATATGGAAACCTTTAGATTTTGTGCTTTTTGTTTCTCCATTTCAAAACTATTTGTTTTCTTTCTTTACTAATGAACATTTATTTAGAAGCTCTTTCCTACAGTCAAATCTTTAGTTTTAAACTCACTTTCATGGAAGATGCATTAAAGGTATCAATTATATATGTTGCATGATTTAAATCCACTATTTTGTGGTTCTCAGTATGATAGAAAGAAGGATGTTGTTGCTTCTTACACTGGTTGCACACCTTGCACTAGGTCCACAAGCTGGTGGAATGGTATCCGAGGACACAATGGCTCTCATATCAGATTTTTTTGTAAGGAATCAATTTAAAATGGTCTAATGCCTAGCTTTCATTCCAACCTAGGATTCCATCACAATAATGTCATATTACAGTCTTCAGATATGTGTATAGTTTATGTGCATGGTAGCAACCATTTAGTAATAACTGCTCACACACCACACTGTAATTGAGATGTGTGAATACCCTAAAACTATACAGGTTCAGTCCAAACACTATCATAAGATCATACTTGATAAGATCATGGATAAATCATATTTTAGGTTTCTGAATGCTTAAGTCCTCCTTTGTCAGATGTTGTAGTTGCAACTACCTTGTTAGACATGTATGCAAAATGTGGAAGCATAGACAAGGCATGTGAACTATTTGACATAATGCCTCAAAGAAATATAGTCTCATGTACTACAATGACTGCAAGATATGCACAAAATGGATTTGTTGAAAAGGCTTTAGAAATTTTAAAGAAAATGCAATTAGCTGGTGTAAAGCCAAATTCCACAACCTTTGCCATCATCCTTCCTGCCTGTGTCAAAATGGGAACTTTAGAATAGGGTATGGACATCCATCAAAACATAAAGAATAGAGAAATTTTGTTAGATGTTGTAGTTACAACTGCCCTGTTAGACATGTATGCAAAATGTGGAAGCATAGACAAGGCACATGAACTATTTGACATAATGCCTCAAAGAAATCTAGTTTCATGGACTACAATGACTGTAACATATGCACAAAATGGATTTGTTGAAAAGGCTTTAGAAATTTTAAAGAAAATACAATTGACTAGTGTAAAGCCAAATTTCACAACCTTTTCTAGCATCCTCCCTTTCTGTGTCAAAATGGGAGCTTTGGAATAGGGTATGGACATCCATCAATACATAAAGGATAGAGGAATTTTGTCAGATTTTGTAGTTGCAACTGCCATATTAGACATGTATACAAAATGTGGAACCATAGACAAGGCATGTGAACTATTTGACATAATGCCTCAAAGAAATGTGGTCTCATGGACTGCAATGATTGTAGGATATGCACAAAATATGGAATCATAGACAATAAACGTGAACTGTTTGACAGAATTAAAATATGTTGTAGTCATCAAATCCTCAATATATTGTTTGATAAACACATGTATATATTCACAATAAACTATGAAGTAAGATATTAATTATCACTACCACTTCTTGTTTGAGTTAAAGAAATACCTAGTCACAATGAATTGGTAGAACATAAGGCTCCTTATCCTCCGGTAGGAAACATGAGGAATCTATAGAAAACAATCCACTATGGGTATCATGTCTTCATTTCCTCTCAAATGCTTCATACCATCTACACTTAAAAACACAACATTTAAAAGAGAAGTAATCCAACTCAATAATTTCTTGTATTTTCCCAACATATTGTAGATTCCCTTCAATTATATTCTTATCTTTTGAGCTTGATCGACTGGATTGCTTTAAGTCAACCATGATGCCACAATCAAAGGATCATCTCTTTACATCTACACTTTCTACATGATAATGTCAACCATATGACCACATTGCTAGATATTTCCTTGCCTATGAAAGACCATTTATTTCAGTGAAAACAAATATAATTCAATGAATATTAAAATAGTTAATAGTGTCAAAACTGTAAGGAAACAACATTTTGTAAAATTCCAACTGTACCTTTCCTTCACATCCTCTAGACATGTTGATTTCATCTTCTGTTATGTTTGAATCTATACCTGCATCTTCTATTTGATTTTGAATTTGTTCAGTAACCCATTCTAGTGTGCAATCTTTGCCCCATCCCCCAAGTAGATTAGTGGGAAGTGGAGTATTCCTTGGGTTCGATCTCTTAAACTATCTCCTTTCTTCTAACACTTCTCTCTTTTTATCATACAGATTGATCCATTTGTTCATAAAGTCCATGTGGTACATAATGAACTTGTTGAGTATAGCACTTTTGTCTACACCTATTACATGTCAACATGTTTATTTCAAAATCCAAATGTCATGTTGTTAATTTGACAAATAAATTACAAAGTAAATTAATGATTGCAAGAAAAACAACCACACTGATCAAGACCATTAGATTGTGGTTTTTCTCCATCAATAATATTTGATGCTCATTCTTCAACCCAGAAGCATGGCCCATCTTCAAAATCCTTACCAAGGAATTCACACAGGAAGAAAAATACTTCATTCAATACATACCCTTCAGCCATGAGACCCTCTGGATGTGCCTTTTGTCAGACATATCTTTTTAGAGTTTTCATATACCTCTTAAAGAAAAACATCCACCTCATTTCTATGACACCCGCCAATTCAATGTCATCAACTAGGTGTATAAGTAAATGGACTTGTAGGTCCATGAAACTTGTAGGGAGCTCCTTCTCAAATACACATACAATTTCTACAATTTCCTTCTTCCATTTTGGCACTTCATATTCATGGATCTCCTTGGAGGTCACCCACCTAATATACAAATAGTAAATTAGTATGAACCTTTAGTCAAAAATTAAAATGCAATATAATATCTTTATGTCTCTCACACATGAACATTTCATATAACCATATACCTTGTAAAAGCTGACAATCAACTTATGGCATTCCTTAAGTCAACTATAAGACATGAATCCCCCCTAATTGTCAATGGCATGATATGCTATCAAACACATTTATGAAAAGGTCATTAGTAATTTTTCCTCACACAACAAAATATCAAAATATATTTAGTACTTAATCAATGTTAGTAGTAAATGTTAAATGATAATATATAATACCTTCATAAAATTATGAAAATCATGTGTTTTAAATCCTGTGATATGTCCATCAACTGTAAAAGCTTTAGCCAATGACAACCCATAGCTAGTAGGTGTTCTTATTGAATGGATGACATTTTTTAGTTGGTCTACCTCTTTTTTTTCAAAATCAATGGAGCTTCTACATATGTTTCATTTTCCTTGTTTGGCCACAAATGTTTTCTATCAATTTTGGTACGCAAAAGAGCAATATCTCTCCTCGAAGACAAGGTGTCCTTCTCTTTGCTTGATATATGTCGAAATATAGAATCTGGGACATTTTTGAATATGTGCATAGGATCTAATAGGTGAGATATTAATAGATCCTTCCAATAAGGGAGCTCACAAAATATGGATTTTCTTTTCATTCCTTGTGGCATATGAACTACAACTTGTTCTAGTTTTTCAATTAAATCACCCTAATCAAAAAAATCCTCCCAAACTTTCAATTTAACATCTTCATACTTCTTAAGCCAATCACCTGAACCCATAATCATGAGAGGGCCTCTATTTTCAACTTTTCCATCAAATTGATTCTTCAGGCGATTTCTAAACTTATGATCTAGTGGTAGAAAAACCTTGTTTGCATAAATAAATTTATGTAGATCTTTAGAATATTGCCCTTGAAATTGTTTTGTGCATCTTGGACATGCAAATATCCCCTTTGTTTCAAGCCCTAAAATTTAATAAGTAATGTTAATAACATCAAAACAATAGTATAAAACTAAGTATGAAAGTTGGGATGGAAATAAATTATGAGTGTAAATACATAAATATTTTATCTTACTAGAACAAACACCAAGTCTTGGGAAATCATGACTATTCCAACATAGAACATCATACAACATGAAGGACCTATTTGATGGGGGACGTGATATGTCATACATTCTTATGCCTTTCCATAGCAGTTGCATCTCATCAATAAAAGGCGCAAGATAAACATCTATGTTTTTAACTTGATGTTTTCCTGGAACACTGAGAGTCAGCATAAGGTGCTCCTTTCTAACACTCATCTATGGGGGAATATTGTATACTATCAATCCAACTAGCCAAAAACTATAATTTGAGCATAGGAAAGAGAATGGGCACACTCCATCAATTACAAGAGAAAATCTGATACTACGGGGTTCATCTTTAAATTTTCTTGGCCATTTTTCCTTAATGTGTTTCATTACTTTGGACTCGGTTAGAATTTGCATAAATCCATCTTTACTCCTATTTTTTGTATGCCAGTCCATCAATTATGCAAGTGACTTGCAACGAAACATTCATTGAAGTCTAGGTATAATTGGCATGTGACGTAAAACCTTCTTTGGAACTATAGGACCTTGTACATCTATACGATATCTCTTCTCTTTGCATACAGGGCATTCTACCTTGTTTTCATATTCATCTCTATATAAAATGCAATAATTTTTACATAAATGAATTTGCTTATATTCAGTCCTCAACTCAACCAACAATAGACGCGCCTCTCTGTAAGTTGATGGCAACACATTCTCTTTAGGGAATATTTTAGTTTTTAGTGCCCTGTAAGATTGCCAAAGATTAAACAATTGAATGTTTGACTTATGATGAACATGTTTCATATGTCAATCTATACTAGGACTGTTTATATACAATATATGGTTTTAAATTCCCCTTAAAGAAATATAAATAAAGTTGATGAATGTTTACGAATTATGTACACCAATTGATAATGCAAAGTAAGAAATGGATTTCATCTCACTTTAGTAGGGTAGTGAATCACAGACATGATATTTCCACAGTCCATGATTAGTAATATGTAGCTTTTGGAAGAGACTATGTGTAGCTTTTTAAGATCAACCAAATAGGGTAGTGAATCCTTTGTTTGACCAACCAAATAGTGACTTGATTTATAATAATATTAATGTGCATGCCAGTTTTGAAGTTCTACTTGCACCCAATTTGAACACAGATGTCTTCGCTGCTTGCTTGATGGAGTCTTTCAGGTTGTTATCATCAACATTACGTTGGTGGTAATTACCCCTGCTATCATCATTACTGTCAACCATATGATCATTATTGTCATCATTATTTCCATCCCCAAAGAAACCTTTAAGCATTTCATTCAATCCTTCTTCATGCACTACATTTTCACTATCATGATCATCATTATTAAGGCTAGCTGGCATGTCATCAGTGTATGCAGATCTCATTAGCAGTTCAAATTTCTCAGCTACTAGTATTCTCTTCAATGTTGCTTTTTTCTACCTAGTATGGTTTAAAGGATGGTTTGGAACATCCCGTCCAAACCTTAATAACTCAGTTGGATCTAGGGTATTACTATGTGTTTCATCAACATCTTCTACCTATCAATAAACACAAGCATTATTTAATGTTTGGCAACAATTGCACTAAATTCAAAATGTATCAATTTCAAAGAAATATAATAAAAAATGGCTTAAAAAATAAAAATATAAATTGTATGAACATATATACATCAATTGAATAATGAAACATTATTTTATAGACTACCTTTTTTATATAATAGTTTAAAGAAAACACAATTTTGACAACATAGTTTATAAAACATCAGTCCACACTCATTTATTATTCTTTGGTTTTTTGCCCTTAAGAACATCCTTAGGGAGACCTTGTTCTTCCCTTTTCTTTCACGCAGGAGTGCGTTTTAAGAAGGGGTAATCAATCAATAACTTATCCCCAATGGTAAGGTCCATAATAGCCTCAACCATTATGAATATATCAACCTCTCTTTCCATATCTCCATCTTTATCATTTATAACATCAACAAATTAACAATTCGTCTTACATTAGGGTCCCTTCCCTTACTACTATTTATAAATCTTGCAATATTTTTGTGTGTGTATGCACGTCTATCTATATACATAAGATGACCTCTATTCATTTCTTTTCCATTTTCCAATTGGAGACGATGTGTATACATATTCAAATTTAGACCATATGCTGACATGCTAGGCTTATATTTTTCTAGCCTTCTCCATTCACCACTATAATATGATGGACCATAATATGACATTAATCTCCTAGTGGTTTGTTTTGAATTGTTTCTATGTTTATATCCCACATGTACATTTTGGATGACAAAGAGGCCTAGATTTGCTCCATGAATGCTGGAGGGTCATATCATGTAGCTGTATCCCCAAAATTGAAACACCTCATACACTCTAGGTAGTTGTTGATCACTAGGCCAAGCGTAATATAGTCGACGATCAAATATCTCTTTGTAAATTGATCTCAAACTTAGGAGCAAGTCATCATGTCCATCAAATTCATTCTCATAGGGTATGTAGTTGACCTTGTTGCAAGTATGGGCCTAACCAGTGTTTTCATTGATGTCAACATACTCCTATTACATTAATGAAAAGCATTGGATGAACTGTTTGTTGTGGATATTGAGAAAATTGGTCGTATCAGGGACAATGAAGATAGTAAAGAAAAAGTCCAAGATAAGATGAGGATCAGAGGATGCGGTTTAAAGGGTTTGTAGATATGTGTCTTAAGGTGATCTAGTAGAGCTTTCAAAGGTCTGCATGAAGATCTGAAGAAGTTGTGGCCACTCAAGTAAAACTAGCTCCGGTAAGTGTTCAGAGGTGACAGATTGATATAGACAGGTCTGGTGAGATACGGAAATGCATTATCCTATTCTATGGATTTGAGGGAGTGTTAAGGAAGTCTTTGTGAAGTGTCAACTCTCTTGGTTCATGGTTTGAAGGTCCACAAGCATCAATTCCTTGGTGACAATGTTGACAGACTATGTTCTTGAGGTTCCAGATGAAGGAGAGAAGAATTCCAGTAAGCAGACAAAGTGTGGATGTTCTTGGTGATTCATGCAAGCTTGTGGAGGTCTTTGGATAGTGTCCAGTTCATGTTGATAGTCTGCATTGGAGTTGGAGCTCGTAATTGAAGAATAACTTCTGGATGATGGTGTTCTTCTTGAGACTGGCTGACCGGATGAGTTACACATCCTGCGGATGTTCTTGTGGTTGTTTGCTAACTTAGATGATTATTCCTAAGTCGATGTCTTGTATAAATAAGGGATTGGAAAGTCTTTTCAAAAGCATCTGGTGGTTGTGATGAGAGTGTGGTAGAGAGGAGGAGAGCGAAAGGTAGAGAAAAAGTATTGGACTTAAATGGAACTAACTCAAGCATGATGAAGATGCTATTCTTCAGTTCAAGTATGTGATACTTATTCTTCTGTAGACAGTGTGTCTTTTGTAGGCAATGAGCCTCTTGTGAGCAATGTGCTCGGGCAGTGAGCCCTAATTGGCATGTGCCATTTTGTTCTTTCTATTCTTCTAATAGAGAATACATACTTGGGTTAGTCACCCCGTGGTTTATCCCTTAACCAGGTTTTCCATGTTAGAATCTTGGTGTCTCATGTGTTAATGTGTTTCTGTTCTTTATTTGATGCATTGTGTTTCTATGATTAATTTATTATTATGCTGAATTACAAAGTGGATTTAAGTGCTCGATTAAAAGGAAGTTTTGGACAATTGATTCACCCCCCCTCTTAGTTGTCTACCCTGAATCAAAAAATTGGTATCAGAGCCAAGTTCTTCTAAAAGAGCTTAACCACTTGAGGAGATCTAGGATGTCGTCCTACAAAAGGATAGTCTGAAGTTTGATGGAACTAATTTTAATCTTCAAAAAAGTCACATTAAATGTCACTTGAAATGTATGGGAATGTAGTATTGAAACATGGCTTCAACGAAGTATACTCCTCCACATGGTGGCCCGAAATCCCAAAATGAAATCACAGATGCTGAAAACAATCTGCGGACTATAGAAGCTCTTCTAAGCGCATTATCTGATTCAGAGATTTCAAATGTTGTTGATCTACCAACTACTTTTGAGATTTGAGAAAAATTGGAACTTCTGCATGAAGGAGACAAGTATGTTAAATGTACAAGGCTACATAGTCTGAAATTGAAATTTGAAAATCTGAAGATGAGAGAAGATGAAAATATCACTACTTTTATGCCAAGAGTAAATGAGCTTGTTTGTGGAATTAGATGTGCTGGTGGAGTCTTGGATGAAGATGAGATCATTGGGAAAATTCTCAGATCCCTTCTTGCTTCTTATAAAATCAAGGTTGCTGCCATTGAAGAATTCAGAGCCCATACAACTATCACAAGAGATCAATTGGTTGGTAAATTGGCTACATTTGAAATGACTGATTTTGGAGATGCCCCTCCTAAGACTGAATTTGCATTCAAAGCCAGTACCTCTGTAAAAGGTAAACAAAGGTTTGATTTGGGAGAGAACTCTTCAAAGAAACTATCATGGTATGAAAGAGCAAGAAAAGACTTGGAAGAAGAAGAAGCAGAAACTGCTCAACTTGATGTGCTTATTACAAAAAGACTGCCAAGAGGATCCGGTAAGTATGAAGGAAAATTGCCTTTTAAGTGTTTTAACTGCAATAAGATTGGTCATTTTGCCTCAAGATGTCTGGAAAGATTTTCAAGGCCAAACCCTAATAGATCAAGGCTCCAAAAGAATTGTTACTATGTTCATGAAGAAGATGATAATGAAAGAGTAACGGATGATGAATCAAAGATAGGAAACAAATCTAGAAGTGATTGAGTGTTTATTGCCATCAAGGAAGAAGATTTAATGTCCTCTAAATTTGTCAATCATAAAGTTGTAGAAAAAGCTCTGGCTACCCAAGTTGAAGAAAAGGATGATTGGGTCATTGACTATGGATGCTCTCACCATATGACAGGTGAGAAAAATAAGTTCATAGATTTGGAAAGGTGTGAAGGAGGAGTGGTAAAGTTTGGTGATAATTCTGCTGGTAGAATTAGAGGTAGAGGAACTATTTCTTTTGATGGAAGGAACAAAACTGATAATGTACTGTATGTTGAATGATTGAAGTACAATCTTCTCAATGTTGGATAGTTGGTGGACAAAGGCTATGATCTCTGATTCAAGAATGGAAAATACAAGATCTTTGAAAGTTCCAGAATAGAAATTGCATCCGGTACCCAAACAAAAGGTAATATCTTCCATTTAGTTGGTATTGGTAAAAATTGTCTATTTGTGCAAATTGATCAGAGTTGGTTATGGCATAGGAGGATGTGTCATGTGAATTTTGATAATATCATCAAGATAAGCAATACTCAGGCTTTAAGAGATCTTCCAAAACTAGTGAAACCTACAAATAGTTTGTGCAAAGAATGTCAGTTGGGGAAACAAAGTAGAGTCTCATTCAAAAGCAAGGAACAATCTTCTACCAGATTATTGGACTTAGTTCATACTGATTTATGTTGTCCGACAAGAATCAGAAGTGTGAAAGGTGATAGATACTTCATGCTATTAATTGATGACTACTCTCGGATGATGTGGGTTACTTTTCTGAAAGAGAAATCAGAAGCTCTTGAGAAATTCAAAATATTCAAGGCTATGGTAGAGAATGAAACCGGATTAAAATTAAAATGTCTAAGGTCTAATAGAGGTGGAGAATTCACATCCGGTGAGTTTATAGAGTTCTGTGAGAAACATGGAATAAAAAGACAATTGTCTATTCCTAGGACTCCACAACATAATGGAGTAGTGGAAAGAAAGAACTGGACCATCCAAGAAGCATCTAGGACCATAATGATGGAAGTAAATGTTCCTTAGATCTATTAGAGAGAAGCTATCAGCACTACAGTCTATACTCTCAATCGAGTTCAAATCAGAAGCAATACTGATAAGACTCCTTATGAACTTTGGTTTGGCATCACTCCTACTATGAGGCATTTTAGATTCTTTGGTAGCAAATGTTACATCAAAAGAGATGAAGATCTAGGCAAGTTTGATGCTAGAAGTAATGAAGGAATATTCTTGGGTTACTCTACTCAAAGCAAAGCATACTGGTGTTATAAGAAGAGACTGAGAAAGATTATAGAAAGTACAAATGTGAAGGTTGATGAAGGAATTGAAAAACCCTCAAGGTTTTATGAATATGATGAAGATGATCATAATGGTGTTCTGATTCAAGGAGCCCAAGCCCCTTCTGAAATTTAGATTCAAACTGATCTGGTGAATTAGGAAGAAGAGATGATTTTTAATGAGCTTGATCCAGAATCAGAAGTGCAAGAAACTCCCAAAATTCCTAGGTATGTAAGATTGAACCACTCTGAAGATCAGATCATAGGTGATAAAAGCAAAGGTGTTCAAACAAGAAGGATTGCTCAAGATTCAAAAGAGTATTGTCTGATCTCAAAGATTGAACCTAAGATAGTGTATGAAGCTTGCAATGATGAAAATTGGACTAAAGCAATGGAGGAAGAGATAATGCAAATTGAGAAAAATCACACTTGGGATCTTGTTCCCAGATGTAGAAACAAGAATGTGATTGGAACCAAATAGGTCTTCTAGAACAAACTGAATGAAGTTAGTGAAGTAATCAGAAATAAAGCCCAATTGGTCTGCAAGGGTTACTCTCAAATAGAAATAGTTGATTTTGAAGAAACTTTTTCTTCGGTAGCAAGAATTGAAGCAATCAAATTGTTTCTTGCATTTGCTACCTTCAAAGATTTCAAAGTGTATCAGATGGATGTCAAGTCTGCCTTCCTGAATGGTGACTTGGAAGAAGAAGTATACATTGAGCAACCAAATAGATTTCAATTGTCTGATCATGGTGATATGGTCTCCAAGTTGAAGAAAGCACTATATGGACTCAAGCAAGCCCCAAGAGCCTGGTATGAAAGATTGGATAAGCATCTCCTGAAGATTGGTTTCAACAGAGGTACTCCTGACAATAATTTGTATGTCAAAATTGATCATGAAAACATCTTGATTGTTGAAGTGTTTGTTGATGATACCATTTTTGGAGGAAGAGATAGTATGTGCAAAACTTTTGCAAATCAAATGAAAAGTGAGTTTGAGATGTCCATGCTTAGAGAAATGAATTTCTTCTTGGGTCTACAAATCACTCAAACAAAGAAAGGAATCATCATTTCTCAGACGAAATATGTGAAAGAATTGTTGAAAAAATTTGGAATGGAAGACTCAAAACCAATGAATACTCCCATGGCAACCGGATGTAAATTGAGCAAAGATGATGACTCTCCTAGTGCAGGAGCACCATTTGTCAAAAATAGACAATTATTAAAATCTAGGCTTTAGTGTTGCATTTTGCATAAAATAAGGTCTTAAAAGATCATTTATTATTGTAATAAAGCCTATTTGAGGCATTTTTGTAGCGGGGGTAATTATAGGACTAGGTTCTTTAAGTTTTTTCTTAAGTTTAGTATTTTCTATTTTGGTAGCCTTAGTGGAGAGGCTATTTTTTAGCCATTCTTTTTGAGTTTTCTAGATGGAGTGGAGTGAAGTTATATATTGTAAAATATGATTTTTATATGATATACAGGTCATGGAAGAAGCATATGAAGCTTTTGGAATGAAGGAAATAAGATAAAATGATTTTTTTTGTTGTTCTAGTTCTGTTTTTCATAGTTTTTCTGCATTTTTTATGTTCTTTACACTTGTAAAGCCTAGTACAAACCTATAGCACCCTAAAACATACATGGTTGGATGGGGTATTGGATCACCTTTCTTTTTCATATATGTTTATGGTCTGATCTCATGTTTTGTGGATTTTATGCTTATTTTACTAAAAATAGTCCAATTACCTAGGTTTTGACAGTCCTAGAGAGAAATTTTATGTTTTTGAGTGCCATGACGATGCCAAAATGACACAAAATGGTGGAATGATAGGTTTTTAAGTCCTTCAAATGATTTCTTCACTTGTGGAGAAAAGAAATGAGTTTTCTTGGTGTTTTTGAAAAGTTCTTATTGCTATAATTTCCTATTTTTTAGGAAGAATGAGGGTTTCTAGTTTGCATGTTTGAATTTGATGAGATAAGTGAGTGTCATGATCAAAAAAATGGTGGATTCCTCTATTTTAATACATAACTAAAGATTGTCCATTGATTTTTGGTAAAAATTTGGTAATTTGGAGGCACCTCCTTTGTAAAAGTGACCTAATTAAGCCTATTACCAGAATTACTAGTCATTTTAAGGCCTTATGTTGCAAAACAACTATATCTGGATGAAAGATATGTTATGTAAGGGGATAATGGGTACTCAAAACATGTTTTAGTTCATGGATTTGAGTCGTTTTATGAAAGTTATGCCAAAAATACTTCATTTTCTGTCCTAATTAGGCTTAGGAACAGCAGGTACAATCCATTTTTTGAGCTTTTGGTCCAAATAAACCTACCCTGCATGTTAGATATGTTGTGGATGGGCTCAATGGGTATTCAAAAAGGTAATGTTTTTATGGGTTTTTCATAGATTCTGCAAGTTATGCCCCAAAAACTCTATTCCAAGGGCTACAAGCAAAGTTGACCTAGTTGTGAAGGGACAATAGGAACAACAGGTTACTAAGTTGTTTTATTTTTGTGAGTATACCTTGGTGATTTTAGTGTGGTCCAAGGTGGTTGGGAGGTTTGGTGGGTATCTTATGCATTCAAACCATGAAATGGCATCTTTTCCTAGTCTTAAAACAATGCATTCTAAGAGGATAGTCAAGACAATGTGTGAACAGTCAAGTGGTAAATAAAATCTTGCATTTGTGTGCTTCCCTAGCCTCTACATCAAGTGGTATCAAAGCATAGGAATTAGTTCTCTTGAGAGTTGAAGGTTGGAGTTTGAGCAAAATAGAATCTGAGAAGTCAAGATGCCTCCTAAAGGAAGTTCAGTTGCAAGAAAGATTGATCAGCAAGCTAGAGAGCTAGAAGCCTTGAAGAAGGAGATTGCTGCATTGAAGTCTAAATCTGGATGCACTATGAGTGAAAGTGAGTCTGAATAAGAAGAAGAAACTTTTGGTGAAGAAGAAGAGTTGGATCCAGAGGATGTGAGGATGGTAAAGTTTTTGAAAGCTATGAAAGGTGATGGACATAGCAAAATGGATTTGCCAATGTATGGAGGCAAACTAGATGGTGAAGAGCTCTTAGACTGGATAGGAGCCATGGAAAATTACTTTGAAAGTGAAGAGATAGATGAATATCACAAGGTGAGGAAGGCTAAAACTAAACTGAAAGGACATGCTTTGCTGTGGTGGAACTTTGTGCAAGAGGAAAGACATAAACAAGGGAAGAACAAGATCACTTCTTAGGAGAAAATGAAGGCAAAACTGAAAGGTAAGTTCCTTCCTGGTGACTATAATGTTCAATTACTAAAAAGATTACAAAATCTTAGACAAAAGGACTTAGATGTGCAAGCATACACTGAGGAGTTTTATAGGTTGAGTATAAGGACAAAGCATGAGGAGGATGAGGAAGAAAGAGTGGCTAGATATCTCAATGGCCTAAGGTATAATGTTCAAGATGAAATTAGATTGTTGGCACCAAAAATAGTGGAACAATGTTTTCAAATAGCAATAAGAGTAGAAGAAAAACTCAAGAGGAGATAAGAGAAGGCAACAAGAGGAAGAGGCATTACTTCTAGGGGCAGAGGTACATCTTCAACACCAAGACAATCGAAAGAAGATTTTGAAGATGCTGATAAGAGTAAAGAACAAGCACCTGAGTCGAGAGGAGGATGGAGAGGTGGAATAACAAGTTTTAGGGGTAGATATGTAGATCAAGGAAGAGGTTCAAATGTGTTTATTGGAAAGTGCTATCACTATGGTGAGTTTCCTCATCCAGCCTATAAGTGCCCTAACAAGATTGGTACTACTTCAAGTGGAGGTGAAAGAAGAGGTGAAAAGAGAGCCCAAATTGTACAGGAAGATGAAAGAGAAAGTGTCCATGTTGCACCAGAGGTGGGTGAATCATTGATGGCGAGAAGACAACTCTTGAAGACATCTAGGGAGAAAGAGCTAATTCAAAGAAGAGCCTTGTTTAGGACAGCTTGCAGATGCAAAAATAAGATATGCAAAGTAGTAGTTGATTTTGGATGCACTGATAATATGGTATCTAGTGATATGGTGGACAAATTGAACTTGCAAAGAGTGCCTATGGAAAATCCTTATCAAGTGTCTTGTGTTAGTGAAAACTAAACCATTTTGGTGAGTGAACAAGCTACTATTGAATTTCAAATTGGTCAATATAGAGATAAAGTTGTTTCTGATATTCTACCTATGAGTTGTTGCCATGTTTTACTTGGAAGGCCTTGGTAGTTTGACAGGTCAGCAATGTATAATGGGAGACAAAATACATATAACATTGAAAAGGATGAGAGATCATTCATTCTAACTCCATTGGTTGAAGAGGTAAGAGAGAAAGGTGAGATCATCATGATAGGGAGAAAAGAATATGTGAGCAATGAGGAAGGTGGGAGTGTGAAATTTGTAGCCAAGTCACAGTTTGATGCTGTTGGGACAACAAATGAGAAGGAAAAAGACAATGTGCAGATAGAGATGAAGAAGAATGTTTTTGTATGGAAAGAGGAGAGCAAGTTTGAAGTACAAGAAGGCATATTGATAGGGACATTCATGTGTCTTGTGGTAAGGCAGCCTATTGATGTTGAAACTTGTAGGGTAGTGAAAGAGAGAACAGTGAATCATGAGGATAGAAGGACAGTGGATTGTGATGGTGGTTGGATAGTGGAAAAGGTAGGTGCAGGTCTGACAAAGACCACTAAATGCATTGGTACAGATTTTTGTAAGACTGACAGAGAAAAAATTGAAGAGGTGAACGATACTGAGCATGGAACTATGCATGAAAGACAGAAGAAGATGGCAGTATTGTATGACAGCAGGAAGCTAGCTTCAAAAGAAGACAAGAACAAGGATTACAAAGACATTGAAAAGCCAAAGCAAGATGAACCTATTGAAGGCAAGCATGAAGGTCAAAGACATGTAAATCATAATGGAGGACAAATTGATAAATTCTTTGCAAGGGACTTGGAAAAGTTCTATGTTGGGGTGTATGGTGTAGGAGCACCATTTGTCAAAAATGGACAATTATTAAAATCTAGGCTTTAGTGTTACATTTTGCATAAAATAAGGTCTTAAAAGACCATTTATTATTGTAATAAAGCCTATTTGAGGCATTTTTGTGGTGGGGGTAATTATAGGACTAGGTTCTTTAAGTTTTTACGTAAGTTTAGTATTTTCTATTTTGGTAGCCTTAGTGGAGAGGCTATTTTTTAGCCTTTCTTTTTGATTTTTCTAGATGGAGTGGAGTGAAGTTATATATTGTAAAACATGATTTTTATATGATATATATGTCATGGAAGAAGGATATGAAGCTTTTGGAATGAAGGAAATAAGATAAATTGATTTTTTTTATTGTTCTAGCTCTATTTTTCACAGTTTTTCTGCATTTTTTTTGTTGTTCTTTGCACTTGTACTGCCTAGTATAGACCTATATCACACTAAAACATATATGGTTGGATGGGGTATTTGATTACCATTCTTTTTCATATAATTTTATGGTCTGATCTCATGTTTTGTGGATTTTATGCTCATTTTACTAAAAACAGTCCAATAACCTAGGTTTTGACAGTCCTAGAGAGAAATTTTATGTTTTTTAGTGCCATGACCATGCCAAAATCACACAAAATGGTGGAATGATAGGTTTTTAAGTCCTTCAAATTATTTCTTTACTTGTAGAGAAAATAAATGAGTTTTCTTGGTGTTTTTGAAAAGTTCTTATTGCTGCAATTTCCTATTTTTTTAGGAAGAATCAAGGTTTCTAGTTTGCATGTTTGAATTTGATGAGATAAGTGAGGGTCCTGATCAAACAAATGGTGGATTCCTCTATTTTAATACATAACTAAAGACTTTCCATTGATTTTTGGTAAAAATTTGGTGATTTGGAGGCACCTCCTTTGCAAAAGTGACCTAATTAGGCCTATTACCAGAATTACCAGTCATTGTAAGGCCTTATATTACAAAACAATCATACCTGCATGAAAGATATGTTATGTAAGGGGATAATGGGTACTCAAAACAGATTTTATTTCATGGGTTTGATTCGTTTAATGAAACTTATGCCAAAAATACTTCATTTGTTGTCCTAATTAGGCCTAGGAACATCATGTACAGTCCATGTTTTGAGCTTTTGGTCCAAAGAAACCTACCCTGCATGTTAGATATATAGTGGAGGGGCTTAATGGGTATTCAAAAAGGTAATTTTTTTATGGTCTTGTCATAGATTATGCAAGTTATGACCCAAAAACTCTATTCCAAGGGCTACAAGCAAAGTTGACCTAGTTGTGAAGGGACAATAGGAACAACAGGTTACTAAGTTATTTTATTTTGGTGAGTATACCTTGGTCATTTTAGTGTGGTCCAAGGTGGTTGGGAGGTTTTGTGGGTAGCTTATGCATTCAAACCATGAAATGGCATCGTTTCCTAGTCTTAAAACAATGCATTCTAAGAGCACAGTCAAAATAATGTGTGAACAGTCAAGTGGTAAATGAAATCTTGCATTTGTGTGTTGCCCCTGCCTCTGCATCATCTCCCAAGCCTAATCAGAAAAAGTACAAGTCAATGATTGGAGGATTATTGTATCTCACTCAAACTAGACCTGACATTATGAATGTTGTTGGTCTTGTTGCTAAATTTGAAGCTGATCCTAGAGAGTCTCATGTCATAGAAATCAAGAGGATTTTTAGATATCTAAAAGGGATAGTTGAGTATGGATTGTGGTATCCCAGAGATCATAATTTTTCTCTTCATGCATATACAGATGCTGATTGGGTAGGAGATGTGGATGACCAGAAGAGTACCAGTGGTGGAGCATTTTTTTAGGGAAGAGATTGGTTTCTTAGATAAGCAAGAAACAAGAGGTAATATCTCTGTCCACTGCAGAAGCAGAATATATTGCAGCAGTAGGTAGTTGCACTCAAGTTTTGTGGATGAAGCAAATGCTAAGAGACATAAGAGTGGAGTATAAGGATCCTATCACAATCTTCTGTAATAATTCAAGTGCAATAAATATATCTAAGAATCCGGTGTTGCATTCCAAGACTAAACATATATCTATCAAGTTTCACTTTTTGAGAGAGCAAGTGTATAAGAATGAAGTCAGATTGGAGTTTGTGCCATCTAAGGATCAGATTACAGACATCTTTACTAAACCTTTACCTAAGGACTCTTTTGAGTATCTTAGGGAGAAGTTAGGGGTTATTGCCCCTCCGGTGATGAACTAAGGTGCACTGATGTGCATCAGTCTGGTGGATATCATAGTCACATCTTGTGGTCCAGATTGATGATGGGGAGGTATTACTCAGGGGGAACAGCTAGTATGGTTCTGAAATGGTGGAATTGCAAATATGTGCCCTTTGCCATTGATGTCAAAGGGGGAGAGAAGACATGTGAAAAACAAGTGGTTGCTGATCAAGGAGGGAGCAAGAAAGGAAGAGAAGACATGTGAATGGTTGTTGCTGATAGGGGGAGTTGTGACAGTAAGGAGAAGTTCTTGTCTTGATGGTCAAAACAATTTTTCACATCATATGTTGCCATCAATGACAAAGGGGGAGAATGTTGCAAGTACGGGCCTAACCGGTGTTGTCATTGATGTCAACATACTCCTGTTGCATTAATGATAAGGATTGGATGAACTGTTTGTTGAGGATATTGAGAAAATTGGTCATATCAGGGATAGTGAAGAATAGTGAAGACAATAAAGAAAAAGTCCAAGATAAGATGAGGATCAGAGGATGCGGTTTAAAGGGTTTGTAGATATGTGTCTTAAGGTGATCCAGTAGAGATTTCAAAGGTTTGCACTGAAGAAGTTGTGGCCACTCAAGTAAAACTAGATGCGGTAGGTGTTCAAAGGTGACAGAGTGATACAGACAGGTCCGGTGAGATCTGGAAATGCATTATCCTATTCTACGGATTTGAGGGAGTGTTAAGGAAGTCTTTGTGAAGTGTCAACTCGCTTGGTTCATGGTTTGAAGGTCCACAAGCATCTATTCCTTTGTGACAGTGTTGACAGACTGTGTTCTTGAGGTTTTAGATGAAGGAGAGAAGGATTTCAGTAAGCAGACAAAGTGTGGATGTTCTTGGTGATTTAGGCAAGCTTGTGGAGGTCTTTGGATCATGTCCAGTTCATGTTGATGGTCCTCATTGGAGTCGAAGCATGCAATTGAAGAATAACTTCTAGATGATGGTGTCCTTCCTGAGACTGGTTGACCGGATGAGTTACACATCCTGCAGATGTTCTTGTGGTTGTTTTCTGACTTAGATGATTATTCCTAAGTCAATGTCTTGTATAAATAAGGGATTGGAAAGTCATTTCAAAAGCATCTAATGGTTGTGATGAGAGTGTGGTAGTGAGGAGGAGAGTGGAAGGTAGATCTGAAGTATTGGACTTAAATTGGAACTGACTCAAGCATGATGAAGATGCTATTCTTTAGTTCAAGTATGTGATACTTATTCTTCTGTAGACAATGTGTCTTTTGTAGGCAGTGAGCCTCTTGTGAGCAGTGTGCTTGGGCAATGAGCCCTAATTGGCATGTGCTATTTTGTTCTCTCTATTCTTCTAACAGAGAATACATACTTGGGTTAGTCACCCCATGTTTTTTCCCTTAACCAGGTTTTCCACATCAAAATCTTGGTGTCTCATGTGTTAATGTGTTTCTGCTATTGATTTGATACATTATGTTTCTATGATTAATTTATTATTATGCTGAATTACAAAGTGGATTTAAGTGTTTGATTAAAAGGAAGTTTTGGACAATTGATTCACCCCCCCACCTCTTAGTTGTCTGCCATGAATCTAACAATTGTTAGCAGAGCCAAGTTCCTCTAAAAGAGCTTAATCACTTGAGGAGATCCAGGATGTCATCCTACAAAAAGGATAGTCCGAAGTTTGATGGAACTAATTTTAATCTTTGGAAAAGTCACATGAAATGTCACTTGCAATGTATGGGAATGTAGTACTAGAACATGGCTTCAACAAAGTATACCCCTCCACAGGGTGGCCTGAAATCCCAAAATAAAATCACAGATGCTGAAAATAATCTGCAGACTATAAAAGCTCTTCTAAGCACATTATCTAATTCAGAGCTTTCAAATGTTGTTGATCTACTAACTACTTTTGAGATTTGGGAAAAATTGGAACTTCTGCATGAAGGAGACAAGTGTGTTAAATGTGCAAGGCTATAGAGTCTGAAAGGGAAATTTTAAAATCTAAAGATGAGAGAAGATGAAAATATCACTACTTTTATGCCAAGAGTAAATGAGCTTGTTTGTGGAATTAGATGTACTGGTGGAGTCTTGGATGAAGATGAGATTGTTGGGAAAATTCTTAGATCCCTTCTTCCTTCTTATGAAATCAAGGTTGTTGCCATTAAAGAATTCAGAGCCCATACAGTTGTCACAAGAGATCAATTGGCTGGTAAATTGGCTGCATTTGAAATGACTGATTTTGGAGATGCCCCTACCAAGACTAAATCTGCATTCAAATCCAGTGCCTCTGTAAAAGGTAAACAAAGGTTTGATCCCAGAGAGAACTCTTCAAAGAAACTATCATGGTATGAAAGAGCAAGAAAAGACCTGGAAGAAGAAGAAGTAGAAACTCCTCAACTTGAATCCCTTATTGTAAAAAAGACTGCCAAGAGGATCCGGTAAGTATGAAGGAAAATTACCTTTTAAGTGTTTTAACTACAATAACATTGGTCATTTTACCTCAAGATGTCTGCAAAGATTTTCAAGGCCAAATCCTAATAGATCAAGGCTCTAAAAGAATTGTTACTATGTTCATGAAGAAGATTATAATGAAGGAGTAACAGATGATGAATCAAAGATAGGAAATAAATCTGGAAGTGATTGAATGTTTATTACCATCAAGGTAGAAGATCCAATGTCCTCTTGACAGTGGATGCTATCACCATATGAGAAGTGACAAAAATAAGTTCATAGATTTGGAAAGGTATGAAGGAGGAGTGGTAAAATTTGGTGATAATTCTACTGGTAGAATCAGAGGTAGACGAACTATTTCTTTTGATGGAAGGAACAAAACCAATAATGTACTGTATATTGAAGGATTGAAGCACAATCTTCTCAGTGTTGGATAGTTGGTGGACAAGGGCAATGATCTCTGATTCAAGAATGGAAAATGCAAGATGTTTGAAAGTTTTGGAACAAAAATTGCACCGGTACCCAAACAAAAGGTAATATCTTCCATTTAATTGGTACTGGTAAAAGTTGTCTATTTGTGCAAATTGATCAGAGTTGGTTATGGCATAGGAGGATGTTTCATGTGAATTTTGATAATATCATCAAGATAAGCAATACTTAGGCTCTAAGAGATCTTCCAAAATTAGTGAAACCTACAAATAGTTTGTGCAAAGAATGTCAGTTGGGGAAACAAAGTAGAATCTCATTGAAAAGAAAGGAATAGTCTTCTACCAGATTATTGGACTTAGTTCATACTGATTTATGTGGTCTGACAAGAATCAGAAGTGTGCAAGGTGATAGATACTTCATGCTATTAATTGATGACTACTCCCAGATGATGTGGGTTACTTTTCTAAAAGAGAAATCAGAACCCCTTAAGAAATTTAAAATATTCAAGGCTATGGTAGAGAATGAAACCAGATTAAAATTAAAATCTCTGAGGTTTGATAGAGATGGAGAATTCACATCCGGTGAGTTCATAGAGTTCTATGAGAAACATGGAATAAAAAGATAGTTGTCTGCTCCTAGGACTCCACAGTAGAATGGAGTAGTGGAAAGAAAGAATTGGACCATCCAAGAAGCATCTAGGACCATGATGATGGAAACAAATGTTCCTCAGATCTATTGGAAAGAAGCTGTCAGTACTGCAGTCTATCCTCTTAATCAAGTTCAAATCAGAAGCAATACCGATAAGACTCCTTATGAACTTTGGTTTGGCATCACTCCTACTATGAGGTATTTTAGAGTCTTTGGTAGAAAATGTTACATCAAAAGAGATGAAGATCTAGGCAAGTTTGATGCTCGAAGTGATGAAGGAATATTCTTGGGTAACTCTACTCAAAGTAAAGCATACCGGTGTTATAACAAGAGACTGAGAAATATTATAGAAAGTACAAATGTGAAGGTTGATGAAAGAATTGAAAAACCCTTAAGATTTTATGAATATGATGAAGATGATTAGAATGGTGTTCTAATTCAAGGATCCCAAGCCCCTTCTAAAATTTAGATTCAAACTGATCTGGTAAATTAGGAAGAAGAAATGAGTTTTAATGAACCTGATCTAGAATCAGAAGTGCAAGAAACTCCCAAAATTCCTAGGTATGTAAGACTGAACCACTCTAAAGATCAGATCATAGGTGATAAAAGCAAAGGTGTTCAAACAAAAAGGATTGCTCAAGATTCATAAGAGTATTGTCTGATCTCAAAGATTGAACCTGAGACAGTGTATGAAGCTTGAAATGATGAAAACTAGAATAAAACAATGGAGGAAGAGCAAATTGAGAAAAATCACACGTGAGATCTTGTTCCCAAACCTAGAAACAAGAATGTGATTGGAACCAAATGGGTCTTCTAGAACAAACTGAATGAAGTTGGTGAAGTAATCAGAAATAAAGCCCGATTAGTCTGCAAGGGTTACTCTCAAATAGAAGGAGTTGATTTTGAAGAAACGTTTTCTCTGGTAGCAAGAATTGAAGTAGTCAAATTATTTCTTGTGTTTGCTGCCTTCAAATATTTCAAAGTGTATCAGATGGATGTCAAGTCTGCCTTCTTGAATGGTGACTTGGAATAAGTATACATTGAGTAACCAGATGGATTTCAATTGTCTGATCATGGTGATATGGTTTGCAAGTTGAAGAAAGCACTATATGGACTCAAGCAAGCCCCAAGAGCCTGGTATGAAAGATTGGATAAGCATCTCTTGAATATTGGTTTCAACAAAGGTACTGCTGACAGTAATTTTTATGTCAAAATTGATCATGAAAACATCTTGATTGTTGAAGTGTTTGTTGATGATATCATTTTTGGAGGAAGAGATAGTATGTGTAAAACTTTTGCAAATCAAATGAAAAGTGAGTTTTAGATGTCCATGCTTGAGGAAATGAATTTCTTCTTGGGTCTACAAATCACTCAAACAAAGAAAGGAATCTTCATTTCTTAGACCAAATATATGAAAGAATTATTGAAGAAATTTGGAATGGAAGACTCAAAACCAATGAATACTCCCATGGAAACCAGATGTAAATTGAGCAAAGATGATGACTCTCCCAAGGCTGATCATAAAAAGTACAAGTCAATGATTAGAGGATTGTTGTATCTCACTCAAACTAGACCTGACATTATGAATGTTGTTGGTCTCATTGCTAGATTTCAAGCTGATCCTAGAGAGTCTCATGTCATGGTAATCAAGAGGACTTTTAGATATCTAAAAGGGACAGTTGAGTATGGATTGTGGTATCCCAAAGATCATAATTTTTCTCTTCATGCCTATATAGATGCTGATTGAGCAGGAGATGTGGATGACCGGAAGAGTACCAGTGGTGGAGCATTCTTTTTGGGGAAGAGATTGGTTTCTTGGATAAGCAAGAAACAAGAGGCAATATCTCTATCCACTACAGAAGTAGAATATATTGCAGTAGTGGGTAGTTGCACTCAAGTTTTGTGGATGAAACAAATACTAAGAGACATAAGAGTGGAGTATGAGGAGACTATCACAATCTTCTGTGATAATTCAAGTGCAATAAATATATCTAAGAATTCGGTGTTGCATTCAAAGACTAAACATATATCCATCAAGTTTCACTTTTTGAGAGAGCAAGTGAACAAGAATGAAGTTAGATTGGAGTTTGTGCTATACAAGGATCAGATTGCAGACATCTTTACTAAACCTCTACCTAAGGACTCTTTTGAATATCTTAGGGAAAAGTTAGGGGTTATTGCCCCTCTGGTGATGAACTAAGGTGCACTGATGTGCATTAGTCTGGTGGATATCATAGTCATATCTTGTGGTTCGGATTGATGATGGGGAGCTGCTACTCAGGGGGAGCAGCTGGTATGGTTTTGAAATGGTGGAATTGTAAGTATGTGCCCTTTGCCATTGATGTCAAAGGAGGAGAGAAGACATGTGAAAAACAAGTGGTTGTTGATCAAAGGGGGAGCAAGAAAGGAAGAGAAGACATGTGAATGGTTGTTACTGATAGGGGGAGTTGTGACAGTAAGGAGAAGTTCTTGTCTTGATGGTCAAAATAGTTTTTCACATCATATGTTGCCATAAATGACAAAGGGGGAGATTGTTGCAAGTATGTGCCTAACCAATTTTGTCATTGATGTCAACATACTACTATTGCATTAATGATAAGGATTGGATGAACTATTTGTTGAGGATATTGAGAAAATTGGTCATATCAAGGATAGTGAAGAACAGTGAAGACAGTAAAGAAAAAGTCCAAGATAAGATGAAGATCAGAGGATGTGGTTTAAAGGGTTTGTAGATATGTGTCTTAAGGTGATCTAGT
Organism: Cunninghamia lanceolata; assembly: GCA_027924645.1. Lineage (NCBI taxonomy): Eukaryota > Viridiplantae > Streptophyta > Pinopsida > Cupressales > Cupressaceae > Cunninghamia > Cunninghamia lanceolata. The sequence goes on along the minus strand of BSBN01001709.1, from coordinate 4,237,405 downwards.
AGAGATTTCAGAGGTCCATACAAAGATCTGAAGAAGTTGTGGCTGCTTAAGTAAAACCAGCTCCGACAGGTTTTCAGAGGTGACAGAGTGATACAAACAGGTCCAGTGAGATCTGGAAATGCATTATCCTATTCTATGGATTTGAGGGAGTGTTAAGGAAGTCTTTGTGAAGTGTCAAATCACTTGGTTCATATTTTGAAGGTCTGCAAGCATCTATTCCTTTGTGATAGTGTTGATAGACTGTGTTCTTGAGGTTCCGGATGAAGGAGAGAAGGATTTTAGTAAGTAGACAAAGTGTGGATGTTCTTGGTGATTCAGGCAAGCTTGTGGAGGTCTTTGGATCATGTCTAGTTTGTGTTGATGGTCCACATTGGATTTGGATCTCACAATTGAAGAATAACTTTCAGATGATGGTGTTTTTCTTGAGATTGGCTGACTGGATGAGTTACACATCCTGTAGATGTTCTTGTGGTTGTTTGCCGACTTAGCTGATTATTCCTAAGTCAATGTCTTGTATAAATAAGGAATTGGAAACTCATTTCAAAAGCATCTAGTGGTTATGATGAGAGTGTGGTAGTGAGGAGGAGAGCGGAAGGCAGAGAAAAAGTATTGGACTTAAATGGAACTGACTCAAGCATGATGAAGATGCTATTCTTCAGTTAAAGTATGTGATACTTATTCTTCTGTAGACAGCGTGTCTTTTGTAGGCAGTGTGCTCGAGAAGTGAGCCCTAATTGGGATGCGCCATTTTGTTCTTTCTATTCTTCTAATAGACAATACATACTTGGGTTATTCACCCTATGGTTTTTTCTTTAACCAGGTTTTCCACATCAAAATCTTAGTGTCTCATGTGTTAATGTGTTTCTGCTCTTAATTTGATGCATTGTGTTTCTATGATTAATTTATTATTATGCTAAATTACAAAGTGGATTTAAGTGTTTGATTAAAAGGATATTTTGGACAACTAATTCACCCCCCCTTAGTTGTCTGCCCTGAATCTAACACACCTTCCCCTTGTCTTTAAGAAAATTATGCATCTGTAAACCGGTTCTTGTTATATTACTTGTTTTCATCAATTCTTCATCTTCAGAGCTGGTATATTGGCACATATTTTTGTCAGATGTATCATCTAATGAATGATCATTTCCCTCTAGGCTAGAAGTCAGTGATCTAAGAAACTTTAAACAAAGAACTTTATCCTACAAGTATCCATTAAGAAAAAAATTAGTTATTTAAATAATATAAAACAATGTTTAAATGAAGTATACATGTTATTTATATCAAATTGGAAAATTCCTTACCATAATTCCTATTGGATTTGAATTGATTGTAGGAGGCATACTATCGACTAGAAGCTCATCATATATGTACTATCTTTGTACAATCACTCATTTGAATTGTTTCTTTCCATGACATACAGAACATCCACAAGCAACAATTTTCTCAAAGTATTCATCCCATGTACTATAGTCCTGACCAACCTCTTGTTTAGTGCAATCATTTGTTGTGTCTGCAGGATCCATTGTCATATCCTCTTCCACCAACTATCGTCTACATGATTTAACAATTTTAGGTCCACATCCACATACATTTCTTTTTCTTTTTCTAGTTGAATGCTCATGCTTTGCATTTGCTCTAATCTCCATCTAAAATAATCAACAACATGCATTAATTTATGTCAAGATTGGATAATACATTATAAATTTCAATAATACTATGAAAAAAGATGGACATATCTCAAAATGCCATCAGATCATTTTTTCCTAAGTTAAGTCAAAATTTGAGTTCCTGATGTCCCTCTTCATCCGTTGTGTCGTCATTTGATATGACACAATCTGTTGCCATGGCCTCATTTGGCCCCTATAATACACAACATAGTAAATAATGTTTAGTACACCATGAAATGTCTGAGCACTACCCATGGAATAGTAGATATTATGTACTTATGATCACTATGTCATTTGGATAGAGGACTCATAAATGGAATATAGGACCTTCTATTTCATTGTCCTTAAAATCCTAAGGGTTGATTAAGTTATTGTGCATGGATGTAAATGGAAACTTTAAGCTCTTCGAAGGCTTGCTTATTGTTTGCAAAGTAGCATTAATTTCTTATTTTAACTATGGAAACATCTTGTGGACAGTAGTATGATTTTGACTAAGGATTTATCTTGTAAACACTAGAAAGGTCTATGCATGTTAATCATAGACTATAACCCTACATTTGGAAGGAAATCGTTATCGTAGATGTGATATATACTATACAGTGGTATCTAGTCTATGGCATGACATCTTTAGTAGGAGGTACCTTTAGATTTCTATAGCATCATGTCTAGGCTAAGGTACCATAAAGTTAAGTGTACAAATGTGTATGGTGTTATTGTATTGGAGGTTGCTGTATGCAAATCTACAATGATTTAAGCAGACTCGACTCTCATCATTTTATTGCACAAAGTGAGTGACAAAACAACTACCTAGTTTAAAATTGGCCCTTCTTTAAGAAACATATGTAGCAATGAGACTTAGGATTCTTGAAAATGAGAAGCATCCTTCTCCCCATACAACCTGCTAACTAGGGCCTCTCTGTTTACATGCATGGTTGACCTCCTTGCTAGTTCTGGCTATCTTGAAGACACCCTAAACTTTATCATTGAGATACCTATTAAATATGTGATGGTTGTATGCATGTGTTTTCTTAGTGCCTGTAGATCACATATGAATATAGGCTTGGGAGTATTTATAACAACACTACTTTTTTATTTGGATCCTAAAAATGCTACACAACTTATGTTCTTCTCTCAAACATCTATCCACAAGTGGGTAGGTGTGGTGAGCTAAGGATTTTGATGAAAGATAGAGGAATTAAAAAAAAAACCTGGGTGCAGTTGGATTGAAGGTGTTTAGTGTAAAATTGAATTTTGTTAATCTTTTGTTCTTTAGATGTTTGAATCCTCCTTTCACCCTAACATTGAAGGATCTAGGGTCAAGTGGCGAGCACTATCATACCCTAGGTCACTTGCAAATGAGGGGAAGCTTGGATTAGGGAATTAATTATCAATTTTTCCTTCTCCTATACTCAATTGACCATTAAAACCCTAATTATGTAAATACGACAACAAATTATCGAATTACAGAAAAAGCTCTTACAGACGGGAGTAAAATACCAAATTATAGAATACCTATTTTCAGGGTTCCAAAGCAGAACAGTTTGGGACACAGGAGCGGGCACCCAAGTCCAAGGTACCTACTTTTTCAGGGAATCTAGACCTCCTCCAGACACTGATCAGCCCTGTAACTTCTATTTTCTAGAATCAGTCTATGGAGGACACTGGATCAAGTGCCCTAGTCTTGGAAGTGCTCCTTTGTTCATCTTTTCTTCAGATCCTGAATCCTTTGTCTTTCCAGCCTTCCTACAACTCCACTTTTCCTAGATGTGACACTTGTAACCTGTAATCACAAGACTTGGTTTGGGGGTTGTGGTATTTAGAGGTTTGCCTCAGTCAAACCCTGGAGGACACTTAAGTCTCTGAACACCGTTGTCAGACAAAGAGGCATGCCCTTGTGAGGCAGAGGCCAAAAACCAAAGGAATCAATGATAAAAACACAATGATATGTCACCTTGTAGTGAAACTTTCATGGAGGAAGATGCTCTTCATGCCATGAAGGAATTAATGCTCAAGTCTGCAAATATCAACACACAAAACACACAAGTCTCCTCTTGCAACATAATGGAAAGCCTTGAATCACCTTGAGAATTCCTAGAGTTCACAATGATCATCTAATTGAAATATAGTTTACAAATGAGTGCCTACATATGCTTATATATGCACCTACAACCACTCTCGCCAAGATATTTGAAATTCAAACTTACCATGTTAGCAAAGGGGCCTAGTAATGGTCACTAACCAACACCCAAAAATTGAGGCTACCCTAAATAGGACAAGACTAGGGTACGAGTGCCCAAGTCCTCCCCCCTATTTTAGGTAGAGTACAGCTCAAGGGGTCCTCCTAGGTCCTATTTGTCATGGGACTTAGGTCTCATTCCTTCTGGATGCTAAAATATGAAATAAAATGTCCTAAATGCACTCTAAAGACCTGGGAGCTAAGCGTTATGAGGGTAAAGCCCCCAAGGGGACATTTTCTGACATTAGATTTAGCCCCCACTTTAATGTATGTATGAACATGAGGCCCATACATGCATTAAAGTAAGGTCACAAACACACCAAACACACCAAGCAAGGAGAAGACATGCCAATCACATAGAAAATAGTAATAGGCACACAAAACATAGAGAAGATAGTTACAGTCATGCAGAACATAGAGTAGATAGTAAATACATGGAAGACACATTAATGCATGGAAGACATAAATGATATCTTTTCTTTTCTTTTTCTCATATATATATGAAATGCAAATGCAAGTACTAGAAAGTAAATAAAACCTCCTAAAATGCAAGAAGCACTACTCGATGGTGCTAGTCTCTACATATGGGGCAACACACATGCAATACAAGCAAAACCTCCCAAAATGTGTGAAGCACTACTCAAGGTACTAGTCTATGCATATGGGGCAACAAACATGCCATACAAAACAAGCACACCAAAACACACACACTTGAAGACATGAAGAAAACATGGTAGACAAGCGATGTTGTGTTCCCTATTTCTAGGCTCATCACCATCTCAAGCACATTACAGGCACACACCGACAATTGGGATTCACCACAACAATCACTGAAGACACGCTTAAGGGTTGAGTTAGTCACAGAACTGCTCCTTGCCTCCGTAGAGGACTTTTGAAAATAACAGGATGATGTAATCTACTCTGAGAAATACACCATCCCCACTTTCATAGAGGGCTTAAGAAAAAGGATATGCTCGATATCCTGCCTCCACAGAGGGCTTATACGATTGATTGATTGATTGCAAACAAGCTCAGGATGCACGATGCACTACTCTGGCATAGGTCTATGCATCTGAGGTCAATCACATTGCTAACATCTATAATAGGCAATTTACCTTATATGCCCCCATCTTAAGGTGGTTGATATCAGTTATTGATATCAAGAACGTTAAGGTAGAAAGAAAACACACAAGGGAACACTAACTTTTGCAAAGCCCATGCCCCCGATGGTGGCATGTACTTTATGATTGCCAAATGTTCCCACAAACACATCCCTACAAGAAACATGTTAGTGTCTAAAACATCATGATAAACAACAACATCAATGCATATGATTAACCACACAAAGAGTCGAGGTTATTGTTGACCTATTTTCCTCTGTCTAGAGTTAAATAGTTCACCTTGTATTTCCATTGAAAATCCTTTAGAAAATGACCCAAAAAGGCTTAAATTCTTCAAATACTCATGCTATTCCTTACCCAAAATCCCAAAATATTTCCTAAGGAATCCTTGCAGAAAACCCAGAAAAACCCAGAAATCTTTTGGCTCCAAGTGTTTTCCATCATAGAAAATTCTTAGGTTTATACTTAGTCATTTTTATCTGCATATACATTGTATGTTTCTTTGTATGATCACCTTGTATGTTCACATATACAAGATGGATATACAAGTCATAGATACAAAGGAAACATGCAAGGGACAACATATAAAGGGCTTTTCAGTAGGACAATACCCATCGACAGCCAAGTCCAAGCTCTCTTCAATGGGCTGATGCACATACAAGGAAAAGATACAACGCTGATATACAAAGGCCGAAGATGCAAAGAAAAGATGGAAGGAAAATGTACATCGGCGATATACATTCACCATTGTATGCTTGCACATACAAAGGTGGACATACAAGGAGAAGCATACAAAAGACTTTGCATATTAAAGTGCACATACAAGGGGCAGGTACAAGTTCAAATGCATGTTTGTATGCAGTTTTCCTTTGTATATTTCACATTATATGTTTGTGATATACAATCAAATGTACAAAGGGTCATATACAACGCTATATACAAAGGTTACATGCATATGATGAAATCAAGTGTTTGCAATATATAAGTGATTGTATACAGTTTTCCTTGTATATTCGCATTGTATATGCGATATACAAGGCAAAGGTACAAAGGCAATATGCAAGCCGGACCCGACCCAGAAGTCAATTTTGGCAAATACAAAGGTAAAGGTCTACGGCTTATATTTTGAGTGCATTGTATATTGTGATATACAAGGTTAGATACAATGGTGATATACAAGGCAGACCTGACTTAAAAAATTAAATTTGGCATATTCAGCATTGAGTCCACAATTTGCATGTTGAGGTGATTGTATGTTTGCGATATACAAGAGACACATACAAGGTCCAAATCTGACTGGAGATCAAATGCAGCAGATAATATGTTGGAGTCTACATTGTATGTATAGATGCGATTGTATATGTAATATACAATTGCGATATACAAGGCCAACATATAGGGGATTTTGGTGTGACCTCTTGCATTGGTGACTCAGTTCATAGTCTGTCCGATGGTTGATAGAAGATGCGATTGATCAGCGATGCTTCTTAGTTCAGCTCGACGGCAAATCAGGTGGTACCATGTGGCAGGGGCGACAGATGCAAAAGGCTGATTCAAAGGGCAAAGGTATATGCAAAGGGAGATTTAAAGCATATACAAAAGGCACATACATTTGTATATGCATGGCAATTTGAATGTGCAAAAGGAGGGAAATCGCATAAATGCATAAATAGATCTAGCAGTTAAATGCATGAGTGCTTGTATATGCAATTACAAAATGCAGCAACATACAAGCACAGATATGCAAAGTGATATACATAGGTAGTTGACCATCACTTTGACCGCAAATATCTTGCGCATCCTAGTGAATTTCTACATGCTGCAAAAGGCAAAAATGCTTGTTTTTGCCTCCTCTTTCATTTGGTAGGCTTTTGAGGGGGATATTCTCACTTTCATTTTTGGATCTGGATTTGCATGTTTTGGTGACTGGACATTTCAGCGACCATTTTTTGGGCAACCTGGAGATATTTGTTGCATTTATGGGTGCAAGTTGATGTCAGAAGCTCACATTAATGACCAGAAATATCTCTCAACCGCCTTGCTTCAAATATTTTATGTATTCATGGTAGAGGATGGATGTTAGGAGCTACTAACATTCTTATCCCTAGAAAATATCTTCCATTTGCCCTGTTCTAGATATCTCATGCCATAACTTTCTGCAGGAAGACATCCCTTCAAGCAAATATTTTCCTGTTGCAGCTCATGGAGCAAATTTTTGTAACCGACTTGGGTCAGTTTGAAATGCTATACATGCAAGGAATGAGATGTAAATAAGGTTGAAAAATCTTTTGGCTTTCAAGCTTTCTGTTTCCAAATAGAGCTTTCTGCTACTGTAACTATGCCTTCTTATTGAATATATGCAAGTCATTTTACCTCTTTTTACTAATTTTTATAGTTTAGTGTGAACTTGCATATGGTTGTTTGTGAACATTCTGTTACTCTCAACCATCTTGTTTTCTCACCTCTGCTAAAATCATTTGAATCTGTGTATGTCTACTTGCTATATCTGGTTATGTTGTGCATTTTCTCAATTCTATGAAAGTTTCTTTTAATTAGTCTAGTGCATCACCCTTACTTTCAAGTTTTCCTATTTTCATATTTCATTCAAAAGCATTTCCTTCTCCTTTTTCCTCTGAGGTTTTAGTAGTTTTATGTGATAACCAGTCAAGGAAGCTGGCCTTCTCTAGAGGTCTAATCTCATTTCTCAAGGTCCCACACTTCGAGATCATTCCCATGTTTCTCTAGATTACTGAAGTTTTATAGCTGTAGCAAGGGTGTAAATCTAAGAGACAATAGTTAGTGGCATGCCTAGTGGGACACTTTACAATCATATTACTAGTTTTGATGTGCAGTGAGTGATTATCAGTCTTTTAAGAGGTAATTTTCTACATATCTGGTGACTCTTACTAAGAAGGGACAAGCAGACTAATGCTGCTATTACATGTTATGAGAAAAATTCAAACTCAGAGCTTAAGGTCATTTGATTACTTACAGGTTTCTCTGCCTAGAAGACATAGTAGAGTTGTGGCAAGGACTCCAATTTCTAAAAGAGTACAATCAACTCCACCAAGTTTTAGGCCGGTTGCACCTGTAGTCCCTGTATCAACTCAAGCAAACCTACCTCTAGCTGTTCCAATGGCAAGAAATTAGCCATTTGTGGCTTTTGATGGTGGCATCTCATTGAATTTGACAATGCACAATGTTATGCCCATGGCAACTTTGAAGAGTATGCCCTATTTCATAGGGGAGAATCAAACTACCCCAATTGAGCACATTAGAGATGTAGCTTCTTTATGTGGAGTTCATCATGTCACCCAAGAAAATGTAGCCATCAGGTTGTTGGCTGCCTCTTTTAAAGGAAAGGCATTACAATGGTTCAAGAGTTTACCAATGCAGACCATAGGAACCTGGGATGATCTAGGTGATAAATTAAACAAGCAATTTCAAGATAAATCAGACAACTTGTCATTGGTTGAACATATGACTACAATAAAGAGAGTTCCCCAAGAGCAAATGATGGATTTCAACTTTAGATTCCAGAAGATATGGGACAGAATTCCTATCATGGTAAGGCCTCCATCAGAATATGCATTCTTAAAGCTTTAAATAGTGATATTTCAGTAATGATTCGATCATTGGGAGGTACAAGCCTACCTAATGCATATGAAATAGCTATTAGAGCATAAAATAGCCTGATTCAGGCTGGTAAAATAGTTCCTTGACCACTAGTGCCCATTTTCCTCATGATTTAGGCTTCAATGCCCTTGCCAATCCCATATTTTGCCCCTTTTCTTGTTGTAGCAACATTACCAAATACTACCAATTCTGAAACTGCTACTTCTAGCTCGTCACTAGAGTTAAAAGAGATTAAAAATAGCCAATAGAAAATAGAGAACATCTTGCAAAATTTTGGGAATGAGCTAGTAAACATCAAAAAATAGTAGTCCTAGAATATACAACCTTATCAAGGATAGAATCAGCCTTATCAAGCCAATAGGATTCCATATCAAGGCAATTACCAGGGTACCAGGCAAAATGTGAACTAGAGGCCTTTCCAGCCTTATAATCTGGCACCCATTAATGCAGTTAGGGACCTTGTCCCTATTTAGAATAACCTTGTAGCTAAGTATGAATGGTGTTTTCCATGCAACCAGCCAAACAGTCAGGCAACCTGTTCAAATGGAGTGATAAATTAGGCTCTAATGGTGCAAAATGTTGCAGCTTCATAGCCAAACATGCCAAATGATGGGGCTGTGCATCAGCTAGAATAGCCTCAGAATGATTTTGCCTTCATAAATTGGTAGGAAGGTGAATTTTGTGGTGTAAATAGAGATGATGCCCTGGTTGTAGCAAATACAAGAGCCAAGAAGAGGGGTTATGAGATAGATCAAGCAAAAAATAAAGGAAAAGGACTTGTTGATCCTTCTACATCCCATATTCCCCATATTTTACAAAGGAATACTTCAGTAATAGCAAGGGAAATGCCTCATTTACAGGCTGACATTGTTGCTACATAGTCACATCAGAAGGTAAATGTTACTCCACCTTTCAATATTATTGAAAATATGAAGAAGATGAAGGACATGTTGCAATCTGCCTTGTTTGATTTGAAAGTGTCCAATGATATAACCGTTGACCCAACTAGGGCTATCCTTACCAATTCATCCTAGTACAACAACAAACAACCAATCAAAAGTGATAAACTACTCCCATTATATGTGTCACTAATAATTGGAGACAAGTTAGTACATAATTGCATGGTGGATAGTGGTGCAAGTAGTTCTGTAATGCCAAAGCAGATTGCAGATCAATTAGGATTGAGATACTAGCCCCTTGAGAAAGGTGTGCTTTAGTTAGATGGCACAACTGTTAACAATGTAGGTGTGATAAAGGATCTAACTCTCACCTTGCACATTTGCCCAAATGTTTCCATTTCTTAGGAAGTATTCATCATAGACTTACCTCCTTACTTTGCCATGTGCTTGTCAAGAGAGTTCACAGCCAAGATAGGAGGATATTTATCCTTGGACTAGTCCCACATATTTTTCAGGACCAGATATGGCACAAAGGTGACCTTAAAATCTGAATTACTTGCCAAACATCACATAGAGCCTTACACACCAAGTACTGTTAATGTAAATTATATTATTTTTGATGATCCTGAGCTTATTGCTGCTCAAGAACTACAAGCTGAGAGTATACCAGAAGTGCTATTAAAGGAGTGGGCCTCAGAAAATGTTGTTGATGATCTTGAGGGACACATTCAAGAAACTAGTATGGGGGTTTACATACTACATAAGCTTAAAAAAATAATTCCAAGCCTAGTAAAGGATGCAGAACATTAGACAGAACAACAAAATGAGGTGTGGAAAATGTACTTTGATGGCTCTAGGAATAGGAATGGATCTGGTGGTGGTGCAATGCTTGTGTCTCCACAAGGTGACAGATATTATTCTTCTTTCCATTTTGCCTTTTCATGTACAAATAACACTGCTAAATATGAAGGGTTGATTCAAGGTTTGTAGTGGGCAAGAAAGAGGAAAATTGGCTATTTGCAGGTATATGGTGACAGTGAACTCATTGTGAATCAGGTAAGAGGACTGCATGTTAAGAAGAATGATATTTTGAAATGCTATAAGCATAGGGTATGGGATATGATTGAAGAGTTTGATGCTTTCAATCTGATCTCTATTCCAAGAAATCAGAATTATCATGCAGATAGGTTAGCTGCAATTAGGGATTAGTTTGATATCCCTAGTGATATTCAAAGAGAAAAGGTGTAGCCTCACGTGAAAATAGTTGATAGCCCCTCTATCCCTGACAATAATATTCATTGGTAGGTTTTTGAGAGTGATGAGCATATCCTGCGTTTCCTATTAGAAGAAGATGAGTTTTCTGTGATGAATCAAGATAAACTCAAACATTAATATGGCAATGATCAAATTATTCAGTTGAGAACAAACAAGCTATCCAAGGGATTGGTAACCTTGGAATCTATTTTTAATACTGATGATTAGCTAAAAAGGAATAAAACCAGCATGCAGGTCAAAGAGGAAAATTACAAGGAGCTAAAAATTTTTAAAGGTAAGCTTCTCAAAATTGGTAAAATCTATTTTCCTAAGAATAGGAGAGCTTTTGTTGCTCTTTGTCAAGAGTTTGAAGATGTGTTTACTTGGGATTACTCAGACCTGAAAGGGTTTGATCCTCATATTGCCCAACATACCATAGAGTTAGGAACAGGTACTAAACCTGTGAGGTAGAAACAAAGACCTCTAAATCCAAAGCTAGAGCCCCTAATGATTAAAGAATTAACCAAGATGATTGAGGGAAAAATCATTTTTCCAATCAAGCATACTTCTTGGGTCTTCAACCTTGTCCCTGTGAGGAAAAAAAATTGAGAGATCAGGTTGTGTGTCGACTTTAGAGACCTTAATAAAGCCTCCCTAAAAGACCACTTCTCATTGCCCTCAATGGAGCAAATTCTGCAAGTAGTGGCTAGTTCAAAAAGGTTTTCCTTGCTTAACAGATATTCCTGTTATAACCAAGTGTTAGTCAAGGAGGAAGATCAGTTCAAAACCACTTTTACTACCAAATGGGGCACCATGGCCTACAAAAGATGCCTTTTGGTCTGTCAAATTTTGGGTCTACTTTTCAGAGAGCTATGGATGTGGCTTTTAAGGGTTTACTGTATAAATTGGTGCTGGAATACCTTGATGACATAACAGTTTTCTCCAAGGATGCACCTAACCATTTACTCCACTTGAGGCAAGTATTCGAGAGATGTAAGGAGTTTGGGATATCTCTCAATCCTAAGAAATGCATTTTTGTTGTGCATGAAGGCAAGCTTTTGGGGCACATTGTGTCGAAGGAGGGAATTACCATTGATGCAAAAAGAGTAAGGGCTATTCTGGAGCTACCTTTACCCAGTCACAAGAAAGGAATACAAAGTTTTATTGGCATAATTAATTTTCTTTGAAGATTTATACCTAACATGGCAAATTTATTAAAGTCGTTGACCTCTATGCTAAAAAAAAATATAGTTTTCAGTTGGACGAAAGAGGCCAAACTCAGTTTTGAGTCCATAAAGGAAGAGTTATCGGTTGCACCAACTATGGTAAATCCTGATTTCTCAAAAGATTTTATCTTGTATGCTTATGGCGGTCTGGATACAATTTTTGCAATTCTGGTACAACAACAAAGTGAAGGCTTTGAGTAGCCAATCGCTTTGTTTAGTCAAGGACTGGAGGAGTATGAACAATGATATAGTTTCATTGAAAAGCATGTTCTTGCACTGGTAAGGAGCCTCAAGAAGTTTAGGCATCTTATTTCTAATAATATGATACATTTGATGGTTGCTCACCCTAGCGTGAAAGAGTTCCTATTAGGTAAAGATGTTAATGAGAAAAGGGCAGGTTGGATCACCAAAGTCATGGAATATGACGTAGATATCAAGATAACCAAGCTCGTTAGAGGCAGAGGACTCAGTGAACAACTTGCTACCAGTTCTGAGATTGAAATAAAAAAAGAAGACAAGGTGCTTCTAATCATTGAGAAGGCACCTCAAGATGATACAACAGTAGTGGGCACAAGTTGGGTTAATAACATGACTCAATTTTTGCAAACTAGTGAATGTCTAGTAGTTTTAGATAGAACCAAGAGAAGGTATTTTAGACTATAGTCCATTCCATATGTTTTAATTAATGGCATCCTTTTCAGAAAATACTTTAATGGTGTGTTGTTAGGATGCACTGATAATGATCAGACTGATAAGGTGCTACATGAGTTTCATGATGGAACAACAGGGGGTCATTTTGCCCCGAGGACTACTACTGGATATTACTGTCCTACCTTATTTAAGGATGCCCATGCATGGGCTAGAAAATGTGTAAAATGTGCCATTTTTGCAGGTAAAGAAAGGCTGCTAGGTTTACCTCTGTAACCAATTCAAGTAGAGAAGCCCTTCATGAGATGGGGCATTGATTATGTAGTTCCCAGTAACCCACCATCAAGTGTAGGCCATAGGTGGATACTTATAGCTACAGACTATTTCACAAGGTGGATTGAAGTAGTGGCTCTGAAGGAATCCAATGAAAATACTGTTGTGAATTTTTATCAAGATTTGATATCCAGATTTGGGGTGCCTGAGTCAATTATCTCAGACAATGCTTTAGCCTTTGTTGGATTAAAGATAACTGACTGGGCTATTAAGAATGGGATCTATTTGAATACTTCATCAAATTATTACCCACAGGGTAATGGTTTGGCTGAGTCTACAAATAAGAACCTGATAAGGATTATTAAAAGATCAATGGAGGACAACCAGAGGACATAGCACACTAATCTGAAATATGCCTTATGGGCGGATAGAATAACCCCCAAGAGGTCCATTGGAAACTCCCCATATATGTTAGTTTATGGGAAAGAGGCAAGATTGCCTATATCTGTGGAGCTGCCAGCACTTGATAACATGAATCAGCTGGAGATGTTTAAAGAGGAGGACCCCATGATTGTTAGATATGCTTAACTTATGGATCTTGAAGAGATTAGAGATAAAGCTATGAAAGCTATGGAATATCATCAGCTTCAAACAAAAAGAAATTTTGATAAGAAGGCTACTCCTCGAATCTTTAGGGAGGGTGATATGGTGCTCAAATGGGATGAGTTGAAAAACAAACTAGGAAAACACTCCAAGTTTGACAACATGTGGAGTGGCCCATTTTTCATTATTGAATGCAAGGAGTACAACGCATTTTAGTTATCAAATATGGATGGAGAAAATTTTCCTATCCCAGTGAATGGGATACACCTAAAGAGGTGTTTCGAGGTATGACTTACCTTGTAAAGTAGTAGATTAGGGTTCTTGCTTTCAATAAGTGCTACTGCACAATAGTTTGGATCCCCTTTTGTTTTCCCTAAGTGCTATCTAGCATAGTTCATTGTTTACTTTCAACATTTTGTTCTAGTTTTGGTCTTCCAATGTTCTTCATTGTTGATGTGCTGAGTTACTAATGGTCAGGATTGTTTGTCAAGATATATTTTTAGTCTCTATGTGACTCCATGCCCAATGGATGCTTAAGGCCACTAATCTAATTGTTTAGTAGGCAAACATCCCATAGAAGTTGCCAAAATGTTGACCTATTTTCCTCTGTCCAGAGTTAAATAGTTCACCTTGTATTTCCATTGAAAATCCTTTAGAAAATGACACAAAAAGGCTTAAATTTTTCAAATACTCCTATTATGCCTTGCCAAAAATCCCAAAATCTTGTCTTAAGAATCCTTATAAAAACCCAAAAAAACCCATAAATCTTTTCGCTCCAAGTGTTTTCCATCACAGAAAATTCTTAGGTTTATATTTAGTCATTTTTATCTACCTATACATTGTATGTTTCTTTGTATGATCACCTTGTATGTTTGCATATACAAGATGGATATACAAGTCACAGATACAAAGGAAAGATGCAAGGGATAACATACAAAGGGATTTTCAATAGGACAATACCCATTGGCAGCCAAGTCCAAGCTCTCTTCGATGGGCCAATACACATACAAGGAAAAGATACAATGCGAATATACAAAGGCTGAAGATGCAAAGAAAAGATGCAAGGAAAATGTACATTGACGATATACATTTGCCATTGTATGTTTGCACATACAAAGGTGGACATACAAGGAGGAGCATACAAAAGACTTTGCATATGCAAGCGCACATACAAGGGGTAGGTACAAGTTCAAATGCATGTTTGTATGCAAGGTTTGTATGCAGTTTTTCTTTGTATATTTCGCATTGTATGTTTGCGATATATAATCAAATATACAAAGGGTCATATGCAATGCTATATACAAAGGTTACATGCATATGATGAAATCAAGTGTTTGCAATATATAAGTGATTGTATACAGTTTTCCTTGTATATTCGTATTGTATATGCGATATACAAGGCAAAGGTACAAAGGCAATATGCAAGCCAGACTCGACCCAGAAGTTAATTTTTGCAAATACAAAGGTTAAGGTTCGTGGCTTGTATTTTGAGTGCATTGTATATTGCGATATACAAGGTCAGATACAACAGTGATATACAAGGCAGATATGACTTAAAAAATCAAATTTGGCATATTCAGCGTTGAGTCTGCGGTTTACATGTTGAGGTGATTGTATGTTTGTGACATACAAGAGACACATACAAGGTCCAAATCTGATTTGAGATCAAATGTAGCAGATAATATGTTGGAGTCTGCATTGTATATATACATATGATTGTATATGCAATATACAATTGTGATATACAAAGCCAACATACAGGGGATTTCAGCATGACGTCTTGCATCGGCAACTCAGTTCATAGTCTGTCTAATAGCCGATGGAAGATGTCATTGATCAATGATGCTTCTTAGTTCAGCTCGATGGACAATCAGGTGGTACCACGTGGCAAGGGCAGTAGATGTAAAAGGCTGTTTCAAAGGGCAAAGGTATATGTGAAGGGAGATTTAAAGCATATACAAAAGGCACATAAATTTGTATATGCAAGGCAATTTGAATATGTAAAAGGAGGGAAATCGCATAAATGCATAAATGGATCCAATAGTTAAATGCATGAGTGCTTGTCTATACAATTACAAAATGTAACGACATACAAGCACATATATGCGAAGCGATATACACAGGCAGTTGACCATAACTTTGACCACGAATATCTTGCGCATCCTGGCAAATTTCTACATGCTGCAAATGGTAGAAATGCTTATTTTTGCCTCCTCTTTCATTTGGCAGGCTTTTGAGGGGAATATTCTCACTTTCATTTTTGGATCTGGATTTACATGTTTTGGTGACTAGACATTTCAATAACCATTTTTTGGGCAACCTGCAGATATTTGTTGCATTTATGGGTGCAGGTCGATGTTAGTAGCTCATATTGATGACCAGAAATATATCTCAACTGCCTTGCTTCAGATATTTTATGTATTTGTGGTAAAAGATGGATGTCAGGAGCTGCTGACATTCTTATACCCAGAAAATATCTTCCATCTGCCCTGTTCTAGATATTTCATGCCATAACTTTCTGCAGGAAGATGTCCCTTCAGGCAGATATTTTCCTGTTGCAGCTCATGGAGCAAATTTTTGTAACCGACTTGGGTCAGTTTGAAATGCTATATATGGTTGGAATGAGATGTAAATAAGGTTGAAAAATCTTTTGTCTTTCAAGCTTTATGTTTCCAAATGGAGCTTTCTGCTAGTGTAACTATGCCTTCTTATTGAATATATGCAAGTCATTTTACCTCTTTTTACTAATTTTTCTAGTTTAGTGTGAACTTGCATATGGTTGTCTGTGAACATTCTGTTCCTCCCAACCATCTTATTTTCTCACCTCTGCTAAAATCATTTTAATCTGTGTATGTCTACTTGTTGTATCTGGTTATGTTGTGCATTTTCTCAGTTCTATGAAAGTTTCTTTCAATCAGTCTAGTGCATCACCCTTACTTTCAAGTTTTCTTGTTTTCATCTTTCATTCAAAAGCATTTCCTTCTCCCTTTTCCTCTGAGGTTTTACTAGTTTTAGGTGATAACCAGTCAAGGAAGCTGGCCTTCTCTAGAGGTCTGATCTCATTTCTCAAGGTCCCACACTTCGAGAGCATTCCCATGTTTCTCTAGATTATTGAAGTTTTATAGCTGTAGCAAGGGTGTAAATCTTAGAGAGAATAGTTGCTGGCATGCCTGGTGGGACACTTTACAATCATATTACTAGTTTTGATGTGCAGTGAGTGATTATCAGTCTTTTAAGAGGTAATTTTCTGCATATTTGGCGACTCTTACTGAGAAGGGACAAGCAGACTAATGCTGCTATTACATGTTATGAGAAAAATTCAAACTCAGAGCTTAAGTTCATTTGATTACTTACAGGTTTCTCTGCCTAGAAGACATAGTAGAGTTGTGGCAAGGACTCCAATTTCTAAAAGAGTACAATCAACTCCACCAAGTTTTAGGCCGGTTGCACCTGTAGTCCCTGTATCAACTCAAGCAAACCTACCTCTAGCTGTTCCAATGGCAAGAAATCAGCCATTTGTGGCTTTTGATGGTGGCATCTCATTGAATTTGACAATGCACGATGTTATGCCCATGGCAACTTTGAAGAGTATGCCCTATTTCACAGGGGAGAATCAAACTACCCCAATTGAGCACATTAGAGATGTAGCTTCTTTATGTGGAGTTCATCATGTCACCCAAGAAAATGTAGCCATCAGGTTGTTGGCTGCCTCTTTTAAAGGAAAGGCATTACAATGGTTCAAGAGTTTACCAGTGCAGACCATAGGAACCTGGGATGATCTAGGTGATAAATTAAACAAGCCATTTCAAGATAAATCAGACAACTTGTCATTGGTTGAACATATGACTACAATAAAGAGAGTTCCCCAAGAGCAAATGATGGATTTCAACTTTAGATTCCAGAAGATATGGGACAGAATTCCTATCATGGTAAGGCCTCCATCAGAATATGCATTCTTAAAGCTTTAAATAGTGATATTTCAGTAATGATTCAATCATTGGGAGGTACAAGCCTACCTAATGCATATGAAATAGCTATTAGAGCATAAAATAGCCTGATTCAGGTTGGTAAAATAGTTCCTCGACCACTAGTGCCCATTTTCCTCATGATTTAGGCTTAAATGCCCTTGCCAATCCCATATTTTGCCCCTTTTCTTGTTGTAGCAGCATTACCAAATACTACCAATTCTGAAACTGCTACTTCTAGCTCGTCACTAGAGTTAAAAGAGATTAAAAATAGCCAATAGAAAATAGAGAACATCTTGCAAAATTTTGGGAATGAGCTATTAAACATCAAAAAATAGTAGTCCTAGAATATACAACCTTATCAAGGATAGAATCAGCCTTATCAAGCCAATAGGCTTCCATATCAAGGCAATTACCAGGGTACCAGGCAAAATGTGAACTAGAGGCCTTTCCAGCCTTATAATCTGGAACCCATTAATGCAGTTAGGGACCTTGTCCCTGTTTAGAATAGCCTTGTAGCTAAGTATGAATGGTGTTTTCCATGCAACCAGCCACACAGTCAGGCAACCTGTTCAAATGGAGTGATAAATTAGGCCCTAATGGTGCAAAATGTTGTAGCTTCATAGCCAAACATGCCAAATGATGGGGCCGTGCATCAGCTAGAATAGCCTCATAATGATTTTGCCTTCATAAATTGGTAGGAAGGTGAATTTTGTGATGTAAATAGAGATGATGCCCTGGTTGTAGCAAATACAAGAGCCAAGAAGAGGGGTTATGAGATAGATCAAGCAAAAAATAAAGGAAAAGGACTTGTGGATCCTTCTACATCCCATATTCCCCATATTTTACAAAGGAATACTTCAGTAATAGAAAGGGAAATGCCTCATTTATAGGCTGACATTGTTGCTACATAGTCACATCAGAAGGTAAATGTTACTCCACCTTTCAATATTATTGAAAATATGAAGAAGATGAAGGACATGTTGCAATCTGCCTTGTTTGATTTGAAAGTGTCCAATGATATAACCGTTGACCCAACTAGGGCTATCCTTACCAATTCATCCCAGTACAACAACAAACAACCAATCAAAAGTGATAAACTACTCCCATTATATGTGTCACTAATAATTGGAGACAAGTTAGTACATAATTGCATGGTGGATAGTGGTGCAAGTAGTTCTATAATGCCAAAGCAGATTACAGATCAATTAGGATTGAGATACCAGCCCCTTGAGAAAGGTGTGCTTTAGTTAGATGGAACAACTGTTAACAATGTAGGTGTGATAAAGGATCTAACTCTCACCTTGCACATTTGCCCAAATGTTTCCATTTCTTAGGAAGTATTCATCATAGACTTACCTCCTTATTTTGCCATGTGCTTGTCAAGAGAGTTCACAGCCAAGATAGGAGGATATTTATCCTTGGACTAGTCCCACATATTTTTTAGGACCAGATATGGCACAAAGGTGACCTTAAAATCTGAATTACTTGCCAAACATCACATAGAGCCTTACACAACAAGTACTGTTAATGTAAATTGTATTATTTTTGATGATCCTGAGCTTATTGCTGCTCAAGAACTACAAGCTGAGAGTATACCAGAAGTGCTATTAAAGGAGTGGGCCTCAGAAAATGTTGTTGATGATCTTGAGGGACACATTCATGAAACTAGTATGTGGGTTTACATACTACATGAGCTTAAAAAAACAATTCCAAGCCTAGTAAAGGATGCAGAATATTAGACAAAACAACAAAATGAGGTGTGGAAAATGTACTTTGATGGCTCTAGGAATAGGAATGGAACTGGTGGTGGTGCAATGCTTGTGTCTCCACAAGGTGACAGATATTATTCTTCTTTCCATTTTTCCTTTTCATGTACAAATAACACTGCTAAATATGAAGGGTTGATTCAAGGTTTGTAGTGGGTAAGAAAGAGGAAAATTGGCTATTTGCAGGTATATGGTGACAGTGAACTCATTGTGAATCAGGTAAGAGGACTGCATGTTAAGAAGAATGATATTTTGAAATGCTATAAGCATAGGGTATGGGATATGATTGAAGAGTTTGATGCTTTCAATCTGATCTCTATTCCAAGAAATCAGAATTATCATGCAGATAGGTTAGCTGCAATTAGGGATTAGTTTGATATCCCTAGTGATATTCAAAGAGAAAAGGTGTAGCCTCATGTGAAAATAGTTGATATCCCCTCTATCCCTGACAATAATATTCATTGGTAGGTTTTTGAGAGTGATGAGCATATCCTATGTTTCCTATTAGAAGAAGATGAGTTTTCTGTGATGAATCAGGATAAACTCAAACAATAATATGGCAATGATCAAATTATTCAGTTGAGAACAAACAAGCTATCCAAGGGATTGGTAACCTTGGAATCTATTTTTAATACTGATGATTAGCTAAAAAGGAATAAAACCAGTATGCAGGTCAAAGAGGAACATTACGAGGAGCTAAAAAATTTTAAAGATAAGCTTCTCAAAATTGGTAAAATCTATTTGCCTAAGAATAGGAGAGCTTTTGTTGCTCTTTGTCAAGAGTTTGAAGATGTGTTTACTTGGGATTACTCAAACCTAAAAGGGTTTGATCCTCATATTGCCCAACATACCATAGAGTTAGGACCAGGTACTAAACCTGTGAGGTAGAAACAAAGACCTCTAAATCCGAAGCTAGAGCCCTTGATGATTAAAGAATTAACCAAGATGATTGAGGGAAAAATCATTTTTCCAATCAAGCATACTTCTTGAGTCTTCAACCTTGTCCCTGTGAGGAAAAAAAATGGAGAGATCAGGTTGTGTGTCGACTTTAGAGACCTTAATAAAGCCTCCCTAAAAGACCACTTCTCATTGCCCTCAATGGAGCAAATTCTGCAAGTAGTGGCTAGTTCAGAAAGGTTTTCCTTGCTTGATAGATATTCCAGTTATAACCAAGTGTTAGTCAAGGAGGAAGATCAGTTCAAAACCACTTTTACTACCAAATGGGGCACCATGGCCTACAAAAGATGCCTTTTGGTCTGTCAAATTTTGGGTCTACTTTTCAGAGAGCTATGGATGTGGCTTTTAAGGGTTTGCTGTATAAATTGGTGCTGGAATACCTTGATGACATAACAGTTTTCTCCAAGGATGCATCTAACCATTTACTCCACTTGAGGCAAGTATTCAAGAGATGTAAGGAGTTTGGGATATCTCTCAATCCCAAGAAATGCATTTTTGTTGTGCATGAAGGCAAGCTTTTGGGGCACATTGTGTCAAAGGAGGGAATTACCATTGATGCAAAAAGAGTAAGGGCTATTCTGGAGCTGCCTTTACCCAGTCACAAGAAAGGAATACAAAGTTTTATTGGCATAATTAATTTTCTGTGAAGATTTATACCTAACATGGCAAATTTATTAAAGTCGTTGACCTCTATGCTAAAAAAAAATATAGTTTTCAGTTGGACAAAAGAGGCCAAACTCAGTTTTGAGTCCATAAAGGAAGAGTTATCGGCTGCACCAACTATGGTAAATCCTAATTTCTCAAAAGATTTTATCTTGTATGCTTATGGCGGTCTGGATACAATTTTTGCAATTCTGGTACAACAACAAAGTGAAGGCTTTGAGTAGCCAATCGCTTTGTTTAGTCAAGGACTGGAGGAGTATGAACAATGATATAGTTTCATTGAAAAGCATGTCCTTGCAGTGGTAAGGAGCCTCAAGAAGTTTAGGCATCTTATTTCTAATAATATGATACATTTGATGGTTGCTCACCCTAGCGTGAAAGAGTTCCTATTAGGTAAAGATGTTAATGAGAAAAGGGCTGGTTGGATCACCAAAGTCATGGAATATGATGTAGATATCAAGATAACCAAGCTCGTTAGAGGCAGAGGACTCAGTGAACAACTTGCTACCAGTTCTGAGATTGAAATAAAAAAAGAAGACAAGGTGCTTCTAATCATTGAGAAGGCACCTCAAGATGATACAACAGTCGTGGGCACAAGTTGGGTTAATAACATGACTCAATTTTTGCAAACTAGTGAATGTCTAGTAGTTTTAGATAGAACCAAGAGAAGGTATTTTAGACTATAGTCCATTCCATATGTTTTAATTAATGGCATCCTTTTCAGAAAATACTTTAATGGTGTGTTGTTAGGATGCACTGATAATGATCAGACTGATAAGGTGCTACATGAGTTTCATGATGGAACAACAGGGGGTCATTTTGCCCCGAGGACTACTACTGGATATTACTGTCCTACCTTATTTAAGGATGCCCATGCATGGGCTAGAAAGTGTGTAAAATGTGCCATTTTTGCAGGTAAAGAAAGGCTGCCAGGTTTACCTCTATAGCCAATTCAAGTAGGGAAGCCCTTTATGAGATGGGGCATTGATTGCGTAGTTCCCATTAACCCACCATCAAGTGTAGGCCATAGGTAGATACTTATAGCTACAGACTATTTCACAAGGTGGATTGAAGTAGTGGCTCTGAAGGAATCCAATGAAAATACTGTTGTGAATTTTTATCAAGATTTGATATCTAGATTTGGGGTGCCTGAGTCAATTATCTCAGACAATGCTTTAGCCTTTGTTGGATTAAAGGTTACATGCATATGATAAAATCAAGTGTTTGCAATATATAAGTGATTGTATACAGTTTTCCTTGTATATTCGCATTGTATATGCGATATACAAGGCAAAGGTACAAAGGCAATATGCAAGCCGGACCTGACCCAGAAGTTAATTTTTGCAAATACAAAGGTTAAGGTTTGCGGCTTGTATTTTGAGTGCATTGTATATTGCAATATACAAGGTCAGATACAACAGCGATATACAAGGTGGATCCGACTTAAAAAATCAAATTTGGCATATTCAGCGTTGAGTCTGCGGTTTACATGTTGAGGTGATTGTATGTTTGTGATATACAAGAGACACATACAAGGTCCAAATCTGATTTGAGATCAAATGTAGCAGATAATATGTTGGAGTCTGCATTGTATGTATACATATGATTGTATATGCAATATACAATTGTGATATACAAAGCCAACATACAGGGGATTTCGGCATGACGTCTTGCATTGGCGACTCAGTTCATAGTTTGTCTAACAGTCGATAGAAGATGTCATTGATCAATGATGCTTCTTAGTTCAGCTCGATGGAGAATCAGGTGGTACCACGTGGCAAGGGCAGTAGATGTAAAAGGCTGTTTCAAAGGGCAAAGGTATATGTGAAGGGAGATTTAAAGCATATACAAAAGGCACATAAATTTGTATATGCAAGGCGATTTGAATATGCAAAAGGAGGGAAATCGCATAAATGCATAAATGGATCCAATAGTTAAATGCATGAGTGCTTGTCTATACAATTACAAAATGCAACGACATACAAGCACATATATGCGAAGCGATATACACAGGCAGTTGACCATAACTTTGACCACGAATATCTTGCGCATCCTGGCGAATTTCTACATGCTGCAAATGGTAGAAATGCTTATTTTTGCCTCCTCTTTCATTTGGCAAGCTTTTGAGGGGAATATTCTCACTTTCATTTTTGGATCTGGATTTACATGTTTTGGTGACTAGACATTTCAGCAACTATTTTTTGGGCAACCTATAGATATTTGTTGCATTTATGGGTGTAGGTCGATGTTAGTAGCTCATATTGATGACCAGAAATATATCTCAACTGCCTTGCTTCAGATATTTTATGTATTTGTGGTAGAAGATGGATGTCAGGAGCTGCTGACATTCTTATCCCCAGAAAATATCTTCCATCTGCCCTGTTCTAGATATTTCATGCCATAACTTTCTGCAGGAAGACGTCCCTTCAGGCAGATATTTTCCTGTTGCAGCTCATGGAGCAAATTTTTGTAACCGACTTGGGTCAGTTTGAAATGCTATATATGGTTGGAATGAGATGTAAATAAGGTTGAAAAATCTTTTGTCTTTCAAGCTTTCTGTTTCCAAATGGAGCTTTCTGCTAGTGTAACTATGCCTTCTTATTGAATATATGCAAGTCATTTTACCTCTTTTTACTAATTTTTCTAGTTTAGTGTGAACTTGCATATGGTTGTCTGTGAACATTCTGTTCCTCCCAACCATCTTATTTTCTCACCTCTGCTAAAATCATTTGAATCTGTGTATGTCTACTTGTTGTATCTGGTTATGTTGTGCATTTTCTCAGTTCTATGAAAGTTTCTTTCAATCAGTCTAGTGCATCACCCTTACTTTCAAGTTTTCTTGTTTTCATCTTTCATTCAAAAGCATTTCCTTCTCCCTTTTCCTCTGAGGTTTTAGTAGTTTTAGGTGATAACGAGTCAAGGAAGCTGGCCTTCTCTGGAGGTCTGATCTCATTTTGCAAGGTCCCACACTTCGAGATCATTCCCATGTTTCTCTAGATTGCTAAAGTTTTATAGCTGTAGCAAGGGTGCAAATCTGAGAGACAATAGTTATACAATGAATGTGAAGTTCAAGGATAATCAGAGGCTATATCATGAAGCTCTCCGAATCAAGTACCGCCAAGGCTAGATTCAAAGGTAAACAAAGGTGCATAGAGCAGCAGTTTTGTTAAGGCTTGTAAATGCAATAGAAACATCATGAAATTCACTACGCAGAAAGCACAAGTGCTTCCACTAGCCAAGAATTAGATAAGATATAAAACCCCATCATCATATTAGGAACTAAGTCAATTTTTTAATTTCTCTCGAAAGGGACACTAGGTCCGCATCAGTATAAATGTTTGTTGTCATCCGCCTGCTAGATGGAAACACTAGAGGAAGGGAAACAATAAATTAGAGAGGAGAAAACAAGTGTCTTAGGGATAGTCACATAGGAGGGTGCCCCCAAGTCACCAACCACAACACTATGTTTGTTAGAAATAACACACAACAATGAAATTAGATAGAGAGAGCAATTATAAGAATGATGATACAAATAGAAGGTCACAATAGAAGTGGTCTCCTAGTATCTTGAACCTTATGGGAGAATCTAAGGTCATCTCAGGAGGCCTAAACAATAGATAACACATCACAGGGGATGCACATTATGATAAAATAAGGGGTTAGAGATACTTACCAGTAGGGTCTTCGTGCTAGAAGTCATCAACAATCAAATCATCTTCTTTCCAATCACAAATGTTTGAGAGAAAAGGTGTGTAAGGTATCATTGCCAAGTTTTTGTCATTATTTTTTTGTTCATTCTTAAATGCTTCTTGGTTTGATTCAATGTTAGGTGGAATGTTTTCTTGTTGAAGTTCATTATTACACATACTCACTATCCTCTTAGGTGGTGGGAGAAGCAAATTATTTTGAGTGATCTCAACATCCATCCTTGAGGGATTTAATGTGAGAGACTTCTCCTCATCCTCTAGTCCTACATCCTTAGTGATGTCCAAATGAATTGAATATTCAATCAAAAGAGGGACATTAAAGGTCTTCTCTTCCTTAGAGATATCAAAGGTATATGAACAATCAACTAAAGGAGCAAGGTTTTTAGGATGATCCATAGAGGTTTTGTGCATTATGATAGAATTTTTATTTATGTTAGATGAAAGCTCCTTGTCTACCAATGGAATGCTCTTTGTTGAAGGGAGTTCTTCATTCACTAATGCTTCCTCTTGGCTAGGGAGAGCATTGGTATGGCAAACTGGTGATGGCTCTTCATTTTCCAATGGTTCATCTTGGCCAGAGTGAGCATTAGAATGAAGACTTGATGATGTGATGTTAATAGTTGTGTCAATGAAATCATCCTCTTGCATCAAAGTGTTCTCATGAGGGGTAATAACCTTTGGAGAGGGATCATAAGGTAAACCAAATTTATCATCACATGTTTTATCAATAGGTTCCATAGTAGAATTTCCCATGAAATCATCCAAGGCTTCATCTAACATTTTAAGATCATCACTAGTATATGTATTATTGATCATGAATTTAGTAAGATCATCCAATATCCAAGGGTATATTCCCATGAATATTGTGAAGCTATCAAAATTATCTATATGAGAAATGATTTCATATGTAGATCACATAGAGAGATCAACGTCATAAATGTGTGCTATTTGTTCCAGGACTTCAGGATGTTTATCAGTGAATTTAGAGAAACGCTCAATGTCTATGATGTATGAAAACAACTATTCTAAAGAATTAGCCATGATATATATTTCCAAAGCAATGCAATATCATATTTTAAAAGCTTTCTAAAATTATAGCAAAGGCAAGTGTAAATCTATATGCCAAAATGACCTTAAAATGCATGGTTTTTTTACTTTTTCCAATACAAATGAATGAAACAAAAGGTGTTGTAAGGATTTTGATCAAGGGAATCAAGTTATATGTCTGATATAAGTCCAAAAGAGAAATATAATCACTCTCAACACACTCTTGATGCAAATCCAAGATAATGCCAAGTCAAAATATAGTGAAAATATGTCAAAATGAGCACTTTTTTCACCAAAATTCAATGCAAAAGAGCATAACAAAGGGTGTTGTGAGGAAAATTATGATGGAAAGAAAATAATATTAGTAATAACATATACTTGATGAAAAAGTACCAAACACAATATGATTGTAGTGCAATTTAAGGTCAAACCCTAGTGAAAATATAGCAAAAATAGGCTATTTTTCACGGTTTTTCAACTCCAAGACCTAGAAAAAGAGGTGTTGTAAGAAATTTTAGGATGGATTGAGAAGAATATAAATAGTATTAGTCACCTCAATCCATAAAATTGATCACAACACACTTAGAGTGCAAACTAGGTCAAACCCTAGGGCAAAAATAACCAAAATATGTAGTTTTTTGTAAAATTTTCACTACAAGAGCCCGTTAAAAGGGTGTTGTGAAGATTTTTATGAGGGGAATAATTAATACCCCTATAAAAGAAAATTAATGTGAAAATATCTTTCACAACACACCTATAGTGCAAATTTAGAGAGTTGATAAGGCCAGTTTTAGTGAAAATTATCATTTTTGAAGTCCTAGGTTTGAAGTTTTGGAACAAAATGCTATGTGAATGGTTTGAAGTCTGATTTTTAATGTAAATTACATACTCTTAGATCTGAAAATTATTTTCAAGCTTAATCATGCAAAATTTCTATGTAAATTTAATGAAAATGCACCAAAATTGCTAGTTTTTATTAAAATTTTCAATGCAAAAATGTAAATAATTTAAATTTAAATACAAATTCACACTAAAATGAAAGACTAAAGACAAATGAAAATTTGAATGAGCATATAAAATTAGTAGAAAAATATGATGAAATGTTTTTCCTACAAATGCTAGATTTTAGAATTACTAGGTTATCTAAAAATTGTCAAAATTTCCACAAAACCTTAGCAATTAAATGATGAAAAAGCAAAGCAAGATTTTGAATTTTTATATTTTTCTATATTTTATATCATATTTGATTCAAAAACCATGAATTAGGAAAAATTAGAAAGAACTAACATAATTTAGTAAGCCCAACAATGTAATTTTTTTGTATTTTTCCAATTTTTTCAATTTTTTTTTTGAAAATTTCTTAATGCAATAAATTAAATAACCAAATGAATGAATGAAATCACACCAAATCTATAGACAAACACTCATCAAGTTGCAATTTAAGTTCAATACATGGGTTCACCAAAATGTTTAGGGTAAAATTAGATTTTGTTAATCTTTTGTTCTTTAGATGTTTGAATCGCCCTTTCACCCTAACAATGAAGGATCTAGGGTTGAGTGACAAGAACTATAATACCCTAGGTCACTTGAAAATGAGGGGAAGCTTGGATTAGAGAATTAATTATCAATTTTTCTTTCTCTTATTCTCAATTGACCATTGAAACCCTAATTATGCAAATACGACAATAAATTATCAAATTACAGAAAAAGCTCTTACAAACTGGAGTAAAATACCAAATTATAGAATACCTATTTTTGGGGTTTTGAAGTGGAATAGTCGGGGACATAGGAGCGGGTGCCCACCAAGGTACCTTCTTTTTTGGGGAATCTAGACCTCCTTCAGACACTGATTAGCCCTGTGACTTCTATTTTTTGGAATCAGTCTATGGAGGACACTGGAGCAAGTCCCCTAGTCCCAGAAGTGCTCCTTTGTTCATCTTTTCTTCAGATCCCAACTCCTTGATATCTTTCCAACCTTCTTGCAACTCCAGTTTTCCCAAATGTGACACTTGTAACCTACAATAACAAGACTTAGTTTGGGGGTTGTGGTGTTTAGAGGTTTGCCTCAGTTAAACCCCGGAGGACACTTAAGTCTCTGAACATTATTGTTAGACAAAAAGGGCATGCCCTTGTGAGGCAAAGGCCAGAAACTAAAGGAATCAATGATAAAAACACAATTATATGTCACCTTGTAGTGAAGCTTTCATGGAGGAAGATGTTCTTCATGCCATGAAGGAATTAATGCTCAAGTTTGCAAATATCAACACACAAAACACATAAGTCTACTTTTGCAACACAATAGAAAGCCTTGAATCACCTTGAGAATGCCTAGAGTTCACAATGATCATCTAATTGAAATATAGTTTACAAATGAATGCCTACATATGCTTATAAATGCACCTACAAGCACTCCCACCAAGATATTTGAAATTCAAGCTTACCGTGTCAACAAAGGGACCTAGTAACAGTCACTAACCGACACCTAGAAATTGAGGTTGCCCTAAAATAGGGTAGGACTAGCACATGGGCACCTAACTCCCCCCTATTTTAGGTAGGGTATAACTCAAGGGGTCCTCATAGTTCCTATTTTTCATAGGACTTAGGTCTCATTCCTTCATGATGCTAAAATATGAACTAAAATGTCCTAAATGCATTCTAAAGACCCGGGAGCTAAACCTTATGAGGGAAAAGCCCCCAAGGGGACATTTTCTGACATTATAGAAGGGCATAAAATGGTACATACTTTTTTATGTAGGAGATAGATTACATCCATAGATAAAGGAGACCTATGCAAAGTTGGAGAAATTGGCTTGGAAGATGAAGGCGGCAAAGTATTTTCTAGATTCAAGAATTTACTTAATACTGTGGAAGGATGGGAAAAGGAATTATTTCTTTGTCACCATGGTGAAAAATTGGCAATTGAATTTGGTTTGTTAAACATGCCCCATGGAACAACTATTAGACCTTTATCTTAAGGTTACTCATGAACCTTAAGATAAATAATTATTGAAAAAAACACTGTGCATTCATTAATGACATGTAAGAGAATTTAATCAACTACTACTTAAAAACTCTTTAATGTTTCTATCTAATGTAGGTTATTAGATTAATAGTGAAAAAGAACATACATTGACCACACAGTTTGTGGCACTTAAGGTTATGTAATAGAATTTATAGTTGATAGTTAAATTGTATAACAATTTTTTAATGATCTTTAGTAACATTTATTAGAATTGTTGAATGTTTTACATCATTAGAATGACATATTAGCTATAACTTTTTTGAAATTTTATTATGGTATGTGCACTTTGATATGATGTAATATGATTATGGTTTCATTTCCTATGTTGGAATATTAGATATATAACAGAAAAATAAATTATTATATGAAATAAATAATAACTTTTCATTTTAAATGTTTTATTTTGCAGAACACGGGTCTTCTAGAAGATGAAGATGATCCTGATGATATAGATCTAGATTATATTGGTTCTAGTACATATCACATGGCAGAGGATGATGATGATGTAGATACAGAAGACAATGAGGCTAATGAAGATGATGATAACGATGATGATGATCATGATGGTGATGATGAGGTAGTTGCTGGTAGTAGCCAGTGACATTCATGATCATATAGACTGCATTATGGATCATTGCTGATATATCGTTATGATGCCTCTTTTCATGGTTACTATCATATGTATCATTTTAACGGCATGCAGTACCATATTATTAAGTTGTATCACTTTCACATGTATCAATTTGACTTATATCATTTCGACATGTATCATATTGACTTGTATCATTTTGAGTTACATAATTTATCATTTTTACTTATATCATTTGTACATGTATCATTTTGACATGTTATTGATCTACTGGCATATTTGACTTTCACTTGTTTTAGTTATATATGATGATGATCTTATTATTATTGACTTGTCAATTTATATATATTGAAAGTGGTCAATAATTTTTGGATGGATATTTATGATGTATGATGATTTTAATTTACTGCAGGATGGATGTTGTAAAATTCAGTTAAATTATAGATATTTAACTCACTTGTTTTAATTATAGATGATGATCATGTTATAATAATTATCTTGTTAAATTGGAAGCAAAACCTAAAGCAGCAAAGGAGGTCATAATGGAAGCAAAACTTGGTGTCAATTAGGAAGCCAAAAAAGAAGCTATTTTAGACGCCATACAAGAAACAAAATACGAAGCATGACTAAGAGCAAAAATAGAAGTAAAAATGAGAGAAAACATGGAAGAAAACTTGGAAGCTAAATTAGGTGCCAAATCTGGTGCTAAATTGGAAGCAAAATTGGAAGCAAATCTAGAAGCAAAACCCAAAGCAAACATAGAAGCAAAATCGGAAGCAACATTGGAAGCAAACTTGGAAGCCAAACCGGATGCAAAATTGGAAGCAACAAAAGAAGCCAAACTAGAAGAAAAACTAGAAGCAACACAAGAAGCCAAACTAGAAGCAAAATTGGAAGCTAAAGTGGAAGCCAAATCTGACACTAAATTAGAAGCAAATCTGGAAGGAAAATGGGAAGCAAAACTGGAAGCAAAAATTGAAGTAAAAATGGAAGCAAACTTGGAAGCAACAAAAGAAGCAAAATCAGAAGCCAAATTGGGTGCCAAATCTAGCAGTAAATTGGAAACAAATCTAGAAGCAAAATGGGAAATAAAATTAGAAGCAAAACTAGAAACAAACCTGGAAGCAAAACTTGAAGCAAAACTAGAAGCAAACTTGGAAAAAACACAAGAAGCAAAACTAGAAGAAAAATCGAAAGCCAAATTGGGTGCCAAATCTAGTGCTAAATTGGAAGCAAATCTAGAAGCAAAATCAGAAGCAACACTGGAAGCAAAAATGGAAGCAAAACAAGAAGCAAACCTGGAAGCCAAACCAGAAGCAAAATCAGAAGCCAAATTGGGTGTCAAATCTGGTGCTAAATCCGGTGCCAAATCTGATTATTACTTTTCAGTGGTAAAGTTGGTGATAAATCTGGTACAAAAGTCAGTGCTAAATCCAACACCAAAGTAAGAATGCAAAGTTGTGCCAAGTTTTATGTTGGCAAAAGTGTCCAATTTCTGAGCTCAATTACACTAAAATACGAAGCTATTTTAGGTGCTAATGGCCTATTCTATTGTAGTGTAGTTAGAGTTCCTTTTCCCATTGGTACTAATATTTCATTAGATATGTGTCCAAGGAATGTAGATGATTTAGAGGATATGTCTAATGTGTCATATGCTAGTGCTATAGGGAGTTTGATGTATGCAATGGTTTGCACTAGACCAGATATTGCCCAAGCAATGGGAATTTTGAGTAAATTTGTGTCTAACCCTAGTAGACAACATTGTAATTATGCAAAGAGGGTGTTTAGATATCTAGTAGGTACTATTATGTAGGAACAAGTTATTTTGGGGGCTTTTTCCTCTTAAGGTTTAGCTACCAGGTCCTTTAGAATGTATTTAGAGCATCTTGCATGATTTTGATGAATCCCGATGAGAAAACCCTGAAGTTTCATGGCAATTGGGACTTGGGGGATGCAATTAACATAAATCCTTCCTAAAATGGGAGGGGAGGACTTAGGCACCCGCACTCTAGTCTTGCCTTATTTTAGGTCAAGACCAATTTCAAAGTATCAGTTTATGACTGTTATTTAGGTCCTCTGCCGACATGATAAGTTTAAATTACAAAATTCTTAGAGGGAATGTTTGTAGTTGCATATATAAGCATAATTCATGATTCATTTGTAAACTAGATGGGAATTAGGTGGACATTTTGATTGATTGACAAGTTTATGTTAAGGTGATTCAAGTCATTCATTGTGTTGCAGAGTAGAATTTGTGTTGTTCTTGTATTTGTATTTGTAGATTTGACATCCATCTTCTCATGGCATGAAGAACATCTTCCTTCCATGAGATCTTCACCACAGGGTGATATCAATTGTGTTTTTATCATTTATCATTTGGATTTTGCCTTTATCTTGCAGGGATACACACTCTTTATTTGAAAACGGTGTTCAAAAGACTTGAATGTCTCTCCGGGGCTTGATTGAGGCAAGCCTCTAAACACCACAACCCCCAACCCACTTTTTTGTGATTGTAGGTTATAGGTTTCAAAAGTGAAAGAAGTTGAGTTGTAGGAGAGTAGTGCAGACTATTGGAATTATAGATCGGAGAAGAAAATAGGGATCTGAACTTGGGAGCCTGCTCATTAGTCCTCCGGATCCCGTAACTGGAAAATATCTAAAACAGGTTGTAGAAAAGATTCTCAGATCCTAAAGAAAATTGTGGTACTAGACCAGGGCACCCACTCATTAGTCCCCAACTTTTTTCAAACACTGAACTTCAAAAGCTGGTACACATTTGATTGTCATTTGATATCTCTGTGTGTGATCATTTTCTGTAACTTGTTTGTTTGTTCACGAATTTATGAAATTAGGGTTTTGAGCATAATTGGGCTTAATTAAACAATAAATTCACATAATTCTAATCTTACCCTATGTTCCAAGTGACAGGAAATTGGTAGTAGAGTTCTCTACTCGGTTGAATGTCCTTGAATGTTTAATGGTGAAAGGAGGATCAATACAAACCATTAAAATCAAACCCTCTTCATATTTTACCCTAAACATTTTGGTGAACCCATGTTTTTGGACTTTATTGTACCTTTCTGAGTGTTTTAATTCATATTTACATTCATTCATTTCATTATTCATCTTATTGTATTTGAAAAATTACCAAAAATATGAAAACTTTGACAAAAAAAGAGGCATTTTTAGCTTGCATTTTGGAATAATTTGAATTAGTTTACATTTAATTTTAATTATTTTCTTTCATTATCATCATATCTGATTTAAAATATATAAATTTTCATTCATCATTCATTTAGATTGCATTTTCATGCTTAAATTGTTAAAAATTGATTGAAATTGTGCATTTTTTCATATTACCTAGTTTTGCATTAGCTAGGGTTTGTAGTCAAAATATTGTTTTAGATTTTAGTACCATTTTAAAACACTCATTAGGAATAATTTCTAACTGTAGTGTTGCATCATAGTGGTTTTCTTGCAAAATGCCTAGGGTTTAAATGTAGTGCCCCTCATTTTGGTTTTCTGATTTATTGTTAGTTAGATCCTCATGGTTAGACTTGATGGTATATTCTGATGATTTTATTTTGAGGACTGTTGATGACATGTATTTATGCATTCCGTAATGATGATTCTGATGCTTTTGTTAGGACAGAATGACTATGTTATGATTTCAATTAATTTTCATAAGAATATCTAACATTTGATTATTGCTATGATGATGATGTTGAATGAATCAATGTTTAATGCTTATTTCTTCTATGGATTTAATTGGCAATGTAGATAATGTGTTATGTCTTGTTTGTGAAGGGACGGTGTAGCATTACTCTTGAAGAGCACCCCGCTACACTGCGATTCCCTGTCACAGTGTGTATTTTGATGATGATACATATATATATGCTCGACATCTAGGTTGTGCAGGTTGCAGGTACCAGGCATCGACTCCACCTGATTAAGCAGGTCTGAGCATACCTTAACCAATGGAAATCATTGTGTGGAGATAACGAAAGGTCCCCATCTAAATTGTCACCATCCTTGTAAAAGGATATGTATCATGTCTAGAGTCCTGTCGTTTTGGTTAGGTTGGATGAGTCTATGTCTCTGTAGTATGATCTTGTGTGGATGTCGGTATTGTTTTGCCCATGGGATCTTATGTTTTCGGTGTGACCCTTGTTGGGAGTAATTGTATGGTTTATAAGTGAAATTGTTATTCTTTTCTTTCCTTGTTGACAAATTATTATGATAATACAATGATTAAGGGCAGTTAATTGAGTATATTAATATTTAACTGATATCTTTGTGGTTAAATAGATCTTTTGAAATAGGTATTATTTATGTCTTGTTGGTAATGAGTCGTTGGGAGCAAAAGAGATATTGATTTTGGTTCTATTATGGGAAAAATCTCCTGTAAATAGAGATCTTCTTCATTTATGTTGGTAAGGTGGGAAATTATGGCAATTAATTACCTTTGTCCGATGGTGTTTTAAGGGGGAGAAATCCTTTTGGGAGGGGGCTGAGCTAGGGAAATTTGGGGAAAGGGGAAGCATCAGGGAGGAAACAAATTGTGATGATGTAATTTTAATCTACTTGTAGGCAAAAAAAAAAAATCTGGTTACGGTTGTGCCATAATTCTAGGTAAGTCATGTTGATCTTATTTTTTTTAAAAATCTAGTCTGTGGAAATGAATTTACTCTATTGTTATCCATATTCCTTCTATCGTTCTATATTGGATGATTTACTTCATAATTATCTAGCCTACAAATCCTATATTTGAAGTCTCTATTGTGTTGCTCTGGAAGCCACGGGATCTGCAAACTTCTACCCACTTCTTTCATCCTAGTATCCTGTTTCTAATAAGCAATGATAGCATCATATTCTTTCCTCTCCTTTCTCATTTGGGTTGTCTTGGTCCATCAACAACTTGAGAACTTAAATTTAGCTACCTGCAGCAATTGTTTTTGCATGAAGGTCCCTAAAAGTGCTTTACCTTCTTAGTCCATTTTGTATGCTTTTTGCAATTATTATGATGTCTCTTCGAGGCAAGCTATTAAGTTTTCCTCTTGTCTAGATCTATGCCAACATTGAGAGGGTATTCCTAGGTCTATGTTTAGTTGTGATATTTAAGCACCAAGGAGTTCTCCCATGTTTTCACCCTAGATTCCTCTGCATGCGTAGATGGCTTTCTGAACAGAGCAATCAACAATCTATGTATGCAGCTAGCCTTCTGTGTATTCAGATCAGCCTTTTGCGAAACCATTGCCCTCTTTGAGCGACTAGTTGGCCTTCCATCGGCTTTTGTGTAATCATTTTGGTCTGCGGCTTCTATCATGTAGTCATTAGAAACTTTTATGATCAAACTTCAATCTATTAATTTGGTTCTCTCCTTATAGGGTTGTAGAAATGCTTCATTGGGCTGACTTTCCTCATTGAGTCGTGCAAATTCTTCACTCTCACCACTTTTTGCCATTTGAATCGACCATAATCTCCATCCTTGGAAACTTCTTGAAATCACTTCAAGTTTGCTGATCGCTCCGTCTCATTTTCGCTCAGGCTAAACTCCTATTTGATTCGCTACTGCATGCATAATTGACCTTTGAGTGATGCCTCTACCTGAATCATAAATCAATTCCTTTTATTCTCTGTGTTACTCGTACCAATGCTTGGGTTTCAACCGTTCACTTCTAGGAATGAATCTAGCTGCATTGATATTACAAGTAGAACATTCCTTTTGGAGTATCATTTAAATCTCTGAGCTAAGATGGATTGTTTTCAACAGTTGTTTTACTGTCCTTACCATAACCAGAATAGTAAGCTTCTAATGCCGCTGCAGTGAGTTGGTTCGGTGAGATCTTTCTGGCAGAATTGGTGCTTGAGTATGGATTTTATGACTCTAGAATTAGGCTATACTATAAACATTTTAAGCCTGTCAGTTTTTATCGCATCATTGAACACCTTTATTCCTACCTAATTCTTTTTAGAATTAGCCATTCGCTGTGTTCTTTTCTTTTTCCCATATTAGAATTTTGATAACGTTGGTTTCACTTAAGTCAAATGAGAGTAGGGTAGGTGTAAGGTTCAATAGAATAGTTGCCTCCAGTTTAACTGAATTGAATGGCTGGTTTATTCGAGCAGCAATTATGCTATAGGATGTAGAATGATTAGAAATGAAGTTTATGGAAATTGATTTTTTTATGTCTTCTACATGGTTGAGTAATATAAAGGATGGGGTGCCATCGAGTCACCCATAGTAATTATTATTATTATGATGCATATGATTATTATTATTAGCATAAATATTACAAATAGTATTATTATTATTACTCTTGTTTCAAATAGTTATTAAATTAGCATTATTGTCTTAATGTCATAGAGTATTAACTTGTGTTGGATTAACTAATGTTTTAATTTTAAGGACTATGGAGCTATATTATGTTTTATGATTATAGTTAACATTGTGAAGGTGATTTATTGTTTATTAATTTCTTAAGCAACTCATTAGCTTTGATGGAATGCAATATAATATTTCTTTGTGTAAATGAAAATGTGTGTGTTTTGGTCAAGTTTCCAGAGGTATATGTTATGTCGTCATGGTCTCTTGTTGTTATCTTACTATAAAGGTCTGTGTTGGGATTTATGAGTCCTCCTTGTCCGTTTTGTACTCTTAACTATGCTTGATGGTTCTGTGATTGAGTTAAATTTTAAGACTTACTAGAAGGCTTTGGTCTATAATGATATTGTTGAGGCTTTGAGATTGGTAGCATTGGTGTTGTTATAGTATGTGATGGGAGCCTTTGTTAAGTGATGTGGAAGTTGACCTTGAGCAAGTGGTGATGTAGGAGAGATTGATGCTCTCGTGTTTCTTGAATGTTTATCTTTCTATGCATGTTGAGTAGGGGTTCTAAGATGCAGCTAGGGGAGTGGCTCTCGGTGGGGGCCGGAGCCAAGTGGCATCCTAGACAACCCATGTGAGAGTGCTTAAAAAGTGGTAACTTTAATAATAAATCAATGGGGTTTTGGGTAGTTAGTGTACACAAATTAAGATAAGTGATTGCCCCACTCATGGCTCAAGTACTAGGTTAGGCTTGAGATGAGATGGGAAGGCCTGGAATGGCAAAATCAGTGACCTTGTCCCCATGAAAGGTATGGTTGATTTTTGCACGAGTTTGCATGGGGGCCGAAAGTCAGGAGAGGCTACCAGGACAACCCAGGATGGGGGCCGGGGCCTATGAAGACTTTCTAGGACAACTCATGACAAGCTGTGCGATGACACTTCTCCTTTCTGCAGTCTGACATCCCCAAGTTGTATTCTTTCATCTTGATTGGTGGTTGCCTCCAGTTGTGTTGTTAAGTTGCTTGTGGCATCATGGTGGTCTATGTTGTTGTAGTCGTTTGTAGTCCTCTTTTCTGCTAGTTGTCCTCCTGACACTTTTGGTTGTGGGTTCTTATCGTTATCTCCTAGCATGAGGGGTGGGCCTCAGGGTCCCACATGGTCAGGTGGATGTGCTCTTTCCATTGGTCATCCTTTTTCTATTCGTGTGTGTAGAGAACTTATCTTGTGGAAGATCGTTGATCTTGACTCTCTTGAAGAGGCAGATAGTTATGTTCTATTTCAGCCGTGTATTTTTTATCATTGATGTATATCTTTAAATGTAATCCGGATGCAAAAGTATGATCATGGTATTAATGTATTTTATTGTAATCAAATTGTAATTATTTTATCGTAATCGCTTATGCTAAATCTTGATCTAATGTCTTCTTAATGGAGGTAGTTATATGTTGACTCTCTTATGCTCTTGGTTTCAATTTCATTCATGAATGTTAATTTGGTTGTGTTAGTTCTAGTGATGCAGTCCTGTGTACCCTAGGGAATAAAGATTAACTTGCTTAGTTGGCTATATTGATTGCATTGTGTTATTATTGCTTCCAAAAAAAAAAAATGTGTTGCCTTTTTCAATGCATAGTTAAGATTTTCTTTAGGGTTCCGAGACGGGGCATTACATTAAAAACCTTGCTTTTTCACTAGATTTTGACCTTATCGTCTCTCTAGATTTGCATCATAGGTGTGTTGTAAAGAATTTTTATGCTCTAATTGGATGTTATTAGGGTCATTATCTTCTGTCCCTCCTCCAATTATTTACAACACCCTTTTTATTGGATCTTTTCATTGAAATTTGGTGAAAAATTGCATATTTTCGCTATATTTTCCCTAGGGTTTAACCTAGATTTGCACTCTAAGTGTGTTGTGATAGATTTTATGGTTTTAGGTGACTGATATTACTGTTATAATATAATTCACTCTAAAATTCTTCACAACACCCTTTTCATTAGGTCTTTGCATTGAAAATTTGTGAAAAATTGCATATTTTAGTGTATTTTCACTAGGTTTTGACTTATCATCATTCTAAGTTTGGATCAAAAGTGTGTTGTGAAGGATATTATTGCTTTATTGGACTAATATCAAACATATTATTTTCTTCCCCTAATCAATTTTCTTACAACACATTTTCTTTCATTTGTTTGCATTGAAAAGAAGTTGAAAAATCAAACATTTTAGGTCACTTTCATACATAGTTTTACACTTGTCTTTTGCATAACTTTTGAAAATCTCTTAGAAAAAGATCTTACATTGAATTCAAAACATATAAACATGGATTCTAATCTCAAAAATAACAATAGGTTCCCTCCTAGGCCTTACATGAAAAGAAAGGTCCCCGAACCTGAAATTGTGTTTACACCTCATGATAGAACAACTGGAGACATTGAAGGACCTCTTTATATCATTGTGAAGATAATGGGAAATCCTGTGGATGGAACCCTTATTGCTCCTAATTGCATGACTAATGTGGCAACATAAGAGTTCCTCTATTCACATGGATTGATGTAAGGATTTTATGACCCTTCGGATATGATGATTAAGACACATAAGGGAACCTTTATAAACACTTATAGGAAGATATCTTTATTGGTTACTATATTTGAGAAATTTGTAGAATAATTGTTTGATGTTGTTCCCATTTTTGACCTTTTTTGCATAAAATTAGGACATCCATGGTTAAAGGCTATGAAAGTTGTCCGTTCAATAATTTACAATTGTGTAAAATTTCATTTGAATAGACAAGTGCATACTATCCCTCGCAATAAGTATAAACCTTTGGTTACAAGACAACACTTTACACTTGATTAGTTTTGGGAAAGATCTAAAGTGGAACCAGATCCATGGACATATTTCAACTTCTTGAGCTATAGAAACTACAAAACAAAACTATTACATCAAGTGGCTGATCCCTCTATTCAACAAACAACAATAGACAAACAACTCGCATTTGAAGAGAATCCTAGATCGAAAGGAAAAGGACCCTATGCTAAGGTTCCTCCCCTGCCATCTTTACAAGGATCAAGAGGTATTCATCAACAACAAAGCATTCCACCTAGACAAATGAGATTTGATCCTGGTGCTTCCTCCTCTAAAACTCAAAAACCTACGGAAGAGAAAAACACTATCTTACAAGAGATAAGTGGTAAGACAAAAAGAAATAGACAAGCAAGAGAAAGGAGGAGGAGACACCAAGCTTATGCCCAACAAATTGCAACTCAAAAAGAAAACATCTCACCTAATATTAAATCAAACAAAGAATATCTTAAGAATGGGTAATTTGAAGACAAGAATAAGCATTGGGCTATGGTACCTTATGTCCCACTTTCCTCTAACATCCAAGAGTGGGAAGATGATGATGATTTGATAGATGACAACCCTTAGTTTAGTTGTCCTTATAGGTAATTATTTCTAACCCTTTATCACTCATGTTGTGCTTCCCCCATGATGTGTTATGTGTTGTTTAGGCCTCTTGGGATGACCCTTGACACTCTTGTAAGGTCAAGGATACTGGGAGACAGCCTTTGTCATGACCTTCTTCCATTTGTATCATCATTCTTCTATATTGTTTCTCCTCTATTTTCACTATTGTGTGTTGTGTCTTACGGACATAGTGTTGTGGTTGCTGACTTTGGGGCACTCTCCTATGTGACTATCCCTAAGGCATTTGTTTCTCCTCTCTTGATTTATTGTCTCCCTTCCTCTAGTGTTTATATCTAGTGGATGGATGATGAAAAACATATTATACTGATACAGACCTAGTGTCCCTTTAGTGAGAAATAAAAAAATGGACCAAGTCCATACATGATGATGGGGTTGATATATATTATCTGATGATTGACTAGTAAAACCACTCTATGTGATATTGATGTTGTCTTATCACACTTACAAACCATAACAATATGACTGCTCCATGCACTTTGTTTATCTTTGAATCTCACCTTGGTTACACTTAGTTTTGAGTTTCTATAGTATAACCCCATAGTTATACTCGGTCTCTGAATTCGTAGTATAACCTCAACTCTTTGTGTGAATGATCATATGCATTGTTATTTATCATGATTATATGGATGCTAACACTTTTCTTGTAGGAATGTGTTTGTGGGAACATCTGGTGATCGTAAAGTACATGTCACCTCTGAGGGGCATGGGCTTTGCAAGAGTTCATGTTCCCTTTTGTTTTTTCTACCTACCTTAACATGCTTGATATTGGTACACAATATCAATGACCTTAAGGTGGGGGCATATATAAGGTAAGTTGTATGTTTCAGATGCTAGTAAAGTGTATTTGTTCTCAAGTGTAGTCTTAAAGACTGGTGGCAATAAGTCCTTCCTGTATTCTAAGATTTGTTTGAAATCTATTGCAATCATTTAAGCTCTCTACAAAGGTGAGATATCGCATATATCCTTTTATATCTTAATCCCTCTATGGAGGTAGGGATGGTGTATTTCTCGTGGAGAGTGCACATCCTATCATTTTCAAAAGTCCTTTGTGGAGGTGGGGAGCAGTTCTATGACTAACTTAACCCTTAAGCATGTCTTCAGCAATTGTTGTGGCAAAGCACAATCATTGGTGTGTGCTTGTAATGTGCCTAAGATGGTGATGAACATATAAATAGGAACACTCCATCACTTATCTATCATGTTTTCTCCATGTATTCCAAGTGTGTGTGTATTGCATGTTTTTTCCCAAGCATAGTCTTAAAGACTGGTGACAATGAGTCCCTCCTATGCTTTGAGATTTTTATGGCATGCTTTTTTTGTACAGTGTGTTTGTTCTCAAGTGCTTTCTTAAAGACTGGTGGAGATGAGTCCCTCTTGCACTCTAAGATTTGTTTGGCATGTGTGTTGCCCCATATGCAGTTTAAAGACTGGTGGTGATGAGTTCCTCCTGCATTATGGGTGATGTGTTTACTTTCCTTATACTTGCATCTACATTTCATATATGAGAAAATAGAAAAAGAAAATCATCACTGTCTTCACTACATTCACTGTATTCACTATGTTTTACGTGTCTTTAATGTTGTCTACTTCATGTTTTGTGTGACTATAACTATCTTCTCCATGTTTTGCATGCCTATTACTATCTTCACTATGATTAGCATGTCTTCTCCATGCTTGGTGTGTTTGTTGTGCTTGTTGACCTATTGTTCTCAAATTCAGCTATGCTCATTTTGTAGACAACCCCTATGAAACTTGTCTGTTTCATATCCTACACTCTAAGTTCACAAATTGAGAAAAGTTCTCTTGGTCTCATACGAAGTCATTTGACACCATAGAATAACTTGTGACATTCCCCTTAGTTGATTTCTCAAGATTTGCGAAGATTGACTAAGTTGCAAGCTTGTCAAAATATTAATTTTGATCATTTTAAGGTGTTAGAGAATATTTAGTTTTCACATGCGAAGTCGGTGAAAACCACCGCTCTTGCATGTTTGTATTCTTCCTGCATGCAATGTTAGCCTTTTTCACCACTTATAAATGCTTTCCCCTTGGCAAATTTTACACATGCAAGGTTGGTCATATCTACCACTTGAGCATGTTTTGTTTGTTTCATGTGATGTCAGAAAATTTCACCATCGAGACATGTAATAAATGTTTCAATGAGTGAACTCGTGTGGCATTTATTTCAAACTTATAGTTATGTTTTGGGTTTTAATGTGTTTGAAATCATTTTTGTTTGTCATTACTTCTATCTTGCATCTTTATTTCTTACTCTCCATCAAGATGTTGTGTTGATATGTTGCAACCAAATAGTGGGAGTGTGTGTCGTTAGGGTTTCACCCTTTTGTCGCCATTTCTCTATAATAGGTATGTTTATTTTATTTTATTTTATTTTCTTTGTGTTTAAATTTCTACACTAGTAATAATGTAGTTGTATCGATTATGCTTTTTGTTGTTCATCTTCCTTATGATTTTGAAACCCTAAGTTTTCCTAGCTTTGTGTTGATTAATTTATATTCATTTAAAATTAGGGTTTTCTTTTCATTTTACCTATTTTTAGTTGGCATTTTTCACCATTTTTGTTTTGTTTTGAGAGTTTTTAGTCATATGAATAATCAGTGAAAACCTTCAATATTACCTTGTTTTATTTTCTAAGTCATGAAACTTGTATCAGCGTTGGAAATGACCACCGATA
Source organism: Cunninghamia lanceolata (assembly GCA_027924645.1). Lineage (NCBI taxonomy): Eukaryota > Viridiplantae > Streptophyta > Pinopsida > Cupressales > Cupressaceae > Cunninghamia > Cunninghamia lanceolata. The sequence continues at coordinate 4,195,614 of BSBN01001709.1, read as the reverse complement.
CATGTGCCTTGTCCTTGACCTTCCCTACATGGTAATAAGACTTACCCTTCTTTGTGTTAAAGTGGTGGGAACACCCGCCCAAACACAAAGACCCATTTCTTAAGATAACATGCAAGGGTGGTCAAAATGACCACCCATGCATATTTGTCTTCAATTTTACCCAAAGTACACGGGCGGGTAAAAACCCCATCCAAGCATAATATACGAATTTTTCACACATGTAAAGTTGGCTAATTTGCCCAACTATGCATCATTAAAAAACAAACAACGCATGGATGCATGAGCAGTCAATTCTATTGACTTTACATCTAGATAATTCAAGCTTCACTTGACATGATCAAGTGGTCATTTCTGTCGCTCATACATGCATACATAAACTTGCAATTTTTACCCTCGTGTAAGGGCAGTCATTTTGATCGCCCCTACATAAAAAAAAATATCTTATCCCACATGTAATAGCAGTCAATTCTACTGACTTTACATGATAAAAATGGTCCTTTGTGTAGGAGCAGTCATTTTGACCGTCCATGCATGTTTTCCTAAATTTCTCTAACACTGGGGAAAATTTGCCTTTCGAAGCCTGTTAACCCACATTCACCTTTTACCTCGATTTGAGCACACTCAATCCCTTCAATGCATGCTTCCTTGTTCATGATCATCGAATTACAGTAATCCCAATTTACCCATTTTCCCCCTAACTTTAGTACAGTCTAATGTTGATGATATTAGAGATATGGAGATAGGGCATGTAGATATAACAGAGTTTGTGGATAGAACTAGATGAACAAATCCTTCCAGACACATGCAGAAGATCACTGACAACAACATTCACTTGGTTTCATCTTTTTGAGTTGCTTCCCATAATCCCAAGTTTGTTCTTCAGGTGGCTAGCCATTACAATAGGGACACTAGGGTTGTGACAGATTCCCAAGGGAATGTGATTATGAGGTTGGATGTAGATTTTCTTGATAAAATCTTCATATGTCCTCCTATTGAAAATATTGGACAAATTGATTTTTCTCAAGGGCAAAGAGACTATGATGAAGATGTGGAAGCTGCGAGAAGGTACATAAATAGTAAATGGTTGAAGATTCCTTGGAACAATCTGACCACATGGCTAAAGGATCTCCTGAGGAGTGACTTTGTAGAGGAGGTCTATGACTTGATCACACTTTTGAGTTGTATCAGAGGACTCCCTTCTTCCTCCAAGTTTTAGGAATGGATGTATACATACATCAAGGTGATTCTCTAGGGCACATAGAAAATCTTCTGGGGAGAATAGATTAGTAATGCTTTGCATGAGCAGTTGGTGAGAGTCAACACAACATTCAAATTTTATATGACTTCATATCTTGTATATGCTACTGCAAGCATGAGAAGTTTTCCTAGTCTTACTCAGGTTGGTGATAGGAGGTTGGTTCCTGTGTATGAGTATTATCCTCAAATCACTCTAAAAGGATCAATCCATCATTTTTGTAGGGATAATGATGCTTTCTTTTCAATGTTTATGTGCTTATGAGACAATAAGCTTGTTTAGAAGAGGGTTTCAGATGAAGCTTGGAAAGTTGGAAATTCTTTTGGCTACTTGTTGTTACGATTTCCTACTTTCACATATCTCATAGTAGGGTATTATCCTGGTTACCCTTATATACTTCCTTGATATCCAAGTGACTAGATTGTTCTCATGGAATTATGTAGGTAGATGATTGTGGTACATAATAAACAAATGGAGCTAAAAAAGTCAGGGATAAAGTTTCTTGTAGAAATTAGAAGGTACTCAGTTCAGTCAGCTACCAAGGCAAAAATAGTTGATTTTGAATTACAACTGGTTACCATGAAAACTTTCAAGAAAAGAGACCATTTTGACTTCAGGAGAGTACAAGATAAAATCAAAAGAAAGTCAACTTTCCATATGCCAATGGTGGAAGATATTTGGGCTGACCTTGGGACACAAAATGAGGTTAGGAAGTTAGACTTTTGTAGACTTCATTTGAGTTAGATAGAAGAGCCGAGCCTTGCGGATATTCCAAATGGAATGGAAGATGATGGGGATGTTCTAGATCCCAAATATAATATTGAGAATGTTGAAGTCTCACCTCTTCTAGAGGTCAAATGGTCAGTCAAAGAGGAGACTTCTATAAGGAAAAGATTTCAGCCAATCTTGGCTAACACAAACATATGGTTGAAAAGCAAAGGGATCAGATTGAAAGAATTTCTTATAGGTTCAGAGACTAAAATGCAAGAGCAAATAGGTAAGAAAGTGGGAAATAGAACCAAGAACAAAAGTGACACCCCTTCTTCCTCCAAAACACGTAAGCCAAAAATTAAGTTTGTATCTATGGGAGGGAAGAAGGAGATCATAGGGACCTCGAATGTTACTGAATCTGGTATTGGTGACACTGATGTTGAGCAAATGGAGGTTGAGGATGTTGAAATTGAACAACAAAATATTGAGAAAGCTAAGAATATCCAGCAAACAGAAATATCTGAAAAGCATGTCGAGGAAGATGAAACAGAACAAGGTAAAGATGAGAATGTAGAACAAGAACAACTTGGTGATTCACAACTTTCCCCACAGAAGGACTTTCCATCAGAATCCCAAGTTTCTAAATCTCAGCTTCATGTTCCTATTTCTATTGTTTTTCCTGTAGTTTCAAATACTCCTATTTCTCCTATTTTGGTTGTTTCCTCTGATAATACCCCCCCTTCAGTAAGAATGAGTTTTGAAATAGTGTTTGATTCATCTGGGTCCATTCCTAGTTTGTCTTCCCTATCTTTTGATATTGGTGAACAAACTGTGTTAGAACATTTTCTAGATAGTTCTGAAAAGGTTGTTGATACTACTGCTATTTTTACTCCTACCAGTCCCATGTTACAATAACAAGAATAAGCATGGACCCGGCAAAGCAAGTGATTGATTCTTCTCCTAATGTGGGTGCTTCTGTACTTCCTCCTTGGTTGTTTGCATATATCTCGAAAAGGAAAAAGTAAGCAATTTCACCAAATGAAATTTATATAGAGAAGTTATTCCCTTTGAAGTCAAAAACTCTGAAGAAAAGCCTAATACTATTTCTAGGCTTATCAATGAAAAAGGGATTAGATATGTAGAAATTGCTAAGCAACCAGAGGATGCTACTATCGACAATTTTGATATGAATGATTATGTCATCTCAAGGGTTGAGTTAGGTAAGATAACTCATGAAGGCATTAAGGCAGATTTTCAAACTACTACTAGCACCTTGCTCAAAAAATATGATGAAGTCAAGAAGGAGAAAGAACAGTATAAAGCTAAAGAAGAAGAACTTGCTGCTATTCTTCAAAAAATAGTAAAGTCATCTAAAATCGTGGAACCCATGGCAGTAACTATAGAAGATCCTCTGATTCAGAAGGTGGAAAAAGCTCAGGCCAAAGAAAGAGTGGTAGGAGATATTGTGGAACATTTTCTAGCCCAAGGGTGAGTTCTATTGAAGACCACTATAGAAAGAAAAGAAAAGATGGATAAAGCCAAAGCTGAGCTTGATAACATGGTTGACTTACTTTCTCAAGAATTACAGGATCAGGAAGAAAGCCTAGAGGAATGGATATAGATGAAGAAGATTAAGATAAAGAATCTGATTACCATTGGGCTCATCTCAACTTAGGAATCATATCTTAAGACTAAGGAGTCTCTTGTTCATTGTATCCATATAGTAAAAGCCTTACTTGATAACTTATGCCAATCTTGTGAAAATAGTGAAGATAGGGATGTCACACTTCTACACAGGTTGGAAGAACTCCCATGCACCCTCACAGGTGAAGATCATAAGTTCCTTTCAACAAATGAAATGATAAGCTCCTTTGAAAAGATGGTTCAATAGAAATTTGAAGATGAAGTGTCCTCAATACTTTCTATGGACAGCCTCTACAATCAGTATTCAACTTTTGAGAACCTAAAGGACAACCTTGATAAACATGAAAATGCAATAAAGGTAGTGAAAGATGCAGTTCTTCAGGCCTGCACAATCTCAGAAAATATAGCAAAGCCCAATGCATGTGAAATGGCATCTATATAGGCCATGTATCAGGACTTTCTAAAGAAGAATGATGGAGGAAGCTAAAGTTTCTTTCTGATACCTTAGTTTATTTTATTCTTGTATATGTAATTTGAATTTTGTTATGGACATATTCATGTGTAATTTTCCAAAATGTAATTACATATGAGACAAAAGAAGTCATAAGTCAAATAGGACTCTTTTCTTTGAATAAGTCAAAGTAGTTAGGATTCTCCTATTTTTTCTCTAGGCTCCTCCCTATAAATAAAGAGGGCCTCTATTGTATTGAGGATCTTTTAGTTATTGAAGTAAAACTCTGCCAAATTGAAGAGCATTTTGAGACTTTGTGTTCAAATTGTAAATCATATTTTACCAAGTGAATAGAAAAGAAAGCAATCTTTCAATCTTTGCATTGGAATAACTTGTGGTGTATTGGAAATCATTCTTATGTCCTTTTCCTTATGCTATCTTATCTACTTGATCAAATTGTAGTGTGAGTGTGAATAATCTGGGAGATGTTGTAAAGATGATTTTGGAGACTTTGTGCTACAACAATTATCTTTAGCTTGCGTTTTTATGTTTTTAAGTAAAAGATATTGGAAAGGCTTTGAACTACTTTTATCTTTTGTGATCATATATTTTGTCATATTATTCAGTGAAGACTTTGAGCTGCACCTTATCCTACTTGGTTCTAAATTGTAAATCAGTAAACGGAGCAATGATAGACTTTGTGCTCTCATGAGTTTCTTGGTTATTTTGATTTGTATTGTGAAAGTGCTCTTTTACATTGTAAACATCATTTCTAAAAAAAGAGAAATGGATGACATGGTTTCACCCCAAAATTAGTTTTTAGTGTAAATAAGTTTGTAATAGTTAATAGGGAACCTCCCCTTGTTGAGAGGAGAGATTTATCTCATTACACTGTGGTTGACATAACCATTTTGCCTTGAGTTAGTTATGTTGATAACTGAGAGGGGGGGTGAATCAGTTATCCTAATTATTTCTTCTTTTGAACTTTCTTATTAATCAAAGCAGCATTGAATCAAACAAACAAACATTACCATGAAATGAGAAACACATGACACAATATTTTTGACGTGGAAACCCGGTTAAGGGAGAAAACCATGGGGTGATTAACCCAAAGATTATTCTCTGTTAGAAGAATAAGGAATTACAAAATGGCACTTGCCAATTAGGGCTCACTGCCTGAGCACACTGCTCACAAAGAGGCACACTGCCTACAAGGAGACACACTGTCTACAAAAGAATGTTTATACAATACTTGAACTGATTGGAAGCATCTACATATGCTGGAGTTCAGTTCCGGTTTAGGCTCTGTATACTGATCTGCTGCACTTCATCTTTCCTCTATTCATTATTCTGCTTTCCTTTCACATACCGAATCTTTCTTACTACTTTTGCTCTGTTCTGCACTTATTCGCATACACCATCATACAATCACACATCTCACTACTAAATCCATCCTCTATATATATATCCGCACAAGTAATTTCATCACCTTTCTAGTCGGCATCCAGAATAGTCTATTTTCTTACAAATTCTATTCTGTCGGCTGAATCCTTGCTCACCAAGCAATGTGGATCAAGCATATACTTGTAGATATCATTAATCATGTCGGCCAAACATGATTCATGCCTTCACAACCTTTACCATCAACAGTAACACATCCAGAAAATAGTCTGATGCTCTGTCAGTCAGTTCTTCCTCTATTCTCACTGTCTCTCAGGAATCCGATACTCAACTATTCATATCTTTTTCCTTGTCCATCACCAGAGGCTAAATCATTGGAATATACTACTCAAGGTAGTCCTCTTGACTTCCCCAAATCCGCACTGCACCAAGACACTTCCTCTGAGAGATCCAGACCAATCTGTCAGACCTTGCCACATGCTCTGTTCTTGTTCACCGGACCACAACAATCTTCATTCTGACTTCCGGTAGAGACACACCATGACTTGCGGATATGTGGGATGACCTTTGTTTCCATCAATGACAACAACCATGAATACATATAGTGTCTCTTGCCAACAATCTCCCCCTTTGGCATTGATGGCAACACTTAGTGAAAAATGACTAAGTGTTTACACTGTGCTCGCCCTTGGCTGATGCTCTATCTTTATATACAATTTCTGGAACTCCCCCTTAGTTGGATTCCTCATTTTTCACTACTCCTCACTCCCCCTTTGACATCAATGGCAAAGGGTAGGGTCTGCACACCAAAATTTTCAAAGATTTACTATACATAGCCGCATATTTACATACTCACATAAACTGAAGAATGTCTGCAAAGGATGTCTTCAATTGGACCAGTTCTATAGCCCAACTTTGCTTCATTCTGTCCAAAATTGAAATGTGACCACTTAACAAAAATGCAAAAGCTTCTACCCTTTTGAGATCTGTCGGATCATTTGTTTGGGTAGTAGTCTGAGCATCATTGATGGCTTCATGCATAGTTTCTAACTTAGGGATTATAATCCTTCTAAGTTCTCCCATCTGGTTAGTTATATTCTTCCTTTCCTTCTCAAAGTTCTTTATTGCATTTGTGATTGCAATAGTTTGACATTCTTGATTCACTATGGAGGAAGAGAGAGGATCAAAACTTTGAGATAAACTTTGTAGTTTGTCCTGTTCCTCTTTTATTTTCTTATCAATTTCTATTGTTGCCTTTGACCAGGAGATACAAAATTTGTAGATGTCACCGCCATCCTTAAGAGCATTTTCTAAGCTCTTTATTCCAATACTCATATTTCTTCTATTATTAGAGATTAATCCTAGTACTTCTGAAAATCTCTTATCCAAAAATTCCTTCCAGACCTTTTCTTCAGCTGATTTTTCTAGAGAATCAAAATGTGTATCAACACTGCTGACTAAGGTTTTGAGATTACTGGAAGAGGAGGCTGTCGGATCTATCTGGACTGATGGCATAATCTTTTCAAGCACTCCGGAAGTAGCCTCTATCAACTCATAGTCTTCCATATGAGACTTTAGGAGTTTTTCATTTGCCTTAGCATTTGCAAATGAAGCCATCTTCATCGTCTATACCGGAGAGAGAGAGTCAAAGTTGAATGGGCCTTTTAGAAGCTCTGGTTCATCAATCTCTATTGTTTCTTGGCTCAGAAATTTTTGAACAGTTTGTGCAGTGTCTCTTGTCGGAGACAGATGTTTCTTTTCTTCTGCAGTTTTGTCCTTTGGAGTCTTTTCTCCTTCCACATTCTTACCACTTTCAGTTGTGGTTTTCTTTGTTGGAATCTTCTCTTTCTTTGCATCCTTGGTGCTGTCAACCTCTTTTTCTTTTATTGTTGCTTCTTTCTCCTGTAATTTCTCTTGGGATCCGGAGACTGTAGGGGAAACCGGAGGAGAGATGTTACTCTGTTGAAGGGCCACTTCTTCCGGAGCAGATGATTCCAAGTCCACAGCTGTTTCTGCACCTAAGTCCTCTACAATAGGAATGTTGAACCTTTTGAATGTATTCCGGAGGATCTCTTCAGTGTCCTTGGCTACTTTGTTGGTCTCACCAAGCATAAGCTGATTCATCCTTGCTTTGCTTCTGAATTCATCCTTGCAGTCTTTGAATACCATGTTCATTATTTTGTGATCAATTGAAGGATATAGCTAAATAGCTATCTGTTCCCTGATCTCAATGTCTTTTGCCATGGCATTGTTCTTTCTTATTTCTAATTCCTTCTCTAGACTCTTAGGAATTTCGGAGATAATCTCAATAAAAGCTTTATTGTAAATGTTCAGGTACCTAATTGTAGCTTCCTGCAGGATCTTTTGTTCTACCTCATTGTAGTCATCATAGAATTCAGCCACTGGTTGAAGGTTCCCATCCACAGTGACTGATTTGACTACACTGTCTAGAGATAGGGTGGGCTTTTCAACAAATTCCTCTGTCATTTCTTCCTTGTCTTGGCCTATGGAGGGTTTACCGAATCCTTTCTTCTTCTGCTTCTTTATTTCTTTTACTCCCTCATCTGACTCAATTTCCTCTTCATCCTTTTGGCTTTCATAAGCCCTTGTGGCTTTTGTCTTAGATCTTTTACTGGATGCCTGGACTTCCGATTTTGAGCTTTTGGTTATGGGAGGTGCAGATCTTTTTGATGATCTGGTCCGGGTGGAAGTTTCAACCGGAACACTTTCTTCACTTTTCTTTTCTGCCCTCTTCTTCTCTTTCTCATCCCCTTCCTTCTTCTTCTGGTGAGCATCAAGTGCTTCCATGGAGATTCCAAGGCCTTGTGCTATGTGTTCTACTTCTTTTCTAACTTTCCTCTTGATCTCCAGTTCTCTGAGTTCAACATGAATTTTCATACTTAGTTCCTCAAATGTTCTGAACCTTTCTGCCTTTGGATCTTTAGGCTAACTTAGCATGTGTTGAACATGCAGCTCCACTATCTGTTCATCCACTTCATACCCCATGGGCATGATCCACATAGTTCTTGGTTCTACTGCCTCCATTAGACACTGATCTGTTTCTACCATAAAGCATACTGTGTCTTTGTACTTTTCAACAAGGGATTGGGGTATTCTTTCTCTTGCATGCATCATGCTCTGGAAGTTCTTGAAATATCCCCATAGAGCTATTTTTCTTGCTTTAGCATCCCCAAGTCCATGCAAATAATCTTTGATTTGGATGGCAACCGGTCTGTCATTCTGCCATATCCATCCACTGGATCCGGGAAGCTCATTCATGTAATAAAAGAAGAGACAAAGGATCAAATTGCCATACTTGAAGGAGTTTTTCTTGTCCTTCTTGATCTTCTGTAGATTTTCAAAAAGTTGGTTTACAAGAAGCTCACACAAGTCATAGTCTGCATTCTCCTTTAACATTTGATAAGCTGTGTAGATTGCAGTTCCTGGTACTGAATTTTCCCTACTGGAGTGATAGATTTTGTAACCAATTATCATAGATGCAAATTTGAAATCTGGTTCAGTGATGTCTTCAACTGTCATAGCTCTCTTGTCAAACTTAGATCCAGTTGCATCACTAACTATCTAATTTTTGATAGACTTGAGAACAGGTAATCCACCGGATGAGTGTAGACCAGTTACAACCCTAATTGCATCTTTGGTGATCTTGAAGGGCTTGTTCAACCATAGGAAGTTGTCATGCACTCTACTTAGTACATACCGGACCCATTCATCTTCTTCAAAACAGGGGAAATGGATGCACTGTGCCAAGTGTTTGTCCCGGATGGCTTTGTACTGAGGTTTAATCTCAAAGGAGTCATCTATCAATTATTTGTGATAGATATCCATCAGTTTTGATTCTCCAAAGTCTTCAAAATTTGCATGAATGTAAACCCTAATGTCCTCCGTATGCAATACACCATGCGAAACACTGGAGAAGGCTCCTAGTGGATCTACTTCCAAAGATTTGTATGGATGTTTCTTGAATGTGGGGCGAGGTCTATCAGAGATCTTAACTATATTCGGAGTAGCCATTTTTCAAAGATTTGCAGTGAGATATTGAAAACGTAAAATACCTTATGCACATTTGGATATACGGAGTGGTTGGATTGATTTCTGTATGTAGTAACTTCTACAAGTGATCTTCGGTGAACTTGATGAATTTTGTTGCAGAGCTCCGCTTTTCGCTTCTTCTTGGGTGTGGAATGATCAAGTGATTATTGAGAAATCCCTTATATTGTTTCGCAAACCCTAATATCTATTTGCAATAAATGCTTGACCTACATTGTTCCAGTTTGCCTTATTCGGATAACTTGGAATACCGGATCAGTCCTGATCTATGAACATCATGCGGATCTTCCAACCATGAATAAATCAAGATGACACATCACAAGGACATCCCAAACACTCTGTCCAATCCATAGAATAAGACAATGCATTTCTGGATCTCTCCAGATCCTTTTTGTAATCCTCTATTATTCTGGAGCATCTCCTGGAACAGGTCTTATTTGATCGATCACAACTTCTTTACATCTCCATGCGGACCTCTGAAATCTTATCTGGATCATCTCAAGACTTATATCTTCAAACCCTTTACTCCGCATCTTGTGCCACATCCGGCACCACTTGATTGGCTGGGGGAACATGATTTTCTTTGAGTCTCCCCCTGAGCCAGAGCTCACTTTTTAGTTTCTGAAAGGAGTATCAGGACTAGAGTCTGGTGCGGATCCAACCTCTACATTCTCTAAACTTTTCTTTACCCAAATCTTGTTCATCTGATTCCTAACTTCATCCGTATTCATCTTTTGTTTACCCTTGTCTTGATTCTGATTATACACCGAACCTTTTTTGTCTTGATTCTTGCTTCTGCAGACTTTTGCATTATGACCGGACCTATTACAGATTTGACAAATAACTTTTCTTTGCATATTTGATTGATAGCCTCTTGATCTGCATTGATTAGCCATATGACCTATTCTATTACATGCAAAGCATCTACCATTGAATGATTTGTTTATTTGCATATTTTTGCATTCATGAAACTTGTGTCCATACCTTTTGCAGTTAAAGCACTGTCTGGAGAAGGATGAATTAGTCTTATTCATTCTATTTCTGCACTGATTAGCTTTGTGACCAAAGTGATTGCAGCTGTGGCAGTATCTGTTGAAGGATGGATATCTTTGAGCATTGGGCTGTCTTACCGGAGGTCTTCTAGGCCTATTCCTTAGATTTTCTGATCCAAAATTCTTTTGACCGGATCTGGAGCTTTCTCCTTTCTCATATCCCAAACCATACTTGTCATCTGTCCTCTTTTAACTTCCAAGAAGTACTTCAAGTTGGGCAGAACTTATCTTGAATTTTTCTTTATATTCATTTGCTGTTTGAAGATCTCTTTTGAGAGAGACAATTTGATCCTCAAGTTTTTCTTCATTATTTTTGGCATCTTCAAGATCAGATTCAAGATGTCTGATAATCCTGTCCATCCGTGGCATTCTTCTGATTTCTCTTTAAGAGATTGTCTTAGATTGTCTTCAGCTTTTCTTTTTTCTTCAATCTCTTGAGTAAACTTTATAGTTCCTGATTCCATTTCATGTCTTAACATAATGACTTCTTTTGATAACTTTTCACATAACTTGGTTTTCTCAGTCAATTCTTCATTTGTATTGCTTTCTTCACTTTGTCTTGCTAATTGTTGGAGCAGCTCCTTTCTCTTTTTCATAGAGAGACTTAATTTGTCTTTTAGTTCTCTCATGAATTCATCAGCCTGTTTGAGTCTTTCCTTTAATTCATTGACTTCAGAGTTTGACTGTTCAAGATCCTCAAGGGCAGTCTTGAGTTGCTCCCTTAAACCATATGCATCCATTTGAACTCCCAGATATTCATCAAGCTGTTAGGCTCTATTCGGAGGAACTTAGCTCTGATACCAATTGTTGATAACTGAGAGGGGGGGTGAATCAGTTATCCTAATTATTTCTTCTTTTGAACTTTCTTATTAATCAAAGTAGCGTTGAATCAAACAAACAAACATTACCATGAAATGAGAAACACATGACACGGTATTTTTGATGTGGAAACCCGGTTAAGGGAGAAAACCATGGGGTGATTAACCCAAAGATTATTCTCTGTTAGAAGAATAAGGAATTACAAAATGGCACTTGCCAATTAGGGCTCACTGCTCGAGCACACTGCTCACAAAGAGGCATACTACCTACAAGGAGACACACTATCTACAAAAGAATGTTTATACAATATTTGAACTGATTGGAAGCATCTACATATGCTGGAGTTCAGTTCCGATTTAGGCTCTGTATACTGATCTGCTGCACTTCATCTTTCCTCTGTTCTTTATTCTGCTTTCCTTTCACATACTGAATCTTTCTTACTACTTCTGCTTTGTTCTGCACTTATTCGCATACACCATCATACAATCACACATCTCACTACTAAATCCATCCTCTATATATATATCCGCATAAGTAATTTCATCACCTTTCTAGTCGGCATCCGGAACAGTCTATTTTCTTACAAACTCTGTTCTATCGGCTGAATCCTTGCTCACCAAGCAATGCAGATCAAGCATATACTTGTAGATATCATTAATCATGTCTGCCAAACATGATTCATGCCTTCACAACCTTTACCATCAACAGTAACACATCCAGAAAATAGTCTGATGCTCTGTCAGTTAGTTCTTCCTCTGTTCTCACTGTCTCTTAGGAATCCGGTACTCAACTATTCATATCTTTTTCCTTGTCTATCACCAGAGGCTAAATCCTTGGAATATACTACTCAAGGTAGTCCTCTTGACTTCCCCAAATCTATACTACACCAAGACACTTCCTCTGAGAGATCCGGACCAATCTGTTGGACCTTGCCACATGCTCTGTTCTTGTTCATCGGACCACAACAATCTTCATTCTGACTTTCGGTAGAGACACACCATGACTTGCGGATATGTGGGATGACCTTTGTTGCCATCAATGACAACAACCATGAATACATATAGTGTCTCTTGCCAACAAGTTAAAGACAAAATATTCACCCAACATGACTGTACTTTAATGCATGTATTAACCTTGTGTTTATACATACATTAAAGAGGGGGCTAAATGTTATGTCAGAAAAAGTAACCTTGGGTGCTTTTTGCTCTTAAGGTTTAGCTCCCAGGTCCTTTAGAATGTATTTAGAGAACTTAACATTTATCCTAATTGAAATAGGAGGGGAGGACTTGGGTGCCTGTGCCCTAGTCCCGCCCTATTTTAGGTCAAGACCAATTTCAAAGTGTCAGTTTATGACCGTTATTTAGGCCATATGCCGACACGGTAAGTTTTAATTACAAAATTCTTAGCATGAATATTTGTAGTTGCATATAGAAGAATGATTAGTGATTCATTTGTAAACTAGATGGATATTAGATGGACATTTTGATTGACAAGCTTATGTTAAGGTGATTCAAGGAATTCATTGTGTTGTAGAGCAGAATTTGTGTTGTTCTTGTGTTTGTATTTATAGATTTGGCATCCATCTCCTCATGGAATGAAGAACATCTTCCTTCCATGAGATCTTCAATACAAGGTAATATCAATTGTGTTTTCTATCATTTATCATTTGGATTTTGCCTCTATCTCATAAGGATACACACTCTTTATTTGACAACGATGTTCAGAAGAATTGAATGTCTCTCTAGGGCTTGACTAAGGCAAGCCTCTAAACACCACAACCCCCAACCCACTTTTCTATGATTGCAGGTTACAGGTTGCGAAAGTGAAAGAAGTGGAGTTGCAAGAGAGTAGTGTAGATTGTCAGAATTATAGATTAGAGAATAAAATAGGGACCTAGACTTGGGCACCTACTCATTAGTCCTCTGAATCCCACAACTAAAAAATCTCTAGAACAACATGAATAGGTTATAGACAAGATTCATAGATCTTGAAGAAAATTGGGGCACTGGATTAGGGTGTCTGCTCATTAGTCCCTGACTTTTCTAGACACTAAACTTTGAAAGCTGGTACACATTTAATTGTCATTTGATATCTTTGTGTGCCATCATTTTTTGTAAATTGTCTGTTTGTTCACAAATTTATGAAATTAGGTTTTTGAGAATAATTAGGCTTAATTAAACAATAAATTCACACAATTCCAATCTTCCCCTATTTTCCAAGTGATAGGAGATCTATAGTAGAGTTCTCTACTCGGTTGAATGTCCTTGAATGTTTAGTGGTGAAAGGAGGATCAATACAAACCATTAAAATCAAACCCTCTTCATATTTTACCCTAAATAGGTACTCCTGATTACTGTTTGGTTTATTCTGGTACTCATAGTTCTCACAAAACTTTGGACATACAGGGATTTATTGATGCAAATTGGGCAAGTGACTTGGATAGTTGAAGGTCCATCAGTGGCTATGTGTTTACTTTGTTTGGCAGAGTAGTGAGTTGGATGAGCAAAATGTAGCCCATAGTTGCTTTGTCCACCACCAAAGAAGAGTATATGGCTGCTACCCATGTCTCTAAGGAGGTAGTTTAGTTTAGGAGATTGTGTATAGGTATTGGTTTTGATTGAAGGATCATTCAGATTGGTTGTGATAGCCAGAGTGCTATTTTTTTGGCCAAGAATCCTATGTATCATGCTTAGACTAAGCATGTTGATGGACAATATTGCTTGGTTCAATAAATAGTTGCAAGTGGATAGATTGAGCTAAAGAAGGTAGACAATCATGAAAATGTTGTAGATGTTTTGACCTAGCATGTGAGCACAAAGAAATTTGTTTGGTGTAGAGAGGCCATGGGCCTTGCTTCTAGTGCTTGATTATTTTATCATTTTCCTAAGTATTACAATGTATGATGTTAAGTGGGAGAATGTTAGGATTAAAGTGTCATCAAAATTGTAAATCCTATGCAATTAATTACTCCAAATATTGTTTGCAAATCACCCATAAGGGATGAAAGGTTTCACCAACAATGATCTTGTTTTGAAGTTGCATGTTTATATTCGGTCCCCAATGCTAATTTGTTCAAGATAGAGGGTTGGGAGTTTCCCCCCTGTTAGGGGTCCAGGGGGATCATCCCCCTTGGTGGTGAGGGGGGGTCTAGGGTCCACATGCCCCAGCGGGGGATTGGGGGAAGTGCCCCCAAAACCACATTCTATTTATATTTTATCATTGTAAATCTGAATCGTTCATCATTAGGTCACAGATCTTATAGTTGATATTATGTCATTTCTCTTTCCCTAGAAGGCAACCCCCTTTTATAATGATATTTGTACTTTGTTTTTATCAAAGTTGAGAGTAATAGGCACTGTTGGATTGAAGATTGAAGAAGAAGAAGAAGTGCATGTATTGTATCTCATAGTTTAAGACAATACAACTTGGAGCCTCTTTTCTTGGTGGAGTTTTTTACCCAAAAGGGTTTTCTCCATGTTACATACTTTGTTATGTGTTTAGTTCTTATTGCATGTTATTTCTATGTAGTGAGTTTTATTTCTTTTGCAATCTCAATTGATTCTACATTACTTAGAGGACATTAATAAGGTTTGAATTAGATTTCCATTGTGTAGTTTGCACCTTCATTTCTAACAAAGATGAGAGGATCCAAGGGTGATGTGACCTAAGAAAAGCTACAAATGGCCTTGTTAAAGGCTAAAATTACATATGATGTAGGAAATGTAGGAGTAGTAGAAGGGCTAGGGGTTACTCTTGTAATACAGATTTTTCCTACTCAAATTTGACTTGGGCAACTCCATGACCCTACATCAATACAAGAGACAAACACTCAAGGACTTACAAAAGAAGAAAGTAAATTTTTCTTGTCTCCAAAGATGACAACCTCTCCCATTTTCCCTATGAGTAATACTCCACCTCCTCCACAAGCATAGACAAAATTGGATAACAAAGCTCAACAAGAAGTTGAAAACATTACAAAAGAAGTGGCTAAACAATTGAAAAGAGGAGAACAAATTTTGTAAAGTTCCTTGATCTCTCTTTCCATAGGGATATAAGAAGACTCACCTCAATCTCATGTTGCTCCCTCTCCTCCTAAGCAAAGTGAAGCTGAAGAGATTCTTGCGAATGAAGAAATGAAAGTGACACTTGAAGGAGATGATCAAGTCTAGTATGGATCATTACACTTAGGAGAACATAATATATCTCTAGATGAAAAATAAGTATCTCAAGTATATATTAATGAGGAAACATTAATAGGCCAAGAAGTTGTACAAGAAGAGCTTATAGAGGAAATTCATGAGAAAGATTCACAAGAAGAGAAGGATAAAAGTCAATCTCAAATTGACATGCCAAGACATACTCCTATAGAGCACCAACAATATGAAGAATACATGTTTGTAGAAAATAAGGCTAAGGAAGTCTTGAGTGAAGGAGATAAAGGTACACTTGAAAAGGTAATTGAGAAGGAACTTGGACATATAGAGAAACCTTTACCAAGTACTGCTAAAGAAGAAGAGTTTCCTAAGGAAACATCCCAACAAGGAGATCATCCTAAGAAAGAAATTTTGAATGAGGAAGTTCTAGATCAAAGTGAGTAGTACAAGGAAAAAGAATTAGTAGAACAAATTGATTAGGCTTCCCAAATAAATCTGTTTATGCCTACTTGGCTCAAGTTGAATTTAGGAAAGAGGCAAAAGGTAGTGGCCAAACCAGTGGATATTCAAGCCAACATAGTTTAGGTAGAAAGAGGTAGGACTTCAAAGAAACCTAGAACCCTTTCTACCATAAGTACCAGTAAATTAGGACATCATATCAAGAATTTAGAGCATTTAGATCAGTTAGTAGAAAGATATTGCCATCAGAAGTTGACTGTTTTCTCAGAGCAGAGCATTCTAATCATTCCTGATAACTAGCTGAAGGAGAAGGCTTATAGATCATTCCTTGACTTGCGGATCTCATTGACAGCTTTTCCTTGATGTTACCATATTGTTCTTCATGGACGTCAATTCTAAAACTTTTCTAATGGAACACATGCTAGTAATTGCTTTGATTGCATCCTTTGTTATCATATAAAGCTCATCAACCCAAAAGAATTCATCATAAATCCTGCTCAAGCAATATCTAACCCAGGCATCATCTGAGACCATAGGAAAATCCAACCAGGTATCCAATTTCTTCTCAACCAGGGTACTATACTCTTCTTTCAACTCAAATTTGTCATTAGTTAGTTTCTTTAGATAAATATCCCCTAATTTTCCATTATCATATTCATCTAGGTTTGCATGTATGTATGCCCTAACATCTTCCGTATGCATAACACCATACAGAATCTTAGAAAATGCCCCATCTGGATCAATCTCTAATGATTTAAAGGGATGTTTTTTAAACTTAGGGCAAGGCCTCTCTGTTATCTCAATTACTTGAGTGGTGCAGGAGCACCCCTACAAAACAGAACATAAGTCTATTTTTTAGTATGTTTGACTTCATAATGTAATAAGGTCCATTGGACCAATTCTTATGTTTAGATCCATCTAGGAGGATGTGCTATCTAGGAGGATGTGTTGGTAGTTAGAGTTTGTTATGTGAGTTGTCTTAGTCATCTCCTCCCAGCCGCTTGGAAGTCTCCCAGCTACTGGGAATCAAGTTGGTAGTACTCACGAGGGATTACTATATATGCCCTAGATCAGTTAGGTTTTAGGAGAGTTAGTTTCTTTTTTAAGACAGTTCATTGAGGTATTGAGTTTTTTGGAGATTGAACACAGTACTGTAACATAGTGGGACTGTGAGATCTGCATGCAATTATAATCTAAAAGTAAGAGATCCTAGTGGTTTTCATTTATCTGGTTTATAAGCTATCTGTGTATTGATTTCTTTTGGTTACAGGCAGATGGATTCATTCAACCCTTCCACCGGTTGATTCTCTGGATCAGTGGAATGGTTATGTACAGTAGTTTAGTTTTCTTTTCTATTTTCATGTTCATGCATTTCATGTTTGTTGGATTAGTTTGTAGCATGTTGTGAGTTATCCTAGCATCCTCATGTGCTAGGGTTAGGAGGACAAAATTTCTAAGCTTGAATTGCTCAGGAGATGATCCGGCCTGATTGATCATGTTTTCTATGTGAAGTTGTGAAGTTTTGAGAGATTGTATGCATTTGACGGATATATAGTATCTGCATGTGACATTACAGACTGTGTATATCGCATCTGCATATATGCGTATATCGCTATCCAGATCGGGTCTTGAAACTTATGGAAAGTGCTTGTTTTGAAGGCATCAGGATGATATAGGTTAGATATATATTTCCTATATATATCGTCATCAGGATCATCATTTGGTGTGTATCCATCATCTACATATCGCTGTTGTATGTTGGAGCATACATGCAGGTGAAGGTACAAACAAGTGGGTCAATGGTGAGTCAAAGTCACATTTGCAAAAGAAAAGAGGAGGATCATATTTTGTTTGAACATCGGGTAGCCGAGGATCACATAGATCATCATCAGGATATTAGAGTATAACCCAACAATTCATATCATGTTGCGGAGTATGTAAAGGAGTCTCATATCTGGGTGACATCGACATTGGGTGCATGTGACGTCATCGTCATCAGGACATTTCAAATATCACCTGATAAAAGGTTTATCTTGCAGACGTTAAGTGTTTGGCATATGCGCAGGATATCAGGGTGATCAGTGCGAAGTGTTCACCGGTGGAAGGAATATTCGGTGGAATATTCGTTGTGTGCATAAAAGTCAAACACTGTCATCAAGATGTTCAAATATGACCCGATACATTACATCCTAATCCTGGTCGTGTAAGTTGGTCGAATATCAGGGTGACGTAAGCATCCGAAGAGAGGTGCATGAGGTTGTCGTCATCAGGATATTTGGGAGGAACCTGATATTTTATATCCTACTGAAGCCAAACATCATGATGTTGTCGATAGATGCCGGACATCATGATGCTACAGAAGGGATATCGGTCGGCAGAGAAAATATGATGATGCTGACAGGTTTTGGACATACATGTTGTATGTCAGGATTTTAGCTATTTAGTGGGTTTAATGGGTTTTTCACCCTGTCTGCAAGCTTCTATTGTGTGACTCTGCATCATTGAGGAGTATACATTTTTATAGATTCAACACAAAAAATTTTCAAGAGAGATAGTTGTAAATACCTTGTGTTTCTAGTTAGGGTTTCTTCGCACCAATCGCTAAACACTTGGATTCGCCTTAGCTCGCTTCTTAGATCTCTTTTAGTCACTTGAGGGTTCGAATGCAAGGTGATTTTTCTTACAAATGGATCCTTTATATTCTCTTTTCATCAAGATTTAATGGCAATAAATGCTTCATTCAAAAAGTTGTCAAACCCTTTCTCTATTGTCCCCAATCTATCAAGATTGCTCCCTAATTTACCATATCAGATTCTTTTCTGCCAAAATCGTCTTCAAGAGATTTTTCACTCAGTCTTATAACTCATATCCATGTGTTGGATATTAGCACCACATTTCTACTAAGGGAATAGGATTTTGCATTAAGCTCCCCCTGAGCCAAAGCACCCAATTTACTTCTCAGAGGAAGTAGCAGCACCAAAGTCTGGTGCGAACTCATCCTTGACTTCCTACACTTCCTTCTTAACCCAAATTTGATTCATCTCTTTCTTGATCTCTGCTAGATCTACCTTTTGTACCGATTTCTTCATTTCTGCCTGATTAGCCTTCTTCATATTTTTGCTTCTGTAGAATCTTGCAATATGTCCAAGCCTATTACAATTGAAGCATACAACATTTCTTTGTCAATTGTTTTTTTCATTCATCCTTGATCTATATTGGTTAGCCTTGTGTCCAAATATATTGCATGAAAAGCAATTCCCATTGAAAGATTGAGTATTCCTTCCATTGTTATAGTTGTTCCTTATTTGACTTCTGCATTCACTAGCTTTATGACCAAACCTCTTACATATAAAGTAGTTACCTTTGAAGGTCTTAGCATTCCTTCTATTGTTATAACCATTCCTTGTCTGACTTCTACAATCATTAGCCTTGTGGCCTATTTTATTGCAAGTGAAACACTGACCAGAGAATCATGGAATATTTTGATTCACTCTGCTACTACATTGAGTAGCCTTATGACCAAACTTATTGCATGCATTACAATAACCATTGAAAGAAGGGTACCTTTGAGCATTTGGTTGCCTGACTAGTGATCTTCTAGGTCTATTCCTTAATTCTAAATCTATTTTCCTTTGTCCTTCTTGAACTCAACATTCTTTTCTTGATTGGTTTTGGAACTTTCAACTTTCTCAAATCCCAAGCCTTCTTTATCATCAGGACTCTTCTGACTAGCAAGTATTCTATCAACTTGGGCAACACTCACTCTAAGTTTATCTTCCTGAATCCATGCATGTTTTAGATTAGCTTTCAAATCCACAACTTCTTGTTCTAGGTTTATGTAGTCTTTAGTTTTTCTTTTCACCAACAGATTTAAGTCTTCTTCTACTTTTCCTCTTTTTACAACTTCCACTTTTAGATTGCTCAAGGTGTCATTTGAAGATATCAGTTGTTCACTAACCTCCTTATGTTTTTGTTTAAAATTCTTGACTTGCTCTCTCAATTTTTTGATGCACTCATCTACTTCCTTGACATTATTATTCAGATCCCTATTTTCTATTTCAAACTTTTCAAAATCTACAAGTGCAAGCTTGAGTTCTTCTTCATTGACAAGTGTGCATTCTTCTTCATTTTTAGTTGCATCAATTTCTTTAGGAGGAGTAGGACATTTTTTACCTACCATGTGTTTAATCTCCGATATCTTCCTAAAGTTGTTAGGCTTCTTCCAAGGAACTAAGCTCTAATACCAATTGTTGAACACCCAAAGTACTAAGAGGGGGGGTGAATTGGTACTTTATTAAACCTCTTATTAAACTAGTAATCCATTTACCACATGTAATAACAAAGAAAATTAAACATAGAAGAAACAACCACAATCCATCACACATGAACACCAGTATTTTTACATGGAAAACCCAAAACTGGAAAAAATCGCGATGATTTTTAGCTTACACTATATTATGTAGGAACAATACCAAATTACAATAGAGGCTCATTGCCTTAGGGCTCACTACACAAAATAAGTGCTCATTGCAAGAAGGCTCACTACCTCGAGAAAGAAAGAAAGAAGAAGGTTGGATCACTGCCAATTTGAATTTCTCTGATTGCATCTACACATGCATGGTTGTAGTTCCTATGAAACACTGAAATACTAATTCAAAACTCTTCATTTCTGACTACTCTATTTTACTCCTCTGCTTCTACATGAGAATAAGATCTCTCTTCTTCTATTTTTGTCACTCTCAAACACCCATTCAACTTCACTTGTCACACACACACACACACACCTTTATAGCCACACCTCATCATCCAAGTATCAAAATTGATCACATATATATCTGCAACATTTGACATTTACACATTAGGTTAGCATACTAATATTTAGCATGTAGTCATAAATTATCAGCCAAAATTATTTACCAAAATACACAACAGATCAAAAAACAACTTGAATCATGTTCACATATGTCAAATCCATTAATATAAACACTTAGAATAAGATTCCAAACAACAAAATGTACCGCCCACACATCATACTGTCACGTCAGTCTTAACCACAGATTGTTACTGGTTCAGTTCAACTATCAGACTACATCTTCCACTGTGGATCACAAGACTTGCTCAAAACCATATTACAGTCTCTTCACATATCATAGATCATACCTCCAGAATTGTAAAGAAAAATATTCTTTTGCGGTAGAATGCGGACCACAATAATGTCACAATTCAATATTTTTGAAATTTGAAATTATGATGTGTTGTAAGAATTGTTTTTTAAATTTTTATCTTATTTTTGAATTTTAAATTTGGAGACCCTTTTCTTATGCTTTAACTTGACCCTAGGAGTCCTAACTAAGTTTAAATTGACCCTAGGTTATACCCCATGGGTCTAGGGTCCCTTTTGACTAGGATAACCTTTGGTTAACCTCCGTATGGTCACCTTAACTTCACAGTGAAGTTAAGTGACGAACTTGGAGGCATGGGGAATATAGGATGAGTGGAATTAACACTCAAGCCCATTTCCAAGTCATGGAATGACTCCATGATCCACCAATAATGGAGTGGGTTGTCTTTTTGTTCCTCACTTTTGGTGGGAGTCCCCCATAAAGAGGGTGGTGTGTCATCCACTCCCTCTTTATTTCTATTTTACTTATTTTATTTTATTTCTCTATGTGTTGGAAAAGGACTATGGTGGGGGACCTCATGAGTGGTGTTATTTTATTAATTCCACTTGGGATAGTGGGGATATTTTATTAATTCCACTTGGGATAATGGGGATATTTTTTAATTCCACTTGGGATAGTGGGGTTATTTAAATATTAAAATCTTTAAAAATTCATAAATATTACAATCTTTAATTCATTTTTGTCCTCCACTCCCCCATGAGTTGAATTAAAAATTCAACTTGTCATAATCCACTTTTCCCAAAAAAATGAATCTTTAATTCATTTTTGTCCTCATATGTGAATTTAAAATTCACAAATAATGTGAGCCCTTGATCTCAACTTTTGATCCTCACCTTCCATTCCCTGTTTAGAAAATCTATAAATAAGACCCTTCTCTAAGCAATTAAAGAAGACTGGATTTTTGTAGGGGAACTTGATTCTTGTAGGGGAACTTCATTCTTGCAAGGGAACTTCATTCTTGCATTCTTATCATGCCTAATTTCCTCTAGGAAATCTTCTTCTAGCATCCTCATAATGCCCAATTCCTTCTCTATTCTCCTCTTCATAGCCTCATAATGCCAAAATTATTCTAGCCATTCTATATCCTCCATTCATTATCCCTTGCTTGTGATCATAGAGAGATTGTTTTGTTTTTGAGAAGGGAGATTTGGAGGGGAGGCTGGAAAGAAACTCTACATCAACTTCATCCATTAAAGGGCTTTTAAGGTTGAATTTCATGGCTTTTCCTTTGTATTTCTATTTGTTGCATGAAGGATATGTGAAAATTATTTATTTGCTTGTGTTGTAAATTTTATTATTGCGGGGAAATTTTATTGGGATCTTGACAGAGCTTCTTCCACTTGGGAGAAATGCTCATCAAGTGTGGAGTAGGGGAGGAGTGATCCTCCTTGAGTGCATGCCTTGTTTCTTTTGGGATGTTGAAAGCCTTGAGAGCATTTGTGTGACTTTGAGAAATTGTGTTATTTGGCTTAAGAATCAAAATATGAACTCCTTGGAATCTTTGTTGGCAAATTGGCTTGAGGCCATGAGAAGGAAACTGTGTTAAAATTTAATTGAAGGGTGACACTCTAGAGTTGAGTGTGTCCACTCTCCTACCCCTCTTTAATATCATAGTGGATGGGTTTTGTGTTGTGTAAATATCTATAGGTGTATTTGTGTTTTGGTGTGTTGTGTTTATCTTGTTGTGAAGTGGTGTTGAATCCCCTAGGTGTGTGGATGATCTCCCTAGCTCGGGGGTGACCCTCTTGCGGGTCTACGGTAGGGAGGAGAGTAGCTTGTGTGGTGTTTTCTTCCCTTGTGTGTCATGCAGGTTTTCATGGAGCTTAAAGTGGAGTTGAAGAGTTTTTTTGTTTTGGGAAATATTTTATTTTCCTTTACTCTTAAGGGGGCTTGGTCTTTTAATAGCTTCATCCTTGTTGATTTTACAAGAGGGGAACATTCTCTCTCTTTTGTTGTATAATTTGGTATTTTAGAGTTGAAAGAAAATCCTCCCTTAATGTGTTGTTAGTTGTGATTTTACAGTTCATTAAGTTTTACCATTTAGAAATGAGAAGAGGAAAAGAAAAGTTGTTTTTAAATAGGATATTAAAATTGTCTAGTTCCTTCTTCTCCTACTTGCAAAGTTGAGAGTTAGTTGATGTCTTAATTAAAGTTGTAAAAGTATTATTTCTGTGCAAGCTTAGTAGAAATATTAGTTTTAAATTTTGTTATAAGTCAAGTTGTAATTTTGTTACCATGAAAGAAATGAAATTTGGGTTGCAGTATTGCTTTTGAAATTACCACCACCTTGAGGGTCTCTTCCTAGGATGGGGACCATTTCACTATTCACTATTCACTATTCACTTTTCACTATTTACTATTCACTTTCCACTAATCACTATTTATTTTTACTATTCACTATTTACTTTTACTATTCACTTTTCACTATTCATTTGAAGGCAAACTATATGTAGTTTAAAACATTTGACTTGAAATAGAAATTTTAATCAAGGAAAGTGGGATTTATTTATGCATAATGTATAATACGAATTGAATAGATGTTTAAACTCAGAGTTGCAATTCAGAAATACATTGTTTATACAATTACAATTTAAAAAGAGCATAGGTAAATATATTTTAATTTTAAGGAAGAGTTTCTCAAAAGTTTTAACAATTATCCCAAATTAAATGACAAAAAAATGAAGAGGAAAGTATTATCCCTTCACTTACAAAGGACACTAAAAATAAATGCAAACAAGCCATCATAGGCATTCCATGAGTGGCCATTTTAAACTCAACTGTTATTATGCAAGTTTTTCCTTTGTCATTAGATAGGTAAACCTTATAAATAAACGTCCAAACTCAAACATTCACAGTGTTTGGTATTTACGGTACCTCTATGTCACGTTTACAGGTAATGTCATCGCGTTGAACCAAGTACCTCACACCTAACATAGCTGCAACAACGATGTCTGGGCACCATCCCTCTAAATTGTCAGGGAGTAATAAGGAACATGTCTAAGTTAAATCCACAGGAAGGGAAAATCTCCTCGGATACCTGACTAAAAAGATTAAGAAAAAGAAATAGGTGAGACTATAAAAAAAAAAAATTGTTGTAGGACGATCAACGTGAAGACCTCATTAGGGAAATATGCGTGATAGGTAAATTATTCACACTTGAAAACTTAAATGCCAAACACTCCTGGGAGGTGTGTTTACAATACTAGTTTCTTCAAAATTCTGTTTATGTAACACTTGAGTGAGTGGTCAGTCGGTGAAGAACTGTGTACCAACCATAGTTACATAAACATAGTGCAAGACAGAACTACATGTTCGCATTCATCATGTAGATCGCATCCATAGAGGGCCTTGATCCTATGGATACAGGGTATGTAGGTAGTCTGGATGGTGAAGGATGCCCCCAGTACTCAGGTCCCTTGGATATAGGGTACTCTTTAATAATCAACTTCATAATCTCGATCTCTAGTTAAAAGGTTATCTAAGTATCTTAAGAACTCTCCTAGTACTCAGAAGAATCCCCGGGGTGGATTACTTGTACCCGACGTTGCCGTAAACTGAGGTGAGTACAAGTTGATGTTATGTGTTTCCTAGTCGACATCCTCAGCACAGTGTCTGGGCAGACTGTGGTCCCCAAGAAGTGACTCTTGAATCTATATTGGTTCCAAGGGAGTCAAAAGTCTCTAGCCAGAGCATAATGATTCATGTCCTATTTAGCCCGGTTGGCTGTTGTGTTTATTTATCCCGTATTGGATAGAGTATTGGTCTGTTTGACCACTAGCCCTTTTGGCCACTATTGTTCTACCTGAATCAGGTAGCGATAAGGTCCATTTGACCTAGTTCCGTATGAACCTATTTGCCCAAAGGATAGAAGAGCCCGGGTTGGCTTAAGAATGTTCCGTTTTGAACATATGGCCCGTTTTGGTCGAAATTAATGTTCCATTTTGAACATATGGCCTGTTTTAGCTGACATTAATGTTCCATTTGGAACATATGGCCCATTTTGGCCAAAATTAATGTTCCATTTTGAACATATGGCCCATTTTGGCTGACATTAATGTTCCGTTTTGAACATATGGCTTGTTTTGGCCAAATTTTTTCTTGAGTACTCAATGGAAGTCTTGATATATCTCATAAGAACTTGTTAATAAAGTAAAATTTTTGAAAATTCAAGTTTGGATCAAGCGGGTCCTTACATATAACATGCCCTGTCACAGTCAAACTACATCATACCAAGTAGCGATACTTAGACATTCATAACTAACTCTCTGGTGGAACTCATAACCTAAAAATATAGATATAGACACTCCATACATGTGTTTACAACACCTCAAAGTTGCATAACAAGATATGCAATAGCAGAGAAATGTAGACCAATTTAGTCGAGTGTTGTGTTCTGATTTCCTCTATTCTCTGCACTACTAGACTTAGTCTTTTTGAGGATAGGCTTTCGGTACTCATCAAGAACTAAAATTTTGGACAAATGATAATTTGAGAATTGTGAACAACATACCTAAACCACATGATATGATCTTTTACTGCAAACCAATACTAGCTCAAATGTTGTCTCCTTATCGCTACTTTAGTATACTGCCAACACTTAGCCAAAATGGCTAAGTCTTCTTCTTCTCTGGACCAAAAACACTATTCCAACCTTGTTCCTTTGCTTGTTACCATCAATGACAAAATATTCAAACATCATGCACAAACTCTCTTCACCATATTAGCAGTGTCTCTCTTTATGACGTTTGCCAAGTTGCCAACAAATATTAACTTGATATACTAATTTTCTCCCCCTATGATATCAAGGGCAAAGGGCTAGTGGTCTTCCTTTGTATTGGCAACACATCTAACCTCTCCCTATATATACCATTCTAGTCATCCTCAATAGCCTCTTTTATTATCTTGCTCCCCTGAGATGTAGCCTCTTCATTTTATTTACTATATACATTTCAACCCAGTATAGCCTTTAGAACATGCCTCAATGGACTGTGTAAAATCCTTGTTAACAACACTTTGCCCACCATCTTGAGTCAACCAACTTATTCAACAATTAGTGAGTAGGAAATTCCACTCGGTGTGGGAATTTGGCAATAAGAGTACAGTCTATCTACCTGGTCTTGTATTTTGAACTATCCTAGTAATCTCCATTTGTGCATAGGATGACAATCATTCTACTAGGCATATAAAAAGTTTTAGTACCTTGCTTCAAATTACTAATTTGTTGTACCACTCTAGAACCTCCATAGATAGGTACACAACTTAAACAAAAAAACTTTGGAAAACTACCTGATATCAGCATGAATCTAAACTTGTTTTTGTTGTATCGATACAGTCTCTTGTACTCATGATGATCAATAGACTTTAGGCTAGAATAAGCATAGGCTTTGGCACATCTTTACCATGAATCTTAAACTTTACCCTCTTTCTGTATGCTTCAACTTCCTCTGTTGTCATAAAAGACTTTTCTAATAGGAGGATACTGAAATTTGGAATGGTCTACAATAGATAACTTCTCAACTTTAGTTTTCTTCATTTCATTTTCGATGCTTATAGAATTATTAGATTTGTTGCTTAAGTTTTTGGCATCTGGCATAACCAATATGTTCATAAAAGAATCTAGAGGATCAACTTCCTCAAAATCCATGGCTTCTCCATTCTACAAATTTTTATTTCCAGCCTCATCCACTTTATTCCTTCTCCATAAGACTACCAAGTCTTCTTGCAGAAGGGAGTCAACATTCCCCCTGAACCTGTGCTAACTTTAAGAAATTGAAAATGGGAGAGAGTTCTCTCTCATCTTCTATCAGAAGATCTCAAAAGTGTTATCATATTCTTCCTTATTATACTCATTGTTCCTATGTTTGCAATTTCCTCTTTGATAGTCAATCTTTAATATTTCTAGAGCACAACCTTTGACGCATCATCACATACCTACTACCTTTTTACTTTAACAATTTAGGGTTAATTGAATAGCTTACTGAATAGTTCCCCCTGAACTAGTGCACCATTTTAAGCACTTAGATAGAATGTAAGGATGTTCTCCTTCTTCCTTCTGCATGAGAGAATCTTCCTGACTTGCATCCTTTTTTAACATCAGCATGAGATTATCTTCCTAACTTTCATCCTCCATTAGCACTCTTACCAGATCTTGTTCATATTTCCTTCTCCATATTTTTTGATTTCCTTCTTCTGCTTATCCATGGTATCCTCCATCTTCTTGTGCTGATTAGGTGGTTTCACAAAACCACTTCTACAAATTCTAGATTTATGCCCAAAGTTATTTCATTTGTAGAAAACAACATTGTACTCTAGAGACAAGAAATAGTTTTTGTTCATATAACCATTTCTCTTTGTTTTAGTTCTACAATCAACAACCTATTACCCTATAATCCAAATTTTGAGTTATTCATATGTTAAGTCAAAGTTCCCATTCTTATTGTTTATTATTTTTTGCCCTCTTTATAAGTCACGGTCCTTTACTTAGCCATTTTCACTCTTAATCAAAGATCTTGTGCTTTTCTATACCACAGTCGACTAGTTCACGAGTTCTAAAACCATCCAACTCCCTAATCCTCACCCAAGTAAACATCTTAACCTTATCATTTGGTCTTGTATTGGTTTGTTGAAGAGTCCTTTGAGGTCAGAGAGTCAAAAGTTCTTTGAACTTCTGAACTCTTGATTTGTTGGTTTGTTCTCAGACTTGCCGATGCCTCGATTGAATGTGCTTTTCACTTACCAAAGTATCATCTTTTCAAACCATTAGTATGCATGGGGTATTGACACCTATGAGTTCATAATAAATTTAGAATGAATTGGGAAGGGTGTTTGCACACTTTTCAAAGGGAAATCAAAAGGATCACTTATGAATCATCCAGTACTTTTCATTACCAAATTTTATGAAATTTAATGAGGAATTAATAGGTTTTTGATACAAAGCTTTATTGAAGATGCCACCTTGTGAGTAAATACTTATTTTGCATTATGATAAGAGTGTGCTAAAGGAGCTTTGAGTGTTGCCATTAACGAAAAACTTGCAGAAGTATTCGCAATCAAGTCAGAATAATCAGCTCTTTTCCTTACTTTTCCTACTGTGATAAATTGAATCTTTGATTTATCTATGTGAAGAAGAATAATTTTCTATTCATGAGCCTTGTATACAAAAAAATTGGACAAACAAAAAAGATAAAACAATAAAATGCATTACCTCAATCCAAACCTTTTGATACCTCAAATATCTCGAATGATAGATGCATGCAAGATCATTGACTGATTGAATGATTTGATATGTTGATGTTGATTGCTCATTTTTGTAGCATAATGTTAAGATGAAAGATGATAGAAGAAGATGGATAGATAGATAGATGAGAAGATTGGAAGAATTTTGGCAGAGTGAGGATACTAGAAGAAGATGGATGTTAAATGGCTTGTGTGAGGCTAAATTTATAGGATAGGGATGATATGATTTATGGCCAAGATTAAAAGTCAATTATGTGATGTGTATGGCTAGGATTAAAAGTTGATTCACTAGTAGAAATATGGAAAATAAATGACCAGGTGACTAAAACTTTTAGTCATGTGACCAAACTTTTAATCATGTGACTAAAACTTTTTACAACATAGTTATAAATGACTAAATAAATGACTAATTTGGTCATCAATTGAAATGAATATAGAAATGACTAAATAAATGACCAAATAAATGACTAATTTAATCATGGGGAAAAAAAACACAACTACAAATAAAATTGACTAAATAAAGTACTAAATAAATTCCTCTATTCTTTTTTCTTTCACTTTAGTTTTGGAAGGATTATGCATTTATGAAGTTTGAAAAAAATTGAAACCTGTGAAGAAGCAAAGATTGTACATTTAGCATCAGAATATTGTTCATGGCCATTGAGAATAGGGTATGTAGAGTAGTTGAATAGGAGAAGATTGTTCATGGCCGCCAAGAATAGGGTATGAGTAGTTGAACAGGAGAAGATTGTTCATGGTCGTAGTTCTTTAAGTTTGGAAATAGTTTTGAGATCATCGTGTGAATGAAGAAAGGAGGGATTTTTGAGATTTCTAGCTATAGATGATAGATATCAAAGGAGCAAATAGATGGTAGATAACAAATGGTTTTATGAAGTAGAGGTAGGGTTTTCCATGTACCTCTATTCTTCTCTTAGCCTCTAAAGTTTTGTATCTCTAAAAGCTTGGTGCTCTGTCATTAGTGACCATTCTATCTCTTTCAATGACTGTATGAAGAGGTCTCATGGTTCTTTATTGATGAAGTTCTACTTTTTCCATTCATGATTTATACTTAGAATACCTTGGCATGAAGGAATTTGATGGTCTTCAACCTGTGACTTAGACACTTCCCCTCTGTGTGTGATTCAACCTTTGAAAGATGATTGTATTTTCAAAATGACTATCACAAAACAAAGAATGAAAGCTTGTTGTTGAGAATGCAAGACTATTCCATGATTTGTTTCATTCCTTAAATCTGCTCTTCATTGTCTTTAGTATCTCTTATTGCTATCTTGACAGTAACCTTTGTTATGAAAACCTTGTTCATTGCTTCATATATGAACTGATCTTTGTTGTCCTATCACAAACTTGCCTACAAATTCCTTAATACAAAGATATCATTGATGATGTCTATCCTTTGTATGCAAAAATCTATCACAATCACATTCCCTTTGTCCATCTACTACTATGACTATCATATAGCTTATTAGCTTGGTTTTGATAAACTTGAAGATTCTATTCATAGACTTTTGACTGTAAAAAATCCTCTCTGTTACTTTTGTTATTGATATATGGCATAGTTTTCACATAATTCACATTTGGATGCAAAAAGACTATCAATATTCCACTATCTTTTCTCTGTTGTTGTAGCCCACTTTGGTGATTATGATTAGGGCATCTCTTTGAATGGATAGTGATCTCCTCTTTTCTTCTGTGGTGTTGTGCATTACTCTTTTTGATGATTGATTTCACTATTAGTTTGATGACATGACTGCCATCACTTTCAAAGGCACTTGTGTCACTGTTTTAGCATCTATATAATGACCATCTTTGCTCGATAAAATATTCAAGGATCAGTTAACTAATTAGGTAAGGGTTTGTATTTTGAAAAAAGTGTTTGGCTTCATGGATTTTGTATTTTCATCTTTTCAATGATGCTATAGGCTATAATATATGCCCCCTCCTTTGCAATCAAAGGCATGACTATATTCTCTATGTTGTTTTTCCTATTGTCATGATTGTCATTTGAAATGGTTGATATCTTGAGTCCTTTATTTGGTGACTTTATGTATGATTTTGGCAAGTGATTTGCTGCTATGAATACTTCATCACAATAGTTATTTAATTAGGGTTTTAAAGTGTAATCTTGATGAATTGTTTAGTATTTCTTCTAAATGCTATTTATCTATTGGTTTACATAGCTTGTCTATATTTCTAAGTCAGACAACTTGTAAAATGTACAATTGTCAGCATGGGAATGAAATTGAGTTTCTGTTGATGTTTCTTATTCTCATGGACACATATTGAAGCACTTACTCTATCTGATGCATGTACCTAAAAAAATTTTAGGTGCATATAAGTGTAGAAGCTACTTTCATGGATGATAAAGCTTGTTTGGAGAGGACTTGGAGACTTTTGAAAAGGTGGGCAAGGAATTCAGAGTTTGTTGTCACAAATTTGAAGTCAGTGAAGCCCTCTGTAGCAAAGTCAAATTTGGGGACACACTCTACAGCAAATTCAAAGGTAATTCAAAACCCTCATTGCCATAAGTGAACTAATATTTTCATGATAGTTGGCGAAGCTTCTTGTGGATGCCCCCCAGGAGATATTTTCATGATTGAAGCTTGAAAACTCAAAAGAAAATGTTATCTTCAGTATTTTTGAAGTTGATCCTTAACTGATCCTTGAACTCTAATAAAACCACACCTCTACTCTGCATGATCTCCTTGCATGATGACTAGCTCAAACTGAAGGAAAGGTTATCCTAG
The DNA here is from genome assembly GCA_027924645.1 of Cunninghamia lanceolata. Taxonomy (NCBI): domain Eukaryota; kingdom Viridiplantae; phylum Streptophyta; class Pinopsida; order Cupressales; family Cupressaceae; genus Cunninghamia; species Cunninghamia lanceolata. The sequence goes on along the minus strand of BSBN01001709.1, from coordinate 4,164,416 downwards.
ATTGACCATATGCATGATTGAAGGTTACCTTTTATGATTTTATATTTAAAGGCCTTCTAGGAGTAGGATAGCTTATTATACTAAATTAATACTGGAATGTACAATATTATAGATGGATCAATGTCGAAGGTTGACTATAGATCAATATCATGCATATGATGAGAGAGTAGCCAAAGAGAGGGAAATAGAAAAATATCCATGTCCATGTAATGATTGTCTTGGTGGAAGGGTGAGAAAAAGAAATGTGATTTATCGACATATGATAAGATATGGGCATAGTGGTATAAGCCCTTGGGCTTACAATTATTATGAAGATATGATAGAATTGCAGACTATGAGAGATGAAGAGGCAACAAACATAGATGAAGTGGCACCGAACATAGATGAAGAGGTAGAAATGTTAGACGAAGGGTTTGAAGTTGAAAGAATGTTGAATGAGGGTCTAAACGATGATTGGGCCAAGTCAATGGAGGATGCTTTAAAGCCTGTGTATGCTAATTGTAATTTAAGTCATTTGACAACAATCCTTCAAATTCTTAACTTGCAAGTGGTGCATGGTTGGACAAATGAGAGTGTAGATCAGTTATTGGCATTATTAAGTTTGTTGTTACCAGCTGACTCCACATTGCCAACAAAATGAAGTCAATGTAAAAAGAAGATTAGTAAGCTTAGCTTGGGGTATGAAAACATCCACACATGTGTTAATGGTTGTGTATTATTTCATAAAAATCTTGCAAGTGAGAGTGAATGTTTGAAATGTCATGAAGCAAGGTATAGACAAGGGTTGAAATTAGTTGTGGTTCCTAGAAAGGTTCTTCACCACTTTTTGATAATCCCATGATTACTCCAAATGTATAGGTGCAGAGACATTGTTGAACTTATGCAGTGGCATGCCCAAAATAAGAGCATTGATGGAAAACAATGACATGTGCCTGATTCTAAGATGTGAATGGAATTTGATAACAAATTTCTTGATTTTTCTTAAGATCTTCATAATATAAGGTTGGGTTTGGCTCTAGATGGAGTTAACCCATTCTCAGTTCAAAGTACTAAATGGTCAACTTGGCTACTGTTTTTAATAAATTATAACTTGCCTCCATTGTTAGCAACTATACCATTTTTCTTAATGCTATCATTGATTATACCAGGAAAGAAAAGTGTGACTTCAGATACAATAGATGCCTATCTAGAGCCATTATATGATGAGCTAATGGAATTGTGGAAAGGAATTGAAGTAATTCAATCTTTAAGTGATTGTCATTCAATCAAATTCACTTTAAGAGATTCCTTATTGGTTATGATTCATGATCTTCCTACATATGGTACATTGTCTAGTCTCACTGCTCATGGATACCATGGTTGTCTTGCTTGCAACTTTAAGGATTTTGTGAGGCACTCAAGAAGTTTATGTAAGTGTATTTATTATGGACATCATACTTACCTTAAAGTGGGTCATCCATATCGTCGACAAAAAACATGTTTCAATGGTCAAGAAGAGAATCGTGAAGCACCTTTGCTAATAATAGGTGATTACATTATTGAGAATGGACAAAAAAGAATGTTATTTATTGAAAATGGTGGGATTGTTGGTAGTAGATATGATCCATGTAATAAAAGTGGTGTAAAATAGTTGTGCATATTCTATAAGTTGCCTTACTTTAAGGATATAGCCATTAGGCATACTATTGACTATATGCATACTGAGAAAATATAGCTTATGCTATTATAGAAACTCTTTTTGGTGCTTTTTATACTATTTCATCACATGAAGACTTTCAAGAACTAAAGATTTGTCAAAATCTTTGGGTTGAAAAATATGATGATGCAAAATATAGAAAATCTAGTGCTCCTTATGTCTGGAAAAAGGAACAACGTGCACAATTCTTACAGTTGATGTCTTAGACTCACTTTCCCACTGGATATGTAAGTAGTACTATTGCAAGCCAAACTAACATTAATAGCTTAAGAGGCCTAAAGACCCATGACTATCATGTTATAATCAAAAATATTTTACCTATTGTGGTAAATATATTGGGTTTGACAAAGGGGCCAAGATTGGCAATTACAAGGTTGGGCCTGATATTAAATAGAATGAGTTCACATGTATTAGATCCTTCAAACTTTGATAGTTTGAGGGAGGAGGTTATTGAAGTCCTTTGTCTATTGGAACAGGAATTTCTAGAAATAATCTCTAACATTTCTATTCATGTTTTGATACATCTAGAATGTGAACTAGAGCATTGTGGTCCAGTAAGAATGAGATGGATGTATCCTATAGAATGATATATGAAGGTTTTGAAAAAAATTGTTCATACTAGGGCAAAACCAAAAGGTAGCATGTCTGAGGGATATTCAATGCAAGAGGCCATTGGATTTTGCACAGAATATATGAAGGATTTTAAAAATATCAATCGACATGTATGGGATGATGATGAAGATGAGAGAGTTGCAGGTGAAGTATTAGAAGGCAATGGATGTCACTTCAAGATATCACATCAAAAAAGAAGTGTGATACATGCCTTTATTCTTCAAAACACATCTTCGTTTGATAAGTGGCACAGGTTAAAAAAATTTACACAATTATTTATTTACACTTTTATATTATTAATCTTACTCAATTGCATTTACACATTTATATTATTAATCTTACTATTTGCACATTAATATTCTATGTAGAAAATATGAAGAAGTGAATCAAAGTTGGATGCAACATCAACCTCAAAAGCATAGATGTCATGATTTGGTTGGAGGTGATTCTTTTCCAAAATTTGAAGAATGGATTGCTAATGCAGTTAGTGATGCAAAGAAGAAGGTCAAGATATAACAACGAAGGAAAGTGAACTTTCACAACCTCCACATTTATGGGCTATTCATTTTAGTGGAATGTGGGCCTATGATAGCCATTTAAGAGTGGAGGAAAAAGACAAAGGAAAGACAAATTATGATTGTGTTGTAAGTGCTAAATTTCTTCACAAAATTGAGAAGAAATTCTATGCTGGATTCATCCAAGAAATTATTCAAGTGGATTTTGGTGAAAACAGTCCTATATTATTAAAATGTAAGTGGATCCAACCATCCATAGTACATGTTGATTAGTATGGATTTGTACGTGCAAATATAGGAAATGTTTATCAGAGAGGGATGAGCCCTATGTTTTCCCTTTTCAAATTAACCAATCATTTCTAATTGATGAGGTAAGAAACCTAGGATGGTCATATATCATTCAAATAGAGTCTCGTTCAAAATGAAAATTCATGGAAGTTGTTGATATAATCCCTAATGGGCAATATGTTAATTTACAAGAAACATTTGAAGTAGTGGATGAAGATGATGATGGAATGTTTGGAGAGGATATTTTGATTACCAATGAAGAGATTGGGAGAGAGAATGTATTACATGAAAGATGAGGATGAGGAAGAAAATCAAGTAGATGTAGACATGAGCAATCAGGATTCTGATCTTGCTAGCAATGCAGATGATTAGTGAAGGCATCAAGAAAATAGTGAGCTTGTAAAATGTAGTAGAGAAGTAGAAAGATAAGAAAGGGCATTAGTGTACAAGAATTTCTTCCACTTTGGGTTTCTTAGGGTAATCTCATTTGTTGAGCTCTACTTTTTGTTGTTTTTCTAGTTCTTGTCTTGTTATAGGTCATGCATATAATTAGCTATATTTGTTCCAAAAATAAATTACTCATTTTTAAAGCACATATTGACTATTTTTGTTTACTCACATTTGTGTGTTCAGAATTTCTGTAGAATTATATAAGTAGAAATAACAAGGATTTTATAAGTAGAAATAATGAGGATTATAGAAGCAGAAATGCTGATGATTCACACTATCAGAAAGGCAATTAGTTTCTTCTCAAATAGAAGGATAAACAAATAGAGTTTCCTTTGGGTTTCAATCTATGTGCCACATTTACTTACTGAATTTTTGCTCCTCCATATAATGCATCTTATATGCTATCATCCTATGTCATGTCACTTGTCATAGATTGTCTCCTCTAATTTCTAAGAATGCATCTTATATGCTTTGTGAATGTATTTCATATGGGGACTATCCTTATATACTATATCATTCAAATGGAAATGAAATCCTTATATTCTATGACTACATTTGTTTATATGCTCTAGTTGACTGAAAATATTGGCTTTGTTTATATTCCACTCTTGTTCTACTAATTCAAGTTTCTAATTTATATATTATTGTTTATTTGGACTTCAGGAAATGAGAAAAAGACTATGAGGCACAATTTAGATGATAGTGATCATGTTGTTGAAGTTCCACTGATAGATTATGAGCACATTTGTAAAGAACATGTGGCAAAGAATAGTGAATATTTATCACATCTTGGTTTGACAAATAGGCAAGTTGTAAATCCACTAAGTAGTATATTATTTGTTTAATTGTGTTTATGAAATTTTATAGGCAAGAGGTTTATGTATATAAGACATAATATGATATTTTTTTGTTTTATAGGAAAGAAAAAGAGTGCAAAGAAAATGTAGAGAGAAAACAAAAGGAAAGTAAAGATACAGTGCTGCTAACTCATAGAAGCCAATGCATTTGGGATTCAAGTACGAATGCAGTTGGTGAAAAGAATAGTTATGATGATGTGTAGCCTGATATAACACATAGTGATGTGCAACTTGATATAGCACATGGTGATGTACAACCTGATATAGCACATGGTGAAGTGTAGCCTGATATAGCACATGGTGATGTGCAACGTTGTTATGATCTCTTAGCACAAAGTCTAAGAGAGATTATTGAAAACAATGAGAAGAAAGGAACAGTAAGTGAGCTATAGATGATTTACTCAAGATTAAAGGATGTGTTTGAAGTGAAATCTATAGAGACCGATATTGATCTACCTACTCATGACACACCCAATGTGGCCAAGGATGATGAAGTTCTGGTTAATGAAAGTCATGAAGATAGATCACTTGCATCTTATGTGCCTGCTACAACTTTTGATGGAACTAGTGGATCAACCAAAAATATTTCTAGTAGTTTAATAGAAGATGTGCCTACTTTTTTCAAAAGAAAAAGATTGGGTCAATATTTATATAAATCTATAGAGAGGAATGCAAAACAAAGAAGATTAGAAGGCAAGAAGCCATTCTTGATTGAGGTATCGAGAGATGGTGAGCCCATTGGGAAAAATGTTGCAAGGTGGGCCTTTGAGTTGGGTGTGAGATGTAGGGCCCATTTGGATATTTGTAAATAAAATTTTGCAGAGAAAGATCCATGAAATGTGGAAAATGTTATACAAAAAATGGAAAATGCTTTTGAGACTACTGGTGGACAAATCTCTAGAAGATATTACAAGCAAAAGATGAGACTTTTATAGATACAATTGTAGAAAAATAATCTTGGAGGGAAAAGAGAGGTTAGAATCCCCTCTATCTCCCAAACAGTGGGAGGCATTGAAAGAAAATATGTGTTTTGAAGAATATTTGACAAAGAGTTATAAAGGAAAGAGGCAAGAGATAATGTGGCAGCTGGATATACATTTTGCCAAGGTGAGTTGCAGGACAAAATGGACAAACTTGGAGTAAGGGTATGGTTTTTTGGTTCAATTTGCATTGGTTATTTATTTTTATTTTTTATTGAACTAACTATATGTTGATATTGACATTGTATTTTGGGTGGAAAATAGTAATAGAGAAGTAGGTGTGGAAGATATGCTCGATTATATGGCAGCACTAGATCCTAGTAAATGTAATGGTAATATGATCTACAGAGGCTCTTACAACTTTTACTATCTTCCTTATCATATGAAGGACTAGGACAGTACCTTCTTATTGAAAATCTTATGATCATGACTATAAGAATCCTCCTATAAACTGGAATCTCTTGCTTACAATAAAGGAAGAATCTCACAACATACCTTGACTTAGTCATTTAAGAGTGGGAGAAAAATGTTATTTTGAACAAAAAATTATAGTTTTTGCATTCTTTACTTGAATTATATTATTTTTTTCATGATGATTAAACCACATGCAGAGAAATTATATGAAAGCAAAATGAAAAGAAAGAGGCCCTGTCAATAGAGCTCTCTACAAAGCTACACAACTTGAGGACAACGATGATAGTTATTATGTTGAATGTCTTGATGAGAATCTACATGATATTCAGAGTAGTAGTAGTGGTGCTAGAATTGAGGTGAGTGCTATTTATTGTTTTTATGTCTTTCATGGTAGTCATTGTTGTTTTAACACACACATGCAAGTAAGTATTATTCAAGTAAGTTGTTCTAATACTATTTGAAGGAAAACCCACCAGTATGATTTACTTTAAAGGATTTAACTCTAGAGAGAGACTAATAAATGTAAGTCACTTAAAGGGAATTACATCAACTTCTAATAGAAACCAATTAAAAGCATCAACACAATGACAACAAATGTGCCTTTATAAATCTATTGATTTGAATAATTGGAAATAGCCAATATGGAGACAATCAAACAACTTATGAACTTGAATATTAATAGAAAATTAGAACACCATACATATCCATAAAGTTAACCATCCTTGCCCATTATAATATTAAATTATCATAGAAGTGTAATGTCTTGAATTTTAAATATGATTGGATAGATAATATTGGAATATATAAATTGTCTTGCATAAAGATGATGACTATCTAGGCCTTGGTTTCCCTTATAAATATGGGAAGCAACAAGCTTCAGTCCTCTTGTAACTAAACATGTTTAATAAAGAGAAATTAAGGGCATAAGCAAGTTAACCAAGATCTGAATCTGTTAATCATCATAGATCACCCATGACCTTAGGCCTGGCAAGGTACTCATGTCCATGTTGTAGTATCTGTTAACTGTGTTGTGGCCCTGTCTATTATCACAAAAAAGTGTCAAAATTTTGTCCTTGTTCTCCATCTTGACGCCAGCAAAACTGCTTGTTTCTCCTTCTGCAACTGAACCTGTAGCTGCACATCAACCTTTCAAGTATGTCTGCTCCCACATATTGAATGTAAGGTCACTTGGCCATTTGAATTCTTGAATTCAAAGTAGATTGGTCTGATGCTCCTTCAATCTATTATCCAACATAGCCTTAACATCAATTACAAATTTTCCATATACTACATCTAGGGCTATGACCCTATCCAAAATCATGTTAAAGCTCAAAGTATCTATATCCTACTCCTTTTTCAAGAATTCCATAACCATAGACACTATTGTTCTAATTTTTCCTTCTAAGTATCAAGGCCTTTAACTTGTTTGTTTTCCTTTGTCAGAATAGGAGGGATAAATTGATGCTTGAAAGTAGAAAAAGATTCAAGTCTAGCCTACATCCTTTTGTCTTCACTACTAGCATATTGATGCTCTTTAATGATCATAGTCACCATCTGCTCTGTGGGCTTCAATTTGGTAGGAGCATCAAGATTTCTTTGAAGTATCCTATAAAGCAAGCCTAAATTGTCCAAGGAAGGTTGCCATTTCTTATACAGTGGCTCCAAAATAGAAAAGTTTGCTTGCAATTGTTTAATGGCCTGAGATAACATGGAGTAGCAATCATGCACATCCCCAAGTTTATCCACAACTAGCTTTATCCTGTGTTCCAACATTTTCTCAAAGAATCGAAGGACCTTGATCCTTGTCTCATTTTTTGTTTCCTCATTTTGCTTCTTGAGGTCCTCAACTTCTTTTTCAAATTTTGTTCTCAAAGCATTAAACTCTTGCATTGTCACTATGACATCACTAGTTGTTGGTGACACAAAAGGTTGATATGGAACTATTGACATACTCTAAGAAGAACCCACATCTTGCAGTTGCTTTTTCAATTACCTATTTTCAATGAACAACCAATTCACTTCATCATTCATATCTTGTGTTTTCTCATAATCCTACAATATTTTTCCAACTTTTTTCCGACTGCATGGGTGAACATGGAAGAATGGACTGTAAGAGCAAAGGCCTTAGTTCTTGAAGTATCTCGTAAGGTTTTCACCATAGCAGATCCCCTCATTTCCTGAACAACATCTAGCAACCTTGGTTTACTAGTGTTCTTATGTTTTGTCCATGTGGCAAGAGTCTCTGTCTTTGGGTTGAAACCACATCCACTCATTTCCTCCTCATAATCAAATTTAGACACAAGATTAGGGTCATCCTAACTCCTAACTTGGTCAAGAAAGAATATCTTTTTCAATTCAAGACCTGGGATGATCAACATGTTACTCTTCAAGACCATTTGTCTTGCTTCCTTAGGAGTCACATTGATTTCATCAACTTTTAGTTCTTGGATTATTTGGGTGGTTATTTGATCATACTGAGACTCATCAACACCCATCTTATTGATTTCCACCTTTTTATCAAATTCCTTCATCTTCATTTTTAACCAGAAATCTTGAAACTCTAGAGTCTTGATGAAATCATCATCTTGAATAAATCTTAATGATGCCACCACTCTTTCATCTTCCTGTAGCTATGGATCAATTTGGGCTTGTTTTTCCATCCTAGCCATAGGCTTGTGTGCATCAGTTTCTTGACCAACCAATGGTTGATCAAATTCCTCTCCATCATGCAAATGTGTCAAAATATTGGCAACTTCATTAGTATCCCCCACACCCTTAGACATATCACATGGGACCAGAGGAGACATGTCTTTAGTTCTCTACCTTTAATGTGGTGGTGATTTAGGGATCTGTGGATCTTGAACTGATATGACATCAGGGGCAGGCTCATGAATCTCAATTCCTATAGTCCTCTTCACTGGAAGTTTGGTAGCCTTGGTAGGCTGAACTTTAGATTTGGCATAAATACTTTCAAAATTTGCAATCATTGTATTAATCCTCCTTAGAGGATCTTTCTCTTTAGAAAAAAATCCTTCAAAAATTAGATTCTTTTCCTTTTTGTCATCTTCAATTTTCTTGAGGATCTCCCATTTCCTCTTCCTATCATACACTTCATTAAAAGCAACTAGGTTCCTTATCATATCCTCGTCATAAATTTTTTTATGGGAGATGCCCATCTTAGTCGAGATCACTTGTCTCACCAAGTTCATATGACCTTCAGGGTCACAAACTCTTTCAACATGAGATTCCAAAGAGTACCTGGCCTTCAAATAGGCCTGCAGCTCCTCAAGAGTGTCCAAACCAATTGACCAATCTCTAAAGACAGTGATATCAGGCAAAAAGGTGCCTTTCTTTGCCTTTTTCATCACTTTCTTTTCCCTCCACATCATTTTCCACATGAATTTCAAGAATGTAATTCTGTCAGAAATAAACTTTGGCAATTTGTGAGGTGGTTGGGGGCAATCATATACCCTGATTATTGTGTACTCTGCTAGGAAGAACCAATCAGCATGATTGAGAGTATGACCTTGCTCTAGTTTATTTCCAAGAGGTCTCAGAATTACCCTCATTTCTGGTGACAATCTAGGGATCCCAATACCAAAAGAATTCATTATTCTCATAGAAAATTCATTATGAAATACATTATAGTTACCAGTCTGGCAATGAGAATTCCACATGTAATACTAGCATTGAGTAGGCATTCTTTGCCTTGTCCTGTCAATCATGCTGATGTACATTTTAATTGACCATTTACTCCTATTATGATATAGGATTGGATAGAAAACCAAAGAATAAAACTTGAAGTTCATGGGTTTCTTATCTTCCTTCACACTAATGAATCCATCATGTATTTTCTTCTCAAGATATGAGGCAAAATCATACTCAATGTTCACCTCTAAATTTTGTATCTTCATAGCCAAAATCATCAAACTTTTGTACTCTTGTTCAATCTTTTATAGGTCAATTTTGATGAGAGCTTGTTTGTTCAACATAAAACACTCAATTATAACATTTATATCAATTATCAATAGACAAGATCCATTTGGCAACCTTACTATTTTAGTAGTCAGGTGGTAGTGCAGTGCTAGAGTATGAATCAATTCCACATCCATGAATACATTTGAGACAATTATCTTGGCCAAATCTAGCTTCCATGGATTTCCCACTGGTCCTTGACCATCCTTCTTCTAATAGAAGTACCAAAATAGTTTCCAGCCATAAATGAGAATTATGGTATCCCTATGACCCTCAACAACATCCCTAAATACTTTCTTTCAATTTTTGTCAATTGAATTGGGTAAAACATCTAGCAAAGATTGCTGCAATGATCTTTTCTTAGGGGCAGGATCAAGGTTACTAGTCTTACTTGTGGATTCAGACTTCTTGGGTGCCATTATACAAACTAGGGTTTCACAACTCAAGCAAATGCATAGAGAATTGAAATAGAGAAAAGATTCTTTAAACTTTCTTGTAGAGAATGTAGAGATGGACTTACTTGAAAAATTTGAAGCTTGCTAAGAATAGACCGAACTGGGTGCCTTCTCTGAGCCAATCTGCAATCTCTGAACTAAGCAAATGCCAAGAGATTTCTAGATTTTATTGAGCCACAATGTTCAACATTCAACCATTATTTTTGGTTCATGCCACAAAATTATAAAATCTCCACATTTAATTCATTTCAAATATAAGCCCTTGATCAAATTTGATTCAATGATCAGATGAAATGACAAGATCTTTCAAATTTCTTGGTAAGTGCACACCCGTACTGAGTATGTTTACTCATTTATTATCATTGCCATACTACTATGGAGCTTGTTTAAACTGGTCATGGGATGGCAATAAGATTTAATGCCTTCATTTATTATGATTACTGCACTACCGCAGAGCTTGTTTAAATTGGTCACAGGATGGCGATAAGCTTCAATGCATTCATTTATTATCATTACCGCACTACCGCAAAGCTTGTTTAAACTGGTCACAGGATAGAGATAAGCTTCAATGCCTTCATTTATTATCATTACCACACTACCATGGAGCTTGTTTAAATTGGTCACGAGATCGTGGGGCTTATAGCCCCCTTTATTCCATTTTCTTCCATTACCATCAACCTGTAAGTGTCTATTCTCATTACTACGGTGAGATTATGTTGCCAACTTTTATTGCTTATCACCTTGCCGCAAACGTTCTTTGAAAGCTATCACAGGAGCCCAATAACTTGGACACTTACTACTGCCAAGCCGCAACTAAGTGGTGAGGCCTCCATGGGACCGTGGTATACATGGTTGACCGAGCACTTCCTACCACCATGCCATGAACAACTTGTATGTTTCTAGCAAGAGTGCGGTATACATGATTCTTGTTGTTCTAGTTCCCACACTACTGCCAAGACAATGACGATGACCTGTGAGATTGCACCGGTAACATAGTTGACTGAGCCCTTCCTACCACTATGCTGTGAACAACTTGTATGTTTCTAGCGGGAGTGTGGTATACATGATTTTTGTTGCTCTATTTCCCACACTATCGCCAAGATAATGAGGATGACCTGTGAGATTGCAATAAACTGTAAAAACACAAAAATGATAAAGAATAACTTGCATACTCCTCAAAATGACCACGTTATGTGACCCTAGGAAATAAATGGCATAAAATTTTGGCATGAATGTCTATTAAGAAATGATCATATACAAGTGAAAAGATCAAGTAGGATGGAAATGTGCAAAATTTTTGAGAGGTCCTAACAGGTGAGACATTAGAATAGTTTATTTGGAATAATGGTGGGAATTAACAAAATTTTAGTGTTTTAAAATTTTGTTCCAACATAAGTAATGGTTGTTTTATTATGTAAATAAGGGTAATCCTTACCTATATAATAATTATTATGTATTTCAATATAATGTGTATTTTTTTCGTTTTTGTAGATATGTATTGATAAACTCCAAGAAGGGGATAAAGTTAGGGTGTTGGATCCATGTGATGGTGTTGTTGTGGGCATTGGGTGGATTCACTCACTATGTATTGTACATGGAGTCAACTTTAAAGGAACAAGAGATGCAAATGTAAATATTTTAAAGGTCACAAGTAACATACAACTTGCTTATGAAGACAAAATAGATGGAGCTATCTGTTTGAAAGAGAAAGAAGGAACCTTCACACGGTGGCCACTAAAATATTTGAAAAAAATGGCATAGTTGATGTTTATCATGTACTTGTTGTTAGACATCTTGGCCCACTACTTTATTCAGTATTTTGAATGTGTTGTTGAGGGATCTTAATTTTCATGGTGTATTTGAAAGATTTGGAAACTCTTAGACAACTATGACATTTTTTATTATATTTATATATATACTCTTAGATAAGATATATATATATATTTGCATTATATTTTTTTATTGTAGATTACCTTTTTTATCATGATGTTGAATCAATCTTTTAATTCTAGCATGTTGTAGCTTGTTCATATATGAATTTTTTTTAAAAAGTGCATTGAAAACATTACTTGCCTCTAGAATCGTTATAGAAACTTCTTCAAAATGCCACATCTATCTTGGAGTCACCAGGGTTCGTACCTTAATGATTCCATACCGTTTCAAGCCCAAAAAATCCCAACTGTGCCCAATTCCATAGGCAATTCGATTCTGAATCCGATTCTAGGATAAATAGTACTAGAAATGCCTTATTTTTCTGCCAATTAGGTAACTTAACAAATAATAAATGTTATATCCCAAAACTTGCGGTGGAACTCTGGTAAAAGATTGCCATACAATAGCATCATCAAGTCAACCTTGGATATGGAAATTGTTCAAAATAGAAAATAGTTTGTAAATGTTGAATGGTCAGATAGTATGAGAAATTCCAAGCACCAGGAGTTACCTTTTGAAACATCAGGATAGAGGGCAGATAAAATTGATATATATGGTTTAAAAGATAAGGGATTGCCTTTTGGTTTCAAGATCCAGGTGACTTTGATCTTGATTTAAAATGTTCCTTATGAGTGGTCCATTGTGGTAGCCTACATAGTGGTATGTACTCTTGGAAGCCTTATGGTACCATATTATTTAATGGAGTATATGTGGTTTAAAAAAAAATGAAATGCTCTTTTATAGTAAAGGAGAATGGGTGGCATTTGTGATCTACTATGCTAGAATACATTAATCTACACCTCAAATTTAGATTACTCAAACCATGTCACATTGATCATATTGTTAAAATAATATAATATATTCCATAGCTTAAGATATTTTTTTGGTTTTAGGGATCTTATCAACATCATAAGGAGTTGAAGGCTACACAAGGAATCAATATAACCACTTAGGTATCAAATTTTAGGCTAATAATTTTATGTATATGAGCATAAATTTATCAAATATATGTGGACAATGAAATTTAGCTGCAATTTCTTGATTTGAGGGTCTTGAGCATGCCATAGCAAGAACTCAATTATATGTTATTGGACCCGATGATGATTTAGAGGATATAAAGGAAGAAGCAATGCAAGATATCAATAATGTAATGTCTCGGATTGACAAGAGTGGGGAAGGATTTTATGTTCAAGCTTCAACTCTTGGATCTTTGGAGGCTTTACTTGAGTTCTTGAAGACCCTAGCTATAAACATCCTAGTTAGTGCAATTGGTATTGGGCCTGTGCATAAAAAAGATGTCATGCATGCGAGTGTAATGCTTGAGAAAAAGAAGAAAGAGTATGTTGCAATTTTTGCATTTGATGTCAAAATTACTCCTGAAGCTCGGAAGCTTGTAGATGAAGTTGGTGTCAAGATATTTGTAGCAAACATTATTTATCATCTATTTGACTAGTTTAAAGCATATATGGACAATCTTAAGGAAGAAAGGAAAAGGAAGCTGTAGATGTTATTTTCCCCTGTGTATTGAACATTTTGCCAAATTGTATTTTTAACAAGAAGGATCCTATAATTGTTGGTGTTGATATTCTTGAAGGCATTGCAAGGGTCAGTATCTATACCTAGTCTTTTCGGTGTTATGACTTATGCAAGTAAAAGATTGTTGTATCAATTTTGTTTTGTATACAACCATATGTGGTAATTGCATCTACAAATTGGCACACTGTTATGTGTTCCCACAAAAGATTTCATAGATATTGGAAAAATAGCCTCAATTGAGATCAATCATAAATTTGTTGAAATGGCTAAGAAGAGTGAAAAAGTGGTCATGAAGGTATTTTGAGAAGTTGTCTTTGTTGTTAATAATTTTATATGATTTTGGATGCTATTTTTTGAAATTTTTTTGTTAATGAATTATCATATGAACTTTACATATTGTTGGGAGCAACACTGATGAAGCATATAAAATGTTTGGTTGGCATTTTGAAATGGAGGATGAATTTGTGAGTCATCTCACCAGAAGATCCATAGATATATTGAAAGAAAACTACAAGGTAAAGCTATTTGATATCCACATTACATAATTTTATATTGTATTTACTATTATGCATTTTATACTAATTGAACATTTGTGCTTTTCATTTTTGGCTAATAAAACAACTTTTTCATGTCTAAAATGGAATATTATTCTTATTTTTTTAGGATGATTTGTCCAATGATGATTGGAAACTTGTGGTGAAATTGAAAAAGCTGTTAAAAATTCCTTTAGCTACTAGTAATGATGCATTGTACAATGGAACTTTGGATTGGAGCAAAATCTTCTGATGAAAATAGGAAAATGCACCCTATAACATTACAAACACCACAATCAGGATAACAAAAGGTGAACTTTGTTGATACCAGAACAGTAGCTTCTACATCATAAGCTTCTTCTATATGTTTTTCTATGTGGTCTACGTGCTGCACCTCTAGATACAATAAGATAGTAGTGAACTTCAAATCCTATCTATGTAGGAGGTCATTTGAATGTCTAATGTTTAGCTTGTTTTCTAAAAATTAATAGTCTGAACGGGTAAGTGTAGTATTGCCATGTGAGAAAGGGAAGAGATTGATTCCAAGAGTACAGATTTTGTGTAATGATCTATTTTATGATTTCTTGAGGTAATGAAGAAAATATCATGAAAACATTATTTTAAATAAATTCATATTTTACTGTAGTTGTATGAAACCAAAAACATTTCCATGTCATCTTCAGCATCTTGTTGACTGGCTAGATTTCACTGTTTCAAGTGTCACTTTTGCTTTAGCTATTTGGAACCATGTTATGGAAGGTTACACGGAATGGTGTGTTTTCTTATTGTTGTAGGGTCACACTACAGGGGCCTCTTAGTAGCATTCTCAGGTTGTTATTCAGATATTGTTCACAGTGGTTTAGGGTTGTTTGAATACACAGGCAACAACTTAATGGCTTGTGTGAAGGAGAATATGGAATGCACCAAGGTTGTAGTCAAAGCACCTAAACTGGCCAGCAAAATGCCAAAATAAATGATGTCTCATGGAATGCTCAGTGGAAACATCTCTTTTCTAAGTGTCAAAAGATGTGAAGGGCTTCATCGGTCTGACCTGCCTTTCCATGGTTTTGCTATTGTATCTAATGTGGCTGCTAAACTAGTTTTTTCTTTAGCTAGTCCTTGTAGTTTGCTATACATGATAGAGCTAAACTAGTATTTTCCAATTATGGCAACCTTGTGCTACTTTTTTATTATTTCTAATTCTTTTCTTGCATTGTTCCAATAAAAAAATATTTATTGCCACTTTGCTTTGTCTTGTTTCATTTTCTTATTGGCCGATTCTCAAATAGAAAGTGTTGGCTCAAATTTATCAATCTTTACTTGGCAGCATCATAAAATATATAGTTTTCCAAATTTATTTCCTTAATGTTTTAAATTCAAATTTAATAATATGTTTTTTTTGTATTATAAAATTTATGGTATTTAATAAATTATTCATATCATGACTAAATTTACTACTAATTAATGGAAACCAGTAAATAAAAATGACTACCATGACTAAATAAATGACCAATTAATAACAATCAATGAATAAATGATTACAATGACTAAATAAATGAATAAATATACATACTACCAAATTGATGACTAAATATACTACCAAATTACCAAATATACTACCAAATTAATGACTAAAATCTATTTAGTCATAAACTTGGTCATGAGATAAATGACCGGCAATAAACTACCAATGGTCACGTGACTAAATAAACTACCAAATTCATGACTAAATATACTACCAAATTGATGACTAAATATACTACCAAATTTATGACTAAATATACCAACAATTTAATGACTAAATATACTACCAAATTTATGACTAAATATACTACCAAATTTATGACTAAATATACTACCAAATTTTACTACCAAATAAATGACTAAATTTTTTTTGGTCATAAATTTGGTCACAAGATAAATGATCGGCAATAAACTACCAATGGTCACGTGACCAAACTACTAATCACATGACCAATTTTTTGTAGTGTTTTAGTCATTTTTTCCTATTTTTCTACTAGTGATTTTAGTGCCTATGACACACATTAAGTGGGTTATGACATGAGGCTAAAATTAGGATGTGAGGGGATAAGTGGGATTCTTTTATTTATTTTAGAGGAAAAGATACCTATGACACATAATGAATGAGGCTAAAAATAGGATGTGAGTAGTGTTGTGTGGTACACAACATGCCCCATTTTGCCTTAGCAAAATAGAGACCCAACTTTTGGCTTTCTCCCTACTTTTCATGCTTTGGATGGTATGGTAAAACTCAAGTATTAGATGCAGTGATAGGATATCACCCCTATATATGCATAGACCTCTTAAAGGAGGCTCAAATTCCAAATTCAAATTTTGTTGTCATGAACCTCATCAAGTGAAAGATTGCAAAATTCTAAGCAAGTTTGCCTTTTGGATCACCTTGAAATTCCTTAGGGATAAAAAGTTATGTTCGGTCAAAGTTTGGCCAAACTAGTCATTTAAGGAGGATCATCAAATTCGCTAAGATCCCTGATATTCACTAATATCCTAGACATATGTTTTGACACAATAAAACTTGATATCCACATATTCATTAATATGCAGATGTAAAATTTAAGCTTGAGAGAACACCTACCCATCAAAAACCCGCATACATTCCTGGAGGGTCATATTTCTTAATATCCTAGATATTTACTAATGTGCAAGCTCACCTTAGATATAGAGTAAATACTCGCTATCGGTATAATCCTTAATATCTGTCATATTCACCTCAAGATCCTTGATCTTTGTTAATATGATGATGACATCATCTCAACTCAATATAAAGAAGACCCGATGTGATGATGACATTATCACATCTCTGACATCAAAAGGGGTTGTCTATTTGTTAATATAAGGAAAACCTTAATATCCCACACATTATCGAAGATCCTTGATCTTTGCTAATGTGACGATGTTGTCACTTCCACTCTAGTCTAAAATATCAATGAAGGATGCTAATGCCATCCTAATGTTTGAATGTGGGGGATGTTTCACATAATTAAGAACCCTAATATTGCTTAATATCCCCATATTCACTTTTAAGACGTATAAACATGTAGATCTTTATAAACCAATAGGCAGCTGCCATGTGGCATAGTGACTCAATTATAACAACACATTAGGTTATCATGATCGTTAAACAAATGTGAAATTACTCAATTTTGGTTGTTGGTCAATGGTGACATCATCATTTTCCTAGGATCAGGCATATTTCTTAATATCCTTGATATCTTCGAATGTGCCTGCTCACATTAAATGCTACTCTAATGATTGGCGAACCTTCTAAATTTTGAATAATAGTGCACCACCTGTTAACATCTCCAATTCTTAGGTGTCAATCAAAGGATATCAATAAATTGGCATTAATCACACCCTAATTCACCAATGTTTTTAATTTAAAACAAGGATTTGAGCTCATTTTGAATTTATCATGTATTTAAGGAAAAGTTACAGAGTTAACTGTGCGATTAAGGTGATATTACCGCGGTCTGTGAAAGCAATAGAACAGGGTGTGGATTCAAACGACAAATGGAGAAGGGTAACTGCAAGGTGAACATGCATAGCCGGATATCAATTGAATAGTCAAAAGGTAACGAATATGAGGTATGTAATGATGAAACCCTCTTTTGTCATTTATGGATGAATGAGTAGGTAAATATTTTTTTTACCAGAGTAAATCAATATGATGATGCAAGAAATGTGTTGAATAATAATTAAAATGTCATAATATTCATATAATCATTGATTCACATGTACACATGACATGTTAGGGTAAGAAATACATATGTTTTATTGCATAAACCTCTCATGTTGTCAATATGTTGGCAATATGTTGTGGTTTATGGAAGGTTTCACTAGGCAACCTCTCATGTTGCCAAGATACCCAACTGATATTACCTTCATTTGAGGCTTTTATTGAGAAAGACAAAATACCTAATGTCCTATTCCCACTTATCATTAGGTGGTATATGTGCCCTGACAAGGAAAGTGCCAAGGAGGCAATAAGGGGATTGCAATTGATGTCATTGCAGCCTCTCTCACTATCCAGGCAATATGACCCATATGATAGGATGCAAGCTCTATATAAGAAATCAATGCATCAGGTGCATCTTGAGTACTATTGGACTGATTATGACAATGAAATGGAGGTGAGAAGGAGAAGCTATTAAAGGCTTACTCTAAAGCAAATTTGCACATTGGACTACATACCATTGCCAGTACAATTGCATGAAGATGATGTGTGGTCATGTCCCAAGAATATGAAAACAAGAAAATATATAATGAAACAATATCATCCCCTGATTGGAATCAACCAGAAGAGACATCATTAGAATAGATAACACAGAAGGTCATACAATTAACCAAAGAGTCAGTGGATGGAGAAGTTACAAAACTAAAGAAGAAGTGGGTAGCTCTCACCATTGATAAGAAGAGAAAGAGACAAGAATTGGCAGATGAGGAATATGATGATTTCCTCAAAGAAAAGAGGGCCTCTAAAGGAGAAAGGTAGCAAGAGAAATTGAAGAAGGGGAACCAAGTTGTAAGTGTAAGAGTCATTCATTATCCTCAACCTCAAGAAGATCTGGTGTCAATTTCTACTGCCACAACATCTCAGGCACCTACAGAGCAACAAAAGCCAATTACAAACCCTGCTCCTACTTACGAGCTAGAAGAAGAAAGCATAGATGATGATGATCTCCTAATAAGTAGAAAGAAAAAGAAAACCCAGGAGATGCCCCAAAAGAAATAAACATCTACAATAAGGGGGATAGTGGAAAAGAACCCTACCATCATATTTACAGGAAAATGTGGTGAAGGTATCAAAAGAAATTTACAACATGAGGTATCTATTCCTACCTTAGTGCATTTCAAGACTGAACTAGTAGAAGAGTAGAGGAAGGAAATGCATAATAAAGGAGGTGATTAGTATTTTCCCTTGGATGAAAGTGTGGAGTTATCAGATGATGAAGTTGTGAAGGAAGTGTCTGCCAGTCCCATGGAGACACTAGTAAAGAACACAAAGATGACCCCTCATGGCACTCCTACAATACAAAAGGAGGTCAAAGAAGAAGAAATAGAAGAGGGTAATATTGGAATTATAGCACAACAAATTGATTTGGATGGATTAGTAGATCAGGTTATTAGCCCAGCAACAATAGACTTGACATATCAAGATCAAGATGACCAAAGTACACATAACGACCTGCCTCCAAAGCAAAATAAAATATAAGTCAATGTACACATGGAGGAGGATGAAGAGGTTATTGATCAGAATGATGGTAGGGATAGTGAACACGTACCTGAGAAGGAGGTAGATATACCAAAAGATAGGTAACAAGGTCCTTAGGTAGGTGATAATCAAGAAGAGAAAGAAGATGTAAATGAAGACAGTCAAAACAATCATCAATATGTGCTAGATGAGATCAATCCAAACCCTCATGTGGATTCACCACCATCACAAGATGAGTAGGATAAGATTGAAAAGGTAACCCAAGATGTCACTGCACATGAGAAGAAGTGGATGAGGAGATGCTTGATGAACAAGAAAAGGAATAGCTACTACCAAGGGTACAAAAAAATACGGAATCACAATATGTTCACATTAAAAATACAGGCCAAAAAGGGTCTACAAATGAGGTTCCATAGTCACTACAACAAGAGGTAAATGCACATCCACCTAGTGTTGTAGCAGATTTTGATATTGCTTCATTATTTTTAGCCAATATAGCCAAGCCAAAGAGAAGGGCTAGGGCCAGATCAGCAATAAAGAGAGACTCAACAATAGGTAGGAGAATAGCTGAAGTAGCTATACCTGTGGTGTATAAAGCCAAAGGAGAGATAAGTGCTAGTGAGTTCCAAATGACCATTATTGACTTAGGCTTTCCTACAGAGCAACAAGAGGGCCAAGAAGCCAAAGATATAATTGATTCTTTATTGAACAGATTAGAGAAGGAGAAGAATAAAAATAAGGTGCACAAAGAGCACATTTGTCAATTGCATACATTCATAAAGGGGTTGATAGACCCCAATAATATGCCAGTCAACACATCCACCCCACTAACCATCATATCACAAGATGAGGTGATAGGACTAGATATTATGAAACACAAAGCACATATGATGGATAGTTGGTTCATTCAATTCATCATAGAGGTAGAGAAGGTAATAAAGACCTCTCTTAATAATTGGAACCTTCTCAGCACATAAAATAACAAGGTAGATAAATTGTAAAAGGAAGTTGGGAAAAGGTCAATCAAGATTAAGAAACATCTGACTGCCCTGTCAAAAATGAAATGCATAGATGCCAATGTTCTAGTTTACAACAAGATATTGAATAACAAGACATCAAAGCTGTTAAGAATATGGTATGAAGATACCAAGTTTGAAAGTGATATCCTTAGGAGGTACAATGTGAAACTTAGAGATATCAATGTTAGATTGCACAAACTTTCGTCTAATGAAGTAGATATCTTGGAGGCTCTTGAAGAAAAGGTGGAGGGGAAGATTAAAAATCAAGATGTAGACTTTGTAGTTAAAGCCTTCAAAGGTAATTTCAATCCTGCTACAAATGACCCCTACAATCATTTATCAGAGGATATGATCAACAAAGCCATGAGGATGAAGGCAAAGGTGGAAAAATATAATGAGGTGTTGAATAGAAAAAAGAAGAAATGGTTTGCATTGCAAGCACAATTAAATTCACAATAGCATACAGTCACCAAAGCCAAAGTCCAAGATGGAGGTGAAATTGAAAGGATAATACAAGCATATGGGCCCATCAGGGGAGTGATTAGTGTGCCTGCAGATGAAGAGGATTCATTCACTGATGAGGAAAATAAGAACAAGCGTGATGCAATAAGGCATAATCCTGTACATGATATACTACTAGATGGTTGCCAACTAGAAACCTATGCCACATGTTTTCTCATTGACTTGGTCAAGAGTGATATGGACTATTGAGCCTAATTGGTAAATCATGATCCCAAGATCATTTTGTAGTTGTCTCCTCCTCTTGTTCTATAAAAGGGGAATGGAGTGCATTTTGTAGATATTCAAAACTTAATTGAGATTAGATTGTTGAAGCATCAGGACTAATTCTCAAGGCTAATTATAAATGTGCATCTCTTTCACATACTTAATGAAGAAGAAGCTCTAGATTACATACAATCATAAACTTTGAGTAATCTGTGAATGATTCTTGACTTGTGCTTTGATTTGCTACGTCCCTTGGAGTGCATTTCATGTTGTACATGTTGCTTTCATTCCTTTTCCATCGAAGTTAGCATCAATCATATCTAGCTATGGAACATCATGGTGAACATATGGTTTAATTTTCTTCTCTTCATGATAGTATTGTTGATAACTGAGAGGGGGGGGGGTGAATCAGTTATCCTAATTATTTCTTCTTTTGAACTTTCTTATTAATCAAAGCATCATTGAATCAAACAAAAAAACATTACCATGAAATGAGAAACACATGACATAGTAGTTTTGACGTGGAAACCCGGTTAAGGGAGAAAACCACGGGGTGATTAACCCAAAGATTATTCTCTGTTAGAAGAATAAGGAATTACAAAAATGGCACTTGCCAATTAGGCTCACTACCCGAGCACACTGCTCACAAAGAGGCACACTGCCTACAAGGAGACACACTGTCTACAAAAGAATGTTTATACAATACTTGAACTGATTGGAAGCATCTACATATGCTGGAGTTCAGTTCTGGTTAGGCTCAGTATACTGATCTACTGCACTTCATCTTCCCTCTACTCTTTATTCTGCTTTACATACTGGATCTTTCTTATTACTTCTGCTCTGCTCTACACTTATTCACATATGTCATCACACAACACACCTTCTCACAACAAAATCCATCCTCTATTTATATCCGCACTAGTGATTTCATTATCTTTCTAGTCGGCACCCGGAATAGTCTATCTTCTCACAAACTCTATTCTGTCGGCTGAATCCTTGCATATCAAGTAATGCAGATCAAGCATATACTTGTAGATGTCATTAATCATGTCAGCCAAACATGATTCATGCCTTCCTAACCTTTACCATCAACAATAGCACATCTGGAAAATAGTCTGATACTCTGTCAGTCAGTTCTTCCTCTGTTCTCACTGTCTTTCAGGAATTTGGTACTCAACTATTCATATCTTTTTCCTTGTCCATCACCAGAGGCTAAATCCTTGGAATATACTACTCAAGGTAGTCCTCTTGACTTCCCCAAATCTGCACTGCACCAAGACACTTCCTCTGAGAGATCCAGACCAATCTGTCGGACCTTGCCACATGCTCTGTTCTTGTTCACTGGACCACAACAATCTTCATTCCGACTTTCGGTAGAGACACACCATGACTTGCGGATATGTGGGATGACCTTTGTTGCCATCAATGACAACAAACATGAATACATATAGTGTCTCTTGCCAACAATCTCCCCCTTTGGCATTGATGGCAACACTTAGTGAAAAATGACTAAGTGTTTACACTGTGCTCGCCCTTGGCTGATGCTCTATCTTTATATACAATTTTTGGAACTCCCCCTTAGTTGGATTCCTCATTTTTCGCTACTCCTCACTCCCCCTTTGACATCAATGGCAAAGGGTAGGGTCCGCACACCAAAATTTTCAAAGATTTACTATACATAGCCGCATATTTACATACTCACATAAATTGAAGAATGTCTGCAAAGGATGTCTTCAATTGGACTAGTTCTGTAGCCCAGCTTTGCTTCATTTTGTCCAAAATTGAAATGTGACCACTTAACAAAAATGCAAAAGCTTCTGCCCTTTTGAGATCTGTCGGATCATTTGTTTGGGCGGTAGTCTGAGCATCACTGATGGCTTCATGCATAGTTTCTAACTTAGGGATTATAATCCTTCTAAGTTCTCCCATCCGGTTAGTTATATTCTTCTTTTCCTTCTCAAAGTTATTTATTGCATTTGTGATTGCAATAGTCTGACATTCTTGATTCACTATGGAGGAAGAGAGAGGATCAAAACTTTGAGATAAACTTTGTAGTTTGTCCTGTTCCTCTTTTATTTTCTTATCAATTTCTACTGTTGCCTTTGACCAGGAGATACAAAATTTGTAGATGTCACCACCATCCTTAAGAGCATTTTCTAAGCTCTTTACTCCAATACTCATATTTCTTCTATCATTAGAGATTAATCCTAGTACTTCTGAAAATCTCTTATCCAAAAATTCCTTCCGGACCTTTTCTTCAGCTGATTTTTCTAGGGAATCAAAATGTGTATCAACACTGCTGACTAAGGTTTTGAGATTACCGGAAGAGGAGGCTATCGGATCTATCTGGACTGATGGCATAATCTTTTCAATCACTCTGGAAGCAGCCTCTATCAACTCATAGTCTTCCATATGAGACTTTAGGAGTTTTTCATTTGCCTTAGCATTTGCAAATGAAGCTATCTTCATTGTCTGTACCAGAGAGAGGGAGTCAAAGTTGAATGGACCTTTTAGAAGCTCTGGTTCATCAATCTCTATTGTTTCTTGGCTCAGAAACTTTTGAACAATTTGTGCAGTGTCTCTTGTCAGAGACAGATGTTTCTTCTCTTCTGCAGTTTTGTCCTTTGGAGTCTTTACATTCTTTCCACTTTTAGTTGTGGTTTTCTCTGTTGGAATCTTCTCTTTCTCTGCATCCTTGGTGCTGTCAACCTCTTTTTCTTTTACTGCTGCTTCTTTCTCCTGTAATTTCTCTTCTTCTTGGGATTCAGAGACTGGAGGAGAAGCCGGAGGAGAGATGTTAGTCTGTTCAAGGGGCACTTCTTCCAAAGCAGATGATGTTGATAACTGAGAGGGGGGGGTGAATCAGTTATCCTAATTATTTCCCTTATTAAACTTTCCTTTTAAATGAAGCAGCATAAAATCAAACACAAAACATTAACCATGAAGTAAGAAACACATGACACAGTATTTTTGACGTGGAAACCCTGTTAAGGGAGAAAACCACGGGGTGATTAACCCAAGAATTATTCTCTGTTAGAAGAATAGGAAATTACAAAAATGGCACTTGCCAATTAGGGCACACTGCCCGAGCACACTGCTCACAAGAGGCTCACTGCCTACAAGAAGACACACTGTCTTACAAAGTGATAAGAATCACAGTCTTGAACTGATTGGAAGCATCTGCATATGCTGGAGTTCAGTTCCGGTTAGGTTCAGTATACTGATCTGCTGCACTTCATCTTTCCTCTGTTCTTTAGTCTGCTGTCCTTTCACATACCGGATCTTTCTTGTTTCTTCTGCTCTATTCTGGACTTGTTCGCATATCCTCACACACACTACACACCCTTTACAACTAAATCCATCCTCTATATATATCCGCACAAGTAATTTCATCATCTTTCTAGTCGGCATCCGGAACAGTCTAGTTTCTTACAAACTTAGTTCTGTCGGCTGAATCCTTGCTCACCAAGCAATGCGGATCAAGCATATACTTGTAGATATCATCAATTATGTCGGCCAAACATGATTCATGCCTCCGCAACCTTTATCATCATCTGTAACACATCCGGAAAGTAGTTTGATACTCAGTCAGTCAGTTCTTCCTCTGTTTTCACTGTCTCTCAGGAATCCGGTACTCAACTATTCATATCTTTTTCCTTGTCCATCTCCGGAGGCTAAATCCTTGGAATATACTACTCAAGATAGTCCTCTTGACTTCCCCAGATCCGCACTGCACCAAGACACTTCCTCTGAGAGATCCGGACCAATCTGTCGGACCTTGCCACATGCTCTGTTCTTGTTCACCGGACCACCACAATCTTCAATCTGACTTCCGGTAGAGACATATCATGACTTGCGGATATGTGGGATGACCTTTGTTGCCATCAATGACAACAACCATGAATCCATATAGTGTCTCTTGCCAACAATCTCCCCCTTTGGCATTGATGGCAACACTTAGTGAAAAATGACTAAGTGTTTACACTATGCTCCCCCTCTGCTGATGCTCTGTCTTTATATACAATTTCCGGAACTCCCCCTGAGTTGGATTCCTCATTTTTCACTGCTCCTCACTCCCCCTTTGACATCAATGGCAAAGGGTAGGGTCCGCACACCAAAATTTTCAAAAATTTTCTATATATAGTCGCATATTTACATACTCACATATACTGCAGAATGTCTGCAAAGGATGTCTGCAGTTGAACCATTTCAGTAGCCCAACTTAGCTTCATTCTGTCCAAGATTGAAATGTGACCACTCAACAAAAATGCAAAAGCTTCTGCCCGCCTGAGATCTGTCGGATCTTTTGTATGGGCGGTGGTCTGGGCATCACTGATGGCCTCATGCATGGTTTCCAACTTAGGGACTATAATCCTTCTAAGTTCTCCCATCCGGTTGGTAATGTTCTTCCTCTCCTTCTCAAGATTCTTTATTTCATTCAAGACTGCAATAGTCTGACATTCTTGATTTATTATAGAGGAAGAGAGAGGATCAAAACTTTGAGATAAGCTTTGAAGCTTGTCCTGTTCCTCTTTTATTTTCTTGTCAATTGCTGCTGTTGCCTTTGACCAAGATATACAAAATTTGTAGATGTCACCGCCATCCTTAAGAGCATTTTCTAAACTCTTTATTCCAATGCTTACAATCTTCCTATCCTTAGAGATTAATTCTAATATTTCAGAAAATCTCTTATCCAAAAATTCCTTCCGGACCTTTTCTTCAGCTGATTTTTCTAGAGAATTAAAATGTGTATCAATACTGCTGACTAAGGTTTTTAGATTACCGGAAGTGGAGGCTGTCGGATCTATTTGGATTGATGGCATGATCTTTACAAGTACTCCGGAAGCAGCCTCTATCAACTCACAGTCTTCCATATGAGACTTCAGGAGCTTTTCATTTGCCTTCGCATTTGCAAATGAAGCTATCTTCATTGTTTGTACCGGAGAGAGAGAGTCAAAATCAAATGGACCTTTTAGAAGCTCCGGTTCATCAATCTCTAGAGTTTCTTTGCTCAAAAATTGTTGAACAGTTTGTGCAGTGTCTCTTGCCGGAGACAGATGTTTCTTTTCTTCTGCAGTCTTAGAACTGTCAACCTCTTTGTCTGTCACCACTGCTTCCTTCTCCTGCAACTGCTCTTCTTCTTTGGATCCGGAGACTGTAGGGGAAACCGGAGGAGAGATGCTTGCTTGCTCATGGGCCACTTCTTCTGGAGCAGAGGGTCCCAAGTCCTCACTTGTCTGTTCATGGCTCACTTCTTCCGGAACAGAAGATTCCAAATCAGCAGCTGTTTCTGCACCTAAGTCCTCTACAACAGTAAGATTGAACCTTTTGAAGGCCTTCCGGAGGATCTCTTCTGTCTCTTGTGCCACTTTGTCAGTCTCACCAAGCATGAGCTGATTCATCCTGGCTTTACTTCTGAACTCATCTCTGCAGTCCTTGAAGATCATGTTCATTGTCTTGGGATCAATTTGAGGATATAGCTGAATAGCTATCTGCTCCCGGATCTCAAGATCTTTGGCATGAGCATTATTCTTTCTTACTTCCATTTCCTTCTCTAGGCTTTTAGGAATGAGAGATATGATCTCAATGAAAGCCTTATTGTATGTGTTCAGATATTTAACTGTGGCTTCCTGCAGAGTCTTTTGGTCTGCCTCACTGAAGTCATCATAGGATTCAGTCATTGGTTGAAGGTTTCCATCCACCGTGACCGACTTGATTATGCTCTCTAGTGACAGAGTGGGCTTTTCAACAGTTACCTCTGCCATTTCCTCCTTGTCTTGGCCTGTGGAGGGCTTACCGGATCCTTTCTTTTTCTGTTTCTTTACTTCTCTTACTCCTTCATCTGATTCTGTCTCCTCTTCATCCTTTTGGCTTTCATAAGCCCTTGATGCTTTTGTCTTGGATCTTTTACCGGATGCCTGGACTTCCGGTTTTGAGCTTTTGGTTGTGGAAGGTGCAGATCTCTTTGATGATCTGGTCCGGGTGGGGGTTTCAACCGGAGCACTTTCTTTGCTTTTCTCTTCTTCCTCAGCCTTTCTCCTCTTTTCCCGGCTGGCATCAAGTGCCTCTTTTGAGATGCCCAGGCCTTGAGCAATGTGCTCTACTTCTTTTCTCACTTTTCTCTTAATCTCAGGTTCCCTGAGTTCTACATGTAATTTCACACTCAGCTCCTCAAAGGTTCCAAACCTTTCTGCCTTAGGATCTTTGGGCTGACTTAGCATGTGTTGAACATGCAGCTCTACTATCTGTTCATCAACTTCATACCCCATGGGCATGATCCAGACAGTCCTTGGCTCCACTGCCTCCATTAGGCACTGATCAGTGTCATCCATAAAGCATACTGAGTCCTTGTATTTCTCAATGAGAGACTGGGGAATTCTCTCTCTTGCTTGCATCATGCTCTGAAAGTTTTTGAAGTATCCCCATAGAGCTGTATTCCTCGCTTTTGCATCCCCAAGTCCATGCAGATAGTCTCTTATCTGGACTGCAACAGGTTTGTCATTCTGCCATACCCATCCACTTGTTCCGGGTAGCTCATTCATGAAGTAAAAGAATAGACATATAATGAGAGTACCATACTTAAAGGAGTTCTTCTTGTCTTTCTTGATTTTCTGTACATTTTCCATCAATTGGCTTAGTAGTAGTTCACAAAGATCATAATCTGCATTCTTTCTTAGCATTTCATATGCTGTGTATATTGCAGTTCCGGATACAGAATTCTCCCTGCTGGAGTGATAGATCTTGTATCCTATTATCATTGATGCATATTTGATATCCGGATCCGAAATATCTTCAATGGTCATTGCCCTCTTATCATATTTTGATCCGGTGGCCTCAGTTACAACGTTGTTCTTGACAGATTTGAGGATAGGTACCCCCCCGGAAGAGTATAGACCAGTTACTGCTCTAATTGCTTCTTTTGTGATCTTACAGGGTCTATCTAGCCAAAGGAAGTTGTCATGCATCCTGCTCAGTACATACCGGACCCACTCATCTTCTTCAAAGCTAGGGAAATGAATGAATTGCTCAAATTGTTTCTTCTGGATACCCTTATACTCTGATTTGAGCTCAAAAGCATTGTCTATCAGTTGTTTGTGATAGAGGTCTCTTAATTTGAATTCCCCAAATTCCTCAATGTTTGCGTGTATGTAAACCCTAATATCTTCAGTATGTAAGACTCCGTGGGGAACACTAGAGAAGGCTCCTAGTGGATCTACCTCCAACGATTTGTAGGGATGTTTCTTGAATGAGGGGCGAGGTCTATCAGAGATCTTAACTATGTTTGGAGTAGCCATTCTTCAAAGATTTGCAGTGAGGCAATGAAAAACGAAGAATACCTTATGCGCCTTCGGTTTGCACGGAGTGGTTGGATTGATTTCTTTATGCAATAGCTTCGGCAGGAGATCCTTGGTGTGCTTGATGAACCTTGTTGCAGAGCTCCACTATTTGCTTCTTCTCAAGTGTAGAATGAGCAGATAACTTTTGAGAAATCCCTTATATTGCTCCGCAAACCCTAATATCTGTCTGCAATAAATGCTTCACCTGCATTATTCCGGTTTACCATGTCTGGACAGCTTGGAGTATCCCGGATTAGTCCTGATCACTGGATATCATCCGAATCTTTAAATCATGAATAAATCTAGGTAACATATTACAAGAACATCCCAAACACTCTGTCCAATCCGCAAGACAAGATCGTGCACTTCCGGATCTCTCCGGACCTTTTTGTAATCCTTTATCATACCGGAGCACCTCCCTGAACAGGTCTAACTTAATCGAACACAGCTTCTTCATAACTCCATGCGGACCTCTGAAAACTTGAATGAAGCATCTCAGGACTTATATCTACAAACCCTTTAATCCGCATCTTGTGCCACATCCGGCACAACTTGTTTGGCTGGGGGAACAGAATCTTCTTTGAGTCTCCCCCTGAGCCTGAGCTCACTTTTTAATTTCCGGAAGAAATATCAGCACCAGAATCTGGTGCGGATCCAACCTCTACATTCTCTGAGCTTTTCTTCACCCAAATCTTGCTCATCTGATTCCTAACTTCATCCGCATTCATCTTTTGTTTACCCTTGTCTTGATTCTGATTATACACCGGACCTCTTTTGTCCTGATTCTTGTTTCTGCAGACTTTAGCATTATGACCGGACCTATTGCAGATTTGGCAAATAACATTTCTTTGCATATTTAACTGATATCCCCTTGATCTGCATTGATTAGCCATATGACCTACTCTATTGCATGTAAAGCATCTACCTTTGAATGATTTGTTTACTTGCATAATTCTGCATTCATGGGATTTGTGTCCATACCTTTTGCAGTTGAAGCACTGTCCGGAGAAGGATGAATTAATCTGATTCATTCTCATTCTGCACTGATTAGCTTTGTGACCAAAATGGTTGCAGCTGTGGCAGTATCCATTGAAGGATGGATATTTTTGAGCATTTGGCTGTCTTACCGGAGGTCTTCTAGGCCTGCTCCTTGGATTTTCTGATCCAAGATTCCTCTGACCGGATCCGGAGCTTTCTCCTTTCTCATATCCCAAGCCATACTTGTCATCTGTCCTCTTTTGACTTCCAAGAAGAATTTCAAGTTGAGCAGAACTTATCTTGAATTTCTCTTTATATTCATTTGCTGTTTGAAGGTCTCTTTTGAGAGAGGCAATTTGATCCTCAAGTTTTCCTTCATTATCTTTGGAATCTTCAAGATCAGATTCAAGGTGTCTGATAATCCTGTCCATCTGGTGGCATTCTTCTGATTTTTCTTTAAGAGATTGTCTTAGATTGTCTTCAGCCTTTCTTTTTTCTTCAATCTCTTGAGTAAACTTTATAGTTCCTGATTCCATTTCATGTCTTAACATAATGACTTCTTTTGATAACTTTTCACATAACTTGGTTTGCTCAGTCAATTCCTCACTTGTATTGCTTTCTTCACTTTGTCTTGCCAACTGTTGAAGCAGCTCCTTTCTCTTTTTCATAGAGAGACTTAATTTGTCTTTTAATTCTCTCATGAATTCATCAGCCTGTTTGAGTCTTTCCTTTAATTCACTGACTTCAGAATTTGACTGTTCAAGATCCTCAAGGGCAGTCTTGAGTTGCTCCCTTAAACCATATGCATCCATTTGAAATCCCAGATCTTCCTCAAGCTGTTAGGCTCTATTAGGAGGAACTTAGCTCTGATACCAATTGTTGATAACTGAGAGGGGGGGGGGTGAATCAGTTATCCTAATTATTTCCCTTATTAAACTTTCCTTTTAAATGAAGCAGCATAAAATCAAACACAAAACATTAACCATGAAGTAAGAAACACATGACACAGTATTTTTGACGTGGAAACCCTGTTAAGGGAGAAAACCACGGGGTGATTAACCCAAGAATTATTCTCTGTTAGAAGAATAGGAAATTACAAAAATGGCACTTGCCAATTAGGGCACACTGCCCGAGCACACTGCTCACAAGAGGCTCACTGCCTACAAGAAGACACACTGTCTTACAAAGTGATAAGAATCACAGTCTTGAACTGATTGGAAGCATCTGCATATGCTGGAGTTCAGTTCCGGTTAGGTTCAGTATACTGATCTGCTGCACTTCATCTTTCCTCTGTTCTTTAGTCTGCTGTCCTTTCACATACCGGATCTTTCTTGTTTCTTCTGCTCTATTCTGGACTTGTTCGCATATCCTCACACACACTACACACCCTTTACAACTAAATCCATCCTCTATATATATCCGCACAAGTAATTTCATCATCTTTCTAGTCGGCATCCGGAACAGTCTAGTTTCTTACAAACTTAGTTCTGTCGGCTGAATCCTTGCTCACCAAGCAATGTGGATCAAGCATATACTTGTAGATATCATCAATTATGTCGGCCAAACATGATTCATGCCTCCGCAACCTTTATCATCATCTGTAACACATCCGGAAAGTAGTTTGATACTCAGTCAGTCAGTTCTTCCTCTGTTTTCACTGTCTCTCAGGAATCCGGTACTCAACTATTCATATCTTTTTCCTTGTCCATCTCCGGAGGCTAAATCCTTGGAATATACTACTCAAGATAGTCCTCTTGACTTCCCCAGATCCGCACTGCACCAAGACACTTCCTCTGAGAGATCCGGACCAATCTGTCGGACCTTGCCACATGCTCTGTTCTTGTTCACCGGACCACCACAATCTTCAATCTGACTTCCGGTAGAGACATATCATGACTTGCGGATATGTGGGATGACCTTTGTTG
This sequence comes from Cunninghamia lanceolata, assembly GCA_027924645.1. NCBI lineage: Eukaryota > Viridiplantae > Streptophyta > Pinopsida > Cupressales > Cupressaceae > Cunninghamia > Cunninghamia lanceolata. Next base: position 4,132,934 of record BSBN01001709.1, on the reverse strand, counting down.
CCATCAATGACAACAACCATGAATCCATATAGTGTCTCTTGCCAACAGATGATTCCAAGTCCACAGCTGTTTCTGCACCTAAGTCCTCTACAACAGGAAGATTAAACCTTTTGAAGGCCTTCCAGAGGATCTCTTCTATCTCTATGGCCACCTTGTCAGTCTCACCAAGCATGAGTTGATTCATTCTTGCTTTACTCCTGAACTCATCTTTGCAGTCTTTGAATATTATGTTCATTGTCTTGGGATCAATTTGAGGATATAGCTGAATAGCTATTTGCTCCCAGATCTCAAGATCTTTTGCCTGAGCATTATTCTTTCTTATTTCTAATTCCTTTTCTAGGCTTTTAGGAATTAGAGATATGATCTCAATGAAAGCCTTATTGTATATGTTCAGATACTTGACTGTGGCTTCCTGCAGAATCTTTTGGTCAGCCTCATTGTAGTCATCATAGAATTCAGTCATTGGTTGAAGGTTTCCATCCACCGTGACTGACTTGATTACACTCTCTAGAGACAGGGTGGGCTTTTCAACAACTACTTCTGCCACTTCTTCCTTGTCTTGGCCTGTGGAGGGTTTACCGGATCCTTTCTTCTTCTGCTTCTTTATTTCTTTTACTCCCTCATCTGACTCAGTTTCCTCTTCATCCTTTTGTCTTTCATAAGCTCTTGAGGCTTTTGTCTTAGATCTTTTACTGGATGCCTGGACTTCTGGTTTTGAGCTTTTGGTTCTGACAAGTGTAGATCCTTTTGATGATCTGGTCCGGGTTGAGGTTTCCACCGGAGCACTTTTCTTGCTTTTCTTTTCTGCCTCTTTCTTTTCTTCCTTAGCCTTTCTTCTCTTTTCCCAGTTAGCATCAAGTTCCTCCTTTGGAATGCCTAGGCCTTGAGCAATATGCTCTACTTCTTTTCTCACTTTCCTCTTTATCTCAGGTTCCCTGAGTTCCACATGGATCTTCACACTCAGCTCCTCAAAGGTTCCGAACCTTTCTGCCTTTGGATCTTTGGGCTGACTAAGCATGTGTTGAACATGCAGTTCTACAATCTGTTCATCAACCTCATACCCCATGGGCATGATCCAGACAGTCCTTGGCTCCACTGCCTCCATTAGGCACTGATCAGTATCCACCATAAAGCAAACTGAGTCTTTGTATTTTTCAACAAGAGACTGGGGAATTCTTTCTCTTGCTTGCATCGTGCTCTGGAAGTTTTTGAAGTATCCCCATAGGGCTGTATTTCTTGCTTTGGCATCCCCAAGCCCATGTAAATAATCTCTTATCTAGACTACAACAGGTTTGTGATTCTAACATGCCCATCCACTTGATCCGGGCAGCTCATTCATGAAGTAGAAAAATAGACATAATATAAGAGTACCATACTTAAAAGAATTCTTTTTGTCCTTCTTGATTTTTTGTATATTTTCCATTAATTGGCTTAAGAGAAGTTCACAGAGATCATAATCTACATTCTTCCTTAGCATTTCATAGGCAGTATATACTACAGTTCTGGATACAGAATTCTCCCTACTGGAGTGATAGATCTTGTATCCTATTATCATGGATGCATACTTGATATCCGGATCAGAAATATCTTCAATGGTCATTGCCCTCTTATCAAATTTTGATCTGGTGGCCTCAGTTACAATGTTATTTTTGACAAATTTGAGGATAGGTATCCCTCCGGAAGAGTATAGACCAGTTACTGCCCTAATTGCCTCTTTTGTGATCTTGCAAGGTCTATCCAGCCATAGGAAGTTGTCATGCATCCTACTCAATACACACCGGACCCATTCATCTTCTTCAAAGCAAGGGAAATGAATGAATTAATCAAACTATTTCTTCTGGATACCCTTATACTCTAGTTTAAGCTCAAAAGCATTGTCTATCAGTTGTTTGTGATAGAGATCTCTCAATTTGAATTCCCTGAATTCCTCAATGCTTGCATGTATGTAAACCCTAACATCTTCTGTGTGTAAAATGCCATGAGGAACACTAGAGAATGCTCCTAAGGGATCTACCTCCAATGACTTGTATGGATGTTTCTTAAATTCAGGTTGGGGCCTATCTGAGATTTTTACTATATTTGGAGTAGCCATTTCTCAAAAGATTTGTAGCAAGATATCGAAAATGGAGAATACCTTATGCATCTTCGGTTACACAGAGTGGTTGGATTGATTTCTGTATGTAATGACTTCGACAGGAGATCTTTGGTGAGCTTGATGAATCTTCTTGCAGAGCTCCACTTTTCACTTCTTCTTGAGTGCAGAATGAGCAAGTGATTTTATGAGAAATTCGTTATATTGCTCCGCAAACCCTAATATCTGATGGCAATAAATGCTCGACCTACATTATTCTGGTTTGCCTTATCTGGATAGCTTGGAGTACCAGATCAGTCCTGATCTATGAACATCATGTGGATCTTCCAATCATGAACAAATCAAGATGACACATTACAAGAATATCCCAAACACTCTGTCCAATCCGCAGAATAAGACAATGCACTTCCGGATCTCTCCGGACCCTTTTGCAATCCTCTGTCATTTCGGAGCATCTCCTGGAACAGGTCTTACTTGATCGATCACAACTTCTTTACATCTTCATGTGGACCTCTAAAATATTATCTGGATCATCTCAAGACATATATCTTTAAACCCTTTACTCCGCATCTTGTGCCACATCCGGCACCACTTGATTGGCTAGGGGAATAGGATTTTCTTTGAGTCTCCCCTTGAGCCAGAGCTCACTTTTTAATTTCTGGAAGAAATATTAGCACCAGAGTCTGGTGTGGATCCAACCTCTACATTCTCTGAACTTTTCTTCACCCAAATCTTGTTCATCTGATTCCTAACTTCATCCACATTCATCTTTTGTTTACCCTTGTCTTGATTATGATTATATACCGGACCTCTTTTGTCCTGGTTCTTGCTTCTGCAGACTTTTGCATTATGACCGGACCTATTACAGATTTGGCAAATAACATTTCTTTGCATATTTGACTAATAACCTCTTGATATGCATTGATTAGCCATATGACCTACTCTATTGCATGCAAAGCATCTACCATTGAATGATTTGTTTATTTGCATATTTCTGCATTCATGAGACTTGTGTCCATACCTTTTGCAGTTAAAGCACTGTCTGGAGAAGGATGAATTAGTCTGATTCATTCTCTTCCTGCACTGATTAGCTTTGTGACCAAAGTGATTGCAACTGTGGCAGTATCCATTGAAGGATGGATATCTTTGAGCATTGGGCTATCTTACCGGAGGTCTTCTAGGCCTATTCCTTGGATTTTCTAATCCAAAATTCTTTTGACCGGATCTGGAGCTTTCTCCTTTCTCATATCCCAAACCATACTTGTCATCTATGTTGGCAAGAGACACTATATGGATTCATGGTTGTTGTCATTGATGGCAACAAATGTCATCCCACATATCCGGAAGTCATGATGTGTCTCTACCGGAAGTCAGAATAAAGAATGTTGTGGTCTGGTGAACAAGAACAGAGCATGTGGCAAGGTCCGACAGATTGGTCCGGATCTCTCAGAGGAAGTGTCTTGGTGCAGTGCGGATTTGGGGAAGTCAAGAGGACTACCTTGAGTGATATATTCCAAGGATTTAGCCTCTGGTGATGGACAAGGAGAAAGATATGAATAGTTGAGTACCGGATTCCTGAGAGACAGTGAAAACAGAGGAAGAACTGACTGACAGAGTATCAGACTACTTTCCGGATGTGTTACTATTGATGATAGAAGTTGTGAAGGCATGAATCATGTTTGGCTGACATGATTAATGATATCTACAAGTATATGCTTGATCCGCATTGCTTGGTGAGGAAGGATTCAGCCGACAGAACAAAAGTTTGTAAGAAACTAGACTGTTCCGGATGCCGACTAGAAAAGTGATGAAATTACTTGTGCGGATATATATAGAGGATGGATTTAGTTGTGAAGTGGATGATGATGTGAAGAGATATGCGAAGAAGTCCAGAACAGAGCAGAAGTAGCAAAAAGGATCCGGTATGTGAAAGATAGCAGAATAAAGAACAGAAGAAAGATGAAGTGCAGCAGATCAGTGTACTGAGCCTAACCGGAACTGAACTCTAGCATATGCAGATGCTTCCAATCAGTTCAAGACTGTGATTCTTATCACTTTGTAGACAGTGTGTCTTCTTGTAGGCAGTGGGCCTCTTGTGAGCAGTGTGCTCGGGCAGTGAGCCCTAATTGGCAAGTGCCATTTTTTGTAATCTCCTATTCTTCTAACAGAGAATAATTTTGGGTTAATCACCCTGTGGTTTTCTCCCTTAACAGGGTTTCCACGTCAAAAATATTGTGTTATGTGTTTCTTATTTCATGTTAATGTTTTAGTGTTTTGATTCAATGCTGCATCAATTAATAAGAAAGTTCAATAAGGGAAATAATTAGGATAACTGATTCACCCCCCCCTCTCAGTTATCAACAATTGGTATTAGAGCTAAGTTCCTCCTAATAGAGCCTAACAGCTTGAGGAAGATCTGGGATTTCAAATGGATGCATATGGTTTAAGGGAGCAACTCAAGACTGCTCTTGAGGATCTTGAACAGTCAAATTCTGAAGTCAGTGAATTAAAGGAAAGACTCAAACAGGCTGATGAATTCATGAGAGAATTAAAAGACAAATTAAGTCTCTCTATGAAAAAGAGAAAGGAGTTGCTCCAACAGTTGGCAAGACAAAGTGAAGAAAGCAATACAAATGAAGAATTGACTGAGCAAACCAAGTTATGTGAAAAGTTATCAAAAGAAGTCATTATGTTAAGACATGAAATGGAATCAGGAACTATAAAGTTTACTCAAGAGATTGAAGAAAAAAGAAAGGCTGAAGACAATCTAAGACAATCTCTTAAAGAAAAATCAGAAGAATGCCACCAGATGGACAGGATTATCAGACATCTTGAATTTGATCTTGAAGATGCCAAAGATAATGAAGAAAAACTTGAGGATCAAATTGCCTCTCTCAAAAGAGACCTTCAAACAGCAAATGAATATAAAGAGAAATTCAAGATAAGTTCTGCTCAACTTGAAGTTCTTCTAGGAAGTCAAAAGAGGACAGATGACAAGTATGGTTTGGGATATGAGAAAGGAGAAAGCTCCGGAACCAGTCAGAAGAATCTTGGATCAGAAAATCCAAGGAGCAGGCCTAGAAGACCTCCGGTAAGACAGCCAAATGCTCAAAGATATCCATCCTTCAATGGATACTGCCACAGCTGCAACCACTTTGGTCACAAAGCTAATCAGTGCAGAATGAGAATGAATCAGATTAATTCATCCTTCTCCGGACAGTGCTTCAACTGCAAAAGGTATGGACACAAATCCCATGAATGCAGAATTATGCAAGCAAACAAATCATTTAAAGGTAGATGCTTCACATGCAATAGAGTAGGTCATATGGCTAATCAATGCAGATCAAGAGGATATCAGTCAAATATGCAAAGAAATGTTATTTGCCAAATCTGCAATAGGTCCGGTCATAATGCTAAAGTCTGCAGAAACAAGTATCAGGACAAAAGAGGTCCGGTGTATAATCAGAATCAAGACAAGGGTAAACAAAAGATGAATGCGGATGAAGTTAGGAATCAGATGAGCAAGATTTGGGTGAAGAAAAGTTCAGAGAATGTAGAAGTTGGATCCGCACCACACTCTGGTGCTGATATTTCTTCCGGAAATTAAAAAGTGAGCTCAGGCTCAGGGGGAGACTCAAAGAAAATCTTGTTCCCCCAGCCAAACAAGTGGTGCCGAATGTTGCACAAGATGCGGATTAAAGGGTTTGCAGATATGAGTCTTGAGATGCTTCAGTCAAATTTTCAGAGGTCCGCATGGAGTCATGAAGAAGCTATGATCCATCAAATAAGACATGTTCAGGGAGATGCTCCGGTATGATACAGGATTACAAAAGGTCCGGAGAGATCCGGAAGTGCACTATCTTGTTCTGCGGATTGGACAGAGTGATTGGGATGTCCTTGTAATATGTTACCTCTATTTATTCATGATTGAAAGATCTGGATGATATTCACAGATCAGGACTAATCCGGGATACTCCAAGCTATCCAGACAAGGCGAACCGGAATAATGTAGGTGAAGCATTTATTGCAGACAGATATTAGGGTTCGCGGAGCAATTTAAGGGATTTATCAAAAGTCATTTGCTCATTCTGCACTCAAGAAGAAGCGAATAGTGGAGCTCTGCAACAAGATTCATCAAGCACACCAAGGATCTCCTACCGAAGTCATTACATAAAGAAATCAATCCAATCACTCCGTGCAAGTCGAAGGCGCATAAGGTATTCTCCGTTTTTCATTACCTCACTGCAAATCTTTGAAGAATGGCTACTCCAAACATAGTTAAGATCTCTGATAGACCTCGCCCCTCATTCAAGAAACATCCCTACAAATCATTGGAGGTAGATCCACTAGGAGCCTTCTCTAGTGTTCCTCACGGAGTTTTACATACTGAAGACATTAGGGTTTACATACACGCAAGCATTGAGGAATTTGGGGAATTCAAATTAAGAGACCTCTATCACAAGCAACTGATAGACAATGCTTTTGAGCTTAAACCAGAGTATAAGGATATCCAGAAGAAACAATTTGAGCAATTTATTCATTTCCCCTGCTTTGAAGAAGATGAATGGGTCCGGTATGTACTGAGCAGGATGCATGACAACTTTCTATGGCTGGATAGACCCTGCAAGATCACAAAAGAGGCAATTAGAGCAGTAACTGGTCTATACTCTTCCGGAGGGATACCTATCCTCAAATCTGTCAAGAACAACATTGTAACTGAGGCCACCAGATCAAAATTTGATAAGAGGGCAATGACCATTGAAGATATTTTGGATCCGGATATCAAATATGCATCCATGATAATAGGATACAAGATCTATCACTCCAGTAGGGAGAATTCTGTATCTGGAACTGCAATATACACTGCCTATGAAATGCTAAGAAAGAATGTAGAATATGATCTCTGCGAACTACTGCTAAGCCAATTAATGGAAAATATACAGAAAATCAAGAAGGATAAGAAGAATTCCTTTAAGTATGGTACTCTTATTGTATGTCTATTCTTCTACTTCATGAATGAGCTACCCGGATCAAGTGGATGGGTATGGCAGAATGACAAACCTGTTGCAGTCCAGATAAGAGACTATTTGCATGGACTTGGGGATGCAAAAGCGAGAAATATAGCTCTATGGGGATACTTCAAAAACTTTCAGAGCATGATGCAAGCAAGAGAGAGAATTCCCCAGTCTCTTGTTGAAAAATACAAAGACTCAGTGTGCTTTATGGTTGACACTGATCAGTGCCTAATGGAGGCAGTGGAGCCAAGGACTGTCTGGATCATGCCCATGGGGTATGAAGTGGATGAACAGATAGTGGAGCTGCATGTTCAACACATGCTAAGTCAGCCCAAAGATCCTAAGGCAGAAAGGTTTGGAACCTTTGAGGAGCTGAGTGTAAAAATACATGTAGAACTCAGGGAACCTGAGATTAAAAGAAAGGTGAGAAAAGAAGTAGAGCACATTGCTCAAGGCCTAGGCATCTCAAAGGAGGCACTTGATGCCAGCCGGGAAAAGAGGAGGAAGGCTGAGGAAGAAGAGAAAAGTAAAGAAAGTGCTCCGGTTGAAGCTCCCACCCGGACTAGATCATCAAAGAGATCTGCACCTCCCACAACCAAAAGTTCAAAACCGGAAGTCCAGGCATCCGGTAAGAGATCCAAGACAAAAGCCACAAGGGCTTATGGAAGCCAAAAGGATGAAGAGGAAATAGAGTCAGATGAGGGAGTAAAAGAAATAAAGAAACAGAAGAAGAAAGGATCCGGTAAGCCCTCCACAGGCCAAGACAAGGATGAAATGGCAGAGGTATCTGTTGAAAAGCCCACTCTGTCTCTAGAGAGCATAATCAAGTCGGTCACGGTGGATGGAAACCTTCAACCAATGACTGAATCCTATGATGACTTCAGTGAGGCTGACCAAAAGACTCTGCAGGAAGCCACAGTTAAATATCTGAACATATATAATAAGGCTTTCATTGAAATCATATCTCTTATTCCTAAAAGCCTAGAAAAGGAATTGGAAGTAAGAAAGAATAATGCTCATGCTAAAGATCTTGAGATCCGGGAGCAGATAGCTATTTAGCTATATCCTCAAATTGATCCCAAGACAATGAACATTATCTTCAAGGACTGCAAAGATGAGTTCAGAAGCAAAGCCAGGATGAATCAACTCATGCTTGGTGAGACTGACAAAGTGGCCCAAGAAACAGAAGAGATCCTCCGGAAGGCCTTCAAAAGGTTCAATCTTCCTGTTGTAAAGGACCTAGGTACAGAAACAGCTGAGGACTTGGAACCCTCTGTTCCGGAAGAAGTGGACCCTGAGCATACAAGCATCTCTCCTCCGGTTTCCCCTACAGTCTCCGGATCCAAAGAAGAAGAGCAATTACAGGAGAAGGAAGCAGTGGTGAAAGACAAAGAGGTTGACAGTTCCAAGACTGCAGAAGAAAAGAAACATTTATCTCCGGCAAGAGACACTGCACAAACTGTTCAACAATTTTTGAGCAAAGAAACTTTAGAGATTGATGAACCGGAGCTCCTAAAAGGCCCATTCGACTTTGACTCTCTCTCTCCGGTACAAACAATGAAGATAGCTTCATTTGCAAATGCCAAGGCAAATGAAAAACTCCTGAAGTCTCATATGGAAGACTGTGAGTTGATAGAGGCTGCTTCCGGAGTACTTGTAAAGATTATGCCATCAATCCAGATAGATCCGACAGCCTCCACTTCCGGTAATCTAAAAACCTTAGTCAGCAGTGTTGATACACATTTTGATTCTCTAGAAAAATCAACTGAAGAAAAGGTCCGGAAGGAATTTTTGGATAAGAGATTTTCAGAAATATTAGAATTAATCTCTAAAGATAGGAAGATTGTAAACATTGGAATAAAGAGCTTAGAAAATGCTCTTAAGGATGGCGGTGACATCTACAAATTTTGCATATCCTGGCCAAAGGCAACAACAGCAATTGACAAGAAAATAAAAGAGGAACAGGACAAGCTACAAAGCTTATCTCAAAGTTTTGATCCTCTCTCTTCCTCCATAATAAATCAAGAATGTCAGACTATTGCAGTCTTGAATGAAATAAAGAATCTTGAGAAGGAAAGGAAGAACATCACTAACCGGATGGGAGAACTTAGAAGGATTATAATCCCCAAGTTGGAAACTATGCATGAGGCCATCAGTGATGCTCAGACCACCGCCCAAACAAAAGATCCGACAGATCTCAAGCGGGCAGAAGCTTTTGCATTTTTGTTGAGTGGTCACATTTCAATTTTGGATAGAATGAAGCAAAGTTGGGCTACATAAATGATCCAATTGCAGATATCCTTTGCAGACATTCTTCAGTATATGTGAGTATGTAAATATGCGGCTATGTATAGAAAATTTTTGAAAATTTTGGTGTGTGGACCCCACCCTTTGCCATTGATGTCAAAGGGGGAGTGAGGAGCAGTGAAAAATGAGGAATCCAACTAAGGGGGAGTTCCGAAAATTGTATATAAAGACAGAGCATCAGCAAAGGGGGAGCATAGTGAAAACACTTAGTCATTTTTCACTAAGTGTTGCCATCAATGCCAAAGGGGGAGATTGTTGGCAAGAGACACTATATGGATTCATGGTTGTTGTCATTGATGGCAACAAAGGTCATCCCACATATCCGGAAGTCATGATGTGTCTCTACCGGAAGTCAGAATAAAGAATGTTGTGGTCCGGTGAACAAGAACAGAGCATGTGGCAAGGTCCGACAGATTGGTCCGGATCTCTCAGAGGAAGTGTCTTGGTGTAGTGCGGATTTGGGGAAGTCAAGAGGACTACCTTGAGTGATATATTCCAAGGATTTAGCCTCCGGTGATGGACAAGGAGAAAGATATGAATAGTTGAGTACCGGATTCCTGAGAGACAGTGAAAACAGAGGAAGAACTGACTGACAGAGTATCAGACTACTTTCCGGATGTGTTACTATTGATGATAGAAGTTGTGAAGGCATGAATCATGTTTGGCCGACATGATTAATGATATCTACAAGTATATGCTTGATCCACATTGCTTGGTGAGGAAGGATTCAGCCGACAGAACAAAAGTTTGTAAGAAACTAGACTGTTCCGGATGCCGACTAGAAAAGTGATGAAATTACTTGTGCAGATATATATAGAGGATGGATTTAGTTGTGAAGTGGATGATGATGTGAAGAGATATGCGAAGAAGTCCAGAACAGAGCAGAAGTAGCAAAAAGGATCCGGTATGTGAAAGATAGCAGAATAAAGAACAGAAGAAAGATGAAGTGCAGCAGATCAGTGTACTGAGCCTAACCGGAACTGAACTCCAGCATATGCAAATGCTTCCAATCAGTTCAAGACTGTGATTCTTATCACTTTGTAGACAGTGTGTCTTCTTGTAGGCAGTGGGCCTCTTGTGAGCAGTGTGCTCGGGCAGTGAGCCCTAATTGGCAAGTGCCATTTTTTGTAATCTCCTATTCTTCTAACAGAGAATAATTTTGGGTTAATCACCCCGTGGTTTTCTCCCTTAACAGGGTTTCCACGTCAAAAATACTGTGTTATGTGTTTCTTATTTCATGTTAATGTTTTAGTGTTTTGATTCAATGCTGCATCAATTAATAAGAAAGTTCAATAAGGGAAATAATTAGGATAACTGATTCACCCCCCCTCTCAGTTATCAACAATCTATCCTATTTTGACTTCTGAGAAGTACTTCAAGTTAGGCAGAACTTATCTTGAATTTTTCTTTATATTCATTTGCTGTTTGAAGATCTCTTTTGAGAGAGACAATTTGATCCTCAAGTTTTTCTTCATTATCTTTGGCATCTTCAAGATCAGATTCAAGATGTCTGATAATCCTATCCATCTGGTGGCATTCTTCTGATTTCTCTTTAAGAGATTGTCTTATATTGTCTTCGGCTTTTCTTTTTTCTTCAATCTCTTGAGTAAACTTTATAGTTCCTGATTCCATTTCATGTCTTAACATAATGACTTCTTTTGATAACTTTTCACATAACTTGGTTTTCTCAGTCAATTCTTCATTTGTATTACTTTCTTCACTTTGTCTTGCCAATTGTTGGAGTAGCTCCTTTCTCTTTTTCATAGAGAGACTTAATTTGTCCTTTAGTTCTCTCATGAATTCATCAGCCTGTTTGAGTCTTTCCTTTAATTCATTGACTTCAGAGTTTGACTGTTCAAGATCCTCAAGGGCAGTCTTGAGTTGCTCCCTTAAACCATATGCATCCATTTGAACTCCCAGATCTTCCTCAAGATGTTAGGCTCTATTAGGAGGAACTTAGCTATGATACCAATTGTTGATAACTGAGAGGGGGGGTGAATCAGTTATCCTAATTATTTCTTCTTTTGAACTTTCTTATTAATCAAAGCATCATTGAATCAAACAAACAAACATTACCATGAAATGAGAAACACATGACACAGTAGTTTTGACATGGAAACTAGGTTAAGGGAGAAAACCATGGGGTGATTAACCCAAAGATTATTCTCTGTTAGAAGAATAAGGAATTACAAAAATGGCACTTGCCAATTAGGGCTCACTGCCCGAGCACACTGCTCACAAAGAGGCACACTGCCTACAAGGAGACACACTGTCTACAAAAGAATGTTTATACAATACTTGAACTGATTGGAAGCATCTACATATGCTGGAGTTTAGTTCCGGTTAGGCTCAGTATACTGATCTGCTGCACTTCATCTTCCCTCTGCTCTTTATTCTGCTTTACATACCGGATCTTTCTTATTACTTCTGCTCTACTCTGCACTTATTCACATATGTCATCACACAACACACCTTCTCACAACAAAATCCATCCTCTATTTATATCCGCACTAGTGATTTCATTATCTTTCTAGTCGGCACCCGGAATAGTCTATCTTCTCACAAACTCTGTTCTGTCGGCTGAATCCTTGCATATCAAGTAATGCGGATCAAGCATATACTTGTAGATGTCATTAATCATGTCAGCCAAACATGATTCATGCCTTCCTAACCTTTACCATCAATAGTAGCACATCCAGAAAATAGTCTGATACTCTGTCAGTCAGTTCTTCCTCTGTTCTCACTGTCTTTCAAGAATCTGGTACTCAACTATTCATATCTTTTTCCTTGTCCATCACCAGAGGCTAAATCCTTGGAATATACTACTCAAGGTAGTCCTCTTGACTTCCCCAAATCCTCACTGCACCAAGACACTTCCTCTGAGAGATCCGGACCAATCTATCAGACCTTGCCACATGCTCTGTTCTTGTTCACTGGACCACAACAATCTTCATTCTAACTTCCGGTAGAGACACACCATGACTTGCGAATATGTGGGATGACCTTTGTTGCCATCAATGACAACAACCATGAATACATATAGTGTCTCTTGCCAACAAGTATCAGGAATGTATATGGATCAATAGCTAAAGATTCACTCATTTTAGTAAATTTTAAAAAGCATTCATTCAAATTTGTTTAATTTCATTCAAAATCATCATCATAATTGCAAATTCATAGAAAATGTAAAGCAAATACATTGAAATATAATGATATCTCATAGGTAATTGAACATTCATAGCATGTTTGAGTCAAATGACATGTATAATTGAAAATATCATGCAAATATGCATAAATAATAACAACAATCATGTAAATATCTACCTACAAGCACATTATCTAGATAAATTCATATTGCAGAGGTGAAATTTAGTCAATAATAGTTAATGAATAGAAGAATTGATCAAATTTAGAAAATATCCTCCTCATTTGTTTAGATACAGTAGGATTAACCTTGTTTGTTGAAAGGTTCACAGAAAGCAAGTAAAATTTAGGATGTCCAGACATCAGTTCTTGGAACTACAAAAGTAACGCACCTTGAATGGAAAACAACAAGGCACATCAAACCAGTGAGCAATAATAGTAGATTATGAACTAATCCATGGAGACTTGGGATCATGAATTCTTTGAATTCATCATATCTTTCAACATGATATTTGATTTCAATTTCTTTGTCTATGTTTGTTTATGCATAACATCATAACCAACATAAATTGGTGGTAGAAGGAGGGCCGACTTTCTTAGTCCTTGAATCAGTCGCTTGGATATCATCCCTACGTTCACACAAGGTGATCTTGTCAAATTTCATAAGAATTGGTCATATTTCAAGTATTCACACAAAGTTCACTTGTTCTAGGTTATTTTAAGAGTTTTGATCATAAATATTTCAGTCTAGTGTAGTTGATTGTTTAAACTTCAATCTTTGCAGTTGATTGTTTAAACTTCTGAATATTTAGTCATTGTTTAGGTTTGTTTGCAAATATCCTATAGTAACTGATCCTCATGACTAGATAACTTGATATTTATAGTCAGACTTCCAACTTCATGTTCATATTTGTATTTTGGGCAAATATTGTGCAAATATCTGGTTGCTATAGATTCTTGATCATAAATATCCACCCTAGAGGAGCACATCCTCTGATCTTTGCAAAGATCTAAAACAAAGATTCACATTCTATTTAAAGCTATGAAATCCTAGCTCACAAACCTAATACCAGGTCCATATCCATTGGACTCCTTGAAGAGTTACCTATTCGTGGACTTAGACCTTATACAACTAATATTCATCATAGTCTTGAGTCTAGTACATTAGTATCTTCATCTAGACATATTGTAACACCTCCAATGTCTCCAGCTATATCTCAGACACCTCTAGGATCTCTAATTATACCTCAAATACCTCAAGCATGAGTCGCAATATCTTTCTTTGCAACTTAGTCACCACTTCATTTTATGGCATACCATCCTTTGCCTAAAAATCCTGACAAAATATGTCCAAAGTATTATCCTTATCAGGATGTAGAAGATCATATTAGAACCTTTAAGGAAGCTTGCTTTAGAGCAAGAATAGAATATGAGGATGTTGTGAGTAGACTATTTCCTTACTCCTTGGGAGAAGAGGGCTATTGCTAGTATATTAGTCTTACTGGATCAACCATCCATACCTGGGATGCCTTAGAGAAAGCCTTCATAGGAAGATTTAAAATACCAGTAGATCCAACTATCACTTATCACATGTTTGGTACAATCAAAAGAGCTGAGGGAGAGATTATCTCTAACTTCAATGCTAGGTTTCAAAAAATATATTCCAAGTCAGTTGCTCCATATAATGTAGGTGATAAAGTAGCTAGGTCCATATACTATTCAATTTAGGTCCCTTAACATCCATGTTCATCAAAAGAATACATCCAACCATCACTTTACTAATAGGTGCTTTTGAAGAGGCTATTAAAGTCAATCAATAGTTAACACCAGGATTTGTACCTAATGCCAGATATCCTACATAGCCTACACAACCACAAGGTAATGGAGTCATGATACCTCCAACCATCATGTCTATTCCCTTGCAAGTACCTCCACTTAGTATTATGCCTCCTCCAAATGGAAATGGCCAGATGATACTTCATCCTAGACAAGCACCTTAGGATGCATGGAAAAACAATAATGGGAGTTCATTCTTCAAACCTCAATAAGAAAATGTAGTAGCCAAGGTTTAAGAAGAGAATAATGACATCAAATAAATATTGACACAATTGAGATAGTTGATCACTAAAATCACACATGAGGAGCCAAAACTTCTATTCCCAATCAAATCAAAATAGAGGATATCCTGATAGAGGATATGGAAATAATAATGATAGGTCTGGATATACTGATAAGGGGTATAACAATAAAAGTAAGTTCAACAACAATAGCAATAATACTACTCATAGGCCACCTAGAGCATGGAACACTAGGCCAAACAATGGTTAATTACCATCACCATTGGATAATCAACCTCCTTATGAACCTAAGTAAAAAAATAGGGTGAACCTAGCAAAAGCTACACTCAATAATTGGTACAGGATGCACAATACTAATGCACATGCAGAGTTAGATTGTCCCTAGTTTAAAATAGTAGCTAGTATTTTCTAGGTTGAAGTATCTAACATTGTAGGAGATACTCCTCACCCTGAGGGGAATGAGATCATTCCTTTAGGATATGAGTCTACCCTGATGTTAGAAAGTTCTACTAGTGATCAACATCAACATCATCAAATGACTTCCACTCATGAGAATTACACATTAACATGTGAGGAGTCTTCTTTAGCATTTGAGACAAATTGTGTGTTCCCCTTTGAAGACGAAAATGAACCAGAGCTAGAACATGAATAATTTCATGCTTAAAAACAACAATATCAAGGTAGACATAATTATAATCTTAGGAGTAACCCTAATAGACCATATGGTCCTTTAACCACATATGTTCCTCCTAACAATTTTAACAATCCACCAAATCCCAAAGCTAGTAATAATTATGTTACTCCCAAGATTAGTAATCAATATTTTACACCTCAAAATAAAGTGTCAAAATCCATCAGTCAGTTGCCTGAATCTGACAAATTAGTCACATACCTAGTAGAAGAGATGAAAAAGATTAAAATTAGCTTATCTCTGTTAGAACAACCCTAGTCATCAAGAAAGCATTCTTGAAATCCTTAGATGAGTCCACACCAAAAGATGATAATCATGGTCATAATCCCAGTCAAGTCCTGACTAAAGATCCTATACCTAAAGAAAACAATGTTAAACATAAAACACAAGCTATGGTCTAGACTGTTGAGACATCTCATATGACTCTATATAGAGACAAAACTGAATCACCCCCATTTTTACTCATGCTAAGAATATTTGGAAAGAACTTGCATAATTTCTTAGTGGATTCAGATGCATCAACAAATGTGATGCCACTATCCATTTGCAATGCACTAAGATTATGTTTAGCTAAGTCCATCAAGAAAGTGACACAACTAGATAAAATAGAAGTAAGTGTGGTAGGGGAGTTAACACACATCCACATGCAGTTAGCATGAGACCCTAGGGTGCAATATTACATTGACATCCAAGTGGTGGATATCCATGATACCTATGAGATGTTGCTTAGTAGGGATTGGTCAAAAAACTCAATGGTTACATGTCCACTGACTTCAGTCACATGTGGTTACCCTGGAAGGGGATTCCTAGCCAGATAAGGATTGAAGCTGAACCTAGGATGAAACATATGATCACTGAATATAACAATACTAATGAGAAATTATATGTGGATGTTGAACCAGGGGTCTATACTATAAGACCTCAAACTATCCAGATAGAGGAAGTCTTAATGTATGACATACACATACATAGAAATGTTGATCAAGATAATAGGGTGATCATAGAATCTAATCTGTAAGGAAATGAGGGCATCTCAGAATGTATTTCTAAGAAAAGTGGTGTCTTTGACAAATTTAAATTCTTTCCAAATGCTTCAAAAACACACACAACTATGCCTTTAAAGTGGAAACAGACATAGAACATTTCCTACATTGACCCTTAGAGGAAAGCACAAGCGAACAATATCTAGTTTCAACAGCAGAACATTAAACATGAAAGACTGAACAAAAACATAGATTTACGTGGGGAAAACCCTTACGGGTAAAAAACCCCACACTCCAAAAGCCCAGATCACCATTGTATTATTCAGCAATAGAAAAAATAGTTACAATACAAAACTGGCAATAAGCCTTTCATGAAGATTTACATCTTGTTCCTTCTGAAGAATAACTAACAGTAACCTTGCACAAAGTTCTCCAGCACTTGGTTGGTTCTTCATACTGTGATCATGCCACAAATAGCACACAGTACAGAACTACATCTTCTCAGCCAGAACAATTTCATTTGAACTCTATTTTCATCCTCTTCTTAGTCCCTTCACATGCTGTTCACATGCTGCATACAGCATACAGCATAAGACTTCACAGAAGAAGAAAACCAAAGGTCTCTCTCGAGAAGAACTCTCTCACACTCACACCGACCCCATCGATACCAAAAATTGCTTTAGCAATCTAATCTATTCTCATGCAAACGACCGTTCATTCCAACTGCCTAGCATCACTGACATCCAACTGTCCAAACCGTTTCGCATTCGTGAGAACCTTTAGTCCCACATGCATCTAGCATTGGAGGATTTCCAGTTTATATGTCTGATGACACGGTAAGACTATTGTCGGCACTTTTACCGCTGACGACCCTAGTCTATCCCCATCGGCACAACTCAAACCATCAGCCAACATTCCATCTTTCACTCCGACGGTTCCATGTCCCACCGATACCAAAGACAACATGCCTTCATTGGAATAACAGACAACCATCAGATAGACACCCAAATCTCAGACCGACCAAGTATCTCATGCCAACGCCAATGCCTCACCAACTTCCATCAGGGTGACAGATGACATCGGAACAACATCCCTAGGATTGGCCGATAGTGTTTCTCACGCTGATACTAACCCTTCATCGGTATAACATGAAGTATCAGGGATACACCTTCCAGCTGCACCGATATCAATACTCACTCCGATGATCTTTCATCGGGGTGACTCATGCTGACTAGATCACTTACTCTTCGCTAACCCTGCATCCATCATCGGTGAGACCAATGCCCATCGAAGAAACTTCCCTAGACCATGCCGATAGTGAAAGTCAACCCGATAGCCCTTGGTTAGTGAGACTTCGTAGATTGGTCAAGTGCTCATCACTCCCGCCGATACACAGAGTCTGGCCGATGGCCACTACCATCGGTAAGACCAAAGAGGTCGGAGTGACAATTCAAAACTAGGCCGATAGAGATCTTCATACCAATGACCATTCCATCAGAGAGACACCTCACATCTTATACCGAAAGACCAATGTCACCGTGATGCCAATGAACCTCTGAACCATTGAACTGATGATCAACCAAGGAACCGATGAACCATTAAACCTGACAGTCAGTTCAACAAAATAGTTCAACGAGTCAGTTCGATGAAACAGTGAACCCAATGAGTCAATTCAAACCCAATGAATAGTTCAAACTTTGCTAATGAACCCAAGGAACCTTGAGCTATTGAACCTGTAATCTGAGTCACCTGTACTCAACATTCTCCCACTTGACGAAGGAATTACAGGAAACCATCAATGCTCCAAGTCAACAGAATCAAAGTTAACACTGCCTTCACTCCACTGTACTCACAAGCTCCACAAAAGCTTCAACATAACAAACTTCAAAGCTTCCAGAACACAGCCATGAAACCATTCTCCAGAAACAATATAAACCATCAGCTAGAACAACAATCAATAAGCTGACTGTACCCATCCAACTGAACATAAAACCCACATGACAGAAAATAGCACACACAGCCAGTGCTAAAAACATCTAATCACTCATACATTAAAGGTATGAACATCAGTAGACTCATGCCACCTACATATACACCCATCAACTGCAAATACAAGCTCAAAGTGTGAACCAGTCGAAGGAGACCAAACACTTCAAGAACTCCCACTACATGGGTAATGCAGATCTAAAAAAGATCATGGCATACAAAAAATCCACCAATGGCATTACATAGAATGTGTAAATAATCATGTAGTACCAAGGAAACATCCACCATGATATGCAAAAACTGTAAGCAAATAATCCTGCAAGAACAACTCCTCACCACCAGTCCAAAGTTCTCCCAAGTTCTCCACAATGTAATGTGAAACACACCATCAGAGAAACTAACTGAGACCAAGAGAGACACTGCACATCATATACCTATAGACAATCCTTTTACATACACCTCTGAAAGCCAACTATGTCAAGTACGATCTCCTTCAAAACACCCCAGAGTGAACCAGCATAACAACACCTAAACAAACATTCAATCTCCAAGATCAAATGCAACTAACATGGATGTAAGCCTCACAAACCAAAGAAGATCAAACTAATTCATTTCCCATTTTAGGAAATCAGCCCATTAACCATCTCCTAACAGTCCTCATCAATGAATGATATCTCTAAACTCAAATGCACAAGGAGATATTCATGCTATTCATTTCTCATAATGAATCCACCAGAACCATCAATGAGCAGTTCAAGATCCATATCTATGAAAGAAAACATAAAACACCTGAGAGAAACAATGGACTATACCTCTCAAGTGAAACTTATCGAGTAGACCAAAAGTGAGGAAAAAGAATGTTCTTCCAAGATACCCAAGTCCCAATGACTTTCTCCAAGAACAATCTCCTCTAGATCTTTTTGTTGAATTCACATTCAACCAAGGTAAAGACTCCTCGAACTTCCAGCTGTAAACTCTGAAAACATATTATATACAGTCTCACCTTATTCTCCATGTATCCATGAGTACCTTTGAACAATCACCTCATGCTGAACTCCAACTGCATCACTACAACACTATGAAGTAATCAAGCAAATGATAGATGTACCCAAACATAGAGAAGTAACCAGACCACTGTCAAAACTCCAATCATCTGAATCAAGAACTTATCATGACATCATGATCTTACCATCTCCTTTAGGAGATTCCATGCTCTAGGTGAACATAACCATTGTCTCTAGATCAATGTATCATACCAAAATTCAAAAGCAGAAATCATGATATGAAACAAACCAAAATTCTAAACCAACATCACCTGTCAAGCACCACCAACACCTTAGCCAAGAATTTCATGAATCCTCCATGACTCCAAGATGTTACTCATCCTCAAATAGTGCCCCTGCAAATGTGAAAGAACCCTTCTGCAGCAATAGGATCAAAGAGCTCCTCCTAGTAACATCTGCAACACTAAAGAAGATCATTCACCACTAAGTGATGAAACACACAGTCAATGCTAAAGCTCCCACTGAATTGTAACAACAGAGCTTTCCAAGCATCCTGACCAAACATCTCCTAATCTAAAAATCTTCCAGGTCCACAAATTAATATGTCCATGTGACTATAAAACCAAGTGACACCAAGATCTCCAAACCAAGGAAATAAACTATCACTGTCAATAGCTTACACAAACCTGTGTATTCAAGTTGTACATGACACCATGATATACATACTACAAGTCTCCATAACCAACTATTTGGATACTCAACAACATCCATCCTCTCATCCTGAAACAATCACACTAATGCACAAGTGACCAAAGACAAGGCCAGCTAACAAATCTGCATAAACACTGAAACAATCTTCTGGATAAAGACAGTCCACATCTGAGTCATCTCACTATAGCTTAATAGGTGATCAGCCCACAAAACTACATAACTCGTAGATCCAACCAATGTACCATGCAAACTCACTATCACACTGGAAACTGCAAAACTTAGATCTCAAGGAATAGATAACAATGTAGACAACATGACTCAAACATCAGAAAACTTACTTTTCACTAATTCACCCAACATGTCCACAACCTGAGCACCATTAGTCAAGAAACCAGAAACATTACCATAGAAATACTGAGTGACAAATCACATACCAGCACTCCCATGCAGAGCAAGCATTTCACCTCCTCACACCATGCACAGATCATGCATCTGAGAGAATCAGGCTATTACAAAAGCTCTCAGACCATCCAATGATCAACTCCATAGCCTACATGTAGTCGGGGTAACAGAAAAATTATGCCTTCCAATACCAGGAATAGAACACCCAGCATAAGCACAATACTCCATGGCTGAGCAGTAACACAAACTTCTCCATATCATCAGAGAGCCTCTCACATAGGCACCCAATATGAAAGTTATTGCAGCAACATAGCCTCAAAGCAAACCCCATGCAACAAGATTAAATACTGTCAATTAAGAGCCTCAGGCCACATCATGACCAGCTCCAGTCTCTTCACCATCCTTCAAGCACTGCTGAAACAGAAACACAAGATCAACTGCCAGACTTTCACTCAAACAAGGATCAAACAAACAAACATTTCCTTCAGATTTCCTCAAGCCTGTCACACTAAGAAATCATCACAGAAAGAATACCCAGACCTTATACACCAGGAACTCTTACATGCAAACACATGCAACACACAAATGTACATATGTGAGCAACAAAGCATATCCCAAAAGAAGGCTTTGATACCAACTGTAAGGAAATGAGGGCATCTCAAAACGTATTTCTAAGAAAAGTGGTGTCTTCGACAAATTTAAATTCTTTCCAAATGCTTCAAAAACACGCACAACTATTCCTTTAAAGTGGAAACAGACATAGAACATTTCCTACATTGACCCTTAGAGGAAAGCACAAGCGAACAATATCTAGTTTCAACAGCAGAGACATTAAACATGAAAGACAGAACAAGAACACAGATTTACGTGGGGAAAACCCTTACGGGTAAAAAACCCCACACTCCAAAAGCCCAGATCACCATTGTATTATTCAGCAACAGAAAAAATAGTTACAATACAAAATTGGCAATAAGCCTTTCGTGAAGATTTACACCTTGTTCCTTCTGAAGAATAACTGACAGTAACCCTGCACAAAGTTCTCTAGCACTTGGTTGGTTCTTCATACTATGATCATGCCACAAACAGCACACAGTACAGAACTACATCTTCTCAGCCAGAACAATTTCATTTGAACTTTATTTTCATCCTCTTCTCAGTCCCTTCACATGCTGTTCACATGCTGCATATAGCATACAACATAAGACTTCATAGAAGAAGAAAACCAGAGGTCTCTCTTGAGAACTCTCTCACACTCACACCGACCCCATCGATACCAAAAATTGCTTTAGCAATCTAATCTATTCTCATGCAAACGACCATTCATTCCAACTGCCCAGCATCGCTGACATCCAACTGTCCAAACCGTTTCACATTCATGAGAACCTTTAGTCCCACATGCATCCGGCATTGGAGGATTTCTAGTTTATATGTCTGATGACATGGTAAGACTATTGTCAGCACTTTTGCCGCCGATGACCCCAGTCTATCCCCATCGGCACAACTCAAACCATCGGCCAACATTCCATCTTTCACTCCGACAGTTCCATGTCCCACCGATGCCAAAGACAACATGCCTTCATCGAAATAACAGACAACCATCAGATAGACACCCAAATCTCAGACCGACCAAGTATCTCATGCCGATGCCAATGCCTCACCAACTTCCATCGAGGTGACATATGACATCGGAACAACATCCCTAGGATTGGCCGATAGTGTTTCTCACGCTGATGCCAACCCTTCATCAGTATAACATGAAGTATCAGGGATACACCTTCCAGCTGCGCTGATATCAATACTCACTCTAATGATCTTTCATCGGGGTGACTCATGCCAACTAGATCACTTACTCTTCGCTAACCCTACATCCATTGTCGGTGAGACCAATGCCTATCGAAGAAACTTCCCTAGACCATGCCAATAGTGAAAGTCAACCCGATAGCCCTTGGTCGGTGAGACTTCGTAGATCGGTCAAGTGCTCATCACTCCCGCCGATACACAGAGTCTGGCCGATGGCCACTACCATTGGTAAGACCAAAGAGGTCGGAGTGACAATTCAAAACTAGGCCGACAGAGATCTTCATACCAATGACCATTCCATCAGAGAGACACCTCACATCTTACACCGAAAGACCAATGTCACCGCGACGCCAATGAACCTCTGAACCATTGAACCGATGATCAACCAAGGAACCGATAAACCATTGAACCTGACAGTCAGTTCAACAAAATAGTTCAACGAGTCAGTTTGATGAAACAGTGAACCCAATGAGTCAATTCAAACCCAATGAACAGTTCAAACTTTGCTAATGAACCCAAGGAACCTTGAGCTATTGAACCTATAATCTGAGTCACTAGTACTCAACATAATCATAGTTCAATTGATAATGATGAAACAAATTGCTTTAAAGATTTTGAATTGTACTTATCCAAAGAGATGCAACATTGCTAGATATTAGGTTTAACCACTGAGGATATCCTCATTGAAGGTTGGTGTAGGTTACACAATGAAGCACATTCATAGAAGGATTGTTATGCATGCTTGGATATGATTGAGTTGGAGAAAAATTATAGTGAGATTGGGTCATCTTCAACTAAGGTAAGTACAATATCTAGTTATGATGATACCAATTCTTATTTGTCATCTTCTAATACAAGAGAGCGTGAAGAAAGTGCAAGTCAAGATGATGCTTATATGCATAATACCGAGGAGATCCTGATGTATGATGGAAATATCCATGGAAAATAAAATTATATCACCCCAAGGACTGATTGCTTAATCGAGTCAGATTATGAATTGTTAGATGAAGATAAGGGAAGTAACCTGACAAAGTTTGATGAGTTTTTATCTAAGCAAATTCAAATGCTTACATTGCAAGAAGTTTCTCCACACCATGCTTTAATTGAGGGATGGTGCAAACTCCATGAGGCTCCACACTCTGAAACCACATGTGCCTTATGCTTGCATATATTGGATAAGGAAGAACAGTTGTATTCAAGGAACACATTGTCTAGTAAAGAGGACATGTCTAAAGAGAAAGGGAGGGAGATTAAAGTACATCCAAATAGTGACATTGATGATACTATAGACATGAAAATAAGAGATGTATCATGTTCACACTAGCCACCAGAGATGACAAAGAACGAGCCTTAAAATCTGAAGTGGATATCAAGTGGTGCAACCGCTAGAGCCAAAAGGAAAAGAGAAGGCCCTGATAAGCTATTAATAGAAGATAAGCCATGGATCCTTAATTTGATGGCTCCAAATCTAAACAAGGAGCTGGAGTAGGCATAGACCTTATTGACCCAGCAAGAAAGTCCTCCTTGGCAGCATACAGATTGTAGTTCCCATGTACTAATAATATGACAGAATATGAAGCTTTAATCCATGGGTTGTTGTTTTCTCTTAAGAAGAAAGTTAAGATTCTACATGTCTATGTAGACTCATAATTAGTAGTAAGACAAGTGAGAAGTATCTATGCTTGTAATTACAAGAGGTTATCCAACTATAGGCATAGAGTTTGGGATTTGATAGATGAATTTGATGCATTTAATATCACTCATGTTACTAGGGAACAAAATCATAGAGTAGATGCTTTGGTGCAGGATGCTAGTACATTGGAGCCTCTATCCATTTCTAGATTAAAGAGATTTTTAGTTGAACTAATATCAGTACCCTCCATACCTAACAATGTTACTAAATGTAGACACCCTAAAATGACTGTGTCGTCGAATCATTTGCATTTCATAATCTATCTAATCACCTACATTTCAACGTTAATTAAATGATCTAATTATTTAATTAATTTCACCAAAATCACCTAATTCTTCTAAATCACATACTTGTGACATTAATTAAATAAATTCTCTTTATTTAATTAATTAAATCAAATTCCTCTATTATTCTTCCATAATTAAATAATTTTAATTATTTAATTAGATCATTGTCACCTTCCAAAATTCACATCCACATTAATTAAATATATCCCATTATTTAATTAATTCAACAAATTCCCTCTTATCTGCAATTAAATAATTCTTAAATTATTTAATTAAATCAAATTCATTCTTCCAAATTTAAATAAATCAAATCAAATTTATTTAAATTCTCTCATTCTCCAAAAATAAGATAAATCAAATATTTTATTTATTCTTGCAAAATCATGCACAACAATTAAATAAATTTATTTATTTAATTTGCTTTCCAAATCTTCTAAATTAAATAATACCAATTATTTAATTATTTCTTCCAATAATATCTTCTCTGAATTTAAATAAATCAATTATTTATTTAAATTGTTTTTTCTTCTAAATTGAGTTATCTCTAAAATAACTCAAGCTTTCTTGCTCATGCAATTAAATATTTCTAATATTTAATAAAGCAAAATATCTTCTTATTCTCATGCAAATCCCTTCTTGTTTTAAATCACTTAACTAATCATTACATTCTGTTAATTGCTTTAACTCATTCTTCTATTCTTGATAACTCCTCTCATGCAAAAGAAAGCAAGACACATGTCTTCTTCTCATTCGTTGCACGTTCCTCAACTATTCTCCTCCATTGATTCTTCTGAATTATCTGGACCATTGATCGATCTTCATTGAAATCTATATAAACTCCCCTCATCTCCTTCATTGGGCCTCTCTCTTCGATCGTATTCTTAGGCAT
Source organism: Cunninghamia lanceolata (assembly GCA_027924645.1). Lineage (NCBI taxonomy): Eukaryota > Viridiplantae > Streptophyta > Pinopsida > Cupressales > Cupressaceae > Cunninghamia > Cunninghamia lanceolata. Next base: position 4,107,852 of record BSBN01001709.1, on the reverse strand, counting down.
ACTTAACAGAGCTTTAAGCATACAAAATGCATCAATTGAGAAACCGTATGATCTCTTAACATTGATGTTTGAGCACATTGAGCACACTACTTGCTTGTTGCAGCTATGGTTTTGCAACTTCATTGAGCAATCCACACATCTCTAAAAGGGAACAATACAGGTTTTGGTAAGAGCTTTCATTTGTCTTTGATTTTATGATAATGGCTTTTACTTAGATTGGTTCACTTTATGTGATTGGTTTTTAGTTTTATTAGTTTAGGTTTAATCGATTAGTAAAAATAAAGAAAGATCTCTAGGTGAAAACCACACTGTGGCACCTCCCAATCACAAAATAGTAAAAACAAAGGATGTATCCAAAGGTGAAAACCCAACTGTGGCACCTGAGGATGGAGGATTTGACCTTCCCCTACCATCTAAGTATCAAGAGAAATTAGCTCTCCTAGTGGAAGATTCTACAGAGATAAACCTGGGCACAGAGCAAAATCCAAAGACCACATTCCTAGCAGCATCATTATCAGAAACAGAGAACAAGAACCTTAACACATTCTTCTTACAGAGAACCATCAACTTTGCATGGACCTATGCTGATATGCCAGGGCTAGACCCTAAGCTACTAGTTCATTATCTCACAGTTGATCCAAAAGTAAAACCAGTCAAGCAAAAACTGAGAAAGATGCACCCACAGATAGCTCTCTTGGTAAAGGTGGAAATACAAAAGATGTTAGATGCAAAATTTATACGACCAATCGACTATTCAAATTGGGTCTTAAACATTATACTTGTGTCTAAACCTAATGGGCGCATCTGCATGTGTAATGACTTTAGAGATATGAACAAAGCATTTCCTAAAGATGACTTTCCACTACCGAACATTGACATTATAGTAGACTTAACAGCAGGTCACGAGATGCTTTCCCTCATGGACGGATTCTCTGGCTACAATCAGATAAGGATAGCAGAGGAAGATCAACATAAAATAACCTTTACTTGTCCATGGGGTAACTATTGTTGGTGTGTCATGCCATTTGGTCTAAAGAATGTAGGAGCAACCTATCAGAGAGCAATGACAGTGATATTCCATGACCTCTTTCATTATATCATGGAGGACTATGTGGATGACATACTAGCTAAATCTTCTAAGGCAGATCACATACAGGTTCTAGGACAGATCTTTGATAGGCTCGAGAAATACCAAGTAAGACTCAATCCAAAGAAGTGTGTCTTCGGTGTAACGTCAGGAAAGCTATTGGGATACATTGTATCTCATAGAGGCATCGAAGTGGACCCCGCAAAAGTAAAAGCTATAGTGGAGATGCCTCCACCAAAGAACCTTAAAGCATTAAGGAGCCTTCAGGGAAGGTTGCAATCCATTAGGCATTTCATCTCATAGCTAGCAGATAAATGTCAACCATTTCAACACTTACTCCGCAAGGATGTCTCATTCCGATGGGATTATAAGTGTTAAGCAACATTTGATCAACTTAAAAAGTATCTAGCTACAGCTCTTGTATTAGTTCCACCAGTTGTGGACAAACCTTTGATATTATACATCTCCACTACAAATTCAGCCCTAGGGGCCCTTCTCGCACAAAATGATGAAACAGGAAAAGAGCATGCAATTTATTATATCAGTAGAACCTTGGTGGGATATGAACTCAATTATTCACCGATGGAAATAGCTTGTTTAGCAGTAGTGTTCGCCTCCCAAAAGTTGTGGCATTACATGTTGAACCAACACACAAATCTGATAGCCAAAATTGATCCCTTGAAGTATCTACTAGTAAAAGCAGCTCTTGCAGGCAGACTAGCTAAATGGGTCATGATCCTTAGTGAGTTCGACATTGAGTATATGGATCATAAGGCAATCAAAGGACAAGCACTAGCAGATCAACTGATAGAAGCACCTATGCAAGATACACACCCTATGGTAGCAGACTTTCTAGATGAGAATTGTTGGTCATGATGTTATTCATTCACAAACATAGAATAAAAGTTACACAACAACCTTTACTCATCTTGAAAGATACGATGAATTCAAAGAATTCACGATCCCAAGTCTCCGTTGATTAGGTCTTAATCTACTGACGTTACTCAGTGGTTGATGTGCGTTGCTGTTTTCCATTCAGGGGCCTTACGTGTTTCTGCACTGTTCATCATCATCATCTTCAAATATCCTGCTCTGGATGTTCGCTCTGCATCAGTCTTCAATAATTTCTACCTCTGCACTGTAAATTTAGTCAAATAATGTGCATACAGGCTGATATTTGCATGATTTCTACCATTATTTATGATTCTTTGCATGATATTTTCAATACTACATGCATTTAACTCAAATATGCTAAGGATCTTCAGTTACCTACGGGATTTCAGCATATTTCACTGTTTCTGCTTGTTATTTATCATGATTTGCAGTTATGGTGATGAATTAATGAAATTGAAAAAAAAGGAAAAGGGTTAGAGAGTGAGATTCCTAAAATTACTGGACTTAGATCACTGATTCACATACAAGCTCCCATACTTGCAATGAAAAGAAGGAAAACTAGAAATCATACTTCACCAGGACACTCCACAAATCCGCATGATCTAGTGCAAAGCTTCAAAGGAAAGTTGACAACAATATGTAATGAAATGAAAGCGCTTCCAGTTGAACACAGCATTCACCAGTACATATCCAGAAATCAACAGAAGATTACGTAAAATTTGCAATTAGGATGTAATCTGGAACTTCATATTCATTCAGTATGCTCAAGAACAGGTACATTTACAGTGATCTGAAGAAAGAACCTTGACATTTCAACAATTCTATCCTCATTAGTCTCAGTAATCCGATCTCCTAACTTATTCTACCGTAATTGACTCTTTGCGCCAAATGCGTCTATGTATTCTAATGTATTTCTCCCTCGTTAAAATGACAAGCTCTGGATGTTATATAGAGCAACTGCCAGAAAACGGTTACAATGATCCAAGGATCAGGATCCTCTCACAGCAAACAACGGCCCAGATGAAAAGCACATGCTTCGTCAGTTAGCAAATGTACAGCTGGCACAGAATATTCCAGCATCCTCAACTTGATTCAGCCTCCAGCTGGCGAACAGCATATTTGACAATACCCTCCTCATGTCTGGCCCATGTTGACTCCATGCGCAACTTTGTAATTATCAGTTTCAGCAGCATCATCATGATCTCAACGCTCAGCTTCAGCAGCATCATGACTTCAATATTCAGCCTCAGCAGCATCATGATGATTTCCTGCAAGTAAACAGACAAACATAAGGTTCATCATCATCATGATAAACAGCAGGAAGTAAACACTTTATTTAAACATACCTCTCCATGTGCAGCTACAGGCAAACAGGTCTTACCTGTGAAAATATGCACTAAATGCATAAACAGCATGAAAACAACCAGGTCAACCCCGTTGACCAAAATCAGGCAGTCGGGCTTTCAAATTTCTATCGCTTCATGCTTTTGCCCATTTTCTTGTATATCGGGTTCAAAATATGATGATGATGATCTCAGATAAACAAGGAAATAATCGCCTCTCAACCATCCTTAGAAACCGGCCCTGCATCATCATCATATTTGCATCGGCGTGACTACATATGATCAGGGTGACAATTTTACCTTAGGCCGACGGCAACAGTTATACCGACGCCAAAAATCATGATGATGACCAGCTATATATATCTTCAAAGTGGCCGCAGGATATCACAAAATATGATGATCCTCCTTTCCTAATGCTCTGATGAAAAGCACATCAGGATGTTTTGTTCTTGCACACTCGGGAAAGAAAGACATCGTCATCATCATCATGATGAAGACAAACAGGAGGACTCGGAAAATGATCCTGCCGCTGAGGAAAATCATGATGACGTCATCGTCATCATCAGGCTTCAATAAAATGCAAAGGGATGACGTCATCGTCATGTTTCGTTAAGATCAGGAGGTAAATGGAATATCGGGTTCCCTCTAAGGAAGATGATCAGGTGGATGAAAGCAATATGACCCTTTTTTCAGCCAAGGCAATCCGCTCGAAAGGTCAGGATGATGAACATCATCATCATCATATTCACACTGGGTGATAAAAAAAAATGATCCTGCCGAAAGTCCTGATGACGTCATCAGGATATCCGGGGCTTGTGTTAATCTTCGAAGATGACGTCATCGTCATCATCATATTGGCGAACAGGATCACGCCTTGGAAAATATCCTGCCGAAGGAGAAGGTGATGATGACGTCATCGTCATCATCATATTTGCAAAAGGTTATACTCGTCGGCAGGATGATATTACGAACTGCTGGGAGAGATGAACAAGATCATGATGATCTTGTTCAACATGACTTAAGAAATGAAAAAACACCCTCCGCTTCGAAAGATAAGGTGATCATCATGATCACGCAAAAGGAGGTCAGGAGGATATTAGGAAATGTCGGGTCTCGAAATATCATGATGATGTTGATCACCAAGACTTGGTCGTGCGCGCGAATTATGCAGATGGCAGATTTCTCTAAGTAAGGTGACGATGATCATCAGCATGATATTATCACATCGGGTGATTTTGGAATATCATGATGATGTTCGCAATGCGAAAATATCATGATGCTGACAATGTTTCTAAGGTTACTCGACGGGTAAAACACACTCGCACTTAAGATTGACGTCCGGATGTTTCGGGACTGCATGATTTTCATCAGGTGATAAAGTAAGATCATGATGATGACCTTTGGAGACACAAAAGACCGCCCGACGGGGAGAACCTACTACGACTTAAACTTGACGTCCAGATGTTTCGACCTCAGGATATTATCGGGGGGCTTTCCAAATATCATGATGATGATGTTCACACAACAATTATCAGGTTTGACCAAAACTTTGACTGCTCACAACTCCCTCATATGGACGAATTTTCAAGTGATGCAAAAGGCAAACCTGCATGAAATTTCAAGCTCTTTCTAACCATGAAGTCATAGAAACAAAATATGAACTTTGAGAAACTAACCTCATGATGATGACCTACCTCATCCTGACCTTCATGATGATGATGTACCTGACTTACTTTTACCAAACCGCCAGAAACAGACAACACAAGCCAAAACAAAAGCTGGGTCCCTGTTTTGCCAAGTCAAAATGGGGCGTGTTGTGTAACCACACAACAACTTGCCACCAAAGAAAACAATAAAATTCAAATGATTCAAGTTATATGATCATATTCATCTATAGTATTCTAATTCTGTCTAAGTAAATCATCATGATCTTTGAATGATAAAATTTCATTATGGTGATAAAGCTAACAAAGGATCAGGTGTGTGCAGATGATTAATTATCCTCATCCTGAAAGCAAGTTGAAAACATAAGTAACTGGTGTTAAACTACATAGTTGGAGATCATCCCTCATAGCCAACCTGGATAGAGCCTTGCTGCCAGCAGGTGTCTATAACCCCGGCAAGGTTATCTATACAATCTCCCTAAGTAGAGCCCCACTGCCAGCAGGCGTCCATAGCCCCGGTAGAGTTACTTAGATGGCCTAATTTTATTTAGTTTCTGATTTTCTTTTAAAAATTTAAATTTGATATCATCATGTCTGCTCATTTGTACAAGGTGTAGTCACTTGCAGCTTTAGGTTGGAGATTGTATTGGTAGCAAGGGAGTCCCTTTAGATTTTTCACTTAACACCTATACTCATATCTTCAACAAACCCAAGGCTGTTAGGTGTTTCATTGTGTTTGATTCACTTTGGACAAGAAAAAGTACCCTGATGAAAAGACATCATAAACCTGATCATGAGTATTTATCAGAATGAATTACAATCTATATCTAAATCTGATCTCATCACTTGAATCTTAACAATTTAGTTATTTTCTTAGGTGATGAAGTGCATCATCCTGACTTACCAGAACAAGGTCTCAACCAACAAAACAACAACAACAACAAGCAAACACTGTACAAACAACTATACAAATATACAATATGATACACAGGACTGCCATGAGGTCACTCAGGCCTGGAAATAATGTTTGAGGAATTGTCCATTGACTGGCAATGGGACATCCTCACCTGTCAGGTTCTTAAGCCTATAAGTGCTGTCTCCTAAAATTTCAGAAATCTGAAAGGGACCTATCCATAGTCTGTCAAACTTACCATGATCACCTTTCCTTTCATGGGCTTTATCCCACATCAGGACTAAATCCGATATCCTGAAAGCTTTAATTTTGGCTCTCTTGTCAAACCAACGTTTGACAACAGCCTGATGTTTTGCAAATTGGTCAATTGCTTGGCTTCGTTTTTCTTCCAGATGCATCAACTGAAGCAACCTGACTTCTTGTTTATTATCTATGCCTAGGTAGTCTTGGGCAAACTGCAGAGTAGGAATTTTCAAGTTTACAGGGAGGATAGGATCTACCCCATATACTAGCTGGAAAGGTGAGTTTCCTAATGCAATTTTCATTCTAGTTCTGTCTACCCATAAGGCATACTTCAGAAGTGAATTCCATTCCCTGGGATTTTTCTCTATCAATTTTCTTATGATACTCAGTAAATTCTTATTGGTGGATTCTGCTAATCCATTTCCCTGGGGATAGTAATTGGATGAGAACTTAAGTATGATCCCATGATCAAAAGCCCAACTTGACAATTTAGTGGAAATGAAGGCAGAACCATTATCACTTACCAATGCATAAGGAGTTCCATACCTGGTGACAATGTTGCTTTCCAGAAATTTAATGACATCATCAGCAGTACAAGTTTTGCTGCTGATAGCCTCAGTCCATCTGGTACAATAATCAGTGATTGTTAGGACATACCTCTGGCCTGAAGAAGATGGAGGATTGATTGGTCCTATGAAATCCATGCCCCATTGTGCAAATGGGCGCTCCTCCATCACCGGCTGCAATGGTTGTGCAGCATATTTTTCTCTGTTGGCAGCAACCTGGCAAACATGACAACATTTAACATGATCCGCTGTGTCTTTAAAAATTGTAGGCCAGTAATATCCTGCTCTGAGGATTGCATGTGTGGTGGCCAACGCTGATCCGTGGGCAGTTCCAAACTTGTCATGTAGCTCTGTCAAAACTTTATTAGCTTCTGGTTTCTCTAAGCATCTCAGGTATATCCCTTCATAATTCTTTTTAAACAGGGCTCCTCCCTTCATCATATATTTCTGGGATCTCATCTTCAAGGCTCTTCTCTGTGAAGCCTGCATCCTCAAAGGACATCTTCCAGTGATCAGGATGTGCCTGATGTCTGAATACCATTCATTATTGTCCTTCTCATCCATCACATACTGCTGACTGATGATGTTTGGATCAGTTTCAGATATCATCTGGCTCAGAGCCTGTCCTCTTACTAGCTTCATGGGTGTGATCTCCATGTCATATTCTTGTAGTACCGTAATCCATTTGGCCCTTTTTTCACCAGGTTCACTCTGCATCAGCAGCATCTTTACTGCTGCATCTGGTACCACAGCAATCACTTTGCTTCTCAGTATATAATGTCTGAACTTTTTTACTGCTCTGACTAATGCAAGTGCCTGTCTTTCAACATCTACATATCTCAACTCAGCATCCCTGAAAGGACAGCTCATGAAGGCAATTGGTTTCTCTTCTTTATCTTCATTTCTTTGAGTTAACACTGCTGCAGAAGTATGTTCTGAAGCAAATGAGTAGATGTAGAAATCTTTTGTATAATCTGGACTAATGAGGACAGGAGCATCTGAAATGGCCTTCTTTATATCTTCAAAAGCAGCTCTGGCTTCTGGTGTCCAGTCAATTTGTGCATCCTTTTTCAACATGGCATTCAGTGGTCTGACAATCTCAGCAAAGCCAGTGATGAACTTCCTCACAAAATTTATCTTACCAAAATAAGATTTAAGCTCCTTTTTGCTTCCTGGAAGTGGTAATTTCATAATAGATTCCACCCTGTCAGGATCAATGATAATCCCATCTTCTGTGATTAGGTGGCCTAGTAACTTTCCTGTTGTTACCCCGAATATGCACTTCTTGGGATTCAAAGATATTCCATATTCTTCACACTTCTTTAGCACACTTCTGAGGTCAGCAACATGATTTCCCCTTTCTTTGGAGAACACTGTCAAGTCATCCATGTAGATGACTATACATTTTCCTATTAAGCCTCTGAAGGCTATGTCCATTGCTCGCTGGAATGTAGCTCCAGCATTTATCAATCCAAACGGCATACGTCTATATGCAAATATCCCCCATTTTGTGGTGAAGGCAGTCTTTAATCTGTCAATTTTGTCAACCATCACTTGGTTGTATCCTGAAAACCCATCCAAGAAGGACATCATCTTGGCTCCATTTACCATCTGCAGAACCTCATCCAAAGAGGGCAAAGGATAGTTATCCTTTTCTGATGCTCTGTTCAGGTTCCTGAAATCCACACACAATCTGATGTCTCCATTCTTCTTCCTGACTGGTACCAGATTTGCCACCCAAGTGGAGTGCCTTACTGGAAATATTATCCGGGCATTCAACAACTTCCTGACCTCTTCAAGGATGATGGGCTCAAGCAAAGCATTGACTGGCCTCTGCTTCTGTCTGAAGGGTTTTGCATCTGGCTTGAGGGGTATAGTATGAGTTATGACAGAAGTGTCATACGTCTTCAGCTCGTCATAAGTCCATACAATTACATGTATATAATCCTTAAGGGCTTGAGTTATTCCATCTAACTCTTCAGGTGTACAAATCTTACCCAACAAGACATTCTTCTTGTCATCAGCTTGTCCAATATTCACCTGTGAATATTGACCTCCATCTGCCTTAGGCAGATCCTTATGCTTGAGCATATTATCCAGATCAAAGGCTCTTTCTAACTCAATCATACCTTTGGGAATTGTGTTGCCAGGCAACTCTAAAATCTCATCTTCTTCCCAGACATGATCTTCCATACCATTTTCATCTATGATCTGAGCTTCAAATACATCTCTGTTTGATATGAAGTCCAGGATGTGCTGATCATCATCAAACACTTGGAGATTAGTCACATTGTCAGGTACCGAAGGTACTGACACCAATTCTACTGCAAATCTCTTCAGACCAGATATAGACAGTGGTTCCAGCGTACTGGCGGCCTGAGCAAGTGCATCTGCCCTTTGGTTCTGCTCTCTTGGCACGTGAACGATGTTGAAGGCATCAAAGTCTTCAATCAGGTCCCACACACGATGTCTGTAATTTGACAGCTTTCTGTAGTTACAAGAGTAGATTCCTCTTACTTGCCTCACAACTAGTTCTGAATCTCCAAAGACATGCAGGATCTTCACCTTCTTCTTATGTGCAAACAACAGTCCATGAATCAGAGCTTCATACTCTGTGACATTATTCGTGCAGGGGAACTGTAATCTGTAAGCTGCTAAATGGGATTTCCCTGATGGATCAGTAAGATCAATCCCTACTCCAGAACCTTGCTTGGATTTGGACCCATCAAACCTCAGGATCCAAGGCCTATCTTCAGCAGGACATTTATTTGAACCTTCCTTTTTCTTTGCAGCTCTGGCTGCTGCTCCGCCTGATATCCACCTTAACTTAGGTGTGTCATCTTCAAGCTTCCTCTTTCCTTTATCTGATGAGCCTGATGGCTTTTCTGTTTTCTCTTCCATCCTAGCAGGAGGATGATGCTCAGCACATACAGCTGCATGCTTCTTCAAAATGTGCAAGCACAGTGAGCAAGTGGTTTCTGAGTGAGGCGCCTCATGCAGTCTACACCAACCTTTGATTAAAACCTCCTGGGGAGATCTACACTGTTGTGTCATTTTTTCTATTTCTTTGACCAGAAATTCTTCGAACTTCGTCAGGTCACTGCCTTTGTCCTCATCAGACAACTCGTAATCCGGTTCCATGAAGCAATCACTACCAGGAGTGATCTTTTCCTTTCTCGCATCATTTGTCTGATTGGACACCAGGATCTCTTCTGTTTTTCGGATATGATCCTCATCAGGATCCGTCGACTCTTCTGTTCCTGCAGAAGACAAATAAAAATTAGTATCATCATCATCATCAGATGTAGCACTCACCTCGGAATATGATGATGATGCCTCACTATACGTCTGCTCCAGCATGATCATGTCCAAGCATGGTTCGCAAGTCTTTTCCGAGTGTGCTTCTCCATGCAATCTGCACCATCCGTCAATCAAGATATCATTAGCAGGTATATTTAATAATTGACAACGTTTTATCTGAGTAGATAAATGCATCTGAAAATCCCTGAAGCGATCTATTTCGTTGTCATTATCAGGATCATTATTAAGTTCCACAATTGGCATATCCTCATGATAATCGTCATCATGATGATGATGAACATCAAGCATCAGGACCTCCTCTATTTGGACAGTTTGCGGCCTGATGTGATAAACCCCAGGTTCTACGTTTACATACATGATCTCATTTGTTCTATTATATTCGGTGATCATATGTTTCATCCTAGGCTCAGCATCAATCCTGATCTGATTAGGTATACCTTTCCATGGCAACCACATGTGACTGAAGTCTGTGGACATGTATCCGTTAAGCGTTTTAGACCAGTCCCGGCTAAGCAACATCCCATATGTATCAGGTATGTCAACTACCTGAATGTCAATGTAATACTGGATCCTGGGATCAGACGCTAGCTGCATGTGAATATGAGTGAGTTCTCCTACGACACTTACTTCTGTCTTGTCCAGTTGAGTGACCTTCTTTAAGGATTTAGCAGGATGCAGTCCTAATGCGTTGCATATTGACAAAGGCATAACGTTAGTTGAGGCTCCTGAATCAACTAAGCAGTTGTGCAAATTCTTACTGAACATTCTTATGGTGAGGAGAAACGGAGGTGATTCAGTTTTGTCTCTGTACAAGGTCATGTGAGAGGTTTCAGCAGCTTGGACTGTGGCTGACACTTTGGGCTTGACAGTGTTATCTTTAGCAGTATGATCTCTGCTATTGGATTGACTCGAAAGGTGATTATCCTCTTTAGAAGCAGGATCATCCAGCGACTTCATGAATGCCCTTTTGATGGCAGGAGTTTTCAGTAACTCAGATAGGGACAGGCTGATCTTGATTTTCTTCATTTCATCAGCCAAATAGCTGACTAACCTGTCAGACTCATGAGGTGCATTTGCAACTTTTGTTCCTGTGTTTTGAGGAGACAAGTACTGAGCATTCACCTTAGGGAACCCAGGGTTATTGCTAGCCTTAGGATCAGGAGGTGTGTTGAAGTTATTTGGAGGTAGAGATGATGTCAATGGACCGGCAGGTCTGTTGGCATTACTCCTCAGGTTATAATTATGCTTACCAGGGTATTGCTGCTGGTATGCATGTACTTCCTCATGCTCTCTTGTAGGTTCATTTTCATCCTCAAAAGGGAAGACATATTTTGCTTCAAAGGTTAAGGCAGATTCTTCACAGGTCTGATTATAATCCTGATGAGGCTGATTAGTGTATGTTTCCAGCACAAAAGCTGAGTCATATCCACAAGGAACTATTTCATTTCCTTCTGCCTGAGGTGGATTTCCAGAAGTATTAGACACTTCAGTCTGAAAGATGCTGGCAGCAATTCTAAATTGTGGACAATCTAATTCTGCATGTGCATTGGTGTTGTGGATCCTGCACCAATTGGTAAGGGCTGCCTCAGCAAGATTGACTTTAGTAGTCTGTTTGGCTTCACCAGGAGGCTGATTGTCTAGGGGTGATGGTAATGAACCATTATTTGGCCTGGAGTTCCACACTCTAGGCTGCCTAGGAGGATTATTGTTATTTGCAGCATTACTGTTGAAGTTATTGTTGTATCCTCTGTCAGGGTAATTTGGTCTGTCATTAGAATAACTCCTATTCTGACCTGACTGTGAATAAAACCCTTGATTTCTCAAGTGTGTTACTTCTGTGGTGAGCTTTCTCAACTGAGCAGCAATTTCTTTGATTTCCTCTTTCTCCTCTTGAGCTTTGGCCACTACATTTTCAGTCTGAGGCTGGAAAAAGGAAGATCCATGGTTACTGTGGGATAGGTCTGTACCCTGAGGTGTCTGAGTATGTGCAGGATATTGTGGCAATTGGCCATTTCCATTAGGAGGAGGCATGATACTCAATGGAGGTACTTGCAAAGGTGCAGGCATGATTGCTGGGGGCATCACTGCTCCATTTGGATATTGTGCAGGATATTGTGAAGGATAAGCTGCAGGATACTGTGCTGGATATTGTGACTGCATGCCAGGCAAAGCAGGGAATGCTATATTTGGAGTAGGAGCAGGTATCAGCTGTTGATTTACCTTGATAGCTTCTTGAAAAGCTCCTGTCAATGTGGTGATCGCAGGATGTGTTCTCCTGATGAACATGGCGGTTAATGGATCCAAGGCTGAATAATAAATACTTCTAGCAGCATCATCAGCCACCACATATGGGGTAACTAGCTTGGACAACATTTTCTGGAACCTAGCATTGAAATTTGCAATAGGTTCATGCTCCAATCTCTTAATTGTGGCAAACAGGTGGTAATTCATGGATGGATCAATAGGGACCTTGAATCTGTCAAGAAAGGCCTTCTCTAAGACAGCCCACGAACCTACAGAAGATTGACCAAGACTGATGAACCAATTATAAGCCTCTTCTCCTAAGGAAAAAGGGAATAATCTGCACACCACATCCTGATGCTCTATTCTGGCTCTGCAGCAAGCTTCTTTAAACGTCCTGATATGATCATCCGCATCCTGATAAGGATAGTATTTTGGACAAAGCTTGTCCGGATACTTTGGTAACTCATGATACGCAGTAAAGGTCAATGGTGATTCTGCTGCAAAGAACGACATTGCAACCCGAGGGAGCTGAACTGGTGGTGCAGTTGGCTGAGGTTGGACTAAAGGTATACCCTGAGGTTGAACAGGAGGTGTCACTGGTATACCTGAAGGTATTTGCAAACCAACAGGAGTTACAGGAGGAGATCCTGGTGAAGTTCTAGACGCACTAGACTCTGGAGTATGGTGAACGTCTACAGTCTTAGGTCTAAAACCTCTGACAGGCAATTCTTCGAAAATTTCACTATGTCTAGACCTGGTATTTATCCTGTGAGCCAGGATTTCTCGATTTGGAGGCCAATTAGCTGAAACTTTGCAAATATTGGCTGGATTCCACTGGACGAGGTGATATTTGCGGTCAACTTGCAAATCAGACTGAATATTTGCGCAATATTTGCGAAGATACTGCAAATATGACAGGATATTGGGATATTTCGACCGGTAGCACCAGATCTCACGCGTCTAAGGCTCAAATCCTCAAAGCTTGAACAAATTTATGCATCTTTGGCCAATATTTAGTGAATTTAAAGAAATCTACTGCAAAGCTTGCAATATTTATGTGAAATTTGGAAATCTTTACACAGAATGTGCAAATACAAACTTGTCGCAGCAAATATTTACGCAATTTGATGAAATTCACAAACGATCTGAAGTTACCTTACTCTGAGCGTTATCAAACCTGGAAATACTGATGATGAATGTGATCTTCAATCCTTTGCCCTCCTTCTAGCGCCAATTTATGTTGGTCATGATGTTATTCATTCACAAACATAGAATAAAAGTTACACAACAACCTTTACTCATCTTGAAAGATACGATGAATTCAAAGAATTCACGATCCCAAGTCTCCGTTGATTAGGTCTTAATCTACTGACGTTACTCAGTGGTTGATGTGCGTTGCTGTTTTCCATTCAGGGGCCTTACGTGTTTCTGCACTGTTCATCATCATCATCTTCAAATATCCTGCTCTGGATGTTCGCTCTGCATCAGTCTTCAATAATTTCTACCTCTGCACTGTAAATTTAGTCAAATAATGTGCATACAGGCTGATATTTGCATGATTTCTACCATTATTTATGATTCTTTGCATGATATTTTCAATACTACATGCATTTAACTCAAATATGCTAAGGATCTTCAGTTACCTACGGGATTTCAGCATATTTCACTGTTTCTGCTTGTTATTTATCATGATTTGCAGTTATGGTGATGAATTAATGAAATTGAAAAAAAAGGAAAAGGGTTAGAGAGTGAGATTCCTAAAATTACTGGACTTAGATCACTGATTCACATACAAGCTCCCATACTTGCAATGAAAAGAAGGAAAACTAGAAATCATACTTCACCAGGACACTCCACAAATCCGCATGATCTAGTGCAAAGCTTCAAAGGAAAGTTGACAACAATATGTAATGAAATGAAAGCGCTTCCAGTTGAACACAGCATTCACCAGTACATATCCAGAAATCAACAGAAGATTACGTAAAATTTGCAATTAGGATGTAATCTGGAACTTCATATTCATTCAGTATGCTCAAGAACAGGTACATTTACAGTGATCTGAAGAAAGAACCTTGACATTTCAACAATTCTATCCTCATTAGTCTCAGTAATCCGATCTCCTAACTTATTCTACCGTAATTGACTCTTTGCGCCAAATGCGTCTATGTATTCTAATGTATTTCTCCCTCGTTAAAATGACAAGCTCTGGATGTTATATAGAGCAACTGCCAGAAAACGGTTACAATGATCCAAGGATCAGGATCCTCTCACAGCAAACAACGGCCCAGATGAAAAGCACATGCTTCGTCAGTTAGCAAATGTACAGCTGGCACAGAATATTCCAGCATCCTCAACTTGATTCAGCCTCCAGCTGGCGAACAGCATATTTGACAATACCCTCCTCATGTCTGGCCCATGTTGACTCCATGCGCAACTTTGTAATTATCAGTTTCAGCAGCATCATCATGATCTCAACGCTCAGCTTCAGCAGCATCATGACTTCAATATTCAGCCTCAGCAGCATCATGATGATTTCCTGCAAGTAAACAGACAAACATAAGGTTCATCATCATCATGATAAACAGCAGGAAGTAAACACTTTATTTAAACATACCTCCCCATGTGCAGCTACAGGCAAACAGGTCTTACCTGTGAAAATATGCACTAAATGCATAAACAGCATGAAAACAACCAGGTCAACCCCGTTGACCAAAATCAGGCAGTCGGGCTTTCAAATTTCTATCGCTTCATGCTTTTGCCCATTTTCTTGTATATCGGGTTCAAAATATGATGATGATGATCTCAGATAAACAAGGAAATAATCGCCTCTCAACCATCCTTAGAAACCGGCCCTGCATCATCATCATATTTGCATCGGCGTGACTACATATGATCAGGGTGACAATTTTACCTTAGGCCGACGGCAACAGTTATACCGACGCCAAAAATCATGATGATGACCAGCTATATATATCTTCAAAGTGGCCGCAGGATATCACAAAATATGATGATCCTCCTTTCCTAATGCTCTGATGAAAAGCACATCAGGATGTTTTGTTCTTGCACACTCGGGAAAGAAAGACATCGTCATCATCATCATGATGAAGACAAACAGGAGGACTCGGAAAATGATCCTGCCGCTGAGGAAAATCATGATGACGTCATCGTCATCATCAGGCTTCAATAAAATGCAAAGGGATGACGTCATCGTCATGTTTCGTTAAGATCAGGAGGTAAATGGAATATCGGGTTCCCTCTAAGGAAGATGATCAGGTGGATGAAAGCAATATGACCCTTTTTTCAGCCAAGGCAATCCGCTCGAAAGGTCAGGATGATGAACATCATCATCATCATATTCACACTGGGTGATAAAAAAAAATGATCCTGCCGAAAGTCCTGATGACGTCATCAGGATATCCGGGGCTTGTGTTAATCTTCGAAGATGACGTCATCGTCATCATCATATTGGCGAACAGGATCACGCCTTGGAAAATATCCTGCCGAAGGAGAAGGTGATGATGACGTCATCGTCATCATCATATTTGCAAAAGGTTATACTCGTCGGCAGGATGATATTACGAACTGCTGGGAGAGATGAACAAGATCATGATGATCTTGTTCAACATGACTTAAGAAATGAAAAAACACCCTCCGCTTCGAAAGATAAGGTGATCATCATGATCACGCAAAAGGAGGTCAGGAGGATATTAGGAAATGTCGGGTCTCGAAATATCATGATGATGTTGATCACCAAGACTTGGTCGTGCGCGCGAATTATGCAGATGGCAGATTTCTCTAAGTAAGGTGACGATGATCATCAGCATGATATTATCACATCGGGTGATTTTGGAATATCATGATGATGTTCGCAATGCGAGAATATCATGATGCTGACAATGTTTCTAAGGTTACTCGACGGGTAAAACACACTCGCACTTAAGATTGACGTCCGGATGTTTCGGGACTGCATGATTTTCATCAGGTGATAAAGTAAGATCATGATGATGACCTTTGGAGACACAAAAGACCGCCCGACGGGGAGAACCTACTACGACTTAAACTTGACGTCCAGATGTTTCGACCTCAGGATATTATCGGGGGGCTTTCCAAATATCATGATGATGATGTTCACACAGCAATTATCAGGTTTGACCAAAACTTTGACTGCTCACAACTCCCTCATATGGACGAATTTTCAAGTGATGCAAAAGGCAAACCTGCATGAAATTTCAAGCTCTTTCTAACCATGAAGTCATAGAAACAAAATATGAACTTTGAGAAACTAACCTCATGATGATGACCTACCTCATCCTGACCTTCATGATGATGATGTACCTGACTTACTTTTACCAAACCGCCAGAAACAGACAACACAAGCCAAAACAAAAGCTGGGTCCCTGTTTTGCCAAGTCAAAATGGGGCGTGTTGTGTAACCACACAACAAGAATCTATTCACTCTTTCCAACTCCATAATGTGGAAGCTGTACTTTGATGATTCCTACACACAGCATGGATCAGCGGCTGGCATCTTGTTTGTCACACCTCAAAATGACTATATTCCTAAGTCATATCATCTTTCATTACCTTGCACCAACAACATTACTGAGTATGAAGCACTCCTTATAGGTCTCAATATAGCAGTCCAATGGGACATCACAGAATTACAAGTATATGGAGACTCACAGCTAGTCATTTGCCAAGTCACAGATGAGTACCAAACAAAAGATGAAAAGTTGGTCCCCTACAAGCAACTAGTGGATGCCTACAAACCACATTTTTCTAGCATCACATTTGAGCAAATTCCAAGAGAGCATAATAAAGTTGTCGATTCTATGGCTTCTGTAGGGTCACTGATTGACATGCCTGCAAATACACAGAAGTGTGAATTCTTGATCGAGCAATTGTTGATACCAGCCGTCGATATTCCTATTACTGAAATCATCTGCGAACTTGTTGGTCCCAATTCCCCATGGTATGAAGATATCTATGAATACCTCAAGCACAATACCTTTCCCTCTGACCTATCATCCACCCAATGCAAAACCTTTATCCATCGATCCTCCCATTACATCATTCTAGGTGATACCCTATATCACCAGAGTCTTGATGGTATCCTCTTACGATGTCTTAACGCGGAAGAAGCTAAAGCTACCTTATGAGACATACATGAAGGTGTCTATGGTGCACATTCTACCGGTCCTAATCTTGCTAGGAAGATACTTAAAACAGGTTATTATTGACCTACAATAGAGCAAGATACTGCACAATTTGCTAAGAAGTGTCTACAATGCCAGCAGCATGGAGATTTGATTCACGCACCAACTCATGAATTACAACTTGTGATAACTCCATGGCCTTTTTCTCAATGGGGTCTCGACCTCATAGGACAAATCCACCCTTCTTCCTCCAATGGCCACAAGTTTATCATTACCACCACGGAGTATTTTATGAAGTGGGTGGAAGCCATTCCTATGACCTATATCACCAGTAAGCAAATAGCCAAGTTTATCCTTAACTACCTCATATGCTGGTATGGTATTCCCCAAGCCATTGTCACTGATAATGGGAGACCATTCAAAAACCAAGATGTCTGTGCCTTGTGCACACAATACAATATCCAACATCGCTTTTCAACTCCCTACTATCTGTAGAGTAATGGCCAAGCTAAGGCTTCTAATAAAACCATTCTCAAAATCCTCAAGAAAATAGTCAATGAAGCTGGTCGTGATTGGCACTTGCAACTCAATCCCGCCCTATGGGCCTACCGCACTAGTATCAGAACACCAACTAGTGCCACACCCTATGCCTTGGTCTATGGCTCTGAAGCCATCTTACCTATAGAGGTCAAGATCCCATCCCTCAGAGTATCCATGCAGGACCTGATCTGTGGAGAAGAGTATCGCACTTCCAGATTAGTTGAGCTAGAACTCTTAGATGAGAGGTGCCTTGTCGCACTTAATCATCTCCATGTCTATCAAAACTACCTTTGGCGTAATTACAACAAAAAGTTCAAAGAAAGACGGTTTCAGGTTGGTGATCTTATACTAAAAGAAAATCAAAGAAATCAAGCTGATCGAGAGAAAAAGGGCAAGTTTGAGCCTAACTGGTTAGGTCCCTTCATTGTCACAACAACATATGGATCAGAAGCTTATACTTTAGCTACACCTAATGGCATTCCTCTAGATGAGCCACTTAACAGTGTCCATCTCAAGAAGTTCTATGCCTGATCCTTAGAGTACAAAAAAAAAAAGTAAAAAAAATAAAAAAATCTAAAAAAATCTGTCCTCTGGTGAAAACCTAGTAAACAGGTGCCTTGGATAAGTACCATAGTGAAAACCTGGCAAACAGGCACTATGTGTAGAGTCAACATCCATCGCCTATCGAGTCCTATCCACTCCATGTCCAGTGCACAAAGCACACTTCATCCATCCATCCATAATAAAACCATTGACTTTGTTTGCATTTCCATCTCCCTATCTAGTATAGCTTGGAAATTTGTCAATGTCTCTCGTCGTCATCCCATATCTTGATTTGTGTCAATAGTTTGTGCTGCCTGGTCCTAGGTCACAACTTTCTAGGTCTTCTTTGTCAGTCATCCATACAAATTCCTCTACCGGAATGGGGGCAACTCTTTCCTTAACTTAGGTCTAGGATTGGTTCCTTGTTTGTGGTTTGCCGTTCTTCAATCTTTCTCCTTTCCATAGATAGCATCCTTTAACGAATACATCGTTCCTATGATAAGGCTGCTATCTTCTCAACACTCTTCCCACATCATCACACCAACCAAAACTACATATCATCTCTTCTCAATCTTAAGGTACCTTGATCCCATGGATATGGGTATGTAGGCAGTCTGGAATACGAAGGAAGTTTCCAGTACTCACGTACATAAGATCCCCTCCTCTCGACCTCGATCCACATCATCACACTAACCAGAACTACATATTATCTCTTCTCAATCTTAAGGTACCTTGATCCCATGGATATGGGTATGTAGGCAGTTTGGAATACGAAGGAAGTATCCAGTACTCAGGTACATAAGATCCCCTCCTTTTACCTTGACCCATTTCATCACTCTATCGAGAACTACATATTTATCATTTCCATCTTTCATCATCATGTGCCTTGATCCTGTGGATACAGGGTATGTAGGCAGTCTGGAATATGAAGGATGTATCCAGTACTCAGACACACACGATCCATCATTCTCTGCCCATTTCAGTCCATTAGCATTGTCACCTTTCTTGTCTTTCGTTTATCACAATCCATTCGTCTCGACTTGACTAACTCAAGCAACAAGCTAGCGCATCCTTTCAAAGCAAAAGTTCTTAACAAACTTGAAGCCAAGTAGCTTCCTTCTAGAGTCATCGACTGTCCTGCATACTGATTGCCAACATTAGCTAAGTACTACTTAACCAAAGCCCTAGATCAACAGGCTTGTCTTCTGTAGAGTGTTCCATTGTCGAGACCAACACACACGTCTCCTGTGACATGTGGCATTTCCCGCAGCAAGATATTGTCTTTTTAGGTAGATAGCACCCTTTAACAGACACAGAGTTCCTATGATAAGGTTGTTATCTTTCCTATCCAATCTATCCTGAGCAACCTCTTTGGCAAGAGAATATGTTGCCTGTATGTTTACTTTGTAAGTTAGTCAATTTATTTTATGGTTTATCTTTTGTTCCTTTTCCAATACCTATTCAAAACTACCTTGATTTATCTATAATCTTAGTATGTTGCGATGCAGTATAGATTGGGGGCATAGTCATTGCTTTTGTGTGCTGTGTTTGAGGAATGATCTTTAGCATCTTTCTTAGCATTCTATTTATCTTGTGTGTGTTATGACCTAGCATCTTACATATTTAATAATTCTTCTTGCATTTACATGTATTGAAGTTTATTTTATGTTCAAGACTATGGCTTATTCACATGTTCCAACAAGGTTATATAGGGTCTAAGGGATCTAAGTTCAAACCGCTTGCTTGCAAAGTCAACGTCCACACACTCGGATATTACTGCACCTTGGTCTTTTATACCTTGG
Organism: Cunninghamia lanceolata; assembly: GCA_027924645.1. Lineage (NCBI taxonomy): Eukaryota > Viridiplantae > Streptophyta > Pinopsida > Cupressales > Cupressaceae > Cunninghamia > Cunninghamia lanceolata. The sequence continues at coordinate 4,087,536 of BSBN01001709.1, read as the reverse complement.
TGGTGAACTATCCATGTGCTATATCAAGAATAAGGATTGCTCTTTATATAAAAATGTGAAACCATTGCAACGAGCTCATTCATCTATTCCCACAACCTTTATATCGTTTTCATTGCAGTAATCGATCAACAGTCTCTGTCTCCCATCTCCTCCTGTTCTTCTCTCTGGTGCATATCTGCAAAACCCACATGTCAGCTATCACTAGTCATCACATCTATATCATCATACATCTATATCATTATACATCTCTATCATCATACATCTATAAGCATCATATAAGCAACATATGTCATCACATGAATCCATAATCATACATACATATCATCACATCCTTGACATTAAGGAATGCATACACAAAAAGCATGAACAACAAGTGAGCCGAATAGATCATCATATATCTCATATAAAGGTCATCATAATACAAAATGTATGTGTCTACATCAATAATCTGTATGTATACATCCAAATATACATCACAATAGTACATCAAGGCTATCAAGAGCCTGCAAAATATACATCAAGATGCATGCAGGCATCTATCCAAAATGATACAAATGGTACAATGTACAAGTGTCCATCGTGATACGAGTATGGTACAAATATGATACAATATACATATATGTGCCTTAGTGGGTAGAGCTGCCCTCCTGCTGTGGCCCCTGTCCTCCCCCTGTGCTCGGTGGAGGTCCCCCTGCTGGTCCTCCTCCTCCCCCTGGTGGTAAAAATGGTCCTCTCACTGAGGACACTGACTGCCCTGTCCTCTGGGACCCAGATGCCTCTGACCTGCTCCTCTCTCTGTAACTCGGTGCCTGCTGAGCTACTGGCACCACACCCACATATAGACCCCTGTAATACTCTACCTCTCGGCTAGCTGATACTAGCTCACCCTACACTCGGACGAGCTCACTATATAGGCTCCTCTGATCTGCACCCAGTGCATGGCATGCCTCATCTCTCTCCCACCTCACTCTAAATAGTGTGGCCTCTGCTGTCAACTGCAACTGTACCTCTGCGTTTCTCTCCCTCGTGACCTGTGCTAACTACTCGGTATCTACGGCTGGTGTAGCTGGCGGCTGCACTTGTACCTGTGCCTGTGCCTATGCCTATACCTGGGCCTGTAGTTGTGCCTGTACCTATGCTAGGGCTGTCTGTGCTACTGCTGCTACCTGTCTCTGTGCCTAGGCTGTGGCCTTAGCCTGTCTTGCCTCAGCCTGTGTTGCATCCCTATCCCTCCTCAATCGCACCATCTAGAGCTCTAATCGAGTCCTCCGGGCTATCTCCTCCTATAGTAGTCACTTGGCTCTCTGCAAATCAGTCTCTACGACTGGGCCCACTGCCTCCACCATCTCCACATCGGCCTGCTAGCTGCTGCCCTCTCCATCTGCCTGCTAACTGCTGCCCTCTCCACCTGCTTGCTACCTGGCTGCTTGAGCCTGCCATCTCATCCTAGCCTCCCCACCGAGGACTAGTACCTCCCCCACTGCCCCTGCTACACCTGGTGTAGTCAATCTAATCTATCTGTGTGTCTGCCAATACTGGTTATACTCTGGCAGTGTCCCTGGGTCTGCCAGCCCTGTGTTCCAATCCCATCTCATGGGGACAAGTCCCCGTAACTTTGCTAAAGCTATCACCACTGGGATCTCTGTATCCCAGTCTCCTCCCTCTCTCCGTGTCTAGGCATGTGTCACCTCCCCCACTGGTAGTACCTGTGGCAATCTGAACTACCTGAGTACCCGCTCTGGTAGGTACCTCTCTATCGCATCTGTCCATCTCTCGAACAGATACCGTGCCTGTCTGCAATACATAAGTTGCTCATGCTCATCTTCCCACTCCTCGCAAAGTAGCTAGGGCCTCCACACAAACAGGTCCATCTTGTCGATCTGCCACCTCCAGTGGCTAACAGACCCCATCCTCCAGTGTGTAATCACTCCATCATATAGGAATGCATAGGGTTCGCCTCTATCCCGATGGCACTGTGCCATGGGTTGGATCACTAGAATATGCTCCCATGCCCATACCTGTAGCAAGGTCACCCCTACTGAGAGGCTCCTGCCTCTCCTATACACGCAGTGGTACATGTTGCGATACAACTGTCCCAACACACATGGGCCCCACGCATACTGTCTACCATGTGTGAACATCCCAGATAACACTATGCCCCATCCAACCGATAATCCTCTGGATCTCCTGTCAAGACACAAGAAGCCGCCAATCAGTGACGCCACTATCCATCTGATCCTGTCATAGAGTCTCGGGATGTCTGCCCATCAAATCTCCCCATCGTCTATCCAAAGGTCATCTGTGCAGAAGACGTCCACCAAGCCTGCCTCGCCCCACGCCGGGTCAAAGTCTACTATCTCTCCATCAATCTAAATCCTCAAAATGTGGTAAACATCCTCTAATGTCACTGTGGCCTCCCCTGTCAGAAAGTGAAATGATGAGGTCTCACTGTGATATCGCTCTACAACTGCTGTCACTAGGGCGAGATTTGCCCTAATGTGTGTCAGGTGCGCAATGTGCCACAGTCCGGTGTGCTCCAAGAATGTGTCCTCCTCCCAGGTCCACTGTACAACCTCCTGTGCTATTGGGTGGTGTCGCTCCTGCGACATCAGTGGTGGCATAATCCTCTGCATCCACAACAAATCACTTGTCAGTTCTTCATTACCAAATCCCTCAAATCCTATCTACACCTCTGCTATGCTATGCAACCCCCAACCATCCCTTTCCCCTTTTTGTAACCTAGGATAGGCATCCCTTTTCTCAACCCCCAATTCTAATTTTCTTCTACTTAACCAAAAGCACTTTGTTAGATACAAACGTGCTATCACTCCCTGCCAAACGTGCCACACTGTCTATCCAGACGTGCTACATTTTCTCTACCAAATGTGACTTGTTTACCACAAGCGCTGCACCCACATACCAATCGTGCCTTTCTGCACTACCAGACGCAACTCAGTTTCTTCTATCCCCTACCAATCGTGCTATTCTACCCTACCCAAGGTGCTTCACTATTTAGCCATAAGTGCTACAGCATCCTGCCAAACACGCTACGGCATTGACCAGCAAACCATCTGCGCTACGTTTTTACCAATAGCGCTGTAACCCCCTACCAACCACACTGCGGTGCACCAAAAGCGCTCTAACCAACTACCAAACACACTGCACAACCCTAAAGCACTTTTGGCTGACATGCAAACTCCCCTAGACCTAGCCCTAATCTACCCTCAAAAGATAAATTCAAATGGGGTTTTCGACCACTTACCACTACCAGAGCTCTTGCTGGCCTCCTATACGTCCGTACGAGCTCCGCCCAATGCCTGTGTGCTGGAATCAGCATCTCTCCTCGCTGTCTGCTCCTTCCACTCTACTTAGGTTTGGAGGCTCTACTCTCTCAATCTAGTAGCTCTTAGTGTGCAAATGAAGATTGTGGTCCCCATGGGACTTCTTTATAGCATCCCTCGCTCATGTTTTCTTCTCTTCCCACCCCTTTCTGCTTTTCCTCCTACCTGGTCGCACACTCATCTAGTCAAGCATGAACACAATTCTTCTGTCGCTTCCCTATCTTCCCGCTCGAGGGGGCATATGCTGAGGCAACTATCTACTTTGGGGCATCAAAATATTGTATCATGTCTTCAACAATCGAGTCATTTGATGCAACGCTATAAACTGCATCGCATCAAAGAGGGGCAAAATGTAGACACCCTAAAATGACTGTGTCGTCGAATCACTTGCATTTCATAATCTATCTAATCACCTACGTTTCAACGTTAATTAAATGATCTAATTATTTAATTATTTAATTATTTCTTCCAAAATTATTTCTTCCAAAATCACCCAATTTTAATTATTTAATTAGATCATTGTCACCTTCCAAAATTCACATCCACATTAATTAAATATATCCCATTATTTAATTAATTCAACAAATTCCCTCTTATCTACAATTAAATAATTCTTAAATTATTTAATTAAATCAAATTCATTCTTCCAAATTTAAATAAATCAAATCAAATTTATTTAAATTCTCTCATTCTCCAAAAATAAGATAAATCAAATATTTTATTTATTCTTCCAAAATCATGCACAACAATTAAATAAATTTATTTATTTAATTTGCTTTCCAAATCTTCTAAATTAAATAATACCAATTATTTAATTATTTCTTCCAATAACATCTTCTCTGAATTTAAATAAATCAATTATTTATTTAAATTGCTTTTTCTTCTAAATTGGGTTATCTCTAAAATAACTCAAGCTTTCTTGCTCATGCAATTAAAAATTTCTAATATTTAATAAAGCAAAATATCTTCTTATTCTCATGCAAATCCCTTCTTCTTGTTTTAAATCACTTAACTGATCATTACATTCTTTTAATTGCTTTAACTCATTCTTCTATTCTTGATAACTCCTCTCATGCAAAAGAAAGCAAGACACATGTCTTCTTCTCATTCATTGCACATTCCTCAACTGTTCTCCTCCATTGATTCTTCTGAATTATTTGGACCGTTGATCGATCTTCATTGAAATCTATATAAACTCCCCTCATCTCCTTTATTGGGCCTCTCTCTTCAATCATATTCTCAAGCATACTTAACAGAGCTTTGAGCATACAAAACGCGTCGATTGAGCAACCTTACGATCTCTTAACATTGATCTTTGAGTACATTGAGCACACTACTTGCTTGTTGCAGCTATGGTTTAGCAACTTCATTGAGCAATCCACACATCTCTAAAAGGGAACAATACAGGTTTTGGCAAGAGCTTTCATTTGTCTTTGATTTTATGATAATGGCTTTTACTTAGATTGGTTCACTTTATGTGATTGGTTTTTGGTTTTATTAATTTAGATTTAATCGATTTTTCCCCATACACACTAATCTTCAAATGTTTGATGATGATTAGCATATCCTAGATTTTATAGCAAACACGAACATGTTCGATGCACAAATCCTAGATGAGAAGAACTTGGAAGATCATGTATGGGAAGATGAGGAAATTATGGACTTGCCAAGCAATAATATCCCCAAAGGTATGATAGAATTAGAAAAGGAATTTGATTTGCATAACATGATGAAACAAAAGGATCTGCCTAAAATAAATGGAGGAGAATATTCACTAGTCAATATAGAACAAAGTGAAGACACAAGGAATGTCTTAATTGGCAAGGTTTGTTCTAAAGAAGAAAAGGTTGGGACAATCCAGGCATTGAAGGATTATATTCATGTTATTTCTTAGACTTATGATGAGCTAAAGACATATGACACATCAATTATCACTCACACTATTCCACTAAAGCTAGATGCTAAGCCTTTTCGGAAAAATTAGAGGCCAATCAATGTACTACTAGAACCTATAATCTTTGAAGAAGTCAAGAAATTGCTAAACATCAAGATCATATTCCCTGTTAGGAACTCAACATGGGCAGCCAATTTGGTACTAGTAAGAAATAAGAATGATAACATATGCCTATGCATAGACTTTAGAAACTTGAACAGAGCTTCAAAAAAGGATAACTATCCCCTACCCTCATCAGATGAAGTTTTAAAAATAGTGAATGGATCTAAAATGATGTCTTTCCTAGATGGGTTCTTAGGATACAACCAGGGAATGGTAGATAAAGTGGATAGATTAAAAATAACATTCACCACCAAGTGGGGGATATTTTCTTATAGACGCATGCCTTTTGGCTTGATCATTGTTGGAGCCACATTTCAGCACGCAATGGACATATCATTTAGAGGCCTGGTTGGAAAATGCATAGTCCTATGTACATGGATGACTTGACTATCTTCTCAAAGAAGAGGGTGATCATATAGAAGACCTTAGAAGAGTGCTGAAGAAGTGTGAGCAATATTTTATCTCACTCAATCCAAAGAAATACATATTTGGGGTAACCATAGGTAAGTTACTTGGTCACCTAATATCAGAAAATGGGATCACCATTGACCCTGCTAGGGTAGAATCCATCATGAAGTTACAACTTCCTAGGAGTAAGAAAGAACTTAAATATTACTTTGGTAAGATAAACTTTGTAAGAAAGTTTATCACAAGGTTTACAGAGATTATTAGGCCACTCAATGTGCTTAAAAAAGATGTCAAGATCGAATGGACACCTGAAGAAAAGACTCGAGGACATCAAGAAGGCCATATCAGATGCACCTATGTTGATCACCCCAAACTACACAAGAGAGTTTTATATTTATTCATTTGCTTTAGAGCATACATGTACAGCCGTCCTGACACATGAAAATGAAGACAAGGAAGAAAAACCCATAGCTTTCACGAGTTCACCATTTAGAGATGCAGAACTTAGATATATGGATGTTGAAAGAAAAGCTCTTGATTTGGTCAGAGAAGTAAAGAAATTCAAACACTACATCTTGAGAAGCAGGATAATCGTTGTGGTACCTAATGCAGCAGTCAAAATACTCTTGTTGCAGAGTGAACCTAGAGAGAAAAGAGCTAAATGGGTAATAGTCCTCCAAGAATATGACATGGACATAACACCTATGAAACTAGTCAGAGGCCAAGCCCTAAGCCAAATGATTTCCAAGACTGATCCTAATATAGTGAGCCAACAATATGTTGTGAATATAAAAGAAAACAAAGAATGGTACTCAGATATTAAACATATCCTGATCACTGGGAGATGCCCACAAAAGATGCAAGCTTCTCAAAGGAGATCTTTGAAGATAAGATCACAAAAATACATGATTAAAGGAGGAATCCTCTTCAAGAAGAATTATGAAGGGATATACCTTAGGTGTCTGGACAAGCCAGAAGCCGATAAGGTTCTCACTGAGTTACATGACAAGTTTGGAACAACACATGGATCTCATGTAGCCACCATGAATGCTATCTTGAGAGTAGGCTATTATTGGCCAACAATTTTTAAAGACATTGCTGAGCATATCAAATGTTGTCATAGTTGCCAAGTTGTTGCCAACAGGGAGAGATACATTGCTTAACCCTTATACCTAGTTATGGAGATGCACCCATTTTCTCAATGGGGCATGGATTTTATAGGTCCTATCAATCCTCCATCATCTTCAAGCCACGGGTATGTTTTGATAATCACTATTTACTGCACCAAGTGGACCAAAGCAGTTAGCAACAAGACTTGCAATGCCACATATGTGATCAAATTCCTAGAGAACAACATAATAACTAGGTATATAGTTCCATATGCCCTTGTGTGTGATAATGGATGGACTTTTGCATCATTAAGATTATCTAGTTGGACTTTCGATTATGGAATCATTTTGAAATTTTCTTCAACCTATTATCCCTAGGGAAATAGCTTAACAAAGTCAACAAATAAGAATTGATTAAGTATCATAAAGAAACTAATAGAAACTAACCCTAGGGAATGGAATACATTGCTTAAATATGCCTTATGGGTGGATCAAATGAGAATGAAAATTTCTTTAGGAAATCTACCTTACCAGTTAGTGTATGGGGTGGATCCCATCCTCCCTGTTAACCTAAAGATCCCCACACTGCAGTTTGTACAAGAATATTTTGGCATAGATAATAAGAAAGAAGTCAGGCTGCTACAACTCATGCACTTAGAAGAAAAGAGAGATAGGGCGATTGACCAATTCACCAAGCGTCAGGATACTATCAAACATTGGTTTGATAAAAGAGCCAGGATAAAAACTTTTAGGATTTTAGACATACTCCTAGCCTAGGACAAAGAACATGAAAAGAAAGGTGATCACATAAAATTTGACAAGATTTGGATAGATCCTTTTAAGATTTCAGAGATCCTAGGAGATAGTACTTATAGACTCAATACGCTAACATGTGAGGATGTCCCATTGCGAGTCAATGGACAATTCCTCAAACATTATTTCCAAGCTTAGAGGGGGTCATTTTATGATAATGTAGCATAATATACATTCTGTGTAGTTGTTTGTATAGTTTTGCTGTGTGTTTGCTTTTGGCTTGTTGGCATTGAGTCCTTGCTTTGGTTTGGAAAATGATGCACCTTTCCACTATAGAATGCCACTGAAATTGTTAGAATTCAAGGGTTGGATACAAGTTTATACATAGGCTGTAGCTCATGTTAACAAATGTCCCTGATTAGGTTTGATACTTGTTCATCAATATTACCTTTCTTGCTCAAGGATATCATAACATGACACACCTAATAGCCTTGGGTTTGTTGAACACACCAGTATGGAGTTAAGTAAAAAATCAAAAGGTTGCCCTTGCTACCATTGCAATTCCCAACCTAAATCAACAAGTGATCACATCTTGCAAAATGAGCTTACATGATGACATCTTATGAATACAAAAGAAAAGAAATATATTAAATATCTAAAGAGAAGATTAGGCCATCTAAGTAACTCTACCAGGGCTATACGGACTAACTAGCAGTGGGGCTCTACTTACGGGAATTACAAAGATAACCTTGCTAGAGCTATGGACGCCTATTGGCAGCAAGGCTCTATCTAGGTTGACTATGAGGGGAAAAATCCAAATTATGTAGCTTAACCCCGTCACTAGTGTTTTCAACTCATTTGTAAGATGAGGGATATGAATCACATGCACACACTTGAGCCCTTTTCAATACATTGTTACATTGATGGACATGATACCATCCAGAGGATTAGGATGCTTATGCTTAATGAGAGTTGGAGTGGTATGTCCTAACTTATCTTCACTCCTTGAATTATTGGAATTTCATTGTTTTCTTTGGTGGCAAGTTGTTGTGTGGTTACACAACATGCCCCATTTTGCCTTAGAAAAATAGGGACCCAACTTTTGGCTTTCTCCCTACTTTTCTTTCTTTGGGTGGTATGGTAAAAGTCAAGTATCGGATACAGTGATAGGATATCACCCCTATATATGCATAGAGCTCTGAAAGGAGGCTCGAATGCCAAAGTTAGATTCTATTATCATTGACCTCATCAAGTGAAAGATTGCAAAATTCTATGCAAGTTTGCCTTTTGGATCACCTTGAAATTCCTTTGGGATAAAAAGTTATCTTTGGTCAAACCAATTGCTTAGGGAGGATCATCACATTTGCTAAGATCCTTGATATTCACCAATATCCCAAACATATGTTTTGACACAAGAAAACCTGATATCTGCATATCCATTAATATGCAGATGTCAAATTTAAGCTCGAGAGAACACCTACTCGTCAAGAATCCTCGTACATTCCCGGAGGGTCATATTTCTTAATATCCTAGATATTTACTAATGTGCAGTCTCACATTAGATATAGTGTAAATACCTGATATCAGTATAATCCTTAATATCCATCATATTAACCTCAAGATCCCTAATCTTTGTTAATATGACAATGACATCATCTCGACCCAATATAAAGAAGACACGATATGATGATGATGTCATCACATCTCTAACATCCAAAGGGGTCATCTATTTGGTAATATCCTGATCCAATGCAAAATAAAGGAAAACCTTAATATCCCGCACATTATCTAAGATCCCTGATCTTTGCTAATGTGATGATGATGTCACTTCTAATCCAATCTAAAATATCAATGAAGGATGTTGACATCATCCTAATATTTGAATGTGGGGGATGTTTTGCATACTTAAGAACCCTGATATTCCTTAATATCCCCATATTCAATTTTAAGACGTATAAACATGTAGATCTTTATAAACCAGCTTCCACGTGCAAATTGACTCAATCATATCAGCACATTAGGTTATCATGATCATTAAACAAAGGTAAAATGACCCAATTTTGGTTGTTGGTCAATGCTTGGTCAATGGTGATGTCATCATTTTCCTAGGATCAGGCATATTTCTTAATATCCCTAATATCTTTGAATGTGCCTGCTCACATTAAATACTACTATAACGGTTGGTGAACCTTCTAAATTTTGAATAATCATGCGCCACCTATTAACATCTCCAATGCTTAGGTGTCGATCATCAGATATCAATAAATTGGCATTAATCACACTCTAATTCACCAATGTTTTTGATTAAAAATAAGGATTTGAGCTCATTTTGAATTTTATCACATATTTAAGCAAAAGTTACAGAGTTACTGTGCAATTAAGGTGATATTAGTACAGTCTATGAATGCAATAGAACGGGGTGTAGATTTAAACAACAAACGAAGAAGGGTAACTACAAGGTGAATGTGCATAGCTAGATATCAATTGAATAGTCAAAAGGTGGCGAATATCAGGTATGTAATGATGAAACCCTCTTTTGTCATTTATGGATGAATGAGCAGGTAAATATTGTTTTTACTAGAGTAAATCAATATGATGATGTATGAAATGTGTTGAATAAGAATTAAAACATCATAATATTCATATAATCATTGATTTACATGTATACAAGACATGTTAGGGTAAGAAATACATGTTTTTATTGTAGGATTCAATGGTGGTCCATAAAAATAGGTTAGACACATAATCCTAAAGCCCATGGCTATACAACCTAAGGGAATATCCTTCAAATATGGCTAGATAAATGACACTCATCCAGGGAACACTGATCTGGATGCATGGACGACATTGCTAGAAAAGGGGAGTGGATAACCCCTGCTCATCAACATTTATAACTTAGGCATGTGGCATGAAGGAGGATTCCCTTATGCAGCAGAGGCCACCAAGATGTCATTGAATGTGCTCACAATTACAATATCAACAACAAAAAGGTAGAAAAGCATGGCCGGGTATATGCAGACTTTCGATTGAGGGCATCACTGCAACTTTCAATTTACCAAGAGGGCCTCAAGTGTGCAAAATAAACCTAGAGAAATTAGAAAAGAAATACAATAGCACCCAAAAGGATTGCAAAAAAATCATGTTCTCCTAGAGAGATAATGACACATATAAAGCTTCTACAAAGCTACCTGTGCATTTATATAAATTTGATTTCACCCCTGAATATCATTACATGATGGTGATGGGTAGTTGAATGAAGGGAAGACCAAATGGTGGATATTTTGAAAATTGGATGTATGGTCTCATAAGAATGGTAGCGGATACTAATGAAAAACCCCAGTGGGCCAAGATCATAAGTGATAGTCTAGATGAAGGCATGAGAAATTTGGGAGGAAAGACCAATATGTTTCATATGACCTTATATGTGGTTTATGCATTTCAATTCAGAGGGACATTTAGTGGTTTGCAGACAGTTGATAGGGTTGGTAGTAACACTAGAGATGTAAACATATGGGATCATTACCCACAGTTAAAATAGAGAGAGTCTCTCCAACATTACCAGAGAGTGAATGATTCATTTTCAATGTATTCAGTTAGGACCATGGAAGAAGCCAAAGCAAAAGGATGAGCATAGAAGCTTAGGTCGTGATATACAAGCATGGGGCTTGGTTCATCCAATTCCCCACATTCACATATATAAGAATGGAAGGTTTCACTGGGCAACCTCTCATGTTGCCAAGATACCCAACTGATAAGGTCATACTAATGGAGATGGCTAGACAAATATTACCTTCATTTGAGGATTTTATTGAGAAAGGTAAAATACCTAATGTCTTGTTCCCACTTATCATTGGGTGGTATTTGTGCCCTGATAAGGAAAGTGCCAAGGAGGCAATAGGGGGATTGCAATTGATGTCATTGTAGCCTTTCTCACTATCCAGGCAATATGACCCATATGATAGGATGCAAGCTCTATATAAGAAATCAATGTATCAGGTGCACCTTGAGGACTATTGGACTAATTGTGACAATGAAATGGAAGTGAGAAGAAGAAGTTGTCAAAGACTTACTCTAAAGAAAATCCACACATTAGATTGTATACTAGTGCTAGTGCAATTGCATGAAGATGACAGTGTGGTCATGTCCCAAGAATACAAAAAACAAGAAAATATATAATGAAACAATATCATCCCCTGATTAGAATTAGATAGAAGAGACCTCATTAGAATAGATAACACAAAAGGTCATACAATTAACCAAAGAGTGGGTCGATGGAGAAGTTAAAAAATTAAAGAAGGTGGTAGCTCTCACCATTTATAAGAAGAGAAAGAGACAAGAATTGACAGATGAGGAATATGATGATTTCCTTAAAGAAAAGAGGGCATCTAAAGGAGAAACATAGTAAGAAAAATTCAAGAAGGAGAACCAAGATGTAGATGTAAGAGTCATTCATTATCCTCAACCTAAGGAGGATCTAGCCTCAACTTCTACTATGACATCTCAAGTACCTACAAAGTAGCAAAAGCCAATTACAAAGCCTGTTCCTACTTATGAGCTAGAAGAAGAAAGCATAGATGATGATGATCTCCTAATAAGTAGGAAGAAAAAGAAAACCCAAGAGATACCCTAGAAGAAATAAACTTCTACAATGAAGGGGACAGTGGAAAAGAACCCTACCATCATATTGAAAGGAAAATATGGTGAAGGTATCAAAACAAATTTGTAGCATGAGGTGCCTATTCCTAACATAGTCCATTTCAAGACTGAACTAGCAGAAGAGTAGAGGAAGTAAATGTACAATAATAGAGGTGATCAGTCTTTTCCCTTGAGTGAAACTACAGAGTTATCAGATGATGAAGTTGTGAAGGAAGTATCTGCCAGTCCCATGAAGACACTAGTAAAGAACACAAAGATGACCCCTCGTGGTACTCCTAGAGTACAAAAGGAGGTTGAAGAAGAAGAAATAGAAGAGGGTAAACCTGCAATTGTAGCACAACAAATTGATTTAGATTGATTAGTAGATCAAGTTACCAACCCAATAAAAATAGACTTGACATATTAGGACAAGGGTGGCCAAAGTAAAGGGAAGGACCTGCCTCCAGAGAAAAATAAAATATAAGTCAATGTACACATGGAGGAGGATGAAGAGGTTCTTGATCAGAATGATGGTCAGGATAGTGAACAAGTACCTAAGAAGGAGGTAGATATACCAAAAGATAGGGAACAAGGCCCTCAGGTAGGTGATAATCAAGAAGAGAATGAAGATGTAAATGAAGACAGTTAGAAGAATCATCAAGATGTGTTGGATGAGAGAAATCCAAACCCTCATGTGGATCCACCACCATCACAAGATGAGCAGGATAAGATTGAAAAGGTAACCCAAGATTTACCTACACATGAGGAGAAACAAGATGAGGAGGTTCTTGATGAACAAGGAAAGGAATAGCTACCACCAAGGGTAGAACAAAATACAAAATCACAAGATTTTCACATTGAACATATAGGCTAGCAAGAGTCTACAAATGAGGTGCCATATTGCCTACAACAAGAGGTAAATGCACATCCAATATAGCTAAGCCAAAGAGAAGGGCTAGGGCCACATCAACAATAAAGAGAGACTCAACAACAAGTAGGAGAATAGCTAAAGTAGCTATACTTGTGGTGGATAAAGCCAAAGGAGAGATAAGTGCTAGTGAGTTCCAAATGACCACTATTGACCTAGGCTTTGCTACAAAACAACAAGAGGGACAAGAGGCTAAAGATATAATTGATTCTTTATTGAACATATTAGAGAAGAAGAATAAAAATAAGGTGCACAAAGAGCACATTGCTCAATTGAATACATTCATAAAGGGGCTGATAGACCCCAATAATATGCTAGTTAGCACATCCACCCCACTGACCATCATGTCACAAGATGAGGTGACAGGACTGGATATTATGAAACACAAAGCACATATGATTAACAATTGGTTCATTCAATTCATCACAGAGGCAGAGAAGGTAATATAGACCTCCCTTAATAATTGGAACCTACTCAGAACATTAAAGAGCAAGGTAGATAAATTTCAAAAGGAAGTTGGGCAAAGGTCAATCGAGATTGAGAAACATCTGAATACCCTATCAGAAATGAAATGCATAGATGCCAATGTTCTGGTTTACAACAAGATATTAAATAACTAGACATCAAAGCTATTAAGCATATGGTATGAAGATACCAAGTTTGAAAGTGATATCCTAAGGAGGTGTAATTCAAAACTCAGAGATATCAATGTTAGATTGCACAAACTTTTGTCTGATGAAGTAGAAATCCTAGAGGCTCTTGAAGAAAAGGTGGAGGGGAAGATTGAAAATCAAGATGTAGACTTTGTAGTTAAATCCTTCCAAGATAATTTTAAGCCTGCTACAGATGACCCCCTCAATCATTTATCAGAGGATACGATCAACAAAGCCGTGAGGATGAAGGCAATGGTGGAAATATATAATGAGGTGTTGAATAGCCGAAAGAACAAATGGTCTACATTGCAAGCACAATTAAATTCACAAGAGCATGCAATCACCAAAGACAAAGTCCAAGATGGAGGTGAAATTGAAAGGATAATACAAACATATGAGCCCATCAGGGGAGTGATAAGTGTGCCTACAGATGAAGAGGATTCATCCACTAATGAGGAAAATGAAGAACTAGCATGATGCAATAAGGCATAATCATGTGCATGATATACTACTAGATGGTTGCCAACTGACAACCTATGCCACATGTTTTCTCATTGACTTGGTCAAGAGTGATATGCAATGTTGATCCTAATTGAGAAATGTTGATCCTAGGATCATTTTCTAACTACCTCCTCCTCTTGTTCTATATAAGGGGAATGGAGTGCATTTTCTAGACATTCAAAACTTAATCGAGATTAGATTGTTGAAGCATCGGGACGAATTCTCAAGGCTAATTGTAAATGTGCATCTCTTTCACATACTTAATGAAGAAGAAGCTCTAGATTACATACAATCGTAAACTTTGAGTAATATGTGAATGGATTCTTGACTTGTACTTTGATTTGTTGTGTCTCTTGGAGTGCATTTCATGTTGTGCATGTTGCTTTCATTCCTTTTCCATCAAAGTTAGCATCAATCATATCTAGCTATGGAACATCCTAGTGAACATATGGTTTGATTTTCTTCTCTTCATGATAGTATTAGGAATGTATATGGATCAATAGCTAAAGATTCACTCATTTTAGTAAAATTTAGCAAGCATTCATTCAAATTTGTTTGATTTCATTCAAAATCATCATCATAATTGCAAATTCACAGAAAATCTAAAGCAAATATAGTGAAATATGCTAATATCTCATAGGTAATTGAACATTCATAGCATGGTTGAGTCAAATGGCATGTATAATTGAAAATATCATGCAAATATGCACAAATAATAACAACAATCACATAAATATCTGCCTACAAGTACATTATTTAGATAAATTCATAGTGCAAAGGTGAAATTTAGTTAATAATAGTTAATGAATAGAAGAATTGATCAAACTTAGAAAATATCCTTCTCATCTGCTTAGATACAATAGGATTAACCTTGTTTGTTGAAAGATTCATAGAAAGCAGGTAAAATTTAGGATGTCCAAACATTAGTTCTTGGAACTACAAATGTAAGGCCCCTTGAATGGAAAATATCAAGGCACATCATGAAAGGAAGCTAGGTGTGCAAAAATTGCTTCCTACACTAATCTAATGAGGGGAGGAGAGTGAAAATTCAAATTTATCCTAACTATTACAGAAATATTAAAACATTAACATGACATATTGTAGCAAACACATAAGGAAGAAAGAATGATAGAAGAAGAGGGACACAATATATGCGTCGGGGAAACCATTATGGGTGAAAAACCCCACACTCCAAAACACTTCTCAACTCTATTACATAAACAAAGAAGGTTACAATACAAATCAGAGCCAAATCTCTTGTAGGAGTCTTCAACACTTATATCTAGAGATGATTTAGCAGGATAACAGTACTTGTAAAACTTGTAGTACATCTTCTCCTCTAAGCACCTATTTATATAGAAAATACAAGGAAAAATTACCTCTATCTTGGAATGGGCGTCCAAGTTGGCCTCATGACCCAAAACCTAGGCCTATGGAAACTTGGTCAACATTTTAATATGCTTCTGACACTTGTCCACAGTCCCCATCCCAAAGAAGTCACCTATTTCCAAAATGGGCTATGACCGATGCTCTTACGACTCTTACGACTATCATAGAATCTATCATAGTAGTTACAACTTGCAATTGTAGGAGAATCTATCATACACAGGCTATAAATAGCATATTCTCTTACAACATGTCATAGTCCACCTTGGGGTTCCCAAAGATGCCTTTTCCAAAGATGCTCTTCGACGCATGTATTCACCTGTCATAGAATCTCCTATTTCTGACTCTTACATGTCATAACTTTGTCATAGGAATCTCTCATGACCGTTAAAGTCAATATTCCCTTACACAACATCCAAGATGCCAACACATGGTAAAATATTCCTACCATAAAGTGGGATGCCTATCTCCTCATGTGAGGACAAAATTACAAGTTGTCATCTTCCATGTAGGATGACACATCACCATGCCACATCCCACAAGATGACAATATGGAATTTTTACAATTAATTTACATCATAGGCAATAAATAAATAAATACAATTAAAATAATGCAAGGAATTACCAAGGTTGAGACACCTTAATTCCCAACATTCTCCCACTTGTCGAACACCTTGTAAGAGCCAATAGAATAACATGATTTAACTACTATAGGTTAAGATGCCCATAGACTCCAAACACCATCTGAACTTCTTTGTGCCCACTGGGTTCGTCAATGCATCTGCAACATTCTTCAAAGTATCTACCTTCTCCAAATTTACCTTCCCATCCTCTACCATGTCTCACATGAAGTGAAATTGTACATCAATATGTTTTGTTCTAGCATGGAAAGTTGGATTCTTCACAAGGAAAATTACACTCTGACTATCACAACTGATTGTAATTTGACCTGCATCAAAACCAATATTTGAACACAATCTCTTAAGATAAATGGCTTCCTTACAAGCATGAGTTGTAGCCATATACTTAGCTTATGTAGTGGACAAAGTAACCACAGTTTGTTGCTTACTCATCCAACTAATTGCACCACAAAACATTGTGAACACATATGAACTGGTGGATCTCCTACTGTCAATGTCACCTACCCAATCAAAATCAACAAATCCATGAAAACAAACTGAATGCAAAGGTTCTGTAGCATTGATGTGATAACATATGGAATACTCAGAACTACCCCTCAAATATCAAAACAATCTTAACTGCATCCCAATGTACCTATCTAGGATTATCCATAAACTGACTAAGGACTCCCACTGCTTAGGCAATGTCTAGTCTTGTGTAGACCATAGCATACATCAAACTACCAGCAACACTAGCATAAGGTACTCTACTCATGTCCTCCACCTCACTAGGAGATTTTGGACAATCACTAATAGACAACTTTGTCTCCAATGAAATAGGAACACTCACTAGTCTACAATATTCCATACTGAACCTGTCTAACATGGTCTTCACATACTTACTTTGGCTTAACCAATTTTTTTTGGTTAGTTCTATCTCTTTTGATTTCCATTCCAAGAATGTACCTGGCTACCCCTAAATCTTTCATTTCAAACTATGCTGCCAATTGAGACTTAAAATCAGAAATCATATTCTTACCATTCCCAATGAGTAACATATCATCAACATATCATGTAACAATGAGAATATGATCACCATCATACTTGTAATACATAAAGTGATCTAATTTCAATCTCAGATAACCAATTCACAACACAAAGGCATCAAACTTCAAGTACCACATCCTAGGAGACTACTTCAAACCATACTCTTAAGCTTGAAAACTGAATGTTTGTTAGCAAGAGACACTGTGTGGCTTCATGAGTGTTGTCATTGATGGCAACAAAGTCTATCCAACACATCCATAGCACATAGTATGCCTATATCGGAAGTCAGATTGAAGATTATTTTAGTCTGGTGAACAAGAACACAGCATGCAGTAAGGTCTGACAATCAGGTCTGGATCTCTTAGATGGTGTAACTTAGCAAGTTGTGGACTTGGACAAGTCAAGAGGAGTATCATGACTACTATATTCCAGAGATTGAGTCTCTAGTGATAAAACATGGAAACAATATGAGCATCTGAGTGTTGGGTTCTAGACAGGTAGAGCAGACTAAGGAAGAACTGACCGATAGAGTATCAGACTTCAATCTGGATGAGTAATTAATGTTCAACAAGATATTTGAGGGATGATACATGGTTGGCCATCATGATTGATGACTTCTATGTCTATGTTTTGATACACATCATAAATCATGCATGAATTCAGCTGACAGAGTAGTAACTTGTAAATATCTTGAGTATTCTGGTTGCCTACTAGAAAGTTGTTGAAATCCTTGATGAGGATATATATACTAGATGAATTCCAGTGTGTAGGAGTGTGTGTGTATAGATATGATAAAATAAAGTGTGAAGAAAGGTAGAGAGAAGTGTGGAAGTAGAAATACAAATCTGGTATATGATAGAGCAGCAACACTAGAGCATAGGAAGAATGAAGTGCATCAGATCAGTTTATTGTACCCAACTGGAACTGACCTCTAGCATTTGTAGATGCCTCTCTTTAGTTCAACACCTAGTTACCTTCTATAAGTTTTGTAGATAGTGAATCTCTTGTAGGTAGTCTGCCTCTTGTGAGCAGTGTGCTCGGGTAGTGAGCCCTAATTGGCAAGTGCCATTTTGTACTTCTTATTCTTTTAACAGAGAATACAATCTTAGGTTAGTCACCCCATGGTTTTTCCCTTAACAGGGTTTTCCATGTAAAAATCCTTGTGTTATGTGTGATGATTTCATTTCTGTTCTTATGATCATTTATGTTTATATGTTTTGATGTTGCACTAATTATTAAACAAGAAAATAAAGTTAAGATATTTGGGATAACTGATTCACCCCCCTCTTAGTTATCTACCTTGTTTCCAACAATTGGTATCAGAGCTAAGTTCCTCTAAACAGATCCTAACAGCTTGAGTAAGATTTAGGAATCTCAATGGATATGTATGGTATGAAGGAACAACTTCAGTCTTCCCTAGATGATCTTGAACAGTCCCACTCTGAAGTCAATAATTTGAGAGAAAGACTCAAACAAGATGATGATTTCATAAATGAGCTAATATAAAAACTAAGTATCTCTGTGAAAAAGAGAAAGGAACTACTTCAAAAATTAGCAAGTCAGAGTGAAGCCAATGATACTAATGAAGTTTTGGATGAGAAAAACAAGCTATGTGAGAAGCTATCAAAAGAGGCAATTATGGTAAGCAATGAGATAGAATCAGGGGTTATGGGATTCACCCAAGAAATTGAAGATAATCTAAAACAATCCCTCAAGGAGAAGACAGAGGACTGCCACAAAATGGATAGAATAATCAGGCATCTTGAATCTAATCTTGAAGAAGCTAGAGTAATGAAGAAGAACTTGAGAATCAAATAGACACTCTTAAACAAGATCTACAAACAACAAATGAATACAAAGAGAAATTCAAGATAAGCTCAACTCAACTTGAAGTTCTGCTTGAAAGCCAAAAGAGGGTAGATGACAAGCATGGCCTAGGATATGAGAAAGGTGAAAGCTTTGGATCTGGTCAGAAGAACTTTGGATTAGAAAATCAAAGAAACAGACCTAGAAGACCTTTGATAAGGCAACCAATTGCTCAAAGATATCCATCCTTCAATGGATACTACTTTAATTGCAACAACTTCGGTCATAAAGCAACTCAGTGCAGAGGGAGAATGAATCAGACCAATCCATCCTTCTCTGGACAATGTTTCAACTGCAAAAGGTATGGTCACAAATCTCATGAATGTAGAAATATGCAAATAAATAACTCATTCAATGGTAGATGCTTTGCATACAATAGAATGGGACATATGGCTAATCAATGCAGATCAAGAGGATATCAGCCAAATATGTAAAGAAATGTTATTTGTTACAATTGCAATAGATCTAGTCATATTGCCAAATTCTATAGAATTAAAAATCTAGATAAAAGGGGTCCGGTGCATCATAATAAAAAACAAGATAAAGGAAAAGGCAAAGTGAATGCAGACGAAGTTCAAAGGGAGATGAACAAGATTTGGGTAAACAAGAGTATAGAAAATTTTGGGGATGGATCTGCACCGAAATCCAGTGCTAATATTCCTTCCAAAAACTAAATAGATGAGCTCTAGCTTAGGAGGAGTCACAAAGAAAAATAAATTCCCCCAGCTAGTCAATTGGTGCCTAAATTTGGCACATGGAATGTTGCGCATTAAAGGGTTCACAGAAAAATATCCAAATAACCCTCGGTAAAAATATGAAAGATCTGCATGGAGTTTTGTAAGAGTTTAATCATCCAAGATTGATCCAGTTTGACAGCCATCTGGTAAAGTAGGATTTTCATAGATAGATCTGGTATGATTCAAAATTCAAATATCTTGATCTGTGGATCTATGGTATTATTGGAGGAAAGAAGATACATTGTCAATTATCATTGAAAATGATTCTAAGTGCAACATAGTGATTCAAAAAGATCTCTCTCAGAACAAGGCAACTGGATAACTTAAGTTGTGCATTTATTGTAAAAGGAAATTAGGGTTTGTGAAAGAATAAAAGCATTCTTTTACTCATCATTTGCACATTTGCATTTGAGAAGAAGAAAAGAAGAGCTCTGTAGCAAGTTTCTACAACTCTCTCAAAGACCAAATGCAAAATCCAATTTAACCAGCGATTTGTTCCAGCTCTTATTTCAAACCCTAAAGTGTAAAAAGGTACTTCCATTCTAAATATCTCTCTCTAAATCTTTTACAAAAATGGCTACTCCAATGGTTGTTAAGATCACTGATAGGCCGCACCCAAAATTCAAGAAACACCCCTACAAATCCCTGGAAGTTGATCCTTTAGGCACTTTTTCTAGCATTCTGCATGGGGTATTGCACATAGAAGATGTTAGGGTCTACATCCATGCCAACATTGAGGAATTTGGAGAATCTAAGTTGATGGACATCTATCATAAATAGTTAATCGATGAAATTTTTGAACTCAAACCTCAATACAAGGCCCTCTGGGATAAGCACTTCAGACACTGCATCCACTTTCCCTATTTTATAGAAGATGATTGGGTCTAGTATGTCCTTAGCAGAATGCATGATAATTTCATGTGGTTAATGAAGCCCTTCAAGATAACAAAAGATGCCATTAGGGTAGTAACTTGACTACACTCATTTAGTGGGTTATCTACACAAATCTATCAAGAAGCAAATAGTAAGTGAAGCCACCGGATCTAAGTTTGACAAGAGAGCAATGACCATAGAAGACATCACAGATTCAGATGTCAAATTTTTCTCAATGATAATTGGGTATAAGATCTATCATTCTAGCATGGAGAATTTTGTGTTTGGGACTACAATATATGCAACATATCAGATGTTGAGGGAAAATGTAGATTATGACCTATGTGATCTTCTTTTAAGCCAACTGTTAGAAAACCTACAAAAGATCAAGAAGGATAAGAAGAACTCATTCAAGTATGGTTGTTTAATATTGTGTCTATTCTTCTACTACATGAATGAGCTACCCAGATCAAGTGGTTGGGTGTGGCCAAATGACAAACTGGTTGCAATATAGATTAGGGACTATATGTATGGACTTGGTGATGCTAAAGCTCAAAGCACAGCACTCTGGGGTTACTTTAAGAACTTCCAAAGTATGATGCAAGCCAGAGAGAGGATACCTCAATCCATAGTAGAGAAATACAAGGATACAATGTGTTTTATGGTAGATACTGATCAATGCCTAATGGAGGTAGTTGAGCCCAGAAAAATTTGGATAATGCCAATGGGATATGAGGTTGATGAGCAAATCTTGGAGCTGCATATTCAACACTTGTTAAGTCAGCCTAAGGAAGCTGAGGTAGAAAGGTTTGGAACCTTTCAAGAACTAAGTGTAAAAATACATGTTGAGCTAAGACAACCGAAGATTTAAAGGAAAGTTAGAAGGGAAGTTGAGGAAATTGCCAAAGGATATGGCATATCAAAAGAGGTAGTAGATGCAAATAGAGAGAAAGTTGAAATAGCTAAGAAAGAGAAACAAGAAGCAGAAAAAGGAAGTGTTCTGGTACAAGCCTCCTCCCAGACTAGATCCTCCAAGAGCTCTACACCTGCCACTCCTAAGATCTCAAGAGCCACCAAACCAGAAGTCAAGACATCCATAAAGGTAGAAAAGAGAACGAAAACAAAAGCCACAAGATCTTACAGAAGTCACAAGGATCATCAAGAAATAAATTTTGATGAGGAAATTAAGAAAATGAAGAAGAAGAAAACATCCGGGGAATCCTCTGCCAGTAAAAATAAAGAAGAAAAGGTAGAAGAATTTGTTGAAAAGCCCACTCTTTCCATTGATGATATCATCAAGGCAATCACTATGGATGGGAATCTGCAACCAGTAATAGAATTCTATGATGAATATAGTGATACTAACAAAAGGATCTTGGAAGAAGCTACATTTAGGTACCTAAATATTTATAATAAAGCATTCATTGAAATCATTTCATTAATTCCCAAAAGTCTAGAGAAGGTACTTGAACTTAGATAAGAGAATACAAAGGAAAAAGACATAGAGATCCGAGAATAGATAGAAATTCAGCTCTGTCCTTCTATTACTCCAAAGAAAATGAACATGATCTTCAAGGACTGCAAGGATGAATTCTGGAGCAAAGCAAGAATGAATAAACTTATTGTTGCAAGTATGGGCCTAACCAGTGTTGTCATTGATGTCAGTTACTCCTATTGCATTAATGATAAGGATTGGATGATCTGTTTGCTAAGGATATTGAGAAAACTAGTCATATCAAGAACAGTAAAGAACAGTGAAGACAATAAGGTAAAAGTCCAAGTTAAGATGAGGATCAGAGGATACGGTTTAAAGGGTTTGTAGATATGTGTCTTAAAGTGATCCAGTAGAGATTTTAGAGGTCTACATGAAGATCTAAAGAATTTGTGGCCGCTCAAGTTAAATCAGTTCTGGCAGGTGTTCAAATGTGACAGAGTGATACGGACAGGTCTGGTGAGATCTGAAAATGCATTATCCTATTCTGTAGATTTGACGGAGTGTTTAGGAAGTCTTTGTGAAGTGCCAACTCATTTGGTTCATGGTTTGAAGGTTTGTAAGCATCTATTCCTTTGTGACAGTAATGACAGACTATGTTCTTGAGGTTCCAGATGAAGGAGAGAAGGATTTCAATAAGTAGATGAAGTGTGGATGTTCTTGGTGATTCAAACAAGTTTGTGGAGGTCTTTGGATCATTTCTAGTTCATGTTGGTGGTTTGCATTGAAGTTTAGCTCACATTTAAAGAATTACTTCTGGATGAAGGCGTTCTTCCTTAGACTGGACGACCGGATGAGTTACTCATCCTGTGGATGTTTTTGTAGATGTTTGCTGAGTTAGATGATTATTTCTAAGTCGATGTCTTGTATAAATAAGAAATTGTGAAGTCATTTCAAAGTGAGTCTTGTGGAGATGAGAGTGTGGTAGTGAAGAGGAGAACAAAAGGCAAAGCATAAGTATTGGGCTTAAATGGAACTGATTCAAGCATGGTGAAGATGCTATTCTTCAGTTCATGTATGTGATACTTATTATTTTGTAGACAATGTGTCTCTTCTAGGAAGTGGGCCTCTTGTGAGCAGTGTGCTTGGGCAATGAGCCCTAATTGGCATGTGCCATTTTGTTCTTTCTATTCTTCTAACAGAGAATACAATCTTGGGTTAATCACCCCGTAGTTTTTCCCTTAACCGGGTTTTCCATGTCAAAATCTTGGTGTCTTATGTGTTGATGTGTTATTGCTCTTGGTTTAATGCATTGTGTTTCCATGATTGAATTATTATTATGCTACTGAATTACAAAGTGAATCTAAGTGTGTAAATTGGGAGAAAGATTTGGACAACTGATTCACCCCCCTCTTAAATGTTTGTCCTAAATCTAACACTTATGCTTGGAGAAACTGACCAAGTAGAAAGAGAAACAAAAGACATCCTCTAGAATGCCTTCAAAAGACTCAATCTTCCTATTGTAGAGGAAACAGATGAAGAAACTTCCACCATGGATGTTGAAGGATTAAATGCAGCCAATGAAGAATCTTCTGACAAAAATGTAGAAGGGTTAAAAGAGATAGATGAAGAAAAGTATAAGGACTTGGATTCCTCTGTTCTGGAAGAGGAAGTTCATGAAGTAGTTAACATCTCTCCTCTAGATCCCACTATAGACATTTCAGATTTAGGAACTGAAGGAGAAGGAAGAAAAGAGGAGAGAGTGAGTCAAGAAGAGGAGGTAAAGGGAAAAGAAGAAGAACAAACAGAGAAGATCTCTAATGATAGTTCTAAGATCCCAAAAGAAAAGAAGACTCAATCACTAGCAAGTGACACTACAGAGGTAGTAAATAACTTCTTGAACAAATAAATGATGGAAATAGATGAATCAGAATTATTCCAAGGACCACTAAATTTTGATTCCCTCTCTCCAGTCCAAATAATGAAAATAACATCTTTTGCCCAAGCTAAAGAAAAAGAAAAACTTTTGAAATCTCACATGGAAGACTATGAACTATTAGAGATTGCATCTGGGATGATGGAGAAGATCATGCCATCATTTCAAAAGGATCCTTCGGCCTCTCCATCTGGTAACTTGAAATCTCTGGTAAACTCTGTTAGCACTCTTTTTGATTCTTTAGAGAAATTGGCAGAAGAAAAGGTCAGGAAAGAGTTTTTGGAAAAATATTCACTGAAGTATAGGGACTCATTGCTAATGATAGGAGGACCCTAGATATTGGGATAAAGAGCCTTGAAAATGCTCTTAAAGATGGTGGGCACATGTACAAATTTTGTCTATCTTGGTCTAAAGTGATAGAGGATATTAAAAAGAAGGTGAAAGAACAAGAAGGTAAACTATCAAGTTTATCTTAGAATTTTGATCCCCTTACTACATCCATAATGAATCAAGAATGCCAGGCTATTGTCATTATAAA
Organism: Cunninghamia lanceolata; assembly: GCA_027924645.1. Classification (NCBI taxonomy): domain Eukaryota; kingdom Viridiplantae; phylum Streptophyta; class Pinopsida; order Cupressales; family Cupressaceae; genus Cunninghamia; species Cunninghamia lanceolata. Next base: position 4,062,717 of record BSBN01001709.1, on the reverse strand, counting down.
GGAAATAAAGAGGCTAGTCAAAAAAAAGAAGAATATAATAAACAAGATGAGTGAACTCAGAGGGATAATTATCCCTAAGTTAAAGGCAATGCATGAGGCCTTAACAGATGCTCAGACCACAGCCCGAACTAGTGATCTGGCAGATCTAAGAAGGGTAGAAGCATATGTATTTTTGTTGAGTGGTCACATCTCCATTTTGGATAGGATGAAGCAAAGCTAGGCCATAGAGTTTGTACAGTTGAAGGCCACTTTTGCGGATATACTTAAGTATATGTAAGTATGACATGTATATATACTTATGCGGCTATGTATAGGCTAATTTTTACAAAATTTTGGTGTGCGGATTCCACCCTTTGCCATTAATGTAAAAGGGGGAGTGAGGAGTAGTGAAAAATGTGGAATCTAGCTAAGGGGGAGCTCCAGTAAAATAGTGCACAAGACAGAGTATCAGCCAAGGGGGAGTTTGCTATGACACTTAGTCATTTTTCACTAAGTGTTGCCATTAATGCCAAAGGGGGAGATTGTTGGCAAGAGATACTGTGTGGCTTCATGAGTGTTGTCATTGATGGAAACAAAGTCTATCCCACACATCCGTAGCACATAGCATGCCTATACTGAAAGTCAAATTGAAGATTGTTTTGGTTTGGTGAACAAGAACAAAGCATGCAGCAAAGTCTGACAATCAGGTCTGAATCTCTCAGATGGTGCAAATCAGCAAGTTGCGGACTTGGAAAAGTCAAGAGGAGTATCATGACTACTATATTCTAGAGATTGAGCCTTCGGTGATAAAACATGGAAAAGATATGAGCATCTAAGTGTTGGGTTCCAGACAGGCAGAGCAGACTAAGGAAGAATTGATCGGCAGAGTATCAGACTTCAATCCAGATGAGTAATTGATGTTGATCAAGCTATTTGAGGGATCATATATGGTCGGACAACATTATTTATGAATTCTATGTCTATGTTTTGATACACATCACAAATAATGCATGAATTTAGCCGACAGAGTAGTAACTTGTAAATATCTTGAGTATTTTGGTTGCCAACTAGAAAGTTGTTGAAATCCTTGATGTAAATATATATACCAAATAAATTCTAGTATGTAGGAGTGTGTGTGTATAGATATGATAAAATAAAGTGTGAAGAAAGGTAGAGAGAAGTGTGGAAGTAGCAATACAAATATGATATGTGACAGAATAACAGCACTAGAGCAGAGGAAGAATGAAGTGCATCAGATTAGTTTATTGTGCCTAACTGGAACTAACCTCTAGCATTTGTAGATGCCTCTCTTGTTGGGATAAGGTGCCATTAACCTTGTAAATCCCAATATTGTATTTATTCCATTTATTATTTGTAATTTGTAATTACCCATAAGGGATGTACAAGTTTCACCAGTAGTGGTAAAAATTATTTACTGTCCATGGTAATTATGGAGTTACTGTACGGTAAGTCCCAGAGTTACCAGCGATAGTTATGGGATGTCATTTAATATGGTAAATGATAATTGGTCAAAGTGGGGTGTACATGTGGAGGGATAATCCATTTTTAGTGTTATGACGCACGTCATAGATGCAGTAAGAAGGTGTAAGAGATTCTATGACAACTGTAAGTTGTCATAAGAATCTATGACATTAATAATAGCATATGACATGTCATAAGATGTTATAAGTGGTTATTTTTAGCCCCAAGGCATTCAAGCTTGCATGGGTACTTATTCCCAAGTGTAGGATGCATGTATAACAACATTTATGACCCCGTAAGAGCCTATTCTTGACCATGGATGCCCAAGGTTGTGTTGTTGACTCTTGACAAGTGTTATGGGCTTGTAAGAAGTCATTTAATGTCTTGAGGTTGTGTAAATTTTATATAAACCATAGCATAGTAGATGAGATGCATATAAAAGTTTATAGGTACCCAAGTTCTGATGGAGTGAAGGTTGAAGGATAGAGGAAGTGAATGTATTTGTAATTTCCTTTTGTAAAGATAATACAACTTGGCCTCTTTTCTTGATGGAGTTTTTACCTGAAAGGGTTTTCTCCATGTTAAACACTTTTGTTATGTGCTTCATTCTGCTTCTGGTATATTTATGTATTGTGGGTTTATGCTTTGTTGTAATCTCCATTAATAACACATAGTTAAAGTTTGCTGAAATTTATCTCGAATCAGATTTCCATTGAAGTAGTGTTGCTTTCATTTCTAACATTTGGTATTAGATCCTAGCCAGCTTTGACTCATGGGTGGTAGTGTGGAAGATGTAGTTATAGTGGGAGATTTGGTTGTGTTTGTTTTGCAGATCTTGTGTTGTTATTATGGCTGCATCCACCATTGCATCAACCTCTCGAATGGACATTGCAAAGTTCAATGGAATGGGGTATGAGTTGTGGAAGCTAAAAATGAAAGATTTGTTGGAAGAAAGAAAATAATGGTTGGTTGTCCAAAAAGAGAAGAAACCTGATGATGTCTCTCAGGATGAATGGGATAAACTAGATAAGAAGGCACGAGGAACCATCCAGTTATGTCTTTTAGACTCTGTCCTATTGAATGTCGCAAAGGAAGAGACTGCATACAAGTTGTGGAAATGGTTGGGTGAGATCTATCAAGCCAGGAGTATGGTAAATAGATTTTATTTAAAAAGAAAATTATTTTCCATGAAAATGTGAGAAGGTGAATCAGTTGCAGAGCATTTAAATTCTTTTAATTTGTTAGTGAGTCAGCTTGATTCAGTACATGTTGAGGTTAGTGAGGAAGATAAATATATCTTACTTCTTTGTTCTTTACCTAAGTCTTGGGAGAATCTTATCCTTGATATCACTGCTAACCTCATGGATCTGAAGTTGGATGCTCTTGTTTTAGTGCTACTATCACATGAATTAAGGAAGTAGAGTTTAGATAGTTCAAGGGATGCTCTTAGTATTAGGGGAAGGTCTAAGGAAAGAGGACCTAAGGGAGACTAGAAAGGGGATAAGAAAAAATCCAAGGGCTAGTCTAAGACTCCTGGTAAAAAGAATAGAGTTAAGTGTTGGAACTGCAGTAAAAGAGGGCATGTGAAGAAGGAATGCAAAAATCCCAAGAAACAGTGGGAGAGTGCTTCAGATAAGTCTTCGAATGCAGGTGAAGAAGTTTTACTTTCTACATGTAATCTTGTTTCTAATGATCACTGGTTGGTTGACTTAGGATGCTCATTTCATAGGACCCCACATAAGGAATGGTTCTCCACATATGAAGAATATGATGGAGGTAATATCTACCTTGGTGACAGCTCTACATATCTTATTGTCAGGAAAGGAAAGGTATTGTTCTGTTTCGGTGATGGGAGGATTAAAACCCTCCCTAGTGTTTTGCATCTTCTTGGATTAGTTAGAAATCTGGTTTCAGTTTCAAAGTTGAATGATTTAGGAATGCATGTGAGATTTGACAAACATGGCTACAGATTGGTGAGAGGGAACTTGGTGGTAGCGAAAGGGAAGAGATTCAGGAACTTGTTTAAGCTTGAAGCCACTACAGTTTGTAATGCCTCCTATGTATTTGAGGCCACTACTGAAAATGCATGTATGTTGTGGAACCGTAGATTGGGCCACACAAGCAATAATGTACTAAAAACTATTAAGAATAAAAATTTGTTGGATAGTTTCTCTTATTCTGATGAGCACTTTGATTTTTATGAGCATTATGTGTTTGTTAAACAAAATAGAAAATCATTTCCTTCATGAAGTAATAGAGCAAAAGAGAAGTTAGAAATTATTCATATGGATGTGTTTGGACTTGTGGATAATGAATCTATCAGAAAATCTTGTTATTTTGTAACCTTCATTGATGATGTATCTAGATTTACATGGATTTATTTTATGAAGCATAAATCTGAAGTTTTCACTAAGTTTAAGGAATTCAAAGTCTTAGTAGAGAACCAATCAGGTTTAAAGATAAAAATATTAAGATCTAACAATGGAGGGGAATATTGCTCTAAGGAATTTGATGAGTTTTGCAAGCATGCAGGTATAATCAGACAAAAGACAACTTTGTATACACCACAATAGAATGGTATTGCAGAAAGGATGAACCAAACAATTATGGAAAGGGCCAGAAGTATGCTTAGTGATGCATAGTTGGATAAATGCTTTTGGACAGAGGTTGTGTGTACTACTTGCTACTTGATAAACAGATCTCCTTGTAAGGCTCTTGATTCGACACCTTATGAAGTGTGGACAGGTAAGAAACCTTTTATTTCACATTTAAGGGTTTTTGGTTGTGAGGATTTTGTTCATGTGCCTAAGGAAAAGTGATCTAAGTTGGATCCAAAGGCTAAAAAATGTATATTCATTAGATATGGTGATAATGTCAAAGGTTATAAGCTTTGGAATCCACTAACCTGCAAGATTATATTTTCTAGAGATGTTATTTTCAGGGAACTTAGAGCTATTTCTGAACCTAAGTAGCCAAAAGAAAAAGAAGAAAAGGTAAAGAAGGTGTACTTTGATTTAGAGAAGCAAGATACACCTTAGGAAGAATAGAATGATGGATTGGGGGGTGAAAAAGAAGAAGAAGATTCAAGTAGTTCTGATGAAGATGAATCTATTGTGACATAAGAAGTTGGTGTAGATGATCATGCAGAAGAACAAGTAGAGTCTCTTACTCCACCCTTGAGGAGATCCACAAGACAATGGAATCTAGTTGACAGGTATAGCCCACCATATTTCTATTGTGTATATGCTTCATTGAGTACTAACGATGAACCTAGATCCTATAGGGAAGCTATTTCTGCAGATAATAGTGAGTCTTGGCATCTAGCCATGCAGGAGGAGATGATGGCTTTAGACTCTAATAACACATGGGATCTTGTTCGTTTGCCCAAAGGAAGAAAGGAAATAGGATGTAAGTGGGTCTTCAAGAAGAATTTTGGAGCAGACGAGTCATTGGAGAAGTACAAGGCTAGACTAGTAGCCAAGGGCTACTCCTAGAGAGAGGGAGTTGATTTTGGTGAGATATTCTCTCTTGTTGCTAAATTGACTTCTATTAGATTTCTCTTATCCATTGTTGCAGCTTATGATTGGGAGATTGAGCAAATGGATGTTAAGACTACATTCTTGCATGGAGATCTTGAAGAAGAAATTTATATGCAACAACCTACAGGTTTTGAGGTAAAAGGAAATGAACATTGGGTTTGTAGGTTAAAGAGATCTCTTTATGGTCTGAAATAGTGCCCAAAAATGTGGTATCAAAAGTTTGATTCATTTGTTTTGAAATTGGGTTTTGTTAGAAGCAAGGAGGATCATTGTGTTTACATTCATTGTGTTGATGATTCTATACTGGTTATTGCTTTGTATGTTGATGACATGTTGTTTTTTAGCAATACTGAGGGTATGGTCAGTGAGCTTAAAGCCCAACTTTCAGGTGCATTTGAGATGAAGGATCTTGGTGGTGCAAGGTATATTTGGGAATGTAGATTAGGAGGGGTAGAGTCAATAGAAAGCTTTGTTTGTCACAAAGTATGTATGTGAATACTATTTTGCAGAGGTTTAGTTTGCAGGACTATAATCCAGTTAGAGTTCCTTTACCCATTGGTACTAAGATTTCATTGGATATGTGTCCAAAGACTGAGGATGATCTTAAAGATATATTTAATGTGCCATATGCTAGTGTTGTAGGAAGTTTGATGTATGCAATGGTTTGCACTAGACTAGATATTGCCCAAGCAGTGGGAGTTTTGAGCAGATTTATGTCTAACCCTAGTAAACAACATTGGAACTATGCAAAGATGGTGTTTAAATATCTTGCAGGTACTCCTAATCATTGTTTGGTTTATTCTGGTATTGACAGTGCTGATATATCTTTGGACATACAGGGTTTTGTTGATGCAGATTAGGCAAGTGACTTGGATAGTCGAAGGTCCACTAGTGGCTATGTGTTTACTCTATTTGGAGGTGCAATGAGTTGGATGAGTAAGAGGCAGCCCATAGTTGCTTTGTCCACCACAGAAGTAGAGTATATGGCTCCAACTCATGTCTCTAAGGAGGTAATTTGGTTGAGGAGACTGTGTACAGGTATTGGTTTTGATTGCATGAATATTCAAATTGCTTGTGATAGCCAAAGTGCTATTTGTTTGGCTAAGAACCCATGTATCATGCTCAAACTAAGCATGTTGATGTTTAATATCACTTTGTTCAAGAGTTGGTTGCAAATGGAGAGATTGAACTGAAGAAGATAGACACTTAGGAGAATGTTGTAGATTCATTGACCAAGCCTATGAGCACAGAGAAGTTTGTATGGTACAGAGAGGCCATGGGCTTTGTTTCTAGTGCCTGATTATTTTCTAATTTGATTTCCTATGGGTTGATTTACAATGTATAATGTCAAGTGGGAGAATGTTGGGATATGGTTCCATTAACCCTGTAAATCCCAATATTGTATTTATTCCATTTATTATTTGTAATTTGTAATTACCCATAAGGGATGTACAAGTTTCACTGGCAGTGGTAAAAATTATTTACTATCCACAGTAATTATGGAGTTACTACATGGTAAGTCCTAGAGTTACCAGTGGTAGTTATGGAATGTCATTTACTATGATAAATGGTAATTAGTCAAAGTGGGGTGCACATGTGGAGGAATAATCTATTTTTAGTGTTATGACACATGTCATAGATTCTGTAAGAAGGTGTAAGAGATTCTATGACAACTGTAAGTTGTCATAAGAATCTATGACACTTAGTAGCATATGATGCATCATAAGATGTTGTAAGTGGCTATTTTTAGCCCCAAAGCGTTCAAGCTTGTATGGGCACTTTTTCCCAAGTGTAGGATGCATGTATGACAACACTTATGACCCCATAAGAGCCTATTCTTGGCCATGGACGCCCAAGGTTGTGTTGTTGACTCTTAACAAGTGTTATGGGCTTGTAAGAAGTCATTTAATGACTTGAGGTTGTGTCAATTCTATATAAACCATAGCATAGTAGATGAGATGCATCTAATAGTTTACAGGTATCCAAGTTCTCCTGGAGTGAAGGTTGAAGGACAGAGGAAGTGAATGTATTTGTAATCTCCTTTTGTAAAGATAATACAACTTGGCCTCTTTTCTTGGTGGAGCTTTTTACCCGAAAGGGTTTTCTCCATGCTAAACACTTGTGTTATGTGCTTCATTCTACTTCTGGTATATTTATGTATTGTGGGTTTATGTTTTGTTGCAATCTCCATTAATAACACATAGTTAAAGTTTGCTAAAATTTATCTTGAATCATATTTCCATTGAAGTAGTGTTGCTTTCATTTATAACATCTCTTCAGTTCAACACCCGATTACCTTCTATAAGTTTTGTAGACAGTGAGTCTCTTGTAGGCAATGTGCCTCTTGTGAGCAGTGTGCTCGGGCAATGAGCCCTAATTGGCAAGTGCCATTTTGTACTTCTTATTCTTTTAACAGAGAATACAATCTTGGGTTAGTCACCCCGTGGTTTTTCCCTTAACAGGGTTTTCCATGTAAAAATCCTTGTGTTATATGTGATGATTTCATTTATGTTCTTATGATCATATATGCTTATATGTTTTTATGTTGCACTAATTGTTAAAGGAGGAAAAAAAGCTAAGATATTTAGGATAATTGATTCATCCCCCCCTCTTAGTTATCTGCCTTGTTTCCAACAATTTTCTTTACCTTTCTCTATGTAATGCTCTAGCTGTGACATGTAGATTTCTTCCTCCAAATCACCATGAAGGAAAGTTGTCTTCGCATCCATCTGTTCTACCTCTAAATCATAAGCAACTGCAAGAGATAACAAAAATATAATGGATGTTAGCTTTGCAATAGGAGAGAAAATTTCACCATAATCAATTCCATTCACTTGTGAGTACCCCTTCGCAACCAATCTAGCCTTCTACTTTTCAACACTTCCATCTGCACCAAATTTCTTCTTGAACACCCATTTACAACCAACGAGTTTCTGTCCATCAGGAAAAGGCACCAAGTCCCATGTTTTGTTCTTTTCCAAAGAAGCCATCTCATCTTCCATGGCCTCCTTCCAAGAACCTACATCTTTCATGCCCATAGCCTCTTTCACAGTTCTAGGCTCATCAGTGTTAGAAAGTACAAAAAAACACAACTAGAATCAAGTAATGAATAACCAAACCTATCAGGTTGCTTTCTTGTTTGTGTAGACCTCCTCAATGGCTGAGGTTGAGGTTTTGCTTCTTCATCTTCACTTCCAAAGCTGCTAGAGCTCTCTCATCATCAGGCCTCACAAGGTTTGTTAGTTTAGTCTTCTCAGAGGTAAAAGGAAACTAAACCACATCTTCTTTCTTTTCTGACTATTATGGTTGTAGAACAATGGAAGAAGGTGTTAGCTCTCTAAAGATAACACTTCTGCTATACAACACTTTTTAAATCACGAGATCCCAAAGCTTGTATCCTTTCACACTAACACCATAGCCAATGAAGATACATTTAACAACCTTGTTCTCTAACTTAGACCGTTTCTCCCTAGGCACATGTGCATATGCCTCACAACCAAAAAAATGAAGATGCCTCACTGAAGGCTTCTTACTAGACCACACCTCCATAGGTGTTTTTCCAACAAGAGCTGATGTAGGAGATTTGTTTACCAGATAGCAACCAATGGCAATAGCTTCAGCCCAAAACTTTTGTTTGAGGCTTGCTCCACTAAGCACATTCCTAGCCTTCTCCATCAGTGTCCTGTTCATCATCTCTACAACTCCATTTTGCTACAGGGTATATGGAGTTGTCTTATGCCTTTCAATCCCTTGCTCTTTGTAAAAAATATCAAACTCTACCAAACAAAACTCACCACCATTGTTAGTTCTCAAACACTTAATCTTTTTACAAGTCTAATTTTCAGCAAAGGCTTTAAACTCCTTAAACCAACTAAAGACTTCAATCTTGCTTCTGATAAAATAAACCCATGTCCTTCTACTATAATCATTTATGAAAGATACAAAATATACATATTTTGAAATCAAAGGAACATTCACAAGACCAAACACATCAGAATGAATTACATCCAATACACCAGAAGACTTGTGAGAACTAGAGTAAAACTAAACACAGTTTTGTTTTCCATAAATGCAATGTTCATTTAAGTCAAACTATAGATTACAATCGTTTAACCCCTCAACAAGATTTTTATTTTTAGGGTACGCAGAACCTTCTTACTAATGTGGCCATATCTCAAATGTGATAACATAGTCTTTTCAGCAGGAAGCTTGGCTTCCATGGCATGTGCACTACCATCGAAACCAGTTACAACAAATTTCTTTACTGCATGTTTAGATGGTGGGGATGAAGTGACAACAACTTATTTCCTTGAGTCAGAAGAACTATTACATTGTGAAGTGCATGCCTCCAGCTGAAATAGAGTACCCCTTCAAGTACCCTTTGTAATAACCATAGATCCTCTTGTCATCTTGCATCCATCCTTCGAAAAAACAACCTGCACACCTACATCATTCAACATACTTATAGAAAGTAGGTTCCATGCAAGGCCTAGAATGTGCATAACTCTAGTGATCCCTTTCACTCGTCCATTAGGGAATTAGATTGAGACTCTTCCATGACCAACAATCTTTAGATGAGAGTCGTCACCCAGGTACACTTTTCCACCATCAAACTCTTCATACTTTGTGAACCAGTCTTGATGCGAGGTCATGTGGAATGATGCACCAGAATCAATCAACCACACATCATCAGATGCATGGGTGGCCAGGGCTGTGATGAAGGCATCACCATCATCTTGTGACTTGTTAGAATCTAAATCATGAGCTTTCTTCTTCTTTTTCTTCTCCTCTTTACGTTCCTTTCAGAAATGCCCAGTTTTACCACAATTCCAATAGAGAGCCTTGGACTTTCCAAGAGATTTGGATCTCCCACGGGATTTGGATCTTCCCTTATCACTTTTCTTGTCCTTCTTCTCCCCTTTCTCTTTTGATCTTCCATGAACCACAAGAGCCTCTTTAGCTACCTCAGAAGACTTTCACTGTATCTCTTCAGATAACAACAAAGATACCACTTCTTCCATTGTGAATCTGGATGTGGTGCTTCCAATAGCCATCACAAGATGATGCCACAAATCTGGCAAAGAAAAAAGTAGGGTCATACACCGATCCTCCTCCATCTTCACACCCACAGATGTCAACTGTGCAATGATCCTATTGAAAGCATTCATATGGTCCACAACAGATCCTTCATCTTCCATCTTTAGAGAAAACAACTTCTTTTTTAGAAAGAGCTTGTTCACCAAGGACTTGGCCTGATAAACATCTCCTAGATTCTTCCAAAGAGTTTTCGTGGTGTTCTCCTCATGGATATTCAATAGGATAGAGTTAGCTAGACAAAGTCTTATGAGAGCCTTATCCTTCAGATCTTTGAGGTCCCAATTAGCTTGTGACATCATCGTAGGTTTAGTGCCATCAATGGTTTCCCATAGGTCATGATCAACAAGTAGGTCCTCTATCTTGAGTTTCCACAACTCAAAATTAGTGCCATTGAATTTCTCAACCTCTAACCTTTCGGATGTGGTTGCCATCTCCTTTCTACAATAAGATATAGAATACTCTACACAAGACTCCCACTCAACCTAAGATTAGGTCAAAAAGCCCTACCCAGTAGCTAGAACCAAAAACTAGCCAGGCTCTAATACCAACTGAAAGGAAGCTAGGTGTGTGGAAATCGCTTCCTACACTAATCTAATGAGGGGAGGAGAGTGAAAATTCAAATTTATCCTAACTATTATAGAAAAATTAAACCATTAACATGAAATATTGCAGCAAACACATAAGGAAGAAAGAATGATAGAAGAAGAGAGACACAAGATATACATGGGAAAAACCCTTACGGGTGAAAAAGCCCACTCCAAAACACTACTCAACTGTATTACGTAAACAAAGAAGGTTACAATACAAATTAGAGTCAATTCTCTTGTAGGACTCTTTGACACTCATATCTGGAGATGATCTGGTAGCATAATAGTACCTGTAAAACCTGTAGTACATCTTCTCCTTCAAGCACCTATTTGTATAGAAAATACAAGGCAAAATTGCCTCTATCTTGGAATGGGCATCCAACTTGGCCTCATGGCCCAAAATCCATGCCTATGGACACTTGGTCAACATTTTAAGATGCTTCTGACACTTGTCCATAGTCCCCATCCCAAAGAGGTCACCTATTTCCAAAATGGGCTATGACAGATGCTCTTACAACTCTTACGACTATCATAGAATCTGTCATAGCAGTTACAACTTACAGTTGTAAGAGAATCTATCATACATAGGCTATAAATAGCATATTCTCTTACAAAATGTCATACTCCACCTTGGGGTGCCCAAAGATGCCTTTTTCATAGATGCTCTTCGACAAATGTCTTCACTATAATAGAATCTCCTATTTCTAACTCTTACATGTCATAACTTTGTCATAGGAATCTATCATGACCGTTACAGTCAATATTCCCTTACATAACATTCAAGATACTGACACATGGAAAAACATTCCTACCACGAAGTGGAATGCCTATCTCCTCATGTGAGGACAAAATTACAAGTTGTAATCTTCCATGTAGGATGACACATTACCATTCCACATCCCACAAGATGACAATATGGAATTTACAATTAATTTACACCATAGGCAATAAATAAATAAACACAATCAAAATAATGTAAGGAATTACCAAGGTTGAGACACCTTAATTCCCAACACATCAAACCAGTAAGCAATAATAGTAGATTATGAACTAATCTACGGAGACTTGGGATCATGAATTCAATGAATTTATTGTATCTTTCAAGATGATAAAGGTTTGATTTGCATTTATTTATCTATGTTTATGCATAAAATCATAACCAACAAGTGGGAATATGATAATATAAATAATAAAATTATTTAAATGATTTGTGCATGTGAAGAGTTGTAGTCATGTGACAGATGTTGCAATGTGGAAAAAGTGAGGGATGAAGGATTTAAAATTTAATTTGAATTGTTTTGAGAAATGTGAAGGGGAATTAATTAAATAAAGGGGTTTATTTAATTAATTGGAAAGGTGATCAAGTGGAATTTATAAGTGGGATAAGTGGAATAATGCAATGACCTAGGGTAAAATATTACAATATTTCTTACAAGGTCATGTACGACTAGGTAATGTTATGACATGGACAATTTTAGGTGTCTACATTTTGCCCCTCTTTGAGTTGATGTTTGAGATGATGAGATTTATGTCGAGTAGCATCATTTCAAAGAAGCTAAGGTATGGATAGAGGAAAAGGATGGGATGGTGTAAAGATAGGATGATGATGGAAAGATAGGATGAGGAATGTAAAGATAGGATGATGATAGAAAGATAAGATGATAATGGAAAGATAAGATGAGGATACCCCTTCAAGAGGATAGGTGGGTTGGACAAACATGGGTAGGCTCTCAAAATGAAATAGATTGGTCAAGAAAGAAAGACAAGGGAATGTATAGAAGAGATGAATGATGTGTTATGCTACAATGAAAGTGAGCAACCATGATGTTTGATATAGCACTAGATGTTATGCACCAAGGTATAAGGACCAAGGTGACAATGTGTCTCATGCCCCAACATAATACAACCTTGTCTAGGTACAAGATATGAATATTAGCTAGGAGTGATTTGGATTTGATGCAAATGCAAGATAAAAATGATAACACACACAAGCAAGCAAGCAAGCATGCACAAATAATTCAAAAATAAACAAGGTATTGCCCCTGTCAAGCTATAAGCCAATCATTGATTGATTGATTGATGATTATGACAGTGTTGTCATTGCGGGGAACGATATATCCCTAGATCAACACAAGGATGATTGATTAATTGATTGATTGGTTTGGTTTACGACAAGATTAGGATCAAGACCATTGATTATGATTGGATAATTTGACACAATTGATTATCTTGATTGATATGGATAAAGATTGACTTGCATTTAAGTTTACTGGATGGATGATTTGATTGATTGTGATGATTAGAAGAAGTGATGGATTGAAGATTTGAGGAAGTGATTTGATTGGAATGAAGTGATGATTGATTGGATTTTAGGTGTTTATTGATGATGTGGGAGATAGCTGATAGAAGAAATGAGATGGATAAAGATGATGATTAGCAAAGATTAGAAGAAGGATGGAAGATGGAAATGGGCTATCACCTATGCCTGAATCTAAGTACTTCCTTCATATCCTAGATTGCCTACATACCTTGTATCCATGGGATCAAGGCACTTCATTACAGAGGCAAGATGTAGTTTTGATTGTGTTTTATTGATGGTGATGATGAAGGTGGATGGATTTATCGGGTTATGGATTGATTGGGATTGATTGGATGTTTGATGATATAGGATGTTATTTATGGGATGATATGGATTTGATTGATGTGATTTTGATTGATTGATAGACTAGCTTAATTTAATTTGATGATTTGATTGGATTTGTTTTGATTGGATTTTATGTGATGGATTGTTTGATTATGTGATTGATCTCATTGCTTGGATTTTTTTGTTTGATATTTGCTTTTTTTTATATTTTTGGGAATATTTTGATTTTTTAAAATTTTTGAAATGTTTTGATTTTTTTGTATTTTTGAAATTATTTGATTTTTTTGGATTTTTGAAATGTTTTAATTTTTTTTGTATTTTTGAAATGTTTTGATTTTTTTTGGATTTTTGAAATGTTTTGATTTTGGTATTAGATGACAATTTGGGTAGCCTTTTTGCTAGATACCAATGATAATGGGGAATCAAGTCTAGGTGCAAGGATTAAGGTAGGATTGGCTAAATGAATGAAATGAATGTATGTGATAAGATGCAAGATTGAAGACTCATGATAAAAGGATATATAAAAGGATGGATGATAGTAAATGAAATGAATGTGTGCATCAAGGGGGAAGGATGTGATCTCCAAAGACTATGTCGCATAGGAATAACATGCCCCATTCTAGGTACAATGTTTAATGATTTTTCATGAGAAAGCCTATAACAATAGGATGGTGATAAAATAGGATTGGAAAGGATGAGGTATGTCAATAGATACCCAAAAACATGTTTCAACATTTTGCCCCTATGTCTTCATCAAGATCAAAAGGAGAAGGGTGGATAAGTGGACTCAATATGATAGGTATGTATGATGGCTAAAGATGGTAGGGTAGGATATGGTGGAAAATGATAGAAAGTGATATGATATGATAGATAAATGAGACATTGTGCCCCCAAGTGTAAGTGACATAGAAGGTCAACCTACACATGACGCCTGTTTGCCAAGTTTTCATCATGGTACTTATCCAAGGATCCACCAAGGGTGGATTTCACCATTAGACGAAAGGATTTCTCTTTACTTTTTTAAAAAAAATTTTAAATTTTTTTGATAGGAGAAGGATAGGAGGGACTCAAGTGTCTAGTTCCATGAAAGGTGATAGTCCCACTAGATGGATGTTGTCACATGGACCATGTCAAATGTCATTATGCTCATAGATGTTGGTAAGGGATGACATGAAAGAGGTAGATGGAGTAGGTAGATAATGGATTATGATGTGGATTATGGAGAAAAATAGTGTATTATGATGCAGATTATATAGGAAAAGATAGTGGATTATGATGCAAATTATATAGGACTTATGCAAGGATGAGTGGAAGACTTAAACAAAATCATGGACAATAGGAATAGGATGAGGAAGATATATAGGATAGTGGAAGAAGGATGGGGAGATGGAGGTATGTGGAATTATTGTATGATGAAATGGAATCATGACCAACGGTTGCACACACCATGATAAATATTGAAGCTTTTGATGTGTAGGAAGCAATGAAGATGTTTTCTTAGGAGATGGTTGATGAAATGCTTTAGGTACCCACATAGACTTAGTATTTTTATGATTTTCACTTTGTTTGTGGGATTTAGGAATTTGAAACTTTTGAATGGAATGGAATTTTTGGATGGAAGAGGATGGTTGGGATTTTTGTGATTTGGATGCCTCATTTGACTTGATTTCTTTTTGTTTAGGTACCCAAACCATTTTACTTTTGGCATTTTCTTTTGGAGGTATGGGCTTATATAGCTTTTTAGATAGATTTTCCTTTGATTCTTTTCTTTTGTGTCCGAAGGCATGAGGACCCTTAGGATTTTTTTCTTTATAGGTAGAGACATCCAAATCTTTGCTTTTTAATCCCCCGGGTATGGTGGAATGAGTGGAAGCTTTATGTTTAGACAATGTGTGCATTGATTGGTCATTATTGGGATTTTTAGACAATTTATGGATAGGTGGATAAGGGGATTGAATAATGGGGATATTAGGTGTTGGAAGCAATGATGGTAAAGATGATGGTGGGATATTAGGAGTTGGAAGCAATGGAGGTAGAGTGGATGGTGGAAGATGTATGGTCACATGGTTTTGGCATTTGCAAGATGATGGAGGTGGAATGGAAACATATGTCTTATGAGTATGATGGGACTTATGGTGGAAAGAGGTGGACATAGGATGCATGGAGAAAGTACAAACATATTTAGAATGTTTACCTTGGGGTGTGTATCCAAGGCCATATGAGCATGGAGGGACCTTGACATGGATGGGCTCCAAAAAATCATGTTCATGAAGGCCTAAGCCTTTACCTTGGTAGTTCATGTTTTGGAGTATGCAGTGGACAATGGGACTAGGTGTGGTTTGGGAACTAGATATGAGTTCCTTATTGGGTGAAGCAGGTGAAGGGGAAGATAAAGGTTGTTGTGTTCCTAGGGAGGAACATTCATGAATGAAAGTGGAAAGACCAATAGGATGTGATTGCTTTGAAATATGGTCAATAATGGATGTGGAAGAATTAGTAGTACCTTGATCATACTCATTGGGATCCAAGGTATTTTTTTGATATTCTATGCTTATGTGTTCTTGGGAGGCATGTGTCTCATCATGACAAGGGGATGTTTGTGCATTAGGGTTAGATGGAGGATGGATGGATGGGGTGATAAGCTCATGGATGGGTATACGATCAAGTTTCTCATGGATATATTCTTCGTCATGTGTAATGTCTTGATCATGGAAAAGATAAATGTTATGGATAGGTGGAATAAAAGTTATCTGATCTTGATTAGGATGAAGGCTTGATATTTCCACATGCTTAGGATTATGTTCTTGACATACCTCTTGATTTGTTTGAATGGAAATGGAAGTAGAAGGCTCTTGTATAAGTTTGATGGGTTGTTGATATTAATTAATAAGAGAGTATGATGGACTTTGACTTGGGCTCATTATGGGAGGCTCTTGAATAGGCTTGATGGCTTGTGGGTCACATGATGGGGTTGTAGGAATAAGCAAGGTGTTTGAAGGCTCTTTGGTAGACTCATGGATAGGACTTTTATGACATGGCAATGATTGATTCCTAGCTAATAGCCATTGGATCACATCCTTCATTACGGTATCTGTGAATGGACAATATAGGGGATGGACAATAATGGTGGATGGTGTTGTAGGCCTATGGTCATGATAAGGTTGAGGGCTAATTAGATTGGATGAATTAGGACTAGGTGGGGGGATAATGGAATTTGACATATTAGGATTTGAATTGGATGGAGGAATAGTATGATTGGATATTTTAAGGTTCAGATTGGATGGAGGGATAATAAGGTTGGTGGATCAATGGACCAGGAGTAGGATTACATGGTGGTGTTGGGATAGGACTAGTAAGCTCATGTGTGGGCATGTGATTGGATGGTGAAGGTGACTCATAAGATGCATTGGCTAGGTTGGTATCTCCCTTGTCAAAGGATATTACATCTTCTAGCATAGGTGGACTTAAGTCTATTAGGTCTTGCTGCAAACGTGGACTTAATTCTATTAGGTCTTACTACAAATATGGTCTTGGGCTCACTTGATTAATGCACAAAGGGACACTTGGTTGCCTTTTGGATGGGTTTGTTAGTGTGTTGGAATGTTGGAATGAGGAAGTGGATAATTTTGGGGTGGACATTGATAGGTTAATATAGCATTGACATGATGTGTAGATAGATTAGGTTGGCTTGATGGTGAAGGTGACACATAGGATTGTGGTTAAATGTGTTGGAAGTTGTGATGGTGTTGTGGTTGAGGGATTGTATAGGATAAGGGTTGACATTGGAAGAGGTGCGATAGGTTGATGAAGGGGTGATGTGACATGTGGATGGATGAGGTTGATATGAAGTGGGAGGTGATGACATGTACGGTTGAGGTGGCATTGGTTGTTGATAATCAATGGATAGAGGATGATGTGCTTGTTGGGTTTGACAAGTGGCTATGAGGTATTGGTCTTGTGCTATAAGATGTTGCATTTGAGGTGACTGAATTACTTGAGGTTGAAATTGTTGGATTATGCCTTGAAGCCTATGTATAGTTTGTTGGTCTAAGGGTTGTGGTGCTTGATAAAGTGATTGGAGGAGGTCTTGGAATTGGGGTTCTAGGTCTTCTAATGTTGGCATGGTGTAAAATGATGTTGATTAGATTAAAAAGATGATGATGATTAGGATATGATGTGGAATGACAAGATTGAATTATTTGGATGATGTGGCTTAGGATGTGTACTATGACAAGTAGGTTGAGAATGATGTGGCAAGTGTTTATTGAAAGTTTGACTTGGGCAATATCAAACACAAAATGTCACATGTAAATCCATGAACACACACACCAAACACAATGTTCAATTTTCCTTTCAAGATTAAATGTTATGATTAAGAAAACACTTGAAGACACAACAACAAGCCCTAATGATTAGTCAGGTAGGGTATGACCAATTAAGTCTTAAGCTAGGATTCACGACATTCACTAAGGATGCAATGAAAGTAAAATCCTACCACACAGCTGGGAGAAAGGGGTAACCCAACCTTAACCTTCACTTTCCAAAGGTATAAAGTTCTTTGGGGCTTAGCCAAGAGTGACAAGATTTATAACTTCCAAAGGAGGGTGTCTTTTGATTCACACCTCGGTTGAGGTCATCCCTTGGAGTGGTGTATCTCCAAGCAGGCCTCCTAAGAAGGGATGACAAAAACAAATTAGGTGAGGTATTTTTGATCTCCAAGGTCACCTTGTGGTGTGAGGAGAGATCATACACATGCACACTTGATTCACACTTGATTCACACTCACACTAGTTAATTGCCCTTAGAAAATGAGATGTGTCTAAGCAAACAATACAACCACTTGTTCTTTTTAATCCCAAGTCAAAATGTGATGGAAGACACTTGTTCATTTTAGACCTAATTTTTGATGTGACAACAAACAAGATTGATTTTAAGAGCCCAAAATCCAAATGTGTGATCAAACAAATGTCTTTTTTAAGCCCAAATCGAAATGTGTTGACAAGAAATGATTAGAGATGAAAGATGGAATGTGTGCACCTAATTGTTTTCATCTTCAAATCTACTATAGATACTAATACCATTGTTGTCCCAGCTCCTTAGATTCACCTGAAATCCACCAAGACCAAGAAAGAACAAGTAAACTTCAATGTGATTTTAGATACATTTTTTTTGACATAGCCGAATTAGATTCGATTGTTTCAAGACATTTTTTATTTCAAAACTAAAAAATCAAATAAGTGATCCATACTAATTTTAAAAGAGCTTTCCAAAAATGTAAAGAAGTCAGAAAAAGTTCTTGTTTTGCACCTAGAAATGTGGATTTATGAAAATCTTAGAGAAAACAATGATCGGATCATTTAGCACCTTATTTTACCTTCAAATAAAATCTGTAAAAATAGACCCCCATTAGAATTTCGAGAATGTCCAGAAATGTAAAAATTTCTAGAAAATTTGCTTATGTACGCCTAGAAAGTCAATTCTATGAAAATAAAAAATCATGATAACTCCTATAATGGTGATAAAAATGCAATTTTTCTTTTGTAGCTTTTTGAGATGATGCACAAGCTTATGTGAAAATCTTTTTGAAAAATTCCTATCCATTTGGAAGATATGACAAAATCTTTAAAACCTAGGGTTTTGTCAAAAAAATGCCAGATTTGCAACAAAAAGTTAATAAAACCTGCAAAAAAAAGCTAGTAGATCTAAAAAAGGCAAGGGTTGGTCCCATAGAGTGTGCCAAAATGTGTACAAAAATTTTGGACAAATGAAGAAGATAAAACAATAAAATGCATTACCTCGATCCAAACCTTTCAATACCTTAGAGATCTGGAATGATTGATGTATGCAAGATCATTGAATGATTGAATGATTTGATATATTGATGTTGATTGCTCATTTTCGTAGCATAACGTTAAGATGAAAGATGATAGAAGAAGATAGATAGATAGATAGATGAGAAGATTGCAAGAATTTTGGTAGAGTGAGGATACTAGAAGAAGATGGATGTCAAATGGCCTATGTGAGGCTAAATTTATAGGATGGGCCTGATATGATTCAATGGCCAAGATTAAAAGTCAATTATATGATGTGTATGGCTAGGATTAAAAGTTGATTTTAGTGCCTATGATGCACATTAAATGGGTTATGACATGAGGCTAAAATTTGGATGTGAGGAGATAAGTGGGATTCTTTTATTTATTTTGGAGGAAAAGATGCCTATGACACATAATGAATGGGGATAAAAATAGGATGTGAGTGGGAATCTCATAATTTAAATAATAAAATTATTTAAATTATTTGTGCATGTGAAGAGTTGTAGTCATGTGACACATGTTGCAATGTGGAAAAAATGAGGGATGAGGGATTTAATATTTAATTTGAATTGTTTTGAGACATGTGAAGGGGAATTAATTAAATAAAGGGGTTTATTTAATTAATTGGAAAGGTGATCAAGTGAAATTTATAAGTGGGATAAGTGGGATAATGCAATGACCTAGGGTAAAATATTACAAGATGTCTTACAAGGTCATGTATGACTACGTAATGTTATGAGATGGACAATTTTGGGTGTCTACAAGTTTAGATAGTTAATTTTCCCCAAATGTTTTGTGGACCTCTCTAGAGTCCCTAAATTGTTCAGAAGTTTTCACTCTCTAGTTTTTGAAACAAGTCAAAATGAAGTATAAATATCAGGGGTTCCCAACTGCCTCTGTAATTGAGAATGGCTTGTCCAAAGTATGGGATACCAACCTTAGACATGTAGACTTGGAAGCCTTTTGGAATAGAATGCAATAAGAAACTAGGTCCTCGATTGTAGAGAAGATTGTGAGCAGTGGGTTAGCTCGTGTTGGGGGTTTTCCACCTACCATGCCATGTCTAGATTTGATTATTTCTTGTGCCAAAAATTATTATATTGACTCACAATAAATATGAGCTTTTGATAGCTCTATAGTAACAAAGGTTGATTATAAGGTTGTATCACATGCATTAAAGTTACTAGACCATAAGGAGTTTTTTGATATGTCTGTTACCACTAGTTGGGGATATTTCTAGGATAAAAAGGATTGGTGCCAAAACCATATTGCTAAGAGATGGCTAAAAATTGAAAGGAAAGGTAAATCTTGGCTTCCCACCAATTTTAAAAGAGGGCATTTCAAAGAAGAAATCCCTGGCATGATTACCCTATTACATCATGTTGTTGAGAATGTCAAGTCAGACTCTTTTGGAAATTGGATATGTCAATTTATTCTAGTAATTTGTAGTGAATCTCAGTATGTGGATTGGGTGAAATTAATAAGTGAACATATGAATGAGTAGCTAACAAATTTTCATTAGAAGGTGTCATTCCACATGTTTCTCTTCTGGTCTACATTTTATCCAGTAAAGAGGTTGTTTGGCCTGGTTTGAGGACTCAAGGGCCCCTTACGCCAGATACACCTATGTACTATTATTTTCTGCAATTGTAGAAAGAAGTTGGGATAGATTTTTGCTGCATGAATGATGTTTTTCTCATGTTGTCTGCAAAGAATATTGAAGGTTCATTGGAGAGGAGAATTTCCCCTAAAGTGGTAGCATGGATAATGAGGTTTGGAAGTTTATACATTTAGTTTGATAGATTTACTTATCTATGGATTGGGGGTTTTGAAAATGCCCCATTAAAATTGCCTAGATACCCTTCATATTTTCCTATTCTTTTGGAAGTTTGTCATCAAATGGAGATTGTGAACAATAAATATCACACTATGAAAAAGAAGGGATATTCTTTCCTTGTGCCCTCTTTCTTTGTCTGCAAAAGTAATGATAATACCAAGAATGTTGAGAAGATTTTTGCTGAGTATAATTTTCACCCATTGCTTGTGAGGCCATCTTTTGATAGTAAAAACTTTATTAAGAAGAATTTGCATGGAGGTAGCCTATATCAGCATCAGCCTCAGCTTGAGGATTACTAAGAAGATTATGCTAATGAAATGGAAGTTCAAAGAAGAGGTTGGATGAGATTGACAATAGACTAGGCCCGAGCTTTCAAGTTGCCCTTTAAAGTCCCTAAAGGTACCAATGATAACTCTAAAATTTTGGATGAAGGCTATCAAAATGCTATTTTGGAACCTTTTCCATAGGTATGATGGTTTGAAACATAATTCATAGATATCATGGTTCGGTCTTCTTTTGTGCTAAGTAAAAATGAGAGATGGCTTGCAAAAAGGATAAGGGAACATGTTGATTCTTTAGTACAAAAGGAAACTACCGCTAAGGAACATAACACATCTTTGGTCTTCCATACTCCAAGAGCTACAACAAGTTTGGATACAACTTTTCATAGAGTTGGCTCATAATTAGGAGTAAATGGAGAACAACTTGAAGATAGTAGAAGATTGAAGACCACATGCAAACAAGATGGCCAACCTGGGTCTATAAGAGTAGGAAAAAAAAGAGAAATTGGATGCTCTACAACAACTACAAGTAGACCATGTGTCTTATCCCAACTCTATGGTGCCTGATAGTGACTCTTTAATCTTCAATCAAATTGGTGAAGATAGTGTTTTCCATTCTTTGTTTGGTAATCCCAATTCTCCAGGGTTAAGTGAACCTCCAGAGCATAATACTCCTCCTTTGTAGTTAGATAATGTTATTTTGAATACTAATGTTGGTGCTAACATTTTTACCTCTCCCTATCCCTTATGGTTGAAAAAAGTAGTAGAAAAGAAGAAGAGGCGTGCCCCTATGATAGATAAAAATATAGACACTGCAGCCAAGTTGCTACAAGATACACCTAAGCCCAAGAGGGCTCACAGGATGTCAAGAATATTTGCAGATCCCTCTAGTGGACATTATATATTGGAAATTGTAAATCCTACTAGTGAGAAGAATGAGGATGAGGTTATCGAAGCATATTTTAACATGAATAGAATTGATATGGGACCCTCCATAGTTGAAGGCAATATTTACCATGCCATGTTTTCTGTGAGTACATTGTCAGAAAGGGTAAAAAATGAGAAATAGGAGAAAGACAAACTATAGGCTCAGGTGAGAACTTTAACTTCATTTATTCAATCTATTTTGAAGATTACTACTCAGCCTTCAGATGAGACACCGAGTATAACTATGGATGGTCTAGATCCCAACTTGTTGCAACAAATCAAATGATGCCAAGCCATAGGTAAAGTCGTTAATCAACGGGTGGAGAAAATTACTCTTGATAGTTTATTATATATTAAGGAAGCTATGAATATGTACACCTTGATCTCTAACAAGAGTAAAACATTAGCTACGAAGCTGTAAGATGTTAGGAAAGACAACAACAAATTGTTGATGGTTTTTAAGGAGATTCAGGAGATAACAAAAATTGATACAAGTGTCCTCATAGCTGAGAAGATTTTAGAAAATAAATCTATAGTATGGTTAGACACACTCGAATGGATAATGACTGTGCTAGGAGTAGTTGAAGAAGAATTGAGGGATACATTGACTCAATATTTTTCTGATCATAAAGATCTCAAAAGTAATTTTGCAATCTTAGACATAGAAGCCTTTAGCGAAGATGAAGATGATTTGCTTGAGATTAAAGAAATAAAGCAAAATTTTAAGAAAATGATCACTGAGGAACTTGTGGGTACCAACATAATGAGTAGTGAGTCAGTAAGAAAACTTGGAATGGTGGCAATGTATCTTTGGACTTTCAAGAGCAAAATCAAAGAAATTCATAAAAGAGTGGTGAATGCAGATCGAATGATAAGAAAACAAAAACTTCATGCTAATATCACTAGTAGTCCAAGTGGAAAAATGTTGACCCCAATCATTACCAAGTATAGGGCATATAAGGAGAAGTTGCATGCACTAGTAGCTCAAACAACACAGACAGACTTAGCTATAGGTGACACAAAAGGAGGTGACACAAGAGGAGGATATGACAATTGTCAATTGATGACTTTTCATATGCTTTATTTCTATTTCTTGAAAAAAATGATTGGCTCTAGAGAGATTTCTTTTAAGTTTAGTGACTTACTTTAAATATCTTCTAATCAATTATCCCCAAGAAGCTATTATTATTTTAAAGATAGTTATGGTTGGAAATGCTATATAATTTGAAAGCATGTTGTTGCATAGAATCTTTTGGTAAACTTTGTTTTGGTAGAAGGTCAATTTTGATGTGATGTTACTTTTCAGTTGCTTTTAAATATATGAATGGAAGTTGGTGCAATTGATTTATGAGATCATAAACTTTGTGTTATGGTGAATGAGTGTTTATTCTTCTTATATTGAATATACTACCAGCTTATTAACTTGCACTCTATATTAAAGTGATTGGAGATTTATATTCTAGCTAATTATGGTGGATGTTTTTCTTTTAATTAATGGTTCATGGTGATGATTATATGATAATTGATATAAGTTTGTGATAGTAGTTGTAGACACCTAAAAATGTCTGGACCACCAAATCGACTCCCGACATCCTAAACACATCAATCTCCCTTCTATTCAATTAATTAAATTTTTATTTAATTAATTATCCCTTCATCACCCAATTTTCTACCATTTTATCCCCAAAATTGAATTAGTTTCATTAATTCAATTGCCCAAAACCTTATCCAATTGATTTAATAAATATGGAATATTTATTATTTCAATTTCCCTCTCCTCACTAAATCCAATTAATTAGCTAAACCATGCTTAACTAATTAATTCATCCTATTAATTGACCTATCCCTACCCTAGACAATTAAATAGCTATTATTTAATTGCCTACCCTAGCCTACCTCGTCCTAGCCCTAGGGTTAATTAAATAAAACCTATATTTAATTAATCCTAAACCTCTCATTTGGGTGGTCAAACTTAGTTTAACACCCTTCCCCACATCCTCCAAATAAAAAATTGAAATAAATCCACATAAGTCAATTTTTTTATTTTAAAACATCCCACATCACAATTAATTCCCCTTACATCCCCATACCTCATTTATCTCCACTTATCCTCAAATGAATTTTTAATTGATTTTACATTCCCCATATGAATCTTTAATTAAAAAATAATCCTTCACCCCCATGCTCATTTAATTACCCCTTTTCCCAAAATTAATAAAAGATTTGCTTTTATTCCTAGCCCTCCATTCCTTCAAGATCTAATCTAGGCCCTCCACATCACTTTTATCCTCCACCATTGATCTTCCATATCAATCTCCACCATAGGATCAAAATCCCTTCCAAAAGTCGATAAATACAACATCTCTCAACCAATTTTGGGATCCAATCTTTAAGCAAAGTTACCATTTCCAAATGTCCACTTGAGCTAGAATTGTGAGTTGCATAATTAGAGTAGAATTTCACATTAAATCACTTATCTAGGGATTATCATGTCTTAGGAGCTCTTGGGTGCAAGTTTCCTCCTCTCCCTTGATGAGATTGGGTCTACATGTGAAGGTATAACTTTGTGTGTTTTATGGATTTTGTTTGTCTTTCCAACTTCATTATGTTTTTCTAATCTACAGTAGTGATCAAAGTCTTTGTACTTCTTTGTATTTCAAATTACATGGTGATTCATTGCCTTTAATGTTTTCTAGTTAAAAGCACCACCTTTATTTCTTTCTAGTAAAAGCATACATTATTTTCATTCTTTGTGTATCATTTGAAGGTAGCTACACCTTGTAAGATAAGTAGAGAATCATTGCACAATATCATTGAAATTGATTCAACTGTTGGTTTAGTTGTCATCTATTTGGGAGAGAGAATATAGAGTTAGGTAAAAAATTTGTATACCAACATAGCCTTATGACCAAACCCATTGCAAGAATAACAATAACCATAAAAGGATTGAGAGAACCAAGATATAGCAGTCTGGCTAGGAGGAGGAGCCCCGAATCTCTTCTTCTAATCTCTGACCTTTATGAAGCCATCATCCAATGTCTACTTCTCATCTCTAGTCTTCTCAGAAACTCTAATGTTGGCTTATGTCTTCTTCATCTCATACATGCCTTCAAGTATATCTATTCTTAAACTTCGACCTTTCTCAAGCCCAAGACCACCCTTCATCTTATGTGGTCTTTGATTGTTGATTATCTCATCAAGGATGTTTAGGCTTTTTGTAAGTTTTAGACTCCTATCTATCTACTCATTTGCTTTCTCTAGTTCCTTCCTCAGGGAGACAATTTCTTCTTCAGGTCTAGAGCATTCATCTAATTTGGCATTGAGCTTAGCATTTAGGCACTCCACAACTCTTTTACCTCCTTGAATTTGAACTTTCATGTTGACATTTGTTGCTTCTGATTCTTTAAGCTTGACCTTATATTCTTCATTATCCTCCCTTGCTACTCTCACATCATTTAGAGCAGAAATGAGTTCTCCCTGAAGATCAACTTCACACTCTTCTTCATCAATGATGGTCATGTCTTCATTATCCTCTATAGGGCTATCTAAATTGTCCAAGACTTCCATAGCCATGAATAGGTCTTCTTCTCCTTCATCTTCTGATGAGTAGTTGGCTGTGTCTTCTGTTGAGATGCAGTCATTTGTAGAGTAAAGTCTTTTCTTGTTCTTATTAAAGTAAGATATTTTGAAACCCTTATTTCTATCTTAACTCTTTCTAAGAGGAAATTTAATTGCATAATTCCTAATTTCACCATAGTTGAAGCACTTGAGAGGTAGCTTACCTTTGTACTTACTTGAACCCTTCTTTAGCTTTCTCAAAAAGTTTGCTTCTTTTTCCTCAGACTCACTGCATGGAGTAGATGTTCCTTCTTTATTTGCATCTTTGAAAGTAGCTTCCCTTTTGGATGTATCTTTGACTTAATTTCTCATCTCATAGGCAGTGAGAGACCCAAATAAGTCATCTATGGTAAATGTGTTCAAATCATTGGCTTCTTCAATAAAAGAAACTTTTGAATCAAATCTATGAGAGAGAGATCTCATGACTTTCTTCACAACCACTAAGTCATTCACTTCTTCACCTTTACCTTTGATTCCATTGATAGTTTCATCCACTCGGAGCAAATATTTATCAATGGTTTCCTCTTCTTTCATTCTCAGATTCTCAAACATTACTCTGTAAGTTTGTAATTTTTCTTGCTTTACTTTGTCATTTCCTTCATAGATATTTTTGAGTTTATCCCATATATCCTTGGTCATCTTGTACTGCATTACCTTGACAAACTCTGAATTGGTTTGACCACTTAAGATATCATTCTTAGCTTTAGAATTCTTTTCATAGGCCTTCTTGTCAAATGGATCTGTAAGAGGATGAACAAGCTCAGTATAAGTATCCATTGCATCTCTCCACACATCATACCCTAGAGAGGCAAGATAGGTCCTTACACTCTAGAAGGCATAGTTAGTTCCATGAAATAGAGGTGGTTTGTTAGAAGAAGGGGACCCTTCCTGATCCATGTGTTCAAATCCAAGATCTACCTTTAGCTATTAGGTTGGACCAAGGAACCTAGCTTTGATACCAATTGTTGAACACAAAGAGGTACTGAGATGGGGGTGAATCATTTCTTAATCAAATTCTTTCCTTTTAAATACATTCAATCCAAACCAAACATTTAAACCAAATGAAGCATAAAATCACATACACACATGAAATCAGATTTACATGGTAACCCAAGCTAGGAAAAACCATGGTAAGCAAGCTACTTGGATCTACTATCCAAATCCAGCCTCACAAATAAAATGAAGTATTACAATGACTTTTATGGGCACCAACCCAAAGGAAGCACCAACTTCCTGATACAAAGCTTTATGAGCACCAACTCAAAGGAAGCTCCAATTCCCTATACAACATTTTATGGGCTCCAACCCAAAGAAGGCACCAACTCCCTGAATATTGTTTTATGGGCACCAACCCAAAGGAAGAATCAACTCTCTACTGAACTATTTTATGGGCACTAACCCAAAGGAAGCATCAACTCCCTAAAAAACTACAACACACATCAAATGAGATACCAACCTTCACACATTCACATTGTTGTCTCACTAACTAATCCTGATGCTCTATCTCCTCCACACAATCACAACAATCATAACAATAACCTCAACAACATCAACTACTCAAAATCTACTTTCTTCTACTCAAATCTACAACCTCTATACAACAAACTTCTCGACTAATTCTTATGGCTCTATTACCTCTACAACACTCACCACTATATCAAACACCTCTATGTAATCAATCAGCACATCATAAACACTTTTGCATCATCATAACCTCTTTAGACACCTTCACAACAACATCAACACCTTTTTCTTTGTCTTTTACTAAATTTATACATCCAATCACACACATCACCACATTTCTTCACACCTCTTCTCTATCATAGCAAAATCAACACTTCTTCAAGCACCTCCACACTATCACAGCAACAACAACACTTCTTCAAAACACCTTCACACTATCACAATAATAAATTTAAAAGATTCAACAATCATCACAAATTCTTTAAATACCTTTGCAACAATCCTTAATGGATCAATAACCCTTGCAACAACATCACCTCTGCACTAAATTAATCTTTTCTACACTTCATCATCATACTTCTCTGTAATAATCTTATTCATGCATATCATTACATACACTTTTTCTCCAAAATTCATATTTCTATCAATAGTCTTGAACATTCATTTATATGCTATGCAAGCATTCAAAACTTCACCTATGTCAGCCTTATATTATGAAACATATTATTGGCCTTGCAAGTTGGCTCCCAAATCTCTTACGGTGATGTAGGAATGAAAGTCCATTATGCATTTCATATCAAGCAATCTTTTAGACCTAATTTGCTTCTTCCAACATTCTCCAGATGGCGAACACATACAAATCCTTGATGCAAGCACTCATGTTCATCATGTCAGAACTACAAGCACTTATCCTTCCAATCTTTAGCTCCAGACCCAATGTTTTGGAGAAGAAAAATAGATTCAAGTGGTTCATGTCATGAGTATAGTGAACCCTAACCAACCTTCTCATCAAATTTCCTTTCAACTTCATGCATCTTTTTACTGGCACAAGTCATCAAACAATTAACCCTATTGTATTTACACTTGCTGGTCACACTGACTCAAATTGGAACTTAGTTAAACACAATTGTGGTAGTCCATTTCCTCTGAAACTTTGATATATCAAACCAAACACCTTTCTTCACATGTTCTCCAAACTTCTAGGTTGTATTGTCAAATGCAGAGAAATGCAGAGCATTCTTCTGTACCGTTGAAACTGCAACAACACTATAACACCACTGTCTTGACATAGAACATTGAAAAGGATACTTGCAGTACTCCAGAATACTTGAAACCTAAATTAAGCATACATATTGATCATGTGAACTTATCTCTTAAATGGAAAACCCAAACATCAAAGTGTGGTGAAATGTGGTGGCCTTTTATTCTATCTTTGACAACCTTACACATCAACATGACTTGTTCTTACTCTACTATCTCTGGAAAACTCTGTGATACTTTGTATCCATTGAAACTTGAGTATATCATTCTTGTACCTTTTCTTTACCTACTTTCCAAACTACCAAGTCATATATGCAAATGCGGTGAAATGCAGTAGCTTTCAGTTCTATCTCTGATGAGCTTTCACAGGAACATGACTTGTCCTCACTCTGCTGACTCTAAAAAACTTTGCAGTAACTTTTATGCTCTAAAACTTGGATCATGCATACCTCATAGTTGTCTCTAGCTATCCTCTAAGTCATAAAGCCATATCTTTAGTTGTGATAGAATGTGGTACAATCTCCTATGCATCTGACACTTACAACAACTTGACTATTTCACTAATAGTTTCCTTCAACAACTCTCTTCATCATTGCTACTCTGATCATCAACATATGCAACAATATGACTTCCACATCACAACACTTCTAAACGTAACTCCTTTGACATCAATGATTACCACACTTTTGACATCAATGACGGCATATGCAATAGCCCTAAAGTTAGGGGGCTTGAACTGAGTTAGTCTAATTAATCTCACTTAGGGACTATTAAACTGCTTTGTAATGTCCTATAGTTGGAATTTGATTTTGGAAGTCTTATTTTGTATTGGACCTTGAGGGCAATTTAAATATTTAAATGATGAAATTTGTTAGGAATACTTTATTTAAATTTGAAATATGGTATGTATGTTTTCCCTGTAATTCAAATTTAATTAATTAAATAATTATTAAATTCATTATTTTTTTTAAATGTTAGATTTGAATGAGTTTCAAATGCTATTTAATTATTGTATTAAATAAGCATTATTTCCTAATTTAATAATTATTCCATAACCTTAGATATAAGTTGTAAGGGATGTATTTTATTCTTAAAGAAAAGTATATAGTTGTTTATTAGTTCTTTTCAGCTTTAGATTTAAATATTCTTCTAAATTATTAAAATTCTATCAGGATGTTATCTTAGATAGTCATTAGGTCTCTCCCCCTTAAGGGAGACTACCTCTTCATCTTTATATAGAAATCATAAGGATGGTCTCTTGAAAGAGACTCTCTCTCATGGTGACATTTGTTGCAATACCTAAACCTACTAGGTTGACCCTCATATATAAGGGGTGTGAAAGGAGATTCACACTTCCCTTAACCCATGATATCCTATCTCACTTAAATGTAGTGTGCTTAACATTGGTTTCTCATGCAATAACATTGAGTGCACATGCTATCAAGTGTGCATGTTGCACGTAAGGAGGTTTTAGCATCACATTATAGAAATTTTTTGTTAGTTTGGTTTTCATGTCCACGTTTAAAAGTGGGCATGAAAGAAAGTATCCTTTTAATGATGCTCTAGAACCCTCTTGTTCTATTTTATGTTCTGATAAAATCCTTTCAATGATGCTCTAGAACTTCTTTTGTTTTGGATTCTGATAGTATCCATTTTTTTATGCTTTGGAACCTATGCTATGTTCCTTGTCCTATAGGCATCTTTTTATCAATGCTTAGGTATTCGTATGCTTCTCTGAGGCCATCAACCGTAATAAATGTAGGGTTTACAAAAGGACAAGGATGACATCATCTTTGGAACCTATGCCACCACCATTAATAAATGTTGCAATCATCATTAATAAAGTGTCTTATTTGTAGATTAAGCCATCTAATGGCTGTCTTCAAGCATGTGTACACCATGTCTTCCATTAGCAGCACAAGTTCTGATTAACATTAGATTAAGAAAGAAAGGTATGTACATTTTTTTAAATAAGTAATCATTGTATCATATGGATCAATAATTTGGAATGCATATCCCTTTTTCCTAAATTAGAAACTCATAATGACCCTCACTTGAACTGATGAAAATGGTGGTGATATGACTAAGCATGCAATAAAATTATGATGAGAAAGTATGGAATAATTAAGGGTATAATTCCATTATATACTAAGTTTAAATCTATTTAATTCTTGTTGAACAATTCAAGAGTCTTTCAAACACA
Source organism: Cunninghamia lanceolata (assembly GCA_027924645.1). Lineage (NCBI taxonomy): Eukaryota > Viridiplantae > Streptophyta > Pinopsida > Cupressales > Cupressaceae > Cunninghamia > Cunninghamia lanceolata. The sequence goes on along the minus strand of BSBN01001709.1, from coordinate 4,031,986 downwards.
ACTCAGTCAAGCTATCAAGCCAATTCACCCCATTAGTTTACTAGTCCTTTCTCCTTCATCGGTAATCATGGGTGCCAAGCAGAAAGCATATCCAACTTTAGTGAATAAATTATTAGCAATATAGAGTGTGACAATGATTTTTCAAGCAGTAGGGTGGTTGGAATTGTTGAAGAGATTTAAAGGCTATCATACAGAATTGATGAAGGAATTTGTGGATAATTTTGAGAACAACCATGCAATCATCAGAGGAAAGAAAATTAAGGTTGTTATCCCAATTCTCTCTAAATTTTTTGGAATTCATGATGAAGGATTAGATTTGTCTCAATAAAATATACTACATATCAGAAAATGATTGATAATTTTATTTAAGAAGGGGAACCTCAACCCTAAATGGTAATAGGGAAAAGGGGTGAAAATAAAGGAATAAATAGGAAAAACCTTATTGTATAACCTTGGAAAAATAGTAGTGACCTAGGTGATGAAGTATTTCACCTATGAAGGCCAATATGCTATAGTAGTGGGCCCATTATTCTATATGTTGACCGACTTACACCCCATGGTGAGATTAATCCTAAGTTAAAAAACAATGTTCTAGCTTATCTATTCCACTCTTTAGAAAGCATGATTGAGAAATATAAAATTGGGAATTGGCCACTAAAACACCATGGTTTGATCACCTTGATCTTCAAATATTAAATTCTAAAATGGCACAAAACAAAAAAGAGATGGCATAAGTTTCTTCAAAAATTTGAAAATTGGAAACCTAAGAAAAATTTAGAAATAGGAGAATCCTCAAGGGTCAAAGTCATAGCTCTAGAACTTCAACAATCACAAGAGGTTACGGAGACTTTGGAACCCATAATAGCTCAAAAACCTATAGAAACCCAAGGTTCTCCTAGAACACAAGAGGTTCTAGAGTCATCCCCTACACAAACTTTTGAAGTACCACTAGAAGCTCATGAGCCTTTGGTAGAGCTGGAAAATATTGAAATTGTTGTGTCTGATGAAGAACAAAAAACAAAGCCACCAGTTGCTAAAAAGCAATGATCAAAATGAAAAATGTAACAACCTCTTCCCCTATAGAGAAGAAAAGGTTGGCTATAGATAATGATCCCCTATCATCTTTGAGCAAATACTGACTACAAAAAGGAGTAAATAAAATAAAAATCTAGAGACTCCAACAATTGATGAAAACCTAACAGGGGATGTTCTAGAGACATCAACTTCTTTGAAATAAATGGGTGAAATTGGGGAAATATCTTTAGAGCTGATGCAAATAGATGAGAAACCACAGTTACACCAACTGCAATGGAAGCTCCTCTATCAATTGAGCAGGAACTTCTAATTGATTTTGAAATAGAAGAAATTTAAAATGAACAAACTCAAGGAACTTTTGAGGAAGAGGTAGAACATTCATTTTTAGAAACTACATCAATTATTCATATTCTTGATATTGGGGTCACCTCACAAGAACACATTGAAATAGTCAGGGAGTAGTAGGAAAATCAAATAACTGAGTTGAATTAGAAAATTTTACAACTAGAATTTATGCTCTCCCAAAATGAGAAGATAGTTTTGTAGCAAAAGGAGACAATTACTCAATGCGAGGAAATAATTTTGGGACAACATAAAGTGGAAGAATTGGAAACCTCTATACAAGAGAAAAATAAAGAAATTGAATGTTTACAAAAACAATTGAACCAGTTAAAAGAAAAAGAAATAGGAGACATGGAAATGTAGAGGAACACGTTGAATAAGGATAAATAGATTAGGAATTTGACAGATAATTTTGTTAATTTTCTAGCAGCATTTATAGAAATATAGAAGGAATTAACAGTTAAAATTAGTCGAATGGTACTTAGAGAACTAAGGGTAATGTTGGAATCTTGCTAGTGTTGTCATTGATGTCAACCTCCACTAGATAGTTCACTTGGCTTCCAAGTGCTTTTGAGAAAATTTGAATAAAAAAGTGTGCAGTGTGACAGAGGTATGTTCATTGTTGTGCTCTGCATTTCCTCATGGTTGAAGATATTCTTGTGTGGTTTGGAAGTGATGATCAGAGATGTTCATAGGTGTTAGATCTAGAATTTTAGGTTCTGGATCATGCGTAAGTGGAAGATCTGTTTGACAAAACTATGTTTGCCTATGAAGAAGATTGTTTGGGAGAAATGATATTGCACTGCATTTCTCTGCTTTGAGGTTTCTTGTCTTGCAGATTTGGGAACATGCTTATATTGTCTATATCTACTTTCCCTTGAATTTTATAGTGTTAGGTTGCTCTACAAGTTTAGTTCTTGTGTTGGAGTTTTGTAGTAGTGCATCTTGATGTGTAGAATGAAGACATTTATTGTTTCAGGTGGTTGCGGTAGTGTTGCAAAAGATTTTGACGATGTTGGAATATTATATAAAAATGTGTGGATGTTGTGGAGTATTTATTTGTGGTCCACATGATGTTTTTGGACTTGGAGAGGTGTGCATATGGTTTTGAAAGACTAACTTAGCCAAAATTAACTAAGTATTGGCAGTTTACCAAGACAACGATAGTGATTCAGTTGGTACTCCTCTGTAGTTGAAAATCATTATATGTCATTCTAGTATGTAGTAAATATTCCTTTGATAATGTTATATTCCAGTATTCAAGTCTTGACAATCTCTAGAAGTTATGTTGTAAATTGCCTAAGTCCAGTAAGTAGAGTACAATGAAGAATGGTGTAGAACACTTGAATAATTTACTCTGCATTCCTCTGCTATTGGTTATCTTGATGTGATATTTGAAGGTGTTGTAAAACATATGTTAACTTTCTAATTCCATATTTGTAGCATTTTAAGTCCACCAGAAGATCAACTACAAGTTCCTCAGTATTGGTAGATAGTTTGACAGTGTTCAATTAAGACAGAGGTAATAGTTCTGAGGTCCACTTATCTCCACACAAGAATATTATGATATGTGGCTTTGAAGGTATCATTGATGATGTCTAATGAATACTTGATGTGAATTTTGAGGTTTCATATGGTTCACACTAGAAGTTATGTTATGACAGACAATAAGCTTTAAGTCTGTATTTTGGGATAAGGCTGACATGTCATGCCCACATTTCCCATGTGGTCACAACACACAACACACATGTCAAGTCCACATTTTCCATGTGGTCATGACATGAATTAAGAAAAAAATTTCTACCTATCCCTAGGAACCCCCTCACATGCATCTGTATGCTCAGTGGCAATACACATAAGGCATAAACATGTCAACAAAATTTGGGGAGGTACATTGTCCCACGCAGTCCCCTACAATGATGATAGTCATCTAGGGAGTATGTGACATGAAGTGTGTTTCTTTTAGGGTTAGAACAATTTTAATCCTAACCTTAAGTTTCCTAGGTGAGAAGGGGATTTCATCAGATTTGAAACCTAACCCTAACTCAGATCAAAATGAAATCAAAATAATGATTAAGAAATAATGGCATGATTGACGCATGATAAATTTGAATGATAAAATAAAAGTTAATAAAATATCGTAAAGTTAAAACCTTAGAATCTAGGAAAAATTTGACAACATAACACGTTTTCAATAATCAAATTAAAATTTTTAAAATAAAACACCAATAAGAAATTAAACAAAATTTAAGAATAAAAATTTAAACTTAAGAACAACTTAAAATTTAAATACTTCACCAAGTCCAAAATAACTAGACTTGCAATAAAATATTAAAATTCAAAATAAAATAACTAAGTGATGCCAAAATAGATTTCAAAATTTGAGTCCGTTAATAAATATAATTTTGGCATTATATTTATTAACTAACTCATAATAATAGAGGAGGGAAAAGATTAAAGTATCCTTTCCCGTAAAATAATAATCAATTTACTAAATAAATAAAGCGATTAAAACGTAGAAATAAGTAAATAATTATCCCAAGTAAAATAATTTAATCTCAAGGAAATACACTTCCCATTAAAAAACAAAGGAACAAGACAACCCTCCCCTTTAAAATACAAAACACAAGACATTAAAACAAAAATGTAAAAACCCCATTTAAAGTATAAACAAAATTAAATGAAGCACAAGAAATAAAAAGACAAAGGGAAAAATACAGAAATTAAAAATAAGGAATAAAACAATCTCCCTCACATTCTCCTCTCATTAAAATATTGGTTTCTAAATTTGAGAAGCCCTAATTTTATTTTATTGTTTTCTTTTTGTTGCCCTAACTTCTCTATCTCATTCTTTCCTCCCCTTTTTTTTGTTTTGTGTAGGTTAGGGTTTGAAAAAGAGGTGAAAGCCATGAATGGGGCCCTCTGCTACCTCTCACAGAGGTATACTCACTAGAGTTATTGTTATACTTTCTTTTTTAAAGGAGTATAACGCTGAACTATTTTCTTGTTGCAGGGTTTAAAGGAGTATAAGGCTGAACAGTGACCATGGCGGAGGATGTAGCGTAGGTCACAAGGATGGCAGCATTGCTACTTGGTTTAAAGTATAGACGATGGGGAGGGTCTGCAGAGTGAGGGAATGGTTGGAGGGAGCCATGGTGGAGATTTCAGGGAGCATGGGGTTGAAGGCAGTATAAGGGTTGCAAAACTCACAGGGAAGGGGGTGTGGGTGGAGGCAAAGCCTCCTCCCCACACCCACTGTACATGTAAGCCATGACAAGAAATTTTTTGGGGACTAGGATGGACGCCATTGCCCATCTCAGTCCCTTTAATTTTTTTTTTATATAAATTTCATTTACTTAAAAAAAAAACAACAATTTGCCAATGAGATTTGTTCTTCTTTGCTATCTTGTGTACAAATTTTTGATAAAATTACTTTTATAAATATATATATACATAAGTATATGTATATGTGTATATATATATGTATATACTCAGATTTATTTATACAGTTAGATTCAAAATACCGCAAAATATCATAGTATAAACAACATTTGGTTTAATTATTGTATATCTATATATGTATGCACTTATGTGTGTATATATATATATAAGTGTATATATATATTTTAATACATACAACAATTATTAAGCCTCTGTGTTTTCTTCAATTTTCAGTATATACACAGTGATAGAAAAAAAGAATAGCAACTAGATAAAAGAACAAGGATGTGTATATATATATCTATATATTTCCATATATATATATCTGTGTGTGTGTGTGTGTATATTTATATATATACTCAATAAACTAACTTTCTCATAAGAATGATTTAAATAGCAGAACTACTACTTTCAAATTTGTAACATAAGTGAAACAATAGCATTTCTCTTTCTTTTCTTTTTATGCAATAAAATTTATTGCACAACTGATGTGTATTTTACTTTTTGAAAAGGACAATGACAGCAAAATATATTTTTAATTTCACATACATTTCTCAAAACACACCAACTCCACAACATAGAGAATAAACAACAAAAATATAACATGCATCTTCTTACATCCAAAAACTCAAAAGATGATAAATAATTTTAACCAATGTTTCATACAATAATACTTCACATTCACATTTCTCTATAACAGCAAACATGATGGAAGAAATAACTTGTCAAATTTTACAATAAGGCCACAAAGGCCATGGCTCAAATAGCCAAGAACAAATAACCAAAGCAACACAAAAATGAGCTTCTCTAAAGCCCCATTTCTTCGATAAGCACCTGTAATAAATACACAACAAGAAGGGAAACCCAGCCACTTCGAAATGCCCTCCTCCCTACCGTAGACCCACAAGAGGGTCACCCTCAAGCTAGGGAGGTAGGGATTCACACGGTTGCAAACACACCACAACAAGAATCAAAGAAAAAATAATACAAAAATCAACCCCAAGGATAAACACATAACACAACTCATGAGAATGAGTTTGATGGGGGTAGGGAATGGACCCCTCTACTCAAAGGCCACACCAAAAATATCAAATACCAAGTCTCATGACCTCAAGCTAGAACCTCCAAAACCACAACTCTCCAAATATCTCAAAATAAACTTCCATGGAACTCTTGCCATCCAAATAATCTCAACACCAAGTAGAAATCCCTCAAGGCCTTAAGTAACACAAAATATGGGAGTGACCTCAAGGAGGTTCCTTTCCCCTACCCCAAACAAGTTGAGCATTACCTCCAAATGGAGGTGCTCTCACCAAAATCTCATCCCACAAAAATGAAATAACAACAACAAATCTACAAACACATCATAATAAAAAAAAGCAAGGGTAAAGAACATAGTCATGAGGCTTACCTTCAAAAGCCCTATAATGGAAGCACATTTGGTGATGAGCTCCAAGCTTCTTCAAACCTTCCAATCTCTAAAAATCCTTCTAACTTTCCCAAAAATTACTCAAAATAGAAAGAAATCTCCAAAATGCAAGAACCCCACACTCAACAAGAGGAGGTAATATAGGCCTTCTGATTTGGCCTTGAGGAATGAGAAGGTGACACTTGTCACCTTCTCCTTCCTCCTCCTATGCCACTTGCAAGGGAGAGGAAGTGTGAGGGTGACAAATGTCATCCTCCAATTCCATCTCAATCCTCACCTTATCCACTTGCGCTCTCACACATGTGTGAGAGAACAAGTGGTGAGGTGGCATTCCCTTTCAAGCCCCCATGAGGATAAGGGATGCCATATGACATCCTCTTATTCTCTAAGAGAGCCATCTCCCTCCAAGATGCTCTCACATGTGTGTGAGAGTCTTAGAGGAAGATCCCACACACTTGGGAGTCTTGGAGACCTCCCAAGTCTTCCTAGGGAAGGGATTCCCAAACTTTGGGAAGGGAGATGAGTCTTTCCCAAAGCATGACTCATCTCCCACACTTATCTAATTCAAATTTCGTCACTTTGACTAAACCTCAGTTTAGAGTGACCACAATTGGGTTATCCCAAGGTTTAGTTAGTCAAAATTGACCCTAGACCCATGGGTAACCACCTAGGGTAAATTTTGGGACACTAAGGTTCACCTAGGGAGTCATAAATCCACTTTAAATGGCCTAAAAAATAAAAACAATACCAAGTGGTATAAATCAATAAAAATTATACAACACATGATATTATTAAATTAAACCAAGGGGTACTAGGTGAAAATGGTAAAAATAAACAAGCACTTAAATCAACACTCAATTCAAACGTGATCTTCATCCCTCTTGGGAATGGATCAGTTTCATAGGGAATAACATATGTGTGAATTCTACCTCTAATTTCCCATGGCCTGGGAATGTAATCCTGCACATCTCAATCAAGTGTTAATCATATCATGAATAATCATAGCCGAAGCAACTAGAATTAAATTCATGCCATTGAATACAATAATAATCATCTATAACATAATTTTGAATTAAACTGCATTTTTCTATCAAATGTCACATAACCATCATCACATAAAGAACTAGAAGTCACATCACAAAGCATCATCTAATATATCTCGCATGTCTAGTCTCAACATAGCATCAAAATATGATCAAATTGAATCACCATATGTCAAATCAATTTCATATCAAAATCAAGAGATATAATCAAATTTGCATAATGAAACCATAGTCTCTGAAAGTCTGATAATGTCATCAACTAAAATGCAAAATGATCAAAATAAGGAAGGAAAAATAATCGGCCTCACATGACACTTAGTTAGATTCTTGTCTAGTAAAGATATATTGCTTAAATAATTATTATAAGTGGATCTAAAATAGGTCCATACACATATGAAGATCCTTGAAGGTTTTCATTGGTTCACATAACTTCATATAAAGAATTCAAGCTGACAGAGTATGATTTTTTGTGTACATGTTTCATCACTGGCAAGCTGACTAGATTTTGAGTTAGATCTGATTGTAGATATATATATTTGATAGATTTTAGTATTGGAGGTATAATTTTCTACGAATAGAGTGAAAATTTGATGTGAATGCAATCTAAGGCATTTTTGTGATAAGAAAGGAGTAGTAAGGGCATAAGAACAAAGTATATGTGAAGCAGAGTAGAAAAGCAGGGCAGATATAATAAAGACTTTTGAATCTGTGTACTTAGTTGTTAATGGAACTACATTTCAGCATTCTGTAGATGCATTTGTAGAAGTCTTCTCTTGGAAAGTGAGCCAATTCTTCTTCTATCTTCTCTTCTATTTTCTTGGTAGTGAGCCTATTATAGTGAGCACTTCTTTGGATAGTGAATCCTTGGGCAGTGAGCCTTCATGTAATTCAATTTTGATATCATAATATATTGTGAGATAACACTCACCATGGTTTTCTCCTTTTTAAGTTTTCCACGTAAAAATCATGGTGTCTATGTGTTATGACTTTGTGGCTGCTCTTCTTATGTTTACTTTTCTTTCATGTTATTGAATTTGGTAAATGGATTAATGAATATGTCAAAGAAAGATTTTACAGAATTTTGATTCACCCCCCTCTCAGTATTCTTTGTGTTCAACAATTGGTATTGGAGCAAGGTTACTCAGAAGAAGTTTAACAGCTTGAGGAATATCTGGGAAAGTATGCATATGGAAACCAGAAGGCATCCTACTCTAGGTAGTGTCACAATTGATGATTGTAGATATCTCAGTAATAAAGAATTAAAAACTACTCTTGAAGATCTTGATAAGTATGAATCAGATATCTAGGATTTGAAGGAAAATGTCAAAGAAGCTGATGAATGCATCCTGAAGATAAGAGAGCAAGTCAAGAGGTCAAAGGATAGGAGTAGAGAGCTAAGTGAACAATTGAAATAAGAAAATGAAATTATAAATGATTTATCAATGTAGACTGAAGAGAAAGAAAAGGTCGAGGAACATTTAAATCAAGTTTTGAAAGGCAAGTCTAAAGAATGTGAAAAGTTGGCAAAAGATCTTGTGCGTCTAATGTTTGATTTGGAGATAGCAAATAGTTACAAAGAAAAATTTAAAATAAGCTCTGCAAAGCTTGATGAGTTTCTTGGTAGTCATAAAAATCCAGATGACAAGAAAGGTTTGGGATTTCAAAGAGGAGAAAGTTTTAAATCAGGTCAAGCAAACATTGATATGAAGAAAAATAAAGGCAACTAGTTTTGGAATCGAAGAAGAAGACTTAGAAGACCTCTGGTGAGGAAGCCAAATGCTCAAACATACCCATCTTTTAATGGTTATTGTTTTAAATGCAATAATTGTGGTCATAAGGCTACTTAGTGCAATAGTAGAATGAATCAAAATGTTTCATCATTTTCTAGTCAGTATTTTAATTGCAAGAAAATTAGTCATAAAGCAAATCAGTGTAGAAGTATGATAAGGAATGGTCCTAACAATGCAAGGAATGCTCAATCTTTTAATGGAAAGTACTTTTCTTTCAATAGATTTGGACATATGGCTAACCAATGTACATCAAGAATAAATCAAACAAATGGAAGGAATCAAGGACAGAGGAATGTGGTATGCTATAATTGCAATAGGTTTGGACATGTTGCAAGATTCTGTAGAAGCAAGAATTAGAAAAGAGACTATCCTGCAGAGAAAAGGAAAATAGAGCAAAGAGAAGATAAAGGTAAGAACAAGGTTGATCCAATGGAAGTCAAGAAGGAAATAAGCAAGGTCTAGATTAAGAAGGATGTAAATGAGGTCAAGGATGGATCTACACCAGCTTCTGGTGTAGATAATTCCTCCAAGAAGTAAATTAGGAGCTCTGGCTTAGGGGGTTTTCAATGAATACCTTGATCCCCTAGCCAGATAGTGGATGCTAAGATCTAGCACTAAAGTATGAGATAAAGAAGTATTGGATAGATCATTTGGAGAAGAAACTGACAGAAATGTAGGAGTCAAGGACAACACTGAGAGGGGGGGTGAATCAGTGTTGTGTGAATTTTCAAATCTTTTTCAAACTTTAACTTGCAGAGCATAAAGGTGAGAAAGTTATCATTGAATTCTCAAACACATATGCACATAACTTTGTCAAACACATAAACAAAACTCATGAGTAAAATATACAATCATAGAGAGATGATTAAGACACAAGAATTGCACAAGTGGAAAACCCTCCAGGGGTAGAAAAACCACTCCAGAATTGCCTCACTAGCTTAACTGAAAAACATGCCTCACTGGCACTACAAATTGTATCTAGAAGCACCAACTCCTTATGGAGCACCAACTCCAATACCAAACAGAAGCACCCACTTCCAACATTGATATACCTCACTGGTAATCAAAGAGGTCTCACTAACCTACAAGCCTCACTGGCTAATACAAGGCCTCACTGGCAAACTGAATCTTCACTGGAAGTAATAAACAAGTTCAGAGGGACACTCTGTTTCATTCAATACAAAACATATGTCTGTCAAATGGCCATTCTATTCAAAATCAATACTTTTTCTGGATCCCCTCAACCACACTGCATATTCTATATGTTTCATCTCTGTCTTACTAGTTTCAATGTCTTGATCAATCAAATTCATGATTCATGCACCTGATTGTCATTGCAATTGCATATTGTCTTTTTGATCATCTTGTCTGTATTTGTATTTGATCCCTGTCAGTTCATCATTGATCTGCACAACATCACTCACATATGTCTATCAAATGGTCATTTTATTCAAGTTCAATCCTACATCCGGATACACTCAACAATCCTTTATTCTGATCCAATCAACACTGCATTCTAATCCATTCAACAACACTGCATATCAAATCTATATTCTAATCCAACACTTCACAACACTGTATGTTTCATCTCTATCCTTCTTAATACATCCATTAATGCACCTGGAAAACAATTTTATACCAGTTGAATATCTTTTCACCTTTCCTCTTCTGTATGAACATTTTCATCTTCCCTCAATGAAGAACTTGCAAACAAAAAAAACTTTTCACCTTCTCTCTGCAATTTTTCTTATTTCAAAAATCAATCTCTTGTAATAAAAAATATTATTTCTCTGTCAATTTTAGAGCTCTTTCATATTCTTTGACATCTTAAATTATCCCTTGCAAAAATATGTAAATCTTCTTCAAAAATTTCGAAACCTTTCACTTACTCTGCACAAAACAATCTATAAAAAAATCTTCAAATGAATATAATAAAAAAACTCTGAACAAAATCTTAGATAATCTTCCATCTCTGTATTTTCAAAAATCAAATCCCTTTCATTTTCTCAAGCCCTTCATTTTCTTTTCAATAAGACTCTTCATATCCTGCAAAATGAAAAATCTCCACCAAAATCTCCTCAAAAAATATATTCTTCACACTACAAAAAAAACAAGCTCTTCAAAACATCTTCTACAAAAAAAATTAGTCTTCAAATTTTTCATCCAATCTGCCTTGTAAAAAAAATCTCCTCAAAAAAAAATTCTAATGTCATTTCTTTAAATTAGAAAAAATAATTTCTAATATAAGATCCACTAATCACCAATTAAAAACTCACAATTTAGAATCCATCAAATTGGTATAGGCCGATCACTTAATGTTTAAGTAAAGTTTCTAAAAAGAAACTAAAGCCTTAAAAGGCTTAGGGAACAACATCCTAAATACATACTATGCTCCCCTAGCTTTTTGCCTTACCTATAGGAGTCAATGCAATTTTTAAATAAATCCATTTCAAGTATGAATCGGGGGCTCCAAAAGAAAACTCCAAGGCATTGGGCCTTTTCAACCACTTGATTTTCCCGCCCATAATTCATTTAAACATAGCATTTGATATGCTTTGTCACCATAAACAAAAACTTTAAACCTTTATTAGCGCTCACACACATGAAAATAAACCGATGCAAAAGGTAAAGGAATTTTGTGAGGCCGGTGGACAGCACGGGAAGTAAACCCTTCAACAGGTAATTTCTAAGTTATGAACCTGCAGTAGCAGGTCATTATTGAAATAGACATTTTAAACTAGGGTTTAAAGTATATACTTTGAGGACATTAAAATAAGGTAATTTTAGACTTTAAACACCTTAAGCACCTTGAAGACCATACTCTACAAGCTTCAGACTTATCATCACATAAGTCCTTGAAAACTCTCTGCAATAGTATTGTGAATAGCATCAACGAAAAATAACCAAGTGAACCCCTGAAATGAAACCAATGAGATGATCATCAAAAACATCTATACCAATGCTAACACCCATTGATCCTCTGACCAACTCAAATGAAATATTATAACTCCTGAGATCACCTATAATCATGATGAAGACTACTTTGTTTCACTGCATATTATGTCATCTGTATAAACCATACTGATCAAGATGTGATGGAAAGAACACACAAGATGATGTACTCTTGTTCTTGCTCCTATCAACAACAAACAAGATGTACTCCTGATGATGCAAGATCAACAACAAACAAGATGATGTATTCTTGTTCCTGCTCCTATCAACAACAAACAAGATGATGTACACTTGATGATGCAAGATCAAACCTGTGGAGTATAAAACCAGTCTCTACATCTGCAAGACACATCAGATTTCAAACAACCAATACATTATCTCTGCATTAAATCTCTCCCACTTGAAGACATCCTGAAATATGACATGAGGACCAAACACCTTTTTGTCATCAATGACAACCTGTCACCATCAAGAAAAAGGCCTGATGCGGCACATTGCAAAGCAATCTTAATCAATTGTGTCTAGCAGTGAAGTATTTGACAACTTTTTGAGAACAACATTTATGACAACTGGGTTTTTGTGTAACAAGGGTTAAAAAGGGTCACATTCAAATTCTAATCACTTTGTATTCAAGCTATCAAGTGTCCAAGGAGAACTAAAGTAGAATTTTAAGTGATTTCTAGTGATTCAAAGCAACTCTGAGTGATTTCAAGAGAAGAAAACCCTAATTCGGCAAAAGAGGTATTTACAATTTAAACCCTACCATGAATGTGTTTGAATTCTTTCTGAAATGGTGACACCGCAAGTTATTGATATCATTTAAAGAGTATGACCAAAATTTAAGAAACACCCTTTCAAATCAACAAAAGTCGATCCAAATGGTGCATTTTTAGAAGTACCCCATGGAGTGATGCATGTAGAGGATATTAGGGCTTACATCCATGTTGCCCTAGAAGAACATGGAAATAGACAACTTATAGATTTGTATCTAAAACATCTAAGAGGTGATAATTTTAATCTGTAGGAAGAATATAAGGCATTGGAAGAGAAGAAATTTATTCAGTATATAGATTTCCCAACTTTTACAAAAGATGAATGGGTCCGATATGTACTAAGCTGAATTCATGATGAGTTTATGTGGCTTAACACTCCATTCATGATAAAAAAATATGTCATAAGTGTAGTCACAGGGTTAAACTCTATCAGTATAGTACCTATATTGAAGGTTGTGAAAACTAATACAATGATGAAAGCCACCACAACCAAATTTGATAAAAGGGCATTGACAATCAACAACATTGAAGAGCATGTTGTTAGGTTTGCATCCATTATGATCAGCTACAAGATCTACTTCACAAACCAAAAGAACTCTGTCTTTGGTACTACCATATACATAGCATATGAGATGGTGAAGAAAAATGCAGAGTATGACTTGTGTGAGTTTCTCCAGTAGCAATTAATGGAGAATTTGAAGAAGACCAAAGAAAGCAAGTATTCCTTCAAGTTTGGTACATTGATCATGTGCTTATTTTTCTATTTCATTCAAGAATTACTAGAAATGAAATTGATTTGGTCTAGTAGTCAACTAGTTGCTATTCAAATTAGAAACCACCTGAATAGCATAGGTAGCCAAGATGCATAGAATGCGGTCCTGTGGGTCTATTTCAAGAATTTTCAAATGGCTATGCATTCTAGGAAAAGGATACCTGAATCAATTGTTGAAAAATAAAAAAATGAGATATGTTTCACTGTAAATAAAGATCAATGTATGATGTAGGCTATTGAGCCTAGGATAGTCTAGGTTCTTCCAATGGGCTATGAAGTGGCAAAAAACATACTAGAAGGTTATATTGACCTTATGTTGAAGAAACCTAGGGACACTAATGAGCCAAGATTTGGTACCTATGAGGAGTTATCTGTGAAAGTGCATGTTGAACTAAGAAAGCCAGAAACTCAGAAAAAGATGAAGAAATTGGTAGAGGAATATGCCTAGAGCATAGGACTTACAAAAGAAGAGATTTCTAAAACAAGAGCAAGGGCTAAAGCAACTAGGGCAGCTGAAATAATGAAGGAAAGTGAGCCTGAAAAGCCTTAGAAAGAGTTTGAGAGGAAAGAGAAGGAGCCTATAATATCAAAGAAGAGAACAAGAGGATCTACTTAACAAATTGCATATGCATCCTTTGGTCCTACACCCTCTGTGGAAGCACCTACAAAGAAACCTACTAATAAAAGGCACAAACTAATGAAAACCAAAGCTAAAAGGATGCATGTAAGTATAAGTGTTGATAATGAGGAAACTAAGACAAATGAGGAAGTAAAGAAAATGAAAGTTGAGGCTACAAAAGCCTCTGGGAGCAAAAGGGATAAATCCTCTAGTAAGGATAAAATCAAGAAAAAGAAAAGGGAAGATAACCCTGAGAAGGGAGAAGCAACAATAAATTTGGATGATGTCTAAGGCTATAACAGTTGATGGAAATCTAAAACCTATAGCCCAACTATATGATGATTATGATGATGCACATAAAGAAATCATTGAAACTACTGTAATCAAATATCTAGAGATGTACAATAGAGCTCTTATTGAAACAATTACAGATCTACCTGACACCCTTGCAAGCATAATGTTTTCTAAGAAGGAAGCAACAATGGTAAAATACTTGGAGACACTAGAAAATACATTGTTGAAACTATGTCCAGATGTGACTCCCAAGGAGAGATCCAAAGTCTTTAAGACTCTTGGAGATAAATTTGAGACAAAGAAGAGGATCAATAGTCTAATGTCTAGGGAAACGGAAAAATTTGTAAAGGATATTGAACAAGAAATACTTGATATCCTAAGAGATCTCAATATCCCAAACATTTATGATAAGGAAAAAACTAGTGTTGAAAATGACACATATGTTCCAAAAGCTAGCCTAGATCAAGGGTTGGATAAAACTGATGAAGAGATAAAGGAGAAAGAAGATGATCAAACTTGTGCATCTAATCAAGTCCCTACTGCTGATGGCCAAGAAAAAGCTGACAAGGACCAATCAAGGACAAATCCTCCTCATGATCAGTAAACTAATGATCAAGAAAACAAGGTGAAGACTACTGAACAGAATAAAGATAATGATCAAGAAAATGAACAAGTTGAGAAGAGCCCTCCACCAAAACTAAACATTGATAAACAAGAGGCTATGGATCTAGAAATACCAGAGCAGAATCAAGAAGAAGAAGTGTCTAATATGGCAAGAGACACTACTGCCATACAGGATCTGGTTAATTTAGTCAAGGAATTTTTGGAGAAGCAAGTATTGGATGAACCTAAGCTTCTGTAAGGACTAATAAACTTGGCTTCAATCTCCCCTTTGTAGAAATTCAAACTAGTATCAATTGTACAAGCCAAGGCTCAAGAAGAAATTCTAAGGTGTTAGATCGAGGATAGTGACCTCATCAGAGAAGCTTTTGGTATTTTAGAGAAGCCAATGCCTACATACCAGAAAGATACATCATTGTCATGAACTGATTAGCTCAGAGGCTTGATAAAATTAGTAAGTACTCAGTTAGAATCCTTTGAGAAGTCTATTGATATAAAGGTTAGGAAGGAATTTGATGATAAAAGATTAACAGAGTTGAAAACTAAGCTAGTCAGTGATAAAATTTTGTTAGATAATAGCATCAAGAATATAGAGTACACTATTAAGGAATCTTGTGACATATAAATTTTTCTTATCATGGCCTAAGACCACTAAGGAAATGGATGATAAGATCAAAGCTATGGAACTTCAACTAGTGAATATTTCTAAGTCTTATGATCTAACAGTTATTTCTATGAGTAGTCAAGAAGTATACATTGTAAATATTCATAATAGCATAAGTAGTTTGCTGAGCAAAAAGGAAGAAATGAAAAATAGGGCGTGCCAATTGAGAGGGTTAATAAGCCCTAAAATTGATTCAATGTCAAGTATAGTTGGTGAAGCCTTAAAGGTTAAGGCAATAACTGATACCCCTACAAATGTACAGAAGGCAGAAGACTTAGTTTTTTAGATAAATGGCAATATTCAAATTTTGAATAGTGCTAAGAATAGGTGGGATGAAGAATTAGCACAATTATATATTGTTTACAATGATATCTTGTTACCCACAACTAACTAAATTAAAAATTTGCACTTGTACATATGCAGACAAGTAGAACATTTTTGTAGTTTTGACACCATTTTGTTACCTATATATACACCTTTACCATTGATGTCAAAGGGGGAGAAGAACATCCAGTGAAAAATGGCTAAAATTTTAAGGAAAGAAGAAAAATAGAGTGTACATAGTAAGGGGGAGTAGATAAGCATTTTTCACTAAGTGTTGCCATCAATGCCAAACGAGGAGATTGTTGGCAACATTGTCAAGAGACACTGCTGATATGCTAAAGAATTGATGTTGTCATTGATGGCAATAATCTTATATGTTTGAAGACAACTCCTAAGACAAAGATGTGGATAGTATTTTGGTCCAGAAAGACTAACTTAGCCAAAATTGATTAAGTATTGGCAGTTTAATGAGATAGCAATAGTGATTCAGTTGGTACTCCTCCGTAGTTGAAAATCATTATATGTGGTTCTGGTATGTTGTACACAATCCTTTGATAACATTAGATTCCAATATTCAAGTCTTGATAGTCTCAAAGCTATGTTGTTAATGCAGGAGCATCCCTGGTTCAAGAGAAATCTTGCATCAACCAAAAATATTTGCATTTTAGTTTGTTTGCATTTCAATTCTTTCATTTTTGAGTTCAGTTCAGGTAGTTCAGTCAGTAGCAGTTCTCAGTTTGTGGTCTAGTTTTGGTATTTCACATCTTGTGGATCTGTACTTAGCACCTACATTCATTCATCTACAACATATCAAGAATTCAGAGCATTTTGATCAATCACCGAAAATATATTGCTATCAGAAGTTGACTATTTTTCTCAGAGCAGAGCATTCTAATAGTTCCTAATAATTAGCTGAAGGAGAAGGCTTGCGGATCATTCCTTGACTTGTGGATCTCATTGACACATCATTCAATTTTCTTTGGTTTGTGGTTGACCTTCCCCAAGGGTCCGCATGTTGTTCCATTCATTTGAGGAAGTGTTCTATGCATTTCAGTCTGACCTATATCTGAACACGTTACAACTCTTCATTCAAATTTGTGATCTTCCTTGGCCAATGCAGAGGAATCTATTGGTCTAGATATGATATATATTGATGTAATAGATCCTTAGGAAAGTGGCTATTCACATAAGAAAGATCTTATAGTTTAGATTTTATACGAAGGAACTTCAAAGCTTTATCTTGTGCATGTATGTAATCAGGCCAGTGAGCCCTAGTTGTAAGCCCGCATGTTGCCAGCTAGATTGTATTTGAATTTTTTGATATATTGAATGACTAAATCTACATTTGTTCCATTTCTTGAGTTGTTTCTATTGTGTTTACTCTTACTACATGGTCCGGATAGTTCATTCTATGAAACCTCCTATCGTGACTGCACCAAGTGGTATCAAAGTGAAAGTTTGAATCTTGGAGAGTGAAAGTTCAATTCTTTGGAGCAAATTGGCAAAAGGGATTCCGTAAGATCTTATTGTAAGCAGATCATCGATCCAAGGTAGGTTACTTATGTGCAACTGATCACCAATTGAGAGGCAATCGTCACTCATAGCCCGATCATCGAACCTGAGGCAGTTTACACTTGATCCTAGGAAGATGCTGCCATGAAGAGTTCCTCCTATTGGTACAATGGCTAATAGATTGGATGAGATGATGGAACTAATGGGAACAATGCAAATTCATTTGGATGATATTGAAGAAGATAGGTGAAGAGGATTGACATCAAAACCTAATGTTGAAAGTGATGATGAGGAAGAATTTCAATTTGTTGAACACACTGGAGAAACCCTCGAAGGTGATGAAGAAGAAGAATCAGATTAGATAAAGATGTTGCAATCTATTTCAAAGATTGGAAAGAGACCTAGAGTTGATGCGGGCATTTATACTAGTAATTTGAACTCTAAAGAATTGATTGACTGGATAAATGACATGGAAGAATACTTTGAATATGAGGAGATTAAAGATTCAGAGAAGGTGAAATTTGCAAAGACAAAGTTGAAAGGACATGTTGCTACATGGTGGAAAGAAGTTTAGTTGGAAAGAAATAGAAGAGGAATAGAAAAGATTACAAAGTGGGACCAAATGGTGACAAAGTTGAAGAATCAATTCATACCTGTTGACTATAAGTTGGAATTGTAGAAAAGATCAGAAAATGTGAGAAAAAAGGAGAAATCTATGAAGGAATACAATAAAGAATTTCATAAAATGATCATAAGAATAAGACAGTGTGAAGAAAGCAAGCAGAAAGTGGCTAGATACATCAATGGACTAAGATTGAACATTCAAGAAGAACTAATCTTGGTAAGGATGACATCTTTGGAAGAAGCATATCAATTTGCCCTAAAAGTTGAATAAGAAGCATGATCAGAGATAGAGAGGCAGAGGAGGTAAATTTTAGAGAGGAAGAATGTTTTTCGGATATGAAAGATCATTTGTGGAGAAGAACAAGTTTGACAACCCAGATAGAAAGGATGACAGAGATAACAATGCTTACTAGAGAGATGATAGAATTTTTTACCAGAGAGGAAACCCTAGTGCACACTGGAATGAAGGATATAGAAGAGAAGGAAGAGGATTTGATAAGAGGACATTCAGAGGTACTTGTTTCAAGTGTGGAGGTGAAGGACATAGAGCATTTGAATGTAATTAGGGTAGTACAAGCAAGAAGACATAGAATAGTGGGAGAGCAACCTATGTTGAGGAAGAACCTATTGGATCACCTTGTTTAGTTGGCAAATCTAGAGAAAGGAGAATCATTGGTGATGAGGAGAGCACTATTTCAAGTAGAGACAAATGAGGAACCATCACAGAGGAAAAGTCTGTTCAGAACTAAATGCAAATCAGGAGGTAAGTGTTGTAAAGTTGTAATTGATAGTGGTAGTTCCAATAACCTAGTTTCAGAGGAGATGGTGACTAAGTTGAAGTTGGAAATGTTGAAACACCCTAAGCCCTATCAAATAGCATGGATTTAGGATGATCATAAGGTACTGGTGAGTGAACAATATTTGGTGAAATTTCATATTGGATCTTATCATGATGAAGTCTTGTGTGATATTGTGCCTATGGATGTTTGTCATATCTTGTTGGGTAGACCTTGGCAGTATGATAGAAATGCTATACATGATGAAAGAAAGAAAACATATACTATAACAACAAATGTGAAAAGAATTACTTTGATTCCTTTAGAAGATGATCCTAAAAATATGGTACGTGGGAATGCTAGAATATGTTTGGTAGTGGTGCAGGAGCACCAAGACAACTGGGTTTTGTTTGATCTTCAAGTAGTTGTTTTGTTTAATAAGGTCCTTGAGATCATTCAATGTTGTAATAAGGCTTGAAAGCCATGCTTGTAATAGGACTATGTCCAAATATCTAAATTGTTAGGTTTTAAGTCCTAATAAGGACAGTCATGTGGTAAGAGTCAGTCATAGGTTTCTTTGCATTTGTATCCCTCCTAGGGTATGTAGGAGGCTATCTTATTGGTTGTTAGCATGAAGAAGGTTAGGATGAATGTTAGAACCTTGTCCAAGGTTAAAGAGTATCATTTAAACATTAAAACAGTCATTATAGTCCAAAAGAGGACAGTTACAAAATAGTCATTTAGTGTTGCAGTTAGAAATCAAGAAGTTCGATGGTTGGGGTAGTTTCATTGACCCCAACCACTCCCAAACTTATGAATTCAAATGTAAGAGGCTTATTGGAAGCCTGCCAGGGTGTATTGTGAATGAGACATTCGGTGAAAGTGGAATAAAAGCGAAGAAATCACTGTTTTCTTGTTTTTCTGTGTTTTTTCTGTTGTTTCCAATCCGTACCCGCACCTGTATGGAACATTCATAGCCCATGTTTGTAATGGAAGGTTAGAGGATTGAAGTAGCTTTGATCTAAGTCTTGTTTGAAGTCTTGACAGTAATCTTGGTGTGAGAAATCACTATTTTTCTTTAGATTGTCCTAAACCCTGTTATTTCTTCTAGAAATTCATTATTTTCTGCACTAATCTGTACCTGTACAGCCTGGAGGTGGTTGGTGTCCATGTTGGATGATTAGAGGGGTGAGTTGTCTCCACTTTACAAGTTGTTTGGGCTCTTGAAATTCCTTTATACCTCTGTATTTCCCCTTCCTCTGCAAGTAGGTTAGAAACCCTAAGTTAGGGTCTTTCTGAGTAGTCTAATGGGTTTTTCTTCATTCCATTGATCTTTTCTATTTGTGATCAGTGGAATGGAATGTATAATAGTTAGGGTAGAGGTTTGTGAAGGTTGTAGAGGCAGGAGAATGGTGTAGGGTGAGTTTGTCATATAGATGACTCTACAACATCTTGTGTTGGCACTTAGAGAAGGACAACAGTAGCTAGGTGAAGGCCACCATCTGTGGAAATGGAGATGTTGTGAAATGCCAGTCATTGTCAATGATGCAAGATGCCCCTAGATCTAGCAATGATCCTATGACAAGAAATATAGAGAGATCCTCTGAGGAATCAATCCTCTCTGCTTGTTGATTGCTGAATCTGCCAGTCCTCTTGGAGATAGTCACTACAAAGAAGGTAATAGATTTGTTTGTCATGTTATTGATTTGTCAATCAAGACATTAGGTGCTTGGTAAGTTATTGAATTGGTATTCTAAAATGAGATTGAGTTTGTGTTGATTGAGATCATCCCAAGGAGGATGCTGTGACTGTGAAGTAGAGATATTGTGTGACTGTCTTTAGAAGGCATTGTTGAAGACTGTTGTCCTACAAACCTTGCACAGTGGGTTGGATGAAATACTGAATGGAGTTAGGCATTTTGGGATAGGTGTCCTGGAGTCCTCTCACCTTGTGTCATGAACAAGTATAAGTTGTTGTGTTAAATCCTTTCATCATGAGAAGTTTTGAAAACAGTGAACCTTGATAGAATGATTCCATTGAAGTTTTGAAGTATGTTTTTGCTCTTCTAGATGCTCTGCATCATTTGTGGTATTAGAGCAAGCAAGTAGATCCTTGAGGGTGTAGTAGGGTCTTGTGAAATAGTAAGGTTTTGTGAGAGTGTAAGGATGCCTCCTAAGAATCAGATGGCTAGGGAGAATAATGAGTTGATAGAAGCCTTAGAGGCTAGAGAAAAAGAGTTGAGGGATAGAAGAGAACAGGATGCTGCAAGGGAAAGAGAGTTAAGGCAAGTAAGAAGGGAGAATGCATCAATCTTAATAAGATTGGAAGCACTAGAGAAGAATCCTAGAAGGGATGAGCAAGATGATCAAGAAGGAGATGAGGAGGCTGATGAGAATCCTCCTGAGGATGAGTTGGATGTTGAGGAAAAGAAATTTGTGAGATTACTAAAGGCAGTCCAAGGTAGTGGAACAAAGGCAAACATAGAGTTACCTATCTATCAGGGGAAGATGGATAGTGAAGACGTATTAGGGTGGATAGATGCCCTTGAAAATTTCTTTGAGTATGAGGAAATGAGTGATGAGAAGAAGATTAAATTTGCAAAAATAAAACTGAGAGGAACAACACTTACATGGTGGAGTAGTGTGCAAACAGAAAGAGTAGCTAGAGGTGCAGCAAGAATCACTTCTTGGGGTAGGATGAAGAATATGACGAAGGATCAATTCCTTCCATCCGATTACTCCATTCAAACAAAGAGAATGAGGTAGAATTTGAAACAAAAGGACATGGATGCTATGTCCTATACTGAGCAATTTCATAAGCTTAGTATTAGAGGAGGATTGGAATATGAAGAGGAGAAAGTGGCAAGATACCTTAATGGGCTTAGGTATAATTTGCAAGATGAGATTGGTTTGACAGTACCAAAATCACTTGGAGAATGTTTTCAGTTGGCCATAAGGGCTGAAGAAAGGGTGAAGAGGAAGCAAGAAAAACAAGGAGGTAGTGGAAGAGGATATAGAGGTAGGGGCAAATCTACTAATGAAGTACAAAACAACAATGAGAAAGGTAAGGAGTTTTCTATAGATCAGAGAGGTGGATATAGAGGTGGAGGTAGATTTGGATCAGGAAGAGGAGTGTTTACAGGTAGGTGTTATCATTGCAATGAAGTGGGACACACATCTTTCAAATGTCCTAAGAAGGATGATGCTGATAAAAGCAAGGATAGAAGAGTTCATTTGGCACAAGAAGAGGAGAAGCAACAAGAACTGGAAATGTCATTAGCCTCTCCAGTAATGGTTGGAGAAATGCTCATGGTGGGAAAAGGCAAAATGCAGCAAACACCACAGGTATCCATTTTTAAAACTAATTGTTTAAGCCATGGAAAAATATGCAAGTTGATCATAGATTCAGGTTCACATGATAATTTAGTTTCTTGGGAAATGGTGCCCAAGTTGGGATTGAAAACATTTGATCATCCTAGTCCTTACAATGTCACTTGGGTAAGTCAAGAACAACAAGTATGGGTTATTAAGAAGGCATATGTTGATTTTTCAATTGGTCCATATTAGGATTATGTTTTGTGTGATGTCATTCCAATGACAGGTGGTCATATAATTTTAGGTAGACAATGGTAGCATTTGAGAAAGACAATTCATGATGGTTATACTAATAACTATTTGGTGCATAAAGATGGGAAAAAGTTTAAACTAGTACCTTTACCTTGTGAAGACAAGAAGGAACATGTTACTATTTGTTTTGGAGAGAAATTGTAGTTGAATGTGCAGGTTAAGGATGATGGGAAACAGTAGGAACAGTTGCAGCAGAAGAAGATGGATGACAATCCTAAAGAACAACAGGTTTGGGACTTGAGTTATGTCAAGGTTGGGGACATTGATTTCCCTATAAGGAGGTAGAAGAAGGAAGGTAAATAACAGATAGTACAAGGAGAAACAAATTAGAACCTCAAGTTGGGAAGAGCAGAAGCATTGCAGTAGCAGGGTCCTAGACAAGGACACCAAAACAGGTTTTATGGTCCTAACACTGTTTACAAGAGCCATGCAGGATGGAGAAGGAGGAAGATAACTCTTGGAGAGTTTGTGTTTCCTGTCACCTATCAGAGGAACTTTCCAACAAGATTGAAGAATATTTGGAGGAGAACCCATAACTCTTGGGACAAGAGTTTTCATCATGCCGGGAAGTATGGTGCAGGAGCACCAAGACATCTGGGTTTTGTTTGATCTTCAAGTAGTTGTTTTGTTTAATAAGGTCCTTGAGACCATTTAGTGTTGTAATAAGGCTTGAAAGCCATGCTTGTAATAGGACTATGTCCAAATATCTAAATTGTCATGTTATAAGTCCTAATAAGGACAGTCATGTGGTAAGAGGCAGTCATAGGTTTCTTTGCATTTGTAGCCCTCCTAGGGTATGTAGGAGGCTATCTTATTGGTTGTTAGCATGAAGAAGGTTAGGAGGAATTTAGAACATTGTCCAAGGTTAAAGAGCATCATTTAAACATTAAAACAATCATTATAGTCCAAAAGAGGACATTTACAAAACAATCATTTAGTGCTACAGTTAGAAATCAAGAATAAGTTCGATGGTTGGGGCAGTTTCATCGACCCCAACCACTCCCAAACGTATGCATTCAAATGTAAGAGGCTTATTGGAAGCCTGCCAGGGTGTATTGTGGATGAGACATTCGGTGAAAGTGGAATAAAAGCGAAGAAATCACTATTTTCCTATTTTTCTGTGTTTTTCCTGCTGTTTCCAATCCGTACTTGTGCCTGTATGGAATAGTCATAGCCCATGTTTGTAATGGAAGGTTAGAGGATTGAATTAGATTTGATCTAAGTCTTGTTTGAAGTCTTGACAGTAATCTTGGTGTGAGAAATCACTATTTTGCTTTAGACTGTCCTAAAACTTGTTATTTCTTCCAGAAATTCACTGTTTTCTACACTAATTTGTACCTATACGGCCTGGAGGTGGTTGGTGTCCATGTTGGATGATTAGAGGGGTGAGTTGTCTCCACTTTGTAAGTTGTTTGGGCTCTTGACATTCCTTTATACCTCTGTATTTCCCCTTCCTCTGCAAGTAGGTTAGAAACCCTGAGTTAGGGTTTTTCTAAGTAGTCTGATGGGTTTTTCTTCATTCCACTGATCTTTTCTATTTGTGATTAGTGGAATGGAATGTATAATAGTTAGGGTAGAGGTTTGTGAAGGTTTCAGAGGTAGGAGAATGGTGTAGGGTGAGTTTGTCATATAGATGACTCTACAGCATCTTGTGTTGGCACTTAGAGAAGGACAACAGTAGCTAGGTGAAGGCCACTATCTGTGGAAGTGGAGATGTGAAATGCCAGTCATTGTCAATGATACAAGATTCCCCTTGATCTAGAAATGATATTATGACAAGAAATATGGAGATATCCTCTGAGGAATCAATCCTCTCTGCTTGTTGATTGCTGACTCTGCCAGTCCTCTTGGAGACAGTCACTACAAAGAAGGTAATAGTCATGTTATTGATTTGTCAATCAAGACATTAGGTGCTTGGTAAGTTATTGAATTGGTATGCTACAATGAGATTGAGTTTGTGTTGATGGAGATCATCCCAAGGAGGATGCTGTGACTATGAAGTAGAGATATTGTGTGACTGTCTTTAGAAGGCATTGTTGAAGACTGTTGTCCTGCAGACCCTACATAGTGGGTTGGATGAAATACTGAATGGAGTTAGGCATTTTGGGATAGGTGTCCTGGAGTCCTCTCACCTTGTGTCATGAACAAGTATAAGTTGTTGTGTTGAAGCCTTTCATCATGAGAAGTTTTGAAAATAGTGAACCTTGAGAGAATAGTTCCATTGAAGTTTTGAAGTATGTTTTTGCTGTCCTAGATGCTCTGCATCAGGTAGATGGAAGGAAATTTTTGGATGGTTTGAAACAAGAAAGTATGTGTTATGCATTGATTCCTAAGAAGCCTAAAATATTGAGAGAGACTGAACCAGAGGAGATAATCTAGAGTTGCTGATAGAGTATGAAGACATCATATCAGATAATGTGCAAAGGATTACCACCTATAAGGAGTATCAATCATCACATGGATCTTATACTAGGAGCAAGTTTGCCTAACAAAGAAACACATAGGATGACACCGACAGAGAATGAAGAATTGAATAGACAAATACAAGAGTTGTTGAGGAAAGGTCTAATCAGAGAAAGCTTGAGTCTTTGTGCCATACCTGTAGTGCTATCATCGAAGAAGGATTGAGAATGGAGAATGTGTACTGACTCTAGAGAAATAAATAAGATCATAGTTAAGTATAGATTCCCTTTACCTAGGATGGATGATATTATTAATTGTTTGAGTGGAGAAAAATATTTCACAAAGATAGATTTGAAGAGTGGATACCATCAGATTAGAATCAGAGAAGGTGATGAATGGAAAACTGCTTTTAAGACAAATGAAGGATTGTATGAGTGGTTAGTGATGCCTTTTGGACTGACAAATGTACCGAGTACTTTCATGAGGTTGATGAATGAGGTCTTGAAGAAATTCTTGGGTAAGTTTGTGATTTTGTACTTGGATGATATTCCAATTTTTCAGTAGGACAAAAGAGGAACATTTATTGCATATTAGACAAGTTTTGCAGAGGTTGAGAAAAGAGAAATTGCTAATAAACATTAAGAAGTGCAGTTTCATGAAGGAATAATTGGTATATCTAGGATTCATGTTTTCTATGGAAGGATTGATGATGGACCCTGAGAAAGTGAGAGCAATTGTTGAATGGCCTACACTTAAGAGCATTGGAGAGGTTAGATCATTTCATGGTTTGGCTAGTTTTTACTAGAAGTTCATCATAAATTTTAGTTTAGTTTGTAACCCCATGATAGAGACAATGAGAGGTGATAGAAAAGATTTCAAGTGGACATTAGGAGCATATAAAAGTTTTAAGTTGTTGAAGTAGAAAGTGACAGAGCAACCAATTTTGGCATTACTAGATTTCAATAAGGTATTTCAAGTTGATTGTGATGCAAGTGGAAGTGCAATTGGAGTAGTGTTAAGTCAAGAAGGTAGACCTATAGCATATTTTAGTGAGAATTTGAATGATGCAAGAAAGAGATATTCAGTTTATGATCAAAAGTTGTATGCCATAATTGAAGCCTTGAAGAAATGGAGACATTACTTGTTGCCTAAGGAGTTTGTGTTGTATACAGATCATCAAGCTTTGTAGTATCTGAATAGTTAGGTAAAGTTGAATCAAAGACATATGAGGTGGGTAGAGTTCATGCAGAGTTATACTTTTGTGTTGAAGCATAGGAGTGGTAAATCAAATAAAGTTGTTGATGCCTTGAGTCGAAGAAGAAACTTGTTGATAGAGACAAGAGTTGAAGTGTTAGGTTTTGATGAATTGAAGAACATGTATGAGGGAGACACTAATTTTGTAGAACCTTGGAAAGCATGTAAGGAACCTATTGTGACATATAGGAGTAAGTGGTTGGACTATTTCATTCAAGAAGATATGTTGTTCAAAGGAAGTCATTTATGCATACCTAGAAGTTTAATGAGAGATAATTTGATCAAGGAGAAACATAGTGGTGGATTGGCAGGATATTTTGACATTGATAAGATAGTGGCTTTGGTAAGTGAAAATTACTTTTTGCCTTAGATACATAAGGATGTTCAAAGATTTGTACAAAGTTGTAGAGTTTTTCAAGTTGCAAAAGGGAGTAGTCAGAACATTGGATTGTATAAGCCTTTGATAGTACTAAAGAGACCTTGGGAAGACATAAGCATAGATTTGGTAATGGGATTACCTAAGACACAGAGAGGATATGATTTAATATTTGTAGTGGTTGACAGATTTTCAAAAATGGCTCATTTCATACCTTGTAAGAAAACAACTGATGCAATGCATGTAGCTAACCTATTTTTCAAGGAGATTGTGAGATTGCATGGATT
This sequence comes from Cunninghamia lanceolata, assembly GCA_027924645.1. Classification (NCBI taxonomy): domain Eukaryota; kingdom Viridiplantae; phylum Streptophyta; class Pinopsida; order Cupressales; family Cupressaceae; genus Cunninghamia; species Cunninghamia lanceolata. The sequence goes on along the minus strand of BSBN01001709.1, from coordinate 4,005,029 downwards.
ACCTAGGAGTATAGTTTTAGACAGAGATACTAAGTTTGTTGGTTACTTTTGGAAGAAGATGAAGACATATTTGAAGTTTAGTTCTACTTTTCATCCACAGATAGATGGACAGACAGAGGTAGTGAATAGGAGTTTGGGAAACTTGTTGAGATGTTTGGTTGGAGACAAAGCCGAAAGTTGGGACTTGATTCTTTCACAAGCAGAGTTTGCATACACTAATTTAGTGAATCAGAGTACTAGAAGAACACCTTTTGAGATTGTTATCGGAGTGAATCCTAGAGGAGTTGCAAAATTGAGAGATATCAGTACATAAGAAAAGAGGAGTACAGAAGCAGAATAATTTGCAAATCATATGAAGACAGTGCATAATTAGGTGAAGAAGCATTTGGAGGACATGAACAATAAGTATAAAGAGAAAGAAGATGAGAAGAGAATACATAAGGAATTTGAAGTTGGAAATGAAGTCATGGTGTACTTGAGATAAGAAAGATTTCTAGTTGGGACATATAACAAGTTGAAGATGAAGAAGTTTGGGTCTTGTAGGATACTCAGGAAAATTGATTTAGGAAATGCATATGAAGTGGAATTACTAGAGACATTGGGTATTTCACCTATTTTCAACATTGTAGATCTTTATCAGTATCATGAAACAGATTTTAGTGATAGTATGGAAGAAGACTTGAAGAAGTAGTTACCACAACTAGCACTGAATTAGATTGAAGACATTCTAGACAACAGAGTTGGACACAACACTAGAGGAAGACAATACAAAGAATACCTTGTGAAGTGGAAAGGTAGACCGGAAGAAGATTCATCTTAGATTTCTCAGGCTGTAGTGGACTATCTTGGTTCTCCCTTAGCCCCAGTAAAGTGAGGGACTCACTTTTTTAATAACCCCAGATGTCTAATGTAGGAGCATCGCTAGTTCAAGAGAAATCTTGCATCAACCAAAAACATTTGCATTTCACTTTGTTTGCATTTCAGTTCTTTCATTTTCTAGTTTAGTTTAGGTAGTTCAGTCAGTAGCAGTTCTCATTTTGTGGTATGGTTTTGGCATTTCACATCTTGTGGATCTAGACTTATCATCTAAATTCATTCATCTACAACATATCAAGAATTTAGAGCATTTGGATTAGTCACTGGAAAGATATCGCTATCAGAAGTTGATTATTTTTCTCAGAGCAAAGCATTCTAACAATTCCTGATAATCAGTTGAAGGAGAAGACTTGTGGATCATTCCTTGACTTGAGGATCTCATTGACATATCATTCAATGTTCTTTGGTTTGTGGCTAACCTTCCTCAAGGGTCCGTATATTGTTTCATTCATTTGACGAAGTGTTCTATGCATTTAGGTCTGACCTATCTGTGAACATGTTACAACTCTTCATTGGAGTTTGTGATCTTCCTTAGATGACGTGGAGGAATCTATTGGTCCAGAGATGATATATATTGATATAATAGATATTTAGGAAAGAATCTATTCACATAAGAAAGATCTGATAGTTTAGATTTTGTACAAAGGAACTTCAAAGCTTTATCTTGCACATGTATGTAATCAGGCTTCTGAGCCCTAGTTGTAAGCCCACATGTTGCTGACTAGATTTTATTTGAATTCTTTGATATACTGAATGACTAAATCTACATTTATTCTATATCTTGAGTTGTTTCTATTGTGTTTACTCTTGCTGCACGGTCCAGATAGCTCATTCTATGAACCCTCCTACCGTGACTGCACCAGTTGTAAATTACCTAAGTCTTGTAAGTAGAGTACAGTGAAGAACAATGCTGAATACTTAAATAATTCACTCTGAATTCCTCTACTATTGGTTATCTCAATGTGAGATTTGAATTTATTGTCAACACATATGTTAACTATCTAATTCTAGATTTGCAAAATTTGAAGTCCACCGGAAGATCACTTACAAGTTCCTCAGTATCGACAGATAGTTTGACACTGTTCAATTAAGACAAAGGTAATAGTTCTGAGGTCCGCATGTCTCCACACAAGAATATTATGATCTATGGTTTTGAAGGTATCATTGATGATGTCTAATGAATACTAGATGTGAATTTTGAGGTTTCATATGGTCCGCATCATAATTTATGTTATGACATACAATAAGGTTTAAGTCTGTATTTTGGGATAAGGCTGACACTCAGTTAGATTCTTGTGTGGTAAATATATATTTCTTAAATCATTATTCTTAGTGGATCTAAAATAGGTCCATACATATATATGAAGATCCCTGAAGGTTTTCATTGGTTCACATAACTTCATATAAAGAATTCAAGCCAACAGAGTATGAGATTTTTGTGTACACATTTCATCATTGGTAAGTTGACCAGATTTTAAGTTAGATCTGATTGTGGATATATATATTTGATAGATTTTAGTATTGGAGGTATGAGGTTGTGTGAATAGAGTGTGAATTCGATGTGTATGTGATCTAAGGCAATTTTGTGATAAGAAAGGAGTAGTAAGGGAAGAAGAATAGAGTATATGTGAAGCAGAGTAGAAAAGCAGGGCAGATATAATGAAGACTTTTGAATCTGTGTATTGAGTTGTTAATGGAACTGCATTTTAGCATTTTTTAGATGCATTTTTAGTAGTCTTCTCTTGGTAGTGAGCCTATTGTAGTGAGCACTTCTTTGGATAGTGAGTCCTTGGGTAGTGAGCCTTCATGTAATTTAGTTTTGATATCAAATATATTGTGAGCTAACACTCACATTGGTTTTTCCCTTTTTGGGTTTTCCACGTAAAAATTTTGGTCTCTGTGTGTTATGACTTTGTGGTTGCTCTTCTTATGTTTAATTTTCTTTCATGTTATTGAATTTGGTAAATGGATTAATGAATATGTGAAAGAAAGATTTTACAAAATACTGATTCACCCCCCTCTCAGTATTCTTTGTGTTCAACACACAGAAGTGTTTGGTGCCAACTTATTTTGGTGTTGCACATTTGAGGTGCACATGTTTCATTAAGGCCAACCTAATTGAGATTGTTTTAGGTTGCAGATGGTATAAATGCAAGTTGAAATTTTAGTAGAATGTGTAGAGAAGAAGATGTGAATGTGATTAGGGGTTGTGAATTAAGGGCGAGCTTAAATGCTTATGACTCCCAGATGTAGTGAGAAGAAGTTGTCTACATTTTAGTTTGCTTAAAGTTACTGGAGACAGTGAGTTGAAGGTTACGGATGGCATAAAGTTGCAATGGTGGATTTCTCCTATTTCCTTGAGATAGTGAATCTCTTTATAACAATCCTCTTCTATTCTTCTCTCTTCTAGATAGCGAGTCCTTTTAACAGTGAGCCTTTCCTCTAGGTAGTGAGCCTACTTGTATTAAGTGTTCCTATTCATATGTATGTGACCTAATCCTCACCGTGGTTTTTCCCTTCTTCATTTTTCCATGTAAATCTAGTGTTCTTATTTGTTGAAATTGTTTGCATTGATGTCTCATATGTTTACATTCTGCTAATGCATAATAAGAGTTTGAAGGCTAATAAGGATTGGAATAGCATTGAGGGTTTAATGTTTTAATGTACAATTGATTCACCCCCTATCTTAGTTGTCTTGTACATCTAACAATTAGTATCAGAGCTAATTTCCTTGAAGAAGCTTAATAGCTTAAGGTAGATCTAGATGGTGTATAGTAAAGGTATTTAGATTCCCTTGTTTGATGGAACAAATTATGCTTTCTAGAAGATCAGGATGGAATTCTTAAATCTTGTCTCATTAGGGTATGACATATGGAAGTTAGTTGAGAAAAATATACTATACTTATTAATGGTCCAAAGGATGACGATATTAAAGACCATGAGAACAATGGAAAGGTAAGGAATGCTCTTCTGAATAGTCTTTCTAATTTATAATTAGTGAAGGTAATGAGCTACAAAACTACTCATGAGATCCGGAAGAAGATGGAAAGTGTCTATGAAGGAGATGCCAAGGTCAAAGAAGCAAAGATGCAAAATTTGAAGACCAAGTTTGAAACCCTAAAGATGCTAGAAGATGAAAATATTACAAGCTACATGTGGAGAGTGGATGAAGTTGTCAATTCCATCAATGGTCTTGGTGAAAGCTGGAGGAAAGTGAAGTGGTAAAGAAGGTACTAAGAACTCTTACAAAATCTTATAGTGCTAAAGTTTTTGCTATTGAAGAAGTTCAAGATTTGGATAATTATACTAAAGATCAACTGTTTGGTACTTTAACTACTTTTGAATTGAGAGAGTTTGGTCAAGATGATTCAAGAAAATAGACTTCTTTTAAGGTTAGCAAGATAGAAAAGAATGATGAGTTATATCTAGATGATTTTGATGAAGTGGAAGCAAATTTTATAAGTAGATTGAAAAAGGGTTCTAGAAAATATAGAGGTAAGTTACCCTTCAAATGTTTCAGCTATGGAAAGATAAGTCATTATGCTTCAAAATATCTGGTCAAAATTTCAAATGACAAATACAAGGATAACAAAGGTAAATTAATCAAGAGGAGTTATTATGTTAAAGAAGATACTAGCATATCTAATGACGAATCTGATTATCTAGATAATGAAAGTGATGAAAGCTTGTTCATGGATTTGAATGTTGGAACTAATTCTACTGACCCTGAAAGATGTGTGAAGGAAATTGTTCCAGAAACATGCCACAACATCAAAGGAAGTTTGGTAATTTATTTTAATGCAAAAGAAGAGGAAATATTCTAGATAATTGACAGTGGATGTTCAAATCATATGACAGGTGATAAAATAAGTTTGTTAATATTGAGAAGTTTGATGGTGGTTTTCTTAAATTTGGAGATGATGCATCTGCTAAAATCTATGGAAAATGTTTAATTATTTTTGATGGAAAGCACAATATGGATGATGTTCTCTATGTCAAGGGTCTCTGACATAATATTCTAGGTGTAGGACAAATGTGTAGCAAAGGATATAATCTTGTGTTTCAGGATGGTGGCTATGAAATCAGAAAAGAAAACTTTGAAACTCTGGTTGCTACAGGAACAAAGACAAAAGGAAATGTATATCAGCTCAAAGGTGCTAATGGTATGTTCTTTATGACTCAAATCAATGAAAGTTGGCTATGGCATAGAAGAATGTGTCACATCAATTTTTATAGCCTAGCGAGGATTAGATCTTCTCAAGCTATGAGAGATTTGCCAAGAATTACAAAGCCTATCAATGCAATTTGCAAGGAATGTTAGATTTGGAAGCAAACAAGAAAGAATTTCAAAATCAAAGAATATTATACCATAGGGACCTTGGAGTTGGTACATACAGATCTATGTCAACTGACAAAAATAGGAAGATTTCAAGATGACATGTATTTCATGTTGTTAATTGATGATTACTCTAGAATGACTTGGGTAACCTTTCTTAAAGAAAAAATAGAAGCTCTAGATAAGTTTAAAGCATTTAAGGTTATGTTTGAAAATGAAATAGATTTTAAAATCAAGTGCTTGAGGTTTGATAGAGGTGGTGAGTTCACCTTCAATGAGATTAATTGTTTTTGTGAAGATCATGGAATAAAAAGGCATTTGTAAGCCCCTAGGACTCCTCAGGAGAATGGAGTTATGGCAAGAAAGAACATGATAGTTCAGGAAGCAACAAGGACAATGTTGAAAGAACCAAATCTATCAAATATCTATTGGAGACAAGCTATTCACATTGTAGTTTACATGCAAATAGAGTGCAAGCAAGGGTCAACAGTTCAAAGACTCCATATGAACTATTTAGTAGAGAAAAGGAAGGGTTGTTTGATGATGGTTTTAGTTTCAAGCGTAAATCCTCCTTTCACTACAAACATTCAATGACATATCAACCAAGTTGAATCTCTACTAAGCGAGAGCATTCACCTAATAGGTTGGGCTGCCACTTGGAAGGATGCAGAAACTAGGATGTTATCAATCAATATCTCAATCTAAAGTTCAAGTGCTCTTAAAACCCTAAATAAGGAAAAAAAATAAGTAAATTGATGATTTACGACAAATCCTTTTAGATTAATATAAAGGATAAAGATTAATAACTGACCATTTTTTGAAGTTCAGAATGTAGAATAGTCGAGGACACCTCCACTAGCACCCCTATCCAAGGTACTATTTTTTGTACGAAATCTGGATCTCCTCTCGACACTGATATTCATTGTATCTTCTATTTCTATCCCTAAAGATGCAGAGGACACCTCCACTAGTGCCCTAGTCCAATTATAGATGTTCTTTAGGGTGTCAAAAGCTCTTCAGATGCTGATTATCACTATCCAAATTGTTTCTGTGTTTATGACTCCAGAGGACATTGCTACTAGCACCCATGTCCTGAAAATGCTTTGTTTCACTTCTTTCTTTCAAATCCTAAATCCTTGTCATTTGTAACCTTCCTCTGCAACTCCACTGAGTAAAAATTGGTGCATGTAACTTGGAATAAAAAAGGAGTGTGGTTGGGGGTTGTGATGTTTAGAGGCTTGCCTCAATAAACTCTGAAGAAACATTCAAGTCTCCCTAACATTGTTGTTAGATAAGAGTGTGTATCCCTATGGGATAGAGGCAAAATCTATATGATAAATCATTGAAAACATAATAAATGTCAGTTTGAAGTGTAGATCTCACATAAATGAAGGCTTTTCAATCACATGATAAGATGAAGTCAAATCTGCAATCACAAACACAATAACAGTGCTCTGCTCTACAATAATGAATATCATGAAATCACAAGTATGCATAAAGTTTGCAATTATCTTCTAGTTTACAAATGAAAACCTAAACATTCTTATATATGGAGCTACAAACATTCCTACTAAAAATTTTGTAATTCAAACTTGAGATGTCGGCATAGGACCTAAGTAACAGTTATAAAATCAACATTTAAATTTAGGGTTGACCTAAAATAGAGTAGGACTAGGGTGCTAGTGCCCAAGTCCACCCTCCAATTTTTGTTTAGGGGACTTCAAAATAGCACCCCCTAGGTCCTATTTGCCATAAGACTTTAGAGTTTTCTCAATGGGATTCACAATTAACATGTAAGATGCTCTAAATGCATTTTAAGGACCCAGGAGCTAAACCTTAAGAGGGAAAAGCCCCCAAGGGGACATTTTCTGGTCCATAACATTTAGTCCCCACTTTAATGTATGTATAAATGCGAGGCCAATACATGCATTAAAGTATGGTCAACAAACACAAAAAACACACCAAGCATGATGAAGACACACCAAACAAATTGAAGACAGTAACAAGCATGCAAATCATGAAGAAGACAACATTGAAGACATGTAAAACATAGTGAATATAGTGAATGCAGTGATTATTTATTTTTCATTTTCTCATATATGAAATGCAAATGCAAGTACAAGGAAAGTAAACATGCAAACCAAATGCAAGAGGAGCTCATCGTCACCAATCTTGAAACTACATAAGGGGCAATAGACATGCAAAACAAATCTTAGAGTGTAGGAGGAGCTCATCGCCACTAGTCTTGAAACTATAGTTGAGAACAAACATGCCATACAAATCCCAAAGCATAGAAGGAGCTCATCACCACCAATCTTGAAACTATGCTTGGGAACAAACATGCCATACACACACACTTGGAAGACACAGAGAAAACATGACAAACAAGAAATGGAAGAAACCTATTTCTAGGTTCATATCCATCTTAGGCACATTACAAGCACACACCAATGATTGGGCTTCACTACAACAATTGCCAAAGACACCTTTAAGGGTTAGGATAGTCTCAGATCCACCTTGCCTACCCAAAGGACCTTTTAGAAAATGAGAGGATGTGTAATCTCCTCACAAAATACACCATCCAAGCCTCCATAGAGGGCTTAAATGATTGCAATATACAAAAATAAAGATGTGCACTTGCTCGAAGATACAACATCCCACCTCCATAGAGGGATTCAAACACAATTCATTAGTACCACAATCATTAGACAACTTACCTTATATATGCCCCCACCTTAAGGTGGTTGATATCATGTACTGATATCAAGCATGTTAAGGTAGAGATAAAACACACAAGGGAACACGAGCTCTCATAAAGCCCATGCCCCCTAGAGGTGACATGCACTTTACGATCACCAAATGTTCCCACAAACACACAATTTCCTACAAGAAAAGGTGTTAGCAACCATATAATCATGATAAACAACAGTGCATGTAATCATTTATATAAAGAGCCGAGCAAGGCAAGATCCAAGATAATCAAAGTGCATGGAGTAGCAATATTGTTATGTTTTGTAAGTGGGATAAGATAAGATCAAAATATCACACAGATTGATTCTACTAGCCAAGTATTGGATAATATATATCAACCCCCTCATCATGTATGGACTAGGTCCATTTTTTTATTTCTCGCTGAAGGGACACTAGGTCCATATTAGTATTATATGTTTTTCTTCATCCGCCAGCTAGATAGAACCACTAAAGGAAGGTAAACAATAAATCAAGAGAGGAGAAACAACTGTCATAGGGATAATCATGTAGGAGGGTGCGTCCAAATCACCAACAGCAATGCTATGTCCATCAGACACAACACACAACAATAAAAATAGAGGAGAGGCAAATATAGAAGAATGAAGATACCAATAGAAGAAGGGTCACAATAGAAGAGGTCTCTTGGTATCCTTGAGCTTACAAGAGTATCAAGGGTCATCCTAGGAGACCTAAACAAGACATAACACATCAAGGGGAAACATAACACGGAGACAAAGGGTTAGAAATACTTACATGATAGAATCTAATGTTACAAACATACGTATATAGGAAGAGGCCACCCTTGAGAGAAACTATAATATTTGCTACAATGAGTGTAGCTTATCAGCTTAGGATATCTCACATGTTAATTTCGTCTTGTTGAAATTGCATAACGTTGAGTTTAGGATGACAAGAGGCTTTCTTTTCTTTAAAAGGATTATATCCAATGCCACTTGTGTAATGTCTTGAAGTGGATTCTATAGGTACTTGAAACCATTGTTGATTTACACCACATTCCTTACCTGCATAGTCAAATTTATTATAAAGGATTTTAAATCCTCAACTATAGAGGGTGTTTAGGGTAAAATTGGATTTGTTGATCTTTTGTGGTTTAGATGTTGAAATCCTCCTTTCACCCTAACATTGAAGGATCTAGGGTTGAGTGGTGAGCACTATCATACGCTAGAGTCACTTGCAAATGAAGGGAAACTTGGATTAGGGAATTAATTATCAATTTTTCCTTCTCTTATGTCCAATTAACCATTAAAACCTTAATTATGTAAATACAACAACAAATTGATGAATAACAGAAAAAGCTCCTACAAATGGAAGTAAAATAACAAATCATGGAATACTTGTTTTCGAGGTTCTAAGGTAGAACAATCAGAGACACTAGAGCAAGTGCCCAAGTCTAAGGTACCTACTTTTTCGAGGAATTTGGACCTCCTTCGAACACTGATCAGTCCTATAACTTCTATTTTTTTAAATCTATCTGCGAAGGACAGTAGAGTGAGTGCCCTAGTCCCAGAAGTGCTCCTTTATCTATCTTTTCTTCAGATCCTGAATCCCTGATGCCTTTCCAACCTTCCTGTAACTCAACTTTTCCTAGATACGACACCTATAACCTACAATCACAAGACTTGGTTTGGGGGTTGCGGTGTTTATAGGTTTGCCTTAGTCAAATCCTGGAGGACACTTAAGTCTCCAAACACTGTTGTCAGATAAAGATGGTGTGCCCTTGTGAGGAAGAGGCCAAAAACCAAAGGAATCAATGATAAAAACATAATGATATGTCACCTTGTAGTGAAGCTCTCATGGAGGAAGATGCTCTTCATACCATGAGGAGATTGAAGCTCAAATTTGTAAATATCAACACACAAAACATACAAGTCTGCTCTTGCAACACAATAGAAATCCTTGAATCACCTTGAGAATGCCTACAGTTCACAATAACAACCTAGTTTACAAATGAATGCCTACACATGCTTATATATGCACCTACAAGCATTCCCGCCAAGATTTTAAAAATCAAACTTACTGTGTCGGCAAAAGAACCTCCTAACAGTCATAAACTGACACCTAAAAATTGGGGCTACCACAAAATAGGGCAGGACTAGGAAGCGGGTGCCCAAGTCCTCCCCCCTATTTTAGGCAGGGTACAAGTCAAGGTGTTCACCTAGGTCCTATTTGTTATGGAACCTAGGTCTCATTCCATTGGGATGCTAAAATATGAACTAAAATGTCCTAAATGCACTCTAAAGACCTAGGAGCTAAACCTTATGAGGGAAAAGCCCCCACGAGGACATTTTCTGACGTTACATTTAGCCCCCACTTTAATGTATGTATGAACGTGAGGCCCATACATGCATTAAAGTAAGGTCACAAACACAGTAAACACACCAAGCATGGAGAAGACATGCCAATTGCATAAAAGACAGTAACAGGTATGCAAAACACAAAGAAGATAGTTACAATCATGCAGAACATAGAGTAGATAGTCAATGCATAGAAGACACATTAATGCATGGAAGAAAGAAATGGTATCTTTTCTTTTCTTTTTCTCATATATATGAAATGCAAATGCAATTACTAGAAAGTAAACAAACCTCCCATAATACATGATGCACTCATTGTATAGGTCTTTGTATATATGGGGCAACACACATGCAAGACACATAAAACCTCCCAAAATGTATACTGCATATGGGGCAATAGACACACCAAACAAAACAAGCACACCAAAACACACACTTGAAGATATGGAGAAAACACGATAGACAAGCGATGGTGTGTTCCCTATTTCTAGGCTCATCACCATCTCAAACACATTACAGGCACACACTGACGATTGGGTTTCACCAAAACAATCACTGAAAACATAGTTAAGGGTTGAGTTAGTCACAGAACCACTCCCTGCCTCGGTAGAGGACTTTTGAAAATACAACCCCACCCACATCACGGAGATGCCTTACAGTGAAAAGGAAGAATGGCATACCACCCCACCTGCGTTATGGAGATGCCTTATAGTGAAAAGGAGGTATGAACTCAAAGGTATACACCCCACCTGCATCACAGAGATGCCTTATGGTGAAAAGGAGGTATACACAATAGGTAGATTGATTGATTGCAAACAAACTCAGGATGCAAGAAGTACTCATTGCACTAGCCTACACCTGAGGACAAGCACATTGCTAACATCTACAACAGATAGTTTACCTTATATGCCCCCACCTTAAGGTGGTTGATATCAGTTATTGATATCAAGCACGTTAAGGTAGTTATAAAACACACAAGGGAACATTGACTTTTGCAAAGCCCATGCCCCCTAGAGGTGACATGTACCTTATGACCGCCAAATGTTCCCACAAACACATCCCTGCAAGAAACATGTTAGTTTCCATAACATCATGATAAACAACAACATCAATGCATATGATTAACCACACAAAGAGCCAAGGTTATACAACAAATTTGGAGTTCAAGGATAACCAGTGGGCTATATCACGAAGCTCTCTAAACCAAGTACTGCCAAGGCTTGATTCAAAGGCAAATAAAGGTGCATAGAGCAACAATATTGTTAAGGTTTGTAAATGTGATAGAAACATCATAGAATTCACTACGTGAAAAGAATGAGTTCTTCTACTAGCCAAGTGTTGGATCAAATATACAACCCCATTGTCATATTAGGAAATATAGTCCATTTTTTGATTGCTCTCAAAAGGGACACTAGGTCCGCATTAGTATAAATGTTTGTCATCATCCACCCACTAGATGGAAACACTAGAAGAAGGGAAACAATAAATAAGAGAGGAGAAACAAGTGTATTAGGGATAGTCATGTAGGAGGGTGCCCCCAAGTCACCGACCATGATGCTATGTCCGTAAGACACAACACACAACAATGAAATCAGAGAGAGCAATTTGGAAGAATGATGATACAATTAGAGGAAGGGTCACAACAGATGTAGTCTCTTGGTATCTCGAACCTTACGGGAGAATCTGAGGTCATCCTAGGAGGCCTACACAACACATAACACATCACGGGGAAGCACATTACAATAGAAATAAAATTTTATAGATAGTTACCTGTAGGGCCCCTTTCAGGCTAGAAGTTGTCTACAAGCAAATCATCGTCATCATCTTCCCACTCCCTAATGTTGGAGGATAGTGGAACATATGATACCATAGTCATATTCATATCTTTCTCATTATGTTGTTCATTGTTAGGATCATTATTGTTTGGTTGAATGTTGGGATTGATGTTTTCTTGTTGAGATGCCAAGTAAGCTCGTTGCCTTCTCTTTCTCCCTTTTGCAAGTTTACGTTGGTATATTTTATGACATAGTTTTTGTAACATAGGGCTTTGATTTGTAATGGATTTTTGTGTTGTGGAGGAAGAAGCACCAAGATCAAAGGTCCTTTGTCTAGGTGGAATGTTTTCTTGTTGAAGCTTACTATTGTACTTATTCTCTATCCTCTTAGTGATGTCCAAATGACTTGAATATTCAAACAAAGGAGGGACATTAAAGGTCTTCTCTCCCTTAGTGAAATCCAAGGTGTGTGAAAAATCTACTAAAGGAAAAAGATTGGTGGGAGGATCCACAAAGGTAGGAATTTGATTATTGTTAAACGGATGTTTATTTTCTACCCATGGAATATGCTTTGTTAAAGGGAGCTCTTCATTCACTATTGCTTCATCTTGGCCAAGGAGAGCAGTGGAATTACTAAAGATATCCCCAGTATTCTCATTTGAGTATTTAGTTATAGGGGAAGTAGGATAAGTTATGGTATCATCATCAGCTTTTTCCTTTCTACTCATGGAGAAGAACTCAGTTAAGCTTTCTAAAATCGTAGGATATTCACTCACGAGGGTTAAAAATTGGTCAAAATCAAGATATTTGATAAATGCATGCAAAGATACCATTGATAAATGACATGAAGGTGCCATTCCAATGTAAGATCAGATTTTGAGAAGCTTTTCAAAATTGGTACAAAAGATAAGAGCACAAACGGCCCAAAATGCTTGATTTTTTGACACTTTTTCAATGCCAATGAATGAAAACAAATGATGTTGTAAAAATTTTGATCAAGGAAATCAATTTATATGTCTGATATCAGTCCAAAACAGAAATCTAATCACTCTTAACAAACTCTTGATGCAAATCCAAGATAATGCCAAGTCAAAATATGTCAAAATGAGCACTTTTTTCACCAAAATTCAATGCAAAAGAGAATAACAAAGGGTGTTGTGAGGAAAATGTTGATGGAAAGAAAATAATATTAGAAATAACATCCACTTGATGGAAAAATATCCAACACAACATGCTTTTAGTGCCACTTAAGGTCAAACCCTAGTAAAAATATAGCTAAAATAAGCTATTTTTCACGATTTTCCAATTCCAAGACCTAGCAAAAGGTGTGTTGTAAGGAATTTTAGGAGGTATTGTGAAGAATATAAATAATATCAGTCAACTTAATCCATAAAATTGATCACAACATGCTTGGAGTGCAAACTAGGTCAAACCCTAGGGCAAAAATGGTTAAAATGTGTAGTTTTTCGCCAAATTTTCACTACAAGAGCCCGTTAATAGGGTGTTGTGAAACTTTTTGTGAGGGGAAGAAAATTAATACCCTGATAACATAAAATTAATGTAAAAATATCTTTCACAACACACATATGGCACAAATTTATGAAGTCGATATGGCCAAAATTAGTGAAAAATTATCGTTTTCGAAGCCCTATGTTTGAGATTCTGGAACAAAATGCTATGTGAATGATTTAATGTCTGATTTATGATGGAAATTATATACTCTCAGATATGAAAATTATTTTCAAGCTTAATCATCTAAAATTCCCATACAAATTTAATGAAAATGCACCAAAATTGCTAGTTTTTGTTGAAATTTTTTATGCAAAAATGCAAATAATTTACATTTAATTGAAAATTCACACTAAAATGCAAGACTACAGAAAAATTAAAATTTTAATGAGCCTCTAAAATTAATAGAAAAATCTGATAAAATATTTTTCCTACAAACCCTAGATTTTGGAATTACTAGGTTATCTAAAAATTATCAAAATTTCCACAAAACCCTAGCAATTAAATGATGAAAATGCAAAGAAAGATCTTGAATTTTTGTATTTTTCTATAGTTTATATCAGATCTGATGAAAAAATCATGAATTAAGAAAATTTAGGAAGAATTGACACAACTTAGTAAGCCCAACAATGCAATTTTTTTGTATTTTTCCAATTTTTCAATTTTTTTGAAATTTTCTCAATGCAATAAATTAAATGACCAAATGAATGAATGAAATCATGCCAAATCTGTAGAAAAACACTCAGAAAGTTGCAATTTAAGTTCAAAGACATGGGTTTGCCAAAATGTTTAGGGTAAAATTGGATTTGTTGATCTTTTGTGCTTTAGATGTTAAAATCCTCCTTTCACCCTAACATTGAAGGATCTAGGGTTGAGTGGAAAGCACTATCATACCCTAGAGTCACTTGAATATGAAGGAAAACTTAGATTAGAGAATTAGTTATCAATTTTTCCTTCTCTTATGTCCAATTAACCATTAAAACCCTAATTATGCAAATATGACAACAAATTGACGAATAACGAAAAAAGCTCTTGTAGATGGAAGTAAAATAACAAATCACATAATACCTATTTTTTAGGTTTTGAGATGGAATACTCAGGGACACTGGAGTGGGTGCCCAAGTCCAAGGTACTTGCTTTTTTAGGGAATCTGGACCTCCTTCAGACACTAATCAGCCTTGTAACTTCTATTTTTTGAAATCTGTCTATAGAGGACACTAGAGCGAGTGCCCTAGTCTCGGAAGTGCTCCTTTGTCCATCTTCTTTAGATCCTAAATCCCTGATGCTGTTCTAGTCTTCCTACAACTCAACTTTTCCCAGGTGCAACACTTGTAACCTGCAATCACAAGACTTGGTTTGGGGGTTCTGGTGTTTATAGGTTTGCCTCAATAAAAGCTCAGAGGACACTTAAGTCTCCAAACACTATTTTTAGATAAAGAGGGTGTGCTCTTGTGAGGTAGAGGCCAAAAAATAAAGGAATCAATGATTAAAACACAATGATATGTCACCTGGTAGTGAAGCTCTCATAGAGGAAGATGCTCTTCATGTCATGAGGAGATTGAAGCTCAAATCTGAAAATATCAACACACAAAACATACAAGTCTACTCTTGGAACATAATAGAAATTCTTAAATCACCTTGAGAATGCCTAGAGTTCACAATAACAATCTAGTTTACAAATGAATGCCTACACATGCTTATATATGGACCTACAAGCATTCCTACCAAGATTTTCAAACTCAAACTTTACCATGTCAGCAAAAGAACCTCCTAACAGTCATAAAATGACACCCAAAAATTAGGGTTGCCCCAAAATGGGGCAGGAGTAGGGCACGGGTGCCCAAATTCTCCCCCCTATTTTAGGTAGTGTACAGGTCAAGCGGTTCACCTAGGTCCTATTTGTCATGGAACCAAGGTCTCACTCCATCCGGATGCTAAAATATGAACTAAAATGTCCTAAATACACATTAAAGACCTAGGAGCTAAACCTTATGAGGGAACAGCCCCCAAGGGTACATTTTCTAATGTTATAGAGGGATGTCATTTCTTTAGAAAAAGGTGAAGCCTCATAGGTCTCACAATTTGTAGTATAAGTAAGAGTATTGTCTTTGTTTTCTATCAAGGGAGCTTTGGTTTTCTTAGGTGTTTCAAAAGATTGCTTGGATGAGATTGATGCAAATTTTGATGTGTCAAGGTTATTAAGTTTATATTCCCCTACACTGTAAGGATTGAAAGCTAATTAACCCCAATCATCACCATAAAGTGCACTCAATGTTCTAGAATCTTGCTCAACATTATCTATGGCAAGAGGCATTGTTGAATCGACTTGTAAGTTGTTTAGACTCTTATGATTGTTAACCTATTTTTTCTTTTCAATATGTAAACAATTATCTAGCTCAGGATTGAATTTCCAAGTGTAGAGATTGTTTTCATAGATGAACTTAAGTGATTGATGAAGGGTAGGAAGAACTTCCCCCATGGCATGGATCCATGGTCTACCCAGGATCATATTATATGAAAGCGATCCGGGCATGACATGAAAAAGCATATCTAATGTCATGGGTCCAACCTTTATAGGTAAGTTTATGGTACCCATGGATTATTTTCCCACATTATCAAAGCTATGAATTCTAATTCTATCTGGTTTGATTAAAGAGGTGTTGATGCTGCTTTTGTGTAGAAAGTCCATGCCACAAACATTAAGAGCTAATCCATTGTCAATCATAACTCACTTTATTAATTTTGTATCTATCATGGAAAATATTATAAATGAGTCATATTCATCTTTACTTGTTGGTATTTCATGTGGTTGAAACAAAATATCTATTTTATAGCATGCATACAATTCAATAGAGCTGCTACATCATTCGGCTTAACAGTAGGTGGTACAATCTATTGGAAACAAGGCAGATAACTGAGAGGGGGGTGAATCAGTTATCTTAAATATCTTAAATTTCTTTTCTCCTTTAACAATTAGTGCAGCATCAAAACATATAAGCATACATAATCATGAGAGCAGAAATAAAATCAACACACATAACATAAGGATTTTTATGTGGAAAACCCTATTAAGGGAAAAACCACGGGGTGACTAACCTAAGATTGTATTCTCTGTTAAAAGAATAAGAAGTACAAAATGACACTTGCCAATTAGGGCTCACTACCCAAGCACACTACTCACAAGAGGCACACTGCCTATAAGAGACTCACTATCTACAAAGTTTATAGAAGGTAACCAGGTGTTTGAACTAATGAGAGGCATCCACATATGCTAAGGTTCAGTTCTGGTTAGGCTCAATATATTGATCTAATGCACTGCATTCTTTCTCTGCTTTAGTGCTATTGTTCTGTCACATACCAGACTTGTCTTGCTGCTTCCACACTTATCTCTTCCTTTCCTCACACACTTTGTCCTTCCACACATCCTTCATACCAAAATCCATCTGGAATATATATCCACACCAAGGATTCCAACACCTTTCTAGTAGGCAACTAGAATACTCAAGATATTTACAAAACATTGATCTGTCAGCTGATTCCATGCTTAATATGTGATGCGTATCAAAAACATAGACATAGAGGTCATCAATCATGTCGATCAACCATGTATGATCCCTCAAATAACTTGATCAACATCAATTACTCATCTGGATTGAAGTCTAATACTCTGTCGGTCAGTTCTTCCTCAGTCTGCTCTACCTGTCTGGAACCCAACGCTCAGATGCTCATATGTTTTCCATGATTCATCACCAGAGGCTCAATCTCTGGAATATAGTAGTCATGATACTTGTATTGATTTGTCCAATTCTACAACTTTCTGAGTTACACCATCTGAGAGATCTGGACCTGATTGTCAGACCTTGCTGCATGCTCTATTCTGGTTCACCGAACGAAAACAATCTTCAATATGTCTTCCGATATAGACATACTATGTGCTATGGATGTGTGGGATAGACTTTGTTGCTATCAATGACAACAATCATGAAGCCACACAGTGTCTCTTGCCAACAATCTCCCCCTTTGGCATTGATGGCAACACTTAGTGAAAAATGACTAAGTGTCATAGTAAACTCCCCTTAGATTGATGCTCTATTTTATGTACTATTTTACCAGAGCTCCCCCTTAGTTGGATTCCACATTTTTCACTACTCCTCACTCCCCCTTTGACATCAATGGCAAGGGGTGGAATCCACACACCAAAATTTGCAAAAATCAACCTATACATAGCCGCATAAGTATATATACATGTTATACTTACATATACTTAAGTATATCCACAAAAGTGGTCTTCAACTGTACAAATTTTGTTGCCCAACTCTACTTCATCAGATACAAAATTGAGATGTGACCACTCAACAAAAATGCATAAGCTTCTGCCCTTCTTAAGTCTACCAGATCACTAGTCCGGGCTGTGGTCTAAGCATCAGTTAAGGCCTCATGCATTGCCTCTAACTTAGGGATAATTATCCCTCTAAGTTCACTCATCCTACTTATTATATTCTTCTTCTCCTTTTCAAGCCTCTTTATTTCATTTATAATGGCAATAGCCTAGCACTCTTGATTCATTATGGATGTGGTGAGGGAATCAAAATTCTAAGATAAACTTGACAGTTTACCTTCTTGTTCTTTCACCTTCTTTTCAATATCCTCTGTCACTTTAGACTAGGATAGACAAAATTTGTACATTTCTCCACCATCTTTAAGAGCATTCTCTAGGCTCTTTATTCCAATATCTAGGGTCCTTCTATCATTAGCTATGAGTCCCTATACTTCAGTGAATCTCTTTACCAAAAACTTTTTCCAGACTTTCTCTTCTACTGATTTCTCTAAAGAATCAAAATCGGTGCTAACAGAGTTAACTAGAGATTTCAAATTACCAGATGGAGAGGCCAAAGGATCCTTTTAGAAGGATGGCATGATCTTCTCTAGCATCCTAGATGCAATCTCTATTAGCTCATAGTCTTCCATGTGAGATTTTAGAATCTTTTCTTTTGCTTTAGCTTGGGTAAAAGATGCTATTTTCATTGTCTGGACTGAAGAGAGGGAATCAAAATTTAGTGGTCTTTGGAATAGTTCTGGTTCATCTATCTCCATCATCTCTTTGGTCAAGAAATTCTTCACTGACTCTACAGTGTCTTTTACTAGAGACTGAGTCTTCTTTTCCTTTGGAATCTCAGAGCTATCATTAGAGATTTTCTCTATTTGTTTTTCTTCTCTTCCCTTTACCTCCTCTTCTTGACTCACTTTTTCTTCTTTTCTTCCTTCTCCTTCAGTTTCTGAGTCTGGAATATCTGCAGTGGGATCCAGAGGAGAGATGTTAACTACTTCATGGACTTCCTCTTCTAGAATAGAGGAATCCAAGTCCTTAGACTTCTCCTCATCTATCTCTTTTGGCTCTTTTATATTTTTCTCAGTAGATTCTTCTTTTGATGCATTTAATCCTTCAACATCCATGGTAGAAGGTTCTTCATCTATTTCCTCTATAATAGGAAGATTGAATCTTTTGAAGGCATTCTGAAGGATGTCTTCTATTTCTCTTGCTACCTAATCAGTCTCTCCAAGCATTAGTTTGTTCATTCTTGCTTTGCTCTAGAATTCATCCTTGTAGTCCTTAAAGATCATGTTCATTTGCTTTGGAGTAATGGAAGGATAGAGCTAAATAGCAATCTATTCTCATATCTCTAAGTCCTTTTCCTTAGAATTCTCCTTTCTTAGTTCAAGTACCTTCTCTAGACTTTTGGGAATTAATGAAATGATTTCAATAAAGGCTTTATTATAAATATTTAGGTACTTCACTGTAGCTTCTTCCAAGATCCTTTTGTCTATGTCACTATACTCATCATAAAATTTTGTTACTGGTTGTAGATTCCCATCCATAGTGACTACCTTGATGACATCATCAATATAAAGAGTGGGTTTTTCGACAAATTCTTCTACCCCTTCTTATTTGTTTTTGTCGGTAGAGGATTCCCTGGATGTTTTCTTCTTCTTCTTCTTCGTCATTTTCTTAACTTCCTCATCAGACTCTATTTCTTCATCATCCTTTTGGCTTATGTAGGACCTTGTGGACTTTGTTTTTGTTCTCTTTTCTCCCTTTCTAGATGTCTTGGCTTTTGGTTTTGAGGCTCTTGAGCTCTTAGAGGTGGTAGGTACATACCTCTTGGAGGTTCTAGTCCAAGAGGAGGCTTGGACTAGAACACTTTCTTTTTCTACTTCTTGTTTCTCTTTCATAGCTCTTTCTATTTTCTCTTTGTTTGCATTAATCGCCTCTTTTGATATGCCATATCTCTTGGCAATTTCTTGTACTTCCCTTCTAACTTTCCTTTTTTATTTACAGTTGCCTTAGTTCAACATGAATCTTTATACTTAATTCTTCAAAGGTTCCAAACCTTTCTATCTCAAGGTCCTTAGGTTGACTTAGCAAGTGTTGGATATGCAGCTCCAAGATTTTCTCATCAACCTCATATCCCATTGGCATAATCCAAACTGTTTTGGGCTCAATTGCCTCCATTAGGAATTGATCAGTGTCTACCATGAAGCATACTGTATCCTTATATTTTTCAACTATTATTTGAGGAATTCTTTCTCTGGCCTACATCATACTTTGGAAGTTCTTAAAGTATCCCCAAAGCACTGTGCTTTAGGCCTTAGCATCCCCAAGTCCATACATATAGTCTTTGATTTGTATGGCAACTGGTCTGTCATTTTGCCATACCCAACCACTTGATCTGGGTAACTCATTCATATAGTAAAAGAATAGACACAGTATTAAGCCACCATTCTTGAATGAGTTCTTCTTATACTTCTTGATCTTCTGTAAGTTTTCTAACAGTTGGTTCAGAAGAAGATCACATAGGTCATAATCAACATTTTCCCTTAGCATCTAATATGTTGTATAAATTGCAGTTCTAGACACAGAATTCTCCCTGCTGGAATGATAGATTTTATAACCAATTATCATAGAGGAAGATTTGATATCCGGATCTATGATATCTTCTATTATCATTTCTCTTTTGTCAAACTTAGATCTAGTAGCTTCACTTACTGTCTGGTTCTTGACAGATTTGAGTGCAGGCAAACCACCAGATGAGTGCAATCTAGTTACTGCCCTAATGGCATATTTTGTTATCTTGAAAGGCTTCATCAACCATATGAAATTGTCATGTATTTTGCTAAGAACATACCGAACCCATTCATCTTTTGCAAAATAGGGAAAGTGGATGCAATGCCTAAAATACTTATCCTGAAGGGCCTTGTATTGAGGTTTGAGTTCAAAAGTTTCATCTATTAATTGTTTATGGTAGATATCCATTAGCTTAGATTCTCCAAATTCCTCAATATTGGTGTAGATGTACACCCTAACATCTTCTACGTGTAGAACCCCATGCGGAATGCTAGAAAAAGCACCTAAGGGATCAACTTCTAAGTATTTGTAGGGGTGTTTCTTGAACTTTGGGTGTGGCCTATCAGTGATCTTAACAACCATTAGAGTAGCCATCTTTACAAAAGATTCAAAGAGAGATATTTAGAAATGGAAATATCTTTGTATGCTTTTAGGGTTCACAATAAGAGCTAGAACAAGTTGCTGGTTGAATTAGATTTTTCTGTTGATCTTTGAGAAAGTTATAAAAACTTGATGCATAGCTCTTCCTTTCTTCTTCTCAAATGCAAATGTGCAAATGATGAGTAAAAGAACCCTTTTATCTCTACGCAAACCCTAATTTCCTCTTGCAATAAATGCATAGCTTAAGTCATCCAGTTGTCTTGTTCTGAGAGAGATCTTTCTAAATCATTGAGATGCACTTAGAATCATTTTTAGTGATAATTGACAATGTATCTTCTTTCCTCTAATCATGCCATTAATCCACAGATCAAGATATTTCAATTTTGAGTCATACCAAATCTATCTGTGAAGATCCTGATTAACTGGATGGCTGTCAAAATAGATCAATCTTGGCTGATTAAAGTCTTCAAAACTCCTTGCAGATCTTTCATATTTTTACTGAGGGTTATTTATATATTTCTCTGATAACCCTTTAATCTACAACATTCCAAGTACCAAATTTAGGCACCAATTGATTGGCTGGGAGAATTTATTTTTCTTTGTGACTCCCCCTAAGCCAGAGCTCATGTGTTTAGTTTCCAGAAGGAATATCAACACCAGATTCTGGTGTGGATCCATCCCCATCATTTTATGTACTCTTCTTCACCTAAATCTTGCTCATCTCCCTTTGAACTTCATCCACATTTACTTTGCCTTTTCCCTTGTCTTGATTTTGATTATGATGCACTGGACCCCTTTTATCTTGATTTTTACTTCTGCAAAATTTGACAAAATGACTGAATCTATTGCAATTGTAACAAACAACATTTCTTTACATATTTGACTAATATCCTCTTGATCTGCATTGATTAGCCATATGTCCTGTTCTATTGCATGCAAAGAATCTACCATTGAATGAATTGTTAATTTGCATATTTCTGCATTCATGAGATTCGTGACCATACCTTTTGCAATTAAAACACTATTTGAAGAAGGATGAATTAGTCTGATTCATTATTCTTCTACACCGAATTGCTTTATGACTAAAGTTGTTGCAATTGTAGCAATATCCATTGAAGGATGGATATCTTTGAGCATTTGGTTGCCTTACTAGAGGTCTTCTAGGCCTGTTTCTTTGATTTCCTAATCCAGAGTTCTTCTGACCGGATCTAGAGCCTTCACCTTTCTTATATCCCAAGCCACACTTATCATCTACCCTCTTTTGGCTTTCAAGAAGAACTTCAAGTTGAGCTGAGCTTATCTTGAATTTCTCTTTGTATTCATTTGTTGTTTGAAGATCTTGTTTAAGAGTGCCTATCTGATTCTCAAGTTGTTCTTCATTATCTCTAGCTTCTTCAAGATCAGATTCAAGATACTTGATTATTCTATCCATTTTGTGGCAGTCCTCTATCTTCTCCTTAAGAGATTGTTTTAGATTATCTTCAATTTTCCTTTTCTCTTCAATTTCTTGGGTGAATCTCATAATCCATGATTCCATCTCATGCCTTACAATAATGACCTCCTTTGATAGCTTCTCACGTAGCTTGTTTTTCTCATTCAAATCTTCATTAGTATCATTAGCTTCACTTTGACTTGCTAATTTTTGAAGTAGTTCCTTTCTCTTTTTCATAGAGATACTCAGTTTTTCTTTTAGCTAATTTATGAAATCATCATCTTGTTTGAGTCTTTCTCTCAAGTTGTTGACTTCTAAGTGAGATTGCTCAAGATCATATAAGGCAGGCTAAAGTTGTTCCTTCATACCATACATATCCATTGAGATTCCTAGATCTTCCTCAAGCTGTTAGGCTCTGTTTAGAGGAAATTGGCTCTAATACCAATTGTTGGAAACAAGGTAGATAACTGAGAGGGGGGTGAATCAGTTATCTTAAATATCTTAACTTTCTTTTCTCCTTTAACAATTAGTGCATCATCAAAACATATAAGCATACATAATTAGGAGAGCAAAAATAAAATCAACACACATAACATAAGGATTTTTACATGGAAAACCCTGTTAAGGGAAAAACCACTGGGTGACTAACCCAAGATTGTATTTTCTATTAAAAGAATAAGAAGTACAAAATGCCTAAGCACACTACTCATAAGAGGCACACTGCCTACAAGAGACTCACTGTCTACAAAGTTTATAGAAGGTAACCAGGTGTTTGAACTGATGAGAGGCATCCACATATGCTGAGATTCAGTTCTGGTTAGGTTCAATATACTGATCTAATGCACTTCATTCTTCCTCTGCTTTAGTGTTGTTGTTCTGTCACATACTAGACTTGTCTTGCTGCTTCCATACTTATCTCTGCCTTTCCTTGTACACTTTGTCCTTCCACACATCCTTCATACTAAAATCCATCTGGAATATATATCCGTACTAAGGATTTCAACACCTTTCTAGTTGGCAATTGGAATACTCAAGATATTTACAAAACACTAATCTGTCGGCTGATTCCATGCTTAATATGTGATGCGTATCAAAAACATAGACATAGAGGTCATCAATCATGTCAATCAACCATGTATGATCCCTCAAATAGCTTGATCAACATCAATTACTCATCCGGATTGAAGTTTGATACTCTACCGATCAGTTCTTCCTTAGTTTGCACTACCTGTCTGGAACCCAACACTCAGATGCTCATATGTTTTCGATGATTCATCACTAGAGGCTCAATCTCTGGAATATCATAGTCATGATACTCCTCTCAACTTGTCCAAGTCCACAACTTGCTAAGTTACACCATCTAAGAGATCCAAACCTAATTGTCAGACCTTGTTGCAGCTCTATTCTTGTTCACCGGACCAAAACAATCTTCATTCTGTCTTCTAGTATAGACATACTATGTGCTGTGAATGTGTGGGATAGACTTTGTTGCCATCAGTGATAACAATCATGAAGCCATACAGTGTCTCTTGCCAACACAATCACCTTTTATAAAGCTTCTTGGAGCATTCCATGGTATGTAGGTGAAGTTTGTATTAAATACCAAAGAGAGATCTTAGCTAGAGTAGCACGAAGCTACTCAACAAGATCATATTCTTGACCAATTTTATGAGTAAGATGAGGTGGTGGAGGGAGCATAGGTTGAGAACATGGAAGAGAGATGGGTACATGAGCTACTTCCTTACTTTGCTTGTTATTATAGGTGTTGTATGTGTGAGCAATCATGGGATGTTGTGACATATTTTGAACACCTTGGTTTCTTTGAGTAATTTGCTTCTCATAATTTAGGATGTAATTGGGGTGTGCAGGTGGTTTTTGAGCACCTTGAACCATAATAACTAGTTTTAAGCAAGAAGGTGCACTAGGTGCCCCCCACACAACCATCTTAGGAATATTGCTACAAAGTCTATTAATGAATATTGAATTAACATTGTTTTTCTCTCTATTATACCCAACCTCTATCCCTAAAGGATTTAACATGAGAGATCTTTTCTCATCCACAATTGCTTCATCTTGGCTAGGGAGAGCATTGGAATGAAATAAAGGTAAGGTGTTGCTAAAGAGTTTGGTATCATTCTAATTTGTAACAAAAGTAGAGTTATCCATAGTCTTCACTTCCTTAGATATATCTAATGTGCTTGAATGTTTAATCAAAGGTGGAAGAGGTAATGGATTATCCTTAGGGTCATCATGCACCATGTGATCATTAGTTGAATAGTCATTTTCTACTCATGAGGAATTCTTCTTGAGAGGGAGCCCTTTATCCATTAATGTCTCATTTTCCAAAGAGGGTAGCGTGATTTTAAGGAATGTGTCAATAATTTCATCCTCTTGTTCTAGTATATCCTCATAGGGGGAATCTTTTTTGAAAGAATGATCAAAGGGCAAGTTTATATCATCATCACATGTTGTAGAGACTAGATGTATGGGAGAAGTGCTATCACCATTATCTTGTTCATTACTACTCATGGAGATGAATTCAGTTAAGCTTTCTAATATTGTAGGATTTTCACTCATGAGGGTTAATAATCTATGAAAATCAAGATCTTTAATGAATGCATGCAAAGATACCAAAGAAAAATGACATGAAGGTGCCATAATAAAATGTCCAAAAATATCAATAAGAGCTAGTAGCACACCCTAGGTGTTGAACTACACAATGTGTAATTGAGATAATGCCAAATTTCAAGTAAGGATATAAAATGATGCCAAATTTATGTTTTAAAATATGTGCAAGGTCAGATTTAAAATATTTTCAATGCTTGTGCAAAGAACAAGTGTAAAAGTATGTATGAATATGACCTAAAATGCTTGATTTTTCAACTTTTTTCAATGCAAATGAATAAAAGAAGAGGTGTTGTGAAGAATTTTGAGAAAGGGAGAAAATAATATGCCTAATAAAAACCCAATGATGCAACAATATCTTTCACAACATGCTTTTGATGCAATTCTAGAGTGATGACAAGTCAAAACCTAGTGAAAATACACCTAAAATATGTAATTTTTCACTATTTTTCAATGTAGAAGCCTAATAGAAAGGGTGTTGTAAGGAATTTGAGTAGGGAAAGAAGATAATAGCCCTGATATCAGTCAAATTATGCAGCAAAATCCCTCACAACATGCTTATGATGCAATTCTAGAGAGATGATAAGGCCAAAATCTAGTTAAAATGCAAGGTTTTTAAGCCCTAGACATGAAATTTTTGCAAGAAAGCCCCTATGATGAAACACTATAGTTATAAATCATCTACCTAAATGAGTTTTTTAAAAGGCTAGTAAAATCTAAAACAATATTTTAACTACAAACCCTAGCTAATGAAAAAATTAGGTTATATGAAAAATACACAATTTCAAGCCATTATCGCCAATTTAAGCACGGAAATACAATGCAAATGAATACTAAATGATAAATTTCTATAATTTAAATCAGATCTAATGAAAATAATAGAAATTAAATGCCAATTATTTTAAATTATGCCAAAATGCAAGCCTAAGATGCCAGTTTTTTTAAAATTTTCATTTTTTTAAAATTTTTTTGAATGCAATAAGATGAATGACTGCAAATCTATCACAAAACACTTAGCAAGGTGCAGAATTCAAATAAAAATAGGTTCATCAAAATGTTTAGTAGAGAAAAGGAGGGGTTGTTTGATGATGGTTTTAGTTTCAAGGGTAAATCCTCCTTTCACTACAAACATTCAAGGGGATATCAACCAAGTTGAATCTCTACCAAGCAAGAGCATTCACCTAACAGGTTGGGCTGCCACTTGGAAAGATGGAGAAACTCAGATGTTATCAATCAATATT
Organism: Cunninghamia lanceolata; assembly: GCA_027924645.1. Taxonomy (NCBI): domain Eukaryota; kingdom Viridiplantae; phylum Streptophyta; class Pinopsida; order Cupressales; family Cupressaceae; genus Cunninghamia; species Cunninghamia lanceolata. Next base: position 3,978,665 of record BSBN01001709.1, on the reverse strand, counting down.
GCAATCTAATGTTCAAGTGCTCTTAAAGCCCTAAATAAGAAAAATAATAAGTAAATTAATGAATTGCGACAAATCCATTCTGATTAAGATGAAGGACAAAGATTAATAACTAACCATTTTTTGAAGTTCAAAATGAAGAATAGTTGGGGACACCTCCACTAGTGCCCCTATCCAAGGTATTATTTTCTATACAGGATCTAGATCTCCTCCCGACACTAATATTCACTGTATCTTTTGTTTTTGTCTTAGAAGATGCAGACACCTCCACTAGCACCCTAGTCTAATGCCAAATGTTCTTTAGGGTGTCAAAAGCTCTTTGGATGCTGATTATCATTGTCTAGATTGTTTCTATGTTTGTAACTCTAGAGGATGCTTCCAATAGAATGCGTGTCTCAAAAATGCTCCATTTCACTTCTTTCTTTTGGATCCTAAATCCTTGTCGTCTGCAACCTTCCTCTACAACTCCACTCTACAAAACTTGGTACCTGTAACCTACAATCATAAAGTAGTGTGGTTGGGGGTTGTGGTGTTTAGAGGCTTGCCTCAGTCAAGCCTCAAAGAGACATTCAAGTCTTTTGAACACCATTGTCAGATAAGAGTGTTTAGCCATGCGAGATAGAGGAAAAATCCAAATGATAAATGATTGAAGATGCAATAAATGTCACCTTGAAGTGTAGATCTCACATAAATGAAGGCTCTTCAATCACATGAGAAGATGAAGTCAAATATACAGTCACAAACACAATAACAATGCTCTGCTCTATAATAATAAATATCATGAAATCTCAAGTATGCATAATATTCACAATCATCTTCTAGTTTACAAATGAAAACTTAAACATGCTTATATATGCAACTACAAACATTCCCACTAAGAATTTTGTAATTCAAACTTGAGATGTCAGCATAGGACCTAAGTAACAACCTTATAAAACTACTATTTAAATTTAGGGCTAACCCAAAATAGGGTAGGACTACAGTGCTAGCGCCCAAGTCCACCCTCCCATTTTTGTTTAGGGGACATCAAAATAGCACTCTCTAGGTCCTATTTTCCATAATACTTTAGGGTTTTCTCATTAGGATTCACAATTAACATGCTAGATGCTCCAAATGTATTTTAAGGACCCAGGAGCTAAACCTTAAGAGGGAAAAGCTCCCAATTGGACATTTTCTGACATAACATGAACTATGGTATGGAAGAAATCCTACTGTAAAATATTTTAGAGTGTTTGGAAGCAAGTGTTACATTAGGAGAGATGAAGAAAACTTGGGAAAGTTTGATACAAGATTAGATGAATGAATTTTCCTTCAATATTCTATAAAGAGCAAGGCTTACAGCTGCTAGAACAAGAGGCTAAAGAGGTTAGTTGAAAGTGCAAATGTCAAAGTGGATGAAGAACCACATCAAAACTCAATGCTAATATAAGGATATGAATTTGATGAGTTACCTTGCAGAGAAGAAGAAAGAGAAGAAGAAAAGGAAAAGGAGATACAATTTGATGAAGAACATGCTCCGATAAGGTTTCCCAAGACTCCCAAGTATGTGTAGAAGAATCATTTTGAGGATTAGATCATTAGAGATAAGAACAGAGGTGTATTGACAAGAAGGAAAATTGCTATAGTAGATTCAAATAGGTAAATTTGTGCTTATTGTCTAAAATAAAACCTAAAACAATGACTGAAGCATGCAAAGATGAACACTGGATCAAAGCAATGGAAAAAGAATTGATGCAGATTGAGAAGAATCAAACTTGGGAAATTGTCCCAAGACTAGTAGACAAAAATGTGATAGGAACTAAATGGGTGTTCTAGAACAAATTGAATGAGAATGGAGAAGTAGTCAAAAATAAGGTTAGGCTTGTGTGTAAAAGTTAATCACAAGTGGAAGGAATAGATTTTAAGGAAACATATGCTCCACTGGCAAGAATGGAGGCCATTAGAATGTTCTTGGCTTTTGTAACTCCTAAGGACTTCAAATATTATCAGATGGATGTGAAATTTGCATTCTTGAATGGAGAATTGGAAGAAGAGGTATACATTGAACAACCAGAAGACGTTCAATTATTAGATGATCCAAATATGGTCTACAAATTAAACAAAAAATTGTATGGACCCAAATAGCCTCCTAGAGCTTGGTATGCAAGATTGGATAGATACCCATGGTAGCATGGATTCAGAAAGGGTGCTACAGATAGAAATTTCTACTTCAAAGTTGAAGAAGATTGAATCCTCATTGTGGAGGTATATGTTGATGATATATTCTTTGTAGGAAATGAAAGTATGTGCAAGGGATTTGTAGAAGAAATGCAAAAAGAATTTGAAATGTCAATGTGTGGGGAAATGAATTTCTTTCTTGGATTAAAAAATAGTCAATCAAAAAGAGGTATTTTCATTTCACAGTCAAAGTATGTTAAGGAAATATTGAAGAAGTTTGGAATGGAGGATTCCAAACTAGTATGTACTCCTATGGTTAGTGGTAGTAAGTTAAGCAAAGATGATGAATCTCCTAAGGTTGATTAGAGCAAGTACAAATCAATGATTGGTGGATTGTTATACCTAACTTCTACTAGACCAAATATAATGCATTTAGTCTATCTTGTGGCTAGATTTCAAGAAAATCCCAGAGAATCACATGTTACAGCAGTAAAAAGGATATTTAGATAGGTACTCCAAATTATGGCTTATGGTATCCTAAGGACACTGATTTCTCCTTGAGTGCATATCTAGATGTAGATTGGGTAGGATGTACAGATGATAGAAGAAGTACAAGTGGTGGTGCTTTCTTTCTTGGAAGAATATTGGTTTCATGGATGAGTAAGAAGTAGGATTAGTGTCATTATCTGCTATAGAGGCATAGTACATTGCAACAACATCTTGCTACACACAGGTGTTGTGGATGTATGATGAATCTATTCCTTTTTTGTGTGATAATGCAAGTACTATCAATATCTCAAAGAATCTGGTAATGCATTCAAGTCCAAATCAAATTTCAATCCGGTATCACTTTCTAAGAGAGAAGGTTGCAAAGAATGAGGTGAAATTAGAGTATATTCCTACCAAGGATAAAGTTGCAGATATCTTTACAAAGACTCTTCCTAAATATACTTTTGAGTATCTCTAGAAGAAGCCAGGGGTTATTGCCTCTCCTTCCTTTAATTAGATGCATAATTGTCTGCATCTATCTGAGAAGCATTTCAAGTTACATTCTTAGTCTTAGACTGATGTTGAAAGCTACCTCTCGAGGGAGTAGGTAGTGGTTATTCTAGATGGTGTAGTTAGATAGAGCATATTTTATGCCCCTAAGGGGGGGAATGTAGAAAAGTGAGAGCATTGGAGAGGAAGTAGGTGCTTGCTGGTGTTGCAAGTGTTGTCCTTTGCCATTGATTTCAAAGGGGGAGAGAGTTAGAGTGGCTGAAAAACCCTAGTGCAGGAAAGTGTGTTTATAAGAGAATAATAAACTCCTCAAGTAGGGGGAGAAAAGGTTTGTGAATCAAAGGTAAAGAGTGTAAAGAGTAAGAGTTTCTTGGACAATCAGGGGGAGTACTGTTGGTTGTAGAGTTGTTGGTTTCTTTTATCATTGATGGTTTTTTAGAGAGTTGTTGTTGCCATCAATGACAAAGGGGGATATTGTTGGAATCTTTCTAGTGTTGTCATTGATATCAACCTCTAGCAGATGGTTCACTTGGCTTCCAAGTGCTTTTGGGAAAATTTGAATAAAAAGTGTGCAGTGTGATAGAGGTATGTTCAGTGTTGTGCTTTGCATTTCCTCATGGTTGAAAATATGCCTGTATAGTTTGGATGTGATGATCAGAGGTGTTCAAAGGTGTTAGATCTAGAATTTAGGTCCTAGATCATGTGGGAATGGAAGATGTATTTGATAGAGACATTTGCCTGTGAAGAATGTTGTCTAGGAGAAATGAGATTGCTCCACATTTCTTTGCATTGAGGTTTCTCATCTTGCAGATCTAAGAACATGCTTATATTGTTTGTATCTACTTTCCCTTGAATTTTATAGTGTTGGGTTGCTCCACAAGTTTAGTTATTATGTTGGAGTTTTGTAGTAGTGCATCCTGATGTGCAGAATGAAGACATTCATTGTTTTATGTGGCTGTGGTAGTGTTGCAGAAGACTTTAAATGATGTTGGAATATTTTGCAAATATGTGTAGATGTTGTGGAGTATTTATTTTTCATCTACATGATGTTTTTGGACTTGGGGAGGCATGCATATGGTCTCTTGTAGTGTTAGTTCAGGTTTGGTTGACCTAGCTTGCTAGCGCTATTTGAGGAGGTACCTCTTGAATTGTGGATGTGATGAGCAACATGGTGATATAGATTTGGGTCCTAGTTAACACTTGGCATGGTCCAACTTCACTTCTTTCCACCATGGAAGTGTTTGGTGCTGACCTATTTCGGTGTTGAACATTTGAGGTGAACACATTTCATTAAGGCCAACTTAATTGAGATTGTTTCAGATCTCAGATGGTATAAATACAAGGTGAAGTTTGAGTGGAATGTGTAGAGAAGAAGATGTCAATGCGATCAAGGGTGGAAAATTAAAGGTGATCTTAAATTCTTATGACTCCCAGATGCAAAGAGCAAAAGGTTTCTATATTTTAGTCTGCTTGAAGTTACTAGAGGTAGAGAGCCAAAGGTTGCGGATGGCATAAAGTTGTAGTGGTGGATTTCTCCTATTGCCTTGAGATAGTGAATCTCTCTATAACCATCCTCTTCTATTCTTCTCTCTTATGTACAATGAGTCCTTCTAGCAATGAGCCTTTCCTATGGGAAGTGAGCCCTTGGTAGTGAACCTACTTGTATTTGATGTTGCTATTCATATATATGCGAGCTAATCCTCACTGTGGTTTTCCCATTTTTGGGTTTTCCACATAAATCTGGTGTTTTTATGTGTTTGAATGTGTTTGCATTGATGTCTCATATGTTTACATTATACTAATGCATAATAAGAGTCTGAAGGATAATAAGGATTGGAATAGTGTTAAGGGTTTAATGTTTTAATGTACAACTGATTCACCCCCCCTCTCTGTTGTCCTATGCATCTAACAGGTAAAACCAGCCATGGAAATAAAAGAGGTTTAGATAGAACCAAGTAGAATGGAGTAGTTCCAAATTCATATTCCTCCTCTACTACAGAAATGGATGGAGAGTTGTTATTTCCTCACAAAGATTGAAAATAATAGATTAAAAATAGAACTTGTTATGCTACACAAAGAATGATAGGTTATATTAAGCTAAAATAGAAGCTTGTAAAATTAGGGAGCTATTGTTGACATATAGGAAGCCTTCAAGGTTGTATTCTATATTTTGGAATGAACAAGTTCTGAGATGGAAACTACTAAGGATTTCTTGAAATCTCCCACATGATCCAGATGATAAAGAACTTATCAAAGATTTTAAGACATCCTACCCTACACAACAAAATTTATTGTGTGAATTCTTCACACATAATTTTATGTCAAGCTATTTGTAGAAGTTCAGCTAAGGTGATTTCTTTCTACCTTGCAAAATCAAATACATTAGCAGGATGGGACTAGAGAATATCTTCAAGTAGAAAAGAGCATTGGCCTACTTATGAGGCATCACCATCACAAACCCTATGATTTTTTAGAAGAATTCAGAAGAATCAATAAGTTTGATGTTATGAAGGAAAAATGTGGTGAAATTCTCATACTCTATTATGAAAATTTTCAAGCAAAAGGTCCCTAATTGATAAATAGAGCTTGGGTAGCATGCAAAGAAAGGTACACTCCATTACCCATCTATTTGAAAAGTAGGGAGTTCATCTCTCCCACTAATCTTAAGTAGTCTTATAAAAGAGCACAAGGGGTGGAAGAACTGATAAGAGAACTAAAAGTGAAATGGGTAGGGATGAGATTAACAAAACCATTACTCCTTGAGCTACCTCCTCTAGTAAATGTGACTACATATCAATTCCAATGTGAATACCAGACATGGATACTAAAACTACAATTGGGTAAGGGTTTTGTTTGGAACCTAGGGGAATGAGATAGTACAACAAGGTCGGTAAATAATAACAATGCATTGTTTGAAGAACACAACAAGAGAAGGGAGGCAAAAAAACAAACTAGATCAAGTGGACTAGCGCAACAAAGAGTAAGAGGACCTACTCAACATTAGGAGGGGGAGAAAGTGATGAGGTAAAAATTACCTTCATCATATCCAACCCAAATGATTATTTTCCATAGCCTGACTAAGCTTACCATGCCAATATTATTTGATTTATATGATAGATTATTATTCATTTATTTAAAAATGATGTATAAATACTTTACTTTCCATTTTGACTAAAATCAAACTCTTAAACTAATAAAATGTGGTTGCAAAGTATCTATTCTTGTTAAACAAGGTTCATAACAAGGAGAAAAAAGACTTTATAGAGGAAGGAGTGCTCCAGGAATATAGCTATAGAAGTTAGAGACTCTAGAAAAATGTCTTAGGCAACACTAGAAAAAGTCTCAGTTTTATATATTATTCCTCCCATATAGCATGCTTAGTTCTTATTTTTTATGAAATACATCTATATTTGAGAGCTTCCACTTGGAGCCTTTACTTGCTTTAATTTATTTGATCAAAGAAGTCTTCTTAAAAATTTAATGTTTTCAATTATAAAATTATAGGTGGAAAATGTATAAAACTACCAACTTCTAGATCCTAGGCATAAATTTGGAGTAGCAGATATATAGCATTGTTCCATGATTTAATAGACATAAAGATAATAGACTGTTCTAATTTCAAAAATAGTTTTGCAAAAATTTTGAGTTATATGATTCCTTGAGTACTGTGTGATGAAATTGTTGATGTTTTGAAGAATGTTTTGAAGCTTTACAAGTTTTTACTACACATTCTAGAGAGCTGGCCACTAGAAGGATTAATATAGATAAGTATTTGTTTCTTTTTGTGATGTATGTGTTGGAAATAAATTTTGTCAGTATTGTCATGAATTATCTATCTTTAAGATTATTAAGTAAAATGTGTTAGCCTATAGGTTCTATAATATTATGGTTTTGTTAAGTAAGATCTATAATTTCTATTTCATGTTAAAGAAGGTTATAAAGTTCTAAAGTTCTATGAATCTGTGTTAAGGAATCAAGTTTGTAGTTTACTATTCATTATCATAGTTAGAGTTTTACATGATTTCATAGATAAATTTCACATTCTTTCTAGTTTAAAAGTGTTCTTTCTTTTATAGTCATATGTATTATGCTAATTAGTTTAGTTTTCAAAAGATTTATTAGATTAATGTTTAATGCTTTCTAGTTTAGAAATTTGTTAATATTTTATTTAAAATGCCCAAACACTACTATATTGATATATCTAGCCTCCTTTTGCAAATAGACTTGGACACTACCATGGTTGACAAACTAATAAATTAAGTTAAAATACAAAGTTCAATGACATCTTGTCAAATACCACTTTAGATCAATTTTTAGAGACCAATTTATCCAACTTCAAGATTATAGAAAAATATATCTAGATGATGAAAACACTAATAGAATATGCACAAAAAGATTTTGAAAATCCAATTTTAGACTAAGTTGGTTGGATGGACTTGATGAAGACTAGTTGAATAAGTTCCTAGAAGCCTTTAAAGAATACAAGAAAAGATAAAGCACCAATGATAATTTTGATATGGAAATTCTAAATTAAAAACTTCATTTCTATTTTTAGAAGGACAAATATTGTGTTTGAATTCAATTTAATTTATTATTTTAAGGTGCTATAAAAGGTTCCCACTGCAATTATAAAGTGGCTCCCAATTTTAAGTGAGTGTATATTATACATGTATTCATTAGTGTATTTGCATGAGTTTGTTCCAAAATAATAAAAGTGTTCTTCTAGTTCTTCTAGTCTACATGAAAAGAAGTGAATAAAAAATTGTTGCATGAATGTCTCTAGAACCATCAACTTTAGTTTGAACTTGGGTGTTAGGGTTTCTTTTGTCCTATAAAAGACCACACCTACCTTCAAAAAGTGATTCCCCATCATTATTTTTTATTTTGGTTAGAGTATTCAAAGTTGTAGACTTAGGTTTGCTTTTCAAAGTTTAGTAGTTAGAGAGAGAGACATTTTGAAGGAGATAACTAGGTTCTAGTGTAGCATCTTTCTGGGATTGTAGAAAAATTATGGAATTCAATGAAACAATTCCAAACTTCTTCAATTTTGTTTTCTCATGCATGGTGGAGTGCCTAAACTTTCTTTAAATCATTGATTATTTGATGAAATAATTGAATGTTTAATGAGTTTTGGATCTAATATGTATAACTTGCATATGTAATAAAGTAGTTATATGTATTTATTTCTATTTCTCATAAATATTCCTTAGAATCTTACAGTTGTGATGTGAATGATAAGGTTTCAGTCTGATCATAAAATTACTTGTTAATTAGATTTCTTAAGTTTTCATTATAAAGATTTTAGTTGAAAGTGCTCACCACATTTCATGCATAACCTTAACATTTTTTGTTCTTTTTTAAACATCAGTAGAGTAGGATTTAGATAAGAAATAATCCATATTTATTTAACTCATACATGTTGATGGGTGTTTTTGTACACAACTTAGATAAAATACTAAGTATCGTATCTCTCCTTAAAAGAACCAAATAAAAAAGATATGGAAAATGACCACCCCAAGGTCTCTCCCAACCAGGTCTTGGCCTTCACAAGATAACTCAGTGTTTGATGTTCTTTGTTGTTCTAATAAGGGGCCTTACATGAATATGGACAAACTCTCAATAGACAAGGCTGAATTACACATAAATCAATCAGTTTTATATTTAGCAATGCATAAACAAACTAATCGAAACATATATTACCATAAATTGTATCATTTCAGCCTATAACCAACAATATATCATCCTGCATTCATGAAATATAAACCTTACAACAACACTATGTAAGTTTGAAATTCCTACTCTAACTCTAAACTAACCAGATCTGATAAAAAAGTGTAAAAGAAGGGCAGGATAGAGAAGGGTTAGAAATCCTAAGGACAACTATATCAATGATCAACTAATTTAGATAGACAAATCCCAAATAAAAATAGATCTCTTCTTAATCATACAACTCACAATACCACAGAGACAGTACAATCTTCAAAGGAAATAAAATTTTATCAAGTTAGGAAATAATTTCATCAAATACCCAAAATTTGGCGTAGTTTAATAAAACTCCAATAACTGAACTAAATTATAATATGTTTAGACTAACTACAAAAAGTAACTTACAATCAGCAATTTATCAATGGTAGGAACAAGAGATCCATCAAATATGAAAACAATTAAATCACAACTATAAATGAAATTTATCTAACTTGTGAAGAGGAATCATGAAAGATAATTTCAATCAATAAAACAACTCAAATGACACCAACAAATAATTAGATTTGTATTTATTTCATAATAGAAGAGTCTTAACATTCCTAATCTCTTCATCTATTGTACAAGAGAGAGTGACTGCCTTTTATAGAGGAGGCAAGAGCACTTAGTATACAATGAATGGTGAGGATTAATTTTTTATATTATAATTCTAATATCACATGCAATTTAAAATGAGGAATTTTATTTAATATTCCTTTTTAATAAAAAGTTGTATGACTCTATTCAGTTATTTAATTATGCTGAGAGGAGTTCCTACATTCACAGCAGGGGTGGGGTTGCAATGCTCAAAGATTTCGAGCATGCACATTACTTAGCTTCGACAAAAGTAATTAATTTTTTTTTTAAAATTTAGTGTGTATAGAATGGAGCATAGAACAATCATATATACTTTTATTAAATTTGGATCAACAAATCAAAAAATATGTTAAAAACAATACTTATGTATTTGAGGATTAAGAAGACATCACTAAAAGTAAATAAAAATTAATACCTTAAATTTTTCGAACTATAGAAAAAAATATGGTTAGAAAATGTAGAAGTAGATTGATATTGTAATGGTGGTGTTATGGAATCTCATTCTAAAATGTGAGGCCTACTTTTTACACTACTGTTCATGAGACTATTTGCAGTGATGTTGACTATTATTTGTATGTTGAGAGACTATTGATCTGGAATCTTGCTTATTTAACCTAATTGATTTTTTAAGGAAAATAATTGTGTAATGATATTTTAGATGTGCTTCGGCTATGATATCTTGATGAGTTATTGACTTCAAGTTTGAGTGTGCAGGTATTGCTAATGAAACCACATATACAGGAGATCATCCCATACCTAAGTTGTATCCCTTGTGAGCCGGTCTAGTTCAATGAGGAACTAAGATCAACCTCATGTTTGGAAGAATGTTGTAATGTTGTAATGTGTTAATGTTTGTATGAGGTCAAGGGAGTAAGGGCTATCTTCTAACTTACTTCTATTATGAAAAGTGTTGTAAGAAATGATGTTTTAATCTTGTTTAAATTTTATTTCTTTTAGACCCTTTTCTTGTGTTTTATTTGACTCTGGGAGTTCTAACTAGGTAAAGATCAACCCTGGGTTATACCTCATGGGTCTAGGGAACTTTTTGACTAGGATAACCATGGGTTAACTTCCATAAGGTCACCTAAACTTCACAGTGAAGTTAAGTGACGAACTTGGAAGCATGGGGACAATGGGATGAGTGGAATCCACACTCAGGCCAGTTGTAAGTCATAAAATAACTCCATGATTCCCTAATAATGGAGTACTTGTCTCCATGTGCCTCTCTTTTGGTGGGGTTCCCTTAATAAAGGTGGCGTGTCTTCCATTTCCCTTTTTGTTTATATTTCATTTATTGCATTTTATTCTACATGTGGGCTTTAATGGGGGACCTCTTGAGTGGGGGACAATTCTTTTATGACCACTAGAATAATGGATGAGTTGTGGATTAATTGTTTATTGCCACTTGGGAAATTAGTATAATGGAGGGATTTAGTTTAAAAGAGAAAGGAGGAGAGGAAGAGGAGGTTGGATTATGGTGGAAAGAGGGAGATTTTGGAGGAGGCTAGAGAGGAGCTCTTCATCAAATTTCTTCCATAATTGGGCTTTGGAAGGTTGGTGAAGAAGACTACTCTTTTGTGTGAACTATTGCTTAATATGTATGTGTTGCTTCTTGCTTGTTGGATGAATGTGCAAGTGTCTTCCATGCATTTTCTGTTATTTTTGGGGTTTTTGTGTTGGGTGTAGAAAGAGCTCCTTCCAATTGGAAGGCAATGCTCATCTCGTATAGGGAAGGGGAGGTGTGACCCTCCTCGGTGTCATCTTGTTTTCTTGTTATAAGAGATGCTTTGAAGGCATGTTGGTACTGTAGCCAAGAGATGACACCTAGAGGTAGAGATGTCTACTTCCCTACCCTCCTTAAACTCACCTAAGCTGAGTCTATGTACTGTGAGTAAGCCATGGGGTGTGTGTGTTAATAGCTTTGTTGTTGTATTCAATGTTGAGAAGTGTTGTTTTGTCTATTCCAACCTGGTATGAGGATGGTGTCCCTAGCTCGGGGGTGACCCTCTTGCGGGTCAAAGGTAGGGAGGAGAGCTAGATGGTTGCTATTTTCCCCCTTGTTGTTTTACAGGCTATTGTTGGAGCATGTCAAAAGGATTTGAAGATAGTTTTGGCCTATTAAGGAAATGTCCTATTTTCCTGTATGAAATGAAAGCTTGGTCTTTTAAAGTTTCATTGTGTAAGAGTTTCAGAGGGGAGAATTTCTCTCTAGAAATAGTTGTTAAAATTGTTACCTTGGAGTGGAGGAATTATCCTCCCTTACTATGTTACTAGATGTGACTATGGTTTGGTTATTACATTACATCATTCGTATGTTTTGGGAGAAGGAAGCACATACCTCCCTTAGTGTGTAATTGAGTTGTGATATTTTTACAGTATTTGTCATCTGTTGGTGTTACCAAAATGTGAGGTTGTGTGAATGGTTGTGAAATGGATTAGTTGTTTAAATTCCCCTCTTGTATTTATTTTGTGAAAAGGTTATATTTTACTGTGTTATAAATGATGCATTTTGTCCTTGAAAACAAAATTCAAAACTAAATCGGGTTTTACTTTACCAATGTATGATAATGGAAAAAGAGGTTCATTAGCTTCATGTATTTACTTCTTACCTTAAAAAGTAATTAAAATGGGAAATGTGTTTGACACTTTACAAATGGCAAATATAATTTTAATGGCTACTAGTCCTTTCCATTAGAATAACTAAAATAGTGAAATTAGATTGAAAAAAAAAAAAGGAGAAAAGAAATTACCCTGATCTTCGTTGAAAATGTATATATATGTATAAAAATACATATATATTTTATGTATATTATTATTTTAAAATTTAGGTGTAAAAATTAGACCTCTCTGTATTTATATTATTAAGTAAAAATGTGAAACTGAGATATGTATGTATATATATATATTTAATAGTTATTACAAATGAAATTAAGAAAATGGGAATATTGTTATATATTTATATATATAAATTAAAATTAAATTAAAAGTATTTAAGAAAATGAAATATTTATATATATATATATATAATATTGAATAATACCAATTAAAAATTATGAAATGGCAAATGAAAGAGGGATCGCTGTGTTTTACATAGTAACTAGATTTCAAATGAAGGATTGGTGGGGGTTTAACCCCCACGTAACTTTTAGAGGAGGGTGTGGGGAGGGGTGGAGCCCCACCCACACCCACGTAGTGGGGTATGGGTGGGGCTCCGCCCCCCCCACATCCCTGCCATTGCAAAGCCCGCGGCCTATACAAGCCTTCCCCCCCCTCACGTAGCTCACACGTTTCCCTCCTCCGCTCAAGCGGCCGCCCATCACCACTCCGCTGACCGAGGTCCACTTCCCACCGTGCAAACCACCGCCCTCTGCCTTCCTGGCTTGCTAATACTTCCCCCCCTCCACCATACACTATGCCATTTCCTCTCTCTGCCCCTATGTATGACCACAACCTCCACCGTCGTTGCTTCTCTCTCCATTGCTGATGCAGAGCATCATGGACAACAAGATAGCAGTATTCATAGACTGTCATTACTTGGTTGCATTAAGATAGTCACTCAAGCCTCCTTGGACTGATCTCCCTCACAAACTCATCCTCATAGCACATCTATAACATGCATTCACATCTACTGCCTACATTGGCAAAGCAATGACAAACAAATCTCTTACCTTCTTGATAGTGGCAGTCTACAAGCCTTCTCTGTAGTGACTACCTCCACATCTCTTGTCAATGGAACATTTCTAGATCCAAGGTTAACTTGCCTCAATACAGATGATTGGTGTTTCAAACCAAATCCACTTCTTCAGATAGTGGTCATCACATATCTTACTATTGTCCTCTATTAGTCTCCAATTCATGGATCTTAGTGGGCATTTATATGGAAGACTCCACCCTTCACTATTTTCCTGCCCTACAACCTTCACAAGACCTTGAAACAGCTAGTATACAAACCATTCCACTGATCAAAAATAGGAAAGATCAGTGGAATGAGGACATATCCATCATTGTGCTCAGAAGACCCTAATTCAGGGGTTATGACAGTCTAACACCAAAACAATGATTTCACTCTAAACCTTGTGTCAAGACTTCCAACCACTTGCAGATGAAAGTTAACTCTCCACTCTAAACATGCATTATAAACATCAACTACTCCTCAGCCGTACTAGTATGGATCAAGGCAGAAAACAACAAATTTCTAACTGTGACAGCAATTTAAACAAAATAGTTTTGAGGAAGCTATTGATAACTTTCACCTAGAGCATTTTCAAGGTTCCAAATAGGACTCCAATCCAAGCTAATACTTCCTCCTTTCCATCCACTATGCAAATGGACCAAAACAAATCCGTACCCCAACATTGTACGGACTATTGTAAAGCAACTTCAGAAATCAGCTATTCTAACAGCAGTCTAAGGAAAATGTGAATATCTCCCATGTTATTTGCTATTAAGGAACCAAACCAAATGTATTTGGGAGTCATCTCATCCCCCTGCACATACAACATACATTGTGGCCATGACTATTCCATACAGGTACGGAAAACTCAGAAAAACAACGAAGAAAATAGGAAAAAATAGGAAAAAGCAGAAAAATAGCCTCCTTTGTTATTATTTCTCAATCTATTGAATGAATCCCTTCTATACAATCTTCCTTGGCTTCATACCAGCCTCCTACAATGCATGAAAACATTTTCTTCATTCCAAACCATCAATTTCTCTTGCTTTTCAACTGTTGTTTTAAAATGGAAACTGTCTTCTTGAAACTATTTTTTTTTAAAACTTGTCTCCTACCGACTGTTTTCATGATTAGAAAGCTTTTTAACTCTTGACTAACCTTTGGACAAGGTTTTTAACACATCAACACACCTAGACATGCCTTAAAAGGCTTACAACAAGGAAACTTTAATGACTATAAAGACTGTCCTACTTGACACAAGATTATCCTACCTAGGACTAAAAAAATAAACATAGTAGATCTTAGTTATTTGGACATAGTCCATTACAACATGGCTTTCAAGCCTTATGAGAACATATAAATGGCCTCTAAGACCTCTTTGGAACAAACAAGACAACTTGAACATTAACCAAAATTTAAGCATCTAGGTGCTCCTGCACCAATTGTCTGCATTCAAAGGCTCAAAACAAACACTCACTAGATTTAGGGTTGAATAACCCTGTGTTGTAAGAAGTTTTACAATAGAATTTAGTTGCTTTGTGTAGTGTTTAAATCAAAAGAAAAGATATTATAAATATATATTTGTATTAGTTGTTTTTAGATGTGAGTGGAGTATAGTTGTTCCCAATTTTAGAAGGAGGGGATAAATAATTTGTTAATATAAATTATATTTTGAAGTATTAGTGGAAAATGGTGGTATAATACATTTATGAAGGATAAAATTTAAGTTAATATATTTATAGGATGGTATGAATGATTTTATATCTATATATAGATATATATATATATATATATATATATATATATATATATATATATATATATATATATATGTATGTATATGTATGTATATATATATATATATATATATATATGTATATATATATGTATATATATATATGTATATATATATATATATGTATATATATATGTATATATATATGTATATATATATGTATATATATACATATGTATATATATATGTATATATATACATATGTATATATACATAGATACATATATATATATACATACATATATATATGTACATATATATATGTACATACATATATGTACATATATATATGTACATATACATATACATATATGTATACATGTACATGTGCATATATACATGTACATGTATATAGATATATATATATATATATATATATATATATATACATACATACATATATATATATACATATATATATATATACATATATATATATATACATATATATATATATACATATATATATATATATACATATATATATATATATATACATATATATATATATATATATATATATATATATATATATATATATATATATATATATATATATATATATATATATATATATATATATATATGAACAAATAAAGGTAATGTAATTAAATATGTTTATATGTATGAATACTATCACATGATGGGTGGAGTATCTTTTATTTTTGATCATATAGACAACAAATGTATTAATATATGTAATTGCATGTATTGATTATTCTAATTCGGTAAGTGGAGTATATGTAGACTTGACATTTATAAACAACAATGGAGTATAAAATTTGAATGCCCATGATCCATCCATAAAAATATAAATAAAATATATCTAATTTTTAATTATCAGTAGTGCATTGGAAGATATCTATGTTTGACAATATTATAAACAATTGTTTTGGTTCATAAAAGCTAATTATCAATTAATAGATGAACAATTAAATGGGCAATTAAATGGATTAATTTAGTAGCTGAGAAAATATGAAGTCGATAAACCTTACTATAACTCAGAGTTATGTTGATTAAAATTCAACGTTAAGAAGAGGGATATTATAATTAAATATAGAATTAATTATTAAATTAAAGGATTAATGAGGCAATATATTTTGTCATTTGAGTATTTAAAATACGATAGACCACCCCATTATAGACTATGTAGTTAAGACAGTTCTGAAATGTACTGATCAGTAAATAAATTAGACGTTTGAATGCAACAAAGGTAGAATTGCGAGCGAGTATGGAAACAAACTGGAAGACGCAACTAAAGGCCATTCTTCTATCAAAGATCCCCAAACCTTGCAATATAAAACCGACATAAACGATAGAGATAGGCTTCAACCGGCACATGTGTGTAGAATGCACCGTAGCAACAAACCCTTTGTCTACTTATTCAAATGCAATCGAGCGCACTTGTGCATGCGAGGAGGACTTTTTCAAGTGGTTAAGAAAATTTTTGATATTTCGTGTCATGTCACATGTCGCATGTGGACATAACACGCGTGTATTGCGTGTTGTGTCTGCACGTGAAATGTGGGCATGACATTTGGTATCAGAGCCCATGTTTCAACATTGGGATCTCTAGGTTAGCGTGTAGTTGGGCCGACATGGAGTGGGTTGAGTATGGTTGACCCTTGACCTACTCCGTGTAACTGCGAGAGAGTGAGGTTGCAAATCGTCGACTAGCCTCTTGTGTTGTCATCATGACGTAGTCTTCCGCTTGTGAGTTAGAGTTGGTTGTATTCTTCTTGTCGACCCTTCTCTTGAGTAGGTTGGTCTAAGTATAAGAAGTGGTATTAGGTCCTTTCTCGCCTTGTTGTTTCCTTTTTGTAAAGTGAGGTGTTGTCCCCTAGTGTGCACTATGTGTGATGGGGTATAGAGGTTAGCATCTTGGGAACCAGATAGTCTCAAGTTGCACCTTGATTTATTCAGGGGTGAAAGAGAGGATGGTGCATTGGTATACTTGGGTTCTTTGAATGAATAATGTAGTCTTAAAGACCTTTTCAATTGTTCTTGCCTTGTGTACCTTGCGTATGATTATCATGAGGTTGGAATAACAGATCTTCTTGACTCTCAACCCGGGTTGTCATGTGAGTTTTGGCTTTGTCTTCCTTGGGATGGGCAACTAGAAATGCTTGTAGGAAATGTATCTAGTTTGAATTCTGTGAGTGCAAGTCATAGAGTAATGTTTACAACGCCTTGAGTGTAAAAGGGTTATGAAAGAAATAGGAATAAATTTGACTTATGCTTAGAATTGATAATAAATAATTTATGTTCTCGTGAAGACACAAGGGTAAATGATGAGCTTGTTGAACATTGTAAAGCACCTTTCTTATTGAGAAATTGCAATTTTATAAATTCTTCTTATGTAAAATAGATATCGGGATGCACATACCTTGCGTGGGGATAATGTTGGCATCTTTTGGTAAAACACTAAATTAACGACATAAGTTTTTTTAATTAGATTCTCCTTAAGAATACATTCTCTTTACAAGCTTGTTGACAGATAAGTATATGTTTGGTTCATAATTCATAGGTAGAAATACATGTGTTTAATGTTGCTTGATTCAATTAGGACATAATATGCAAATGCTAGTACATGGTATACTTGATTTGGGGTGTATTGCCTTGTTTTTAAATGCGAAGATTATGGTTAGATTCTTTTTAAACCTCATAGTGGTGAAATTTAAATGCGGTTGGTAGATTCCTTATTAATCATTATG
The DNA here is from genome assembly GCA_027924645.1 of Cunninghamia lanceolata. Classification (NCBI taxonomy): domain Eukaryota; kingdom Viridiplantae; phylum Streptophyta; class Pinopsida; order Cupressales; family Cupressaceae; genus Cunninghamia; species Cunninghamia lanceolata. The sequence goes on along the minus strand of BSBN01001709.1, from coordinate 3,960,991 downwards.
GTAAATAATTTGGTGACCTTGTGTATGGAAGTTGATTTTCCGTCATTAAGTAATGAATGGTAGAGGAAATTTGCGTTATGTGTTACCTTGTGAATATGAGTTACAGAAGAACATGAATGCTTTATGTTGTGCTTATCCCATACATGCCTAAGTGTACTCATGAGCTTGCGATACTAGGTATCCATCCATGGGTTGAGTGTATAAATACAAGTATGATGGGCTCTTGCTTGTATGGTTGTTTGTATGTTTACCCTGTAAGGTCCAATCGTGGAGTTGAGACCTTCCATGTGTGGAGAGAGGTAGTGAGAGGAAGAACTTAGGAAGCTATGGCGACATGTTGGGGCATTGGTTCAGGATTACCCAACCAACCATACCTTCCTATGCCAGAGTACCCCCTACTTCCCCTTGGTAAATGGACCCTTGCGAGGCCCATTGTGCTATCCTATCATGTTATATTTCCTTGATGGTACTATTTAACTGTTGACTTGGGATCTTGATTATGTTTTGGTATGGGCATGTGTATTGCTCGAGGCCATGTTACTTGGTGTAGACTTTGCTATCTTATTGGATGCATGGCATCCTAGAGACATTACATTGTGATTACGTGTACCTTTGAGAAGGACATGATGTTATTTACTACTAACGTGTACCTTTGAGAAGGACACGATGTTATTTACTACTAACATGCTACCTTTGAGAGGGGCATGATTCCACGTCAGAGTACGTGAAGGCGCATTTTCCTACATGATGTTATTGCATTGGTTGTGTTTGCTTAACATATGTAGTGACCGTGTTTTCCTCCTTCCTTATTGGTGACTTAATGTTAGTCACGTAGTAATGTGATGTGCACTTTCATGGATTTTGATTTTGTTCTTTTGGTTGTCTGAAGCATTTTTGTCTCTTGCCTATGTGGACCAACCATGTTATTTAATCTTGTCTGAAAGTAGCCTAGCCACAAATCTTTGACTCTTCATTTTTCACGTAACCCTTATGGTTATGGTTGTTTTGTTGTTGGAATGGCGCGCATTTATTTATTTTATTGTTGAATCTTGAAACTCTTTTCTTTTGGTATATTTGTTATTTGTGGTGGCTAAGCTAGATTATTTTTGTTGTTTGCAAGTGTTGGTCCTATGTTGTGATGTTCTTCTCGCCATGTCATTGGAGTGACCTTTGGTAGAGTGTATATAAGGAAGTAGACGTGGGAAACTTATGAGGATGGGGGTAGGTGTGGACTAGTATGGGCTGGTTATAATCCACTTACCTTCCTAGTGATCTTGTTCTTATGATTGGCTATCTCTTGGAGGCTAACCCCCTTATACAAACAAGAGGTAGGCCATTTTGGGATGTATGGCGAGGCCCTCAGGCACGTGGCCGAGAGACCAACATTTCCACCTAGTCCCTGAACCTTTGGTTACTTGGCACTGGTTAATGGTTACTTGGTTCTATGATAAGACAATGACATCCCCTAAAACCTTATGTGATCCTTGTGAAGTTAATACCTATAATGTGGATGTATGGAAAAATGTGTTTAGATGTAAAATCTGCAATTGATGTTTTGAGTTGATATAAACAGGTTGCTCGATGTGTGAATATCTTTATGCAGTATGTTTGGAGAATTATGCCTTGCTAACTTTGAGTTATCATACTTTATAATCTGATGAGATCATTATTATGTATTTTTCATACTTACTTTGACTGATGCAATAGAAACTTACTTAAGATATCAAACCCTACCGTAGTATTCTACTGGCACCACATACAGAACATCTACAGTAAGAAAATTTGTTTGGTAAGCAAGTCTACTGTTAATCTGATCCTAAGATTTATGAAAGGTTGCATAATATTTTAAGGAGCACCTTATCGTTTAAAATGTTATAGCATGTGCAAGTAGAGATTTCAACATTTAGTAATGGATTCTGTGCATGTTAGTGGATGTAGTCTCAAATTTTTTCTTGAGTAAAAATTAGTCATTTATGTGGATATATTTAGACAAGTAGATTCTAAGTATTTGACTCATTCAGGAAGAATGCATGTAGGTACGCAGGGAAAATTACTTAATTCAAGTTACTTATTTCAAGTTGCTTATTTCAAGATACTTATAGCAAGTTAGTATTTTCTTCTAACTATAGAGAAAAGTTGTTACAACCTAAGAATAGAAAAGATAGATAGTAGAATCAGTTAGTGTTTAATTTGCATTTGAAAGGCTCCATTGTCATGCAATTTATAATTCAAGTAATTTATCCTAGTAAATAATGAACGATCTAATCATAATATAGTGTTTCACTGATTACCTAGGGATGTTGCAACGGGAAGCTTAACAGTCTTGAATTTGTCAATTGACCTTGATTAACAAGCATATGTATTTTGATAATTATCTAGTCATTGGATTCTTTAAACACTATGGCATATCTTAGTATAAGAAAAAATCATAACCCTACATAAATTTGGATAGTTTCCCTAATCCTTCATCTCATAGGTTAGGGCATATTTAAAGTGTCGTGTTGGGACACCTATCATACTACATCTACCTTACCAAGAGAGAACGACTATGAATCTATTTAAACAACTTCACATTTGTTTCGCATCAAAATAAAACTACATTGACTCCTTAAATCAACACTTAATCTAGGACATTCCTGGATAACATTAGAGTTAAGGTGGAATATAACTTTGGTTTCTATAGTATTGTCGACTAAATGTTTGATTTCCGCACATGCATACATAAGATTTATCTCTAGGAATTACAACTGTAAACAGTTAAGATAGGTAATGAGTACTCCATAGACCTTTCCATCTACCATGCCTCATCATGAACAATTCTAGTTGGTTCCAATAACCAATGCCTACATATCTAGATACATGATTAGTATCTCCATCCAAATGAAATAAACATTAGCTAAAGCTTCAAGTGCTTGGTCTTCAAGGATGAGAATTGGATAGAGTCCAATAGAGCTTGCATGACGAGTTCACTGCAACATGAAAGGATGCAATAGGACTCAAAGCCTTATTATCCTCACCTCTTTGACAACTTCCAGGAGGAAGTAGAGTTTTAGGGGGGGAGGATGTGAGGCCTACTTTTTACACTACTGTTCATGAGACTATTTGCAGTGATGTTGACTATTATTTGTATGTTGAGAGACTATTGATCTGGAATCTTGCTTATTTAACCTAATTAATTTTTTAAGGAAAATAATTGTGCGATGATATTTTAGATGTGCTTCAGCTATGATATCTTGATGAGTTATTGACTTTGAGTTTGAGTGTGCAGGTATTGCTAACAAAACCACATATATAGTAGATCATCCCATACCTAAGTTGTATCCCTTGTGAGCCAGTCTAGTTCAATGAGGAACTACGATCAACCTCATGTTTGGAGGAATGTTGTAATGTTGTAATGTGTTAATGTTTGTATGAGGTCAAGGGAGTAAGGGCTATCTTTTCACTTCTATTATAAAAAGTGTTGTAAGAAATGATGTTTTAATCTTGTTTAAATTTTATTTCTTTTAGACCCTTTTTCTTGTGTTTTATTTGACTCTGGGAGTTCTAACTAGGCAAAGATCAACCCTGGGTTATACCTCATGGGTCTATGGGTTAACTTCCATAAGGTAACCTAAACTTCACAGTGAAGTTAAGTGACGAATTTGGAAGCATGGGGACAATGGGATGAGTGGAATCCACACTCAGGCCACTTGTAAGTCATAAAATAATTCCATAATTCCCTAATAATGGAGTGCTTGTCTCCATGTGCCTCTCTTTTGGTGGGGTTCCCTTAATAAGGGTGGTGTGTCTTCCATTTCCCTTTTTGTCTATATTTCATTTATTGCATTTTATTCTACATGTGGGCTTTAATGGGGGACCTCTTGAGTGGGGGATAATTGTTTTATGACCACTAGAATAATGGATGAGTTGTGGATTAATTGTTTATTGCCACTTGGGAAATTAGTATAATGGAGGGATTTAGTTTAAAAGAGAAAGAAGGAGGAGAGGAAGAGGAGGTTGGATTATGGTGGAAAGAGGGAAATTTTTAAGGAGGCTAAAGAGGAGCTCTTCATCAAATTTCTTCCATAATTGGGCTTTGGAAGGTTGGTGAAGACTACTCTCTTGTGTGAACTATTGCTTAATATGTATGTGTTGCTTCTTGCTTGTTGGATGAATGTGCAAGTGTCTTCCATACGTTTTCTATTATTTTTGGTGGTTTTGTGTTGGGTGTAGAAAGAGCTCCTTCTAGTTGGAAGGCAATGCTCATCTCGTATAGGGAAGGGGAGGTGTGACCCTCCTCGGTGTCATCTTGTTTGCTTGTTAAAAGAGATGCTTTGAAGGCATGTTGGTACTGTAGCCAAGAGATGACACCTAGAGGTAGAGATGTCTACTTCCCTACCCTCCTTGAACTCACCTAAGCTGAGTCTATGTACTGTGAGTAAGCCATGGGGTGTGTGTGTTAGTAGCTTTGTTGGTGTATTCAATGTTGAGAAGTGTTGTTTTTTCTATTCCACCCTGGTATGAGGATGGTCTCCCTAGCTCGGGGGTGACCCTCTTGCGGGTCAAAGGTAGGGAGGAGAGCTAGATGGTTGTTGTTTTCCCCCTTGTTGTTTTGCAGGCTACTATTCGAGCATGTCAAAAGGATTTGAAGATAGTTTGGGCTTGATAAGAAAATGTCCTATTTTTGTGTATGAAATGAAAGCTTGGTCTTTTAAAGTTTCATTGTGTAAGAGTTTCAGAGGGGAGAATTTCTCTCTGGAAATAGTTGTTAAAATTGTTACCTTGGAGTGGAGGAATTATCCTCCCTTACTATGTTACTAGATGTGACTATGGTTTGGTTATTACATTACATCATTCGTATGTTTTGGGAGAAGGAAGCAAATACTTCCCTTAGTGTGTAATTGAGTTGTGATATTTTTATAGTATTTGTCATCTATTGGTGTTACCAAAATGTAAGGTTGTGTGAATGGTTGTGAAATGGATCAGTTGTTTAAATTTCCCTCTTGTATTTATTTTGTGAAAAGGTTATATTTTACTGTGTTATAAATGATGCATTTTGTCCTTAAAAACAAAATTCAAAACTAAATCAAGTTTTACTTTACCAATGTATGATAATAGAAAAAGAGGTTCATTAGCTTCATGTATTTACTTCTTACCTTAAAAAGTAATTAAAATGGGAAATGTGCTTGACAATTTACAAATGGCAAATATAATTATAATGGCTACTAGTCCTTTCCATTAGAATAACTGAAATAGTGAAATTAGATTAAAAAAAAAAAGGAGAAAAGAAATTACCCTGATCTTTGTTGAAAATGTATATATATGTATAAAAATACATATATATTTTATGTATATTATTATTTTAAAATTTAGGTGTAAAAATTAGACCTCTCTGTATTTATATTATTAAGTAAAAATGTGAAACTGATACATGTATTTATATTTAAATATATATATATATATATATATATATATATATATATATATATATATATATATATATATATATATAGATTTAATAGTTATTACAAATGAAATTAAGAAAATGGGAATATTGTTATATATTTATATATATGAATTAAAATTAAATTAAAAGTATTTAAGAAAATGAAATATTTATATATATATATATATAATATTGAATAATACCAATTAAAAATTATGAAATGGCAAATGAAAGAGGGATCGCTGTGTTTTACACAGTAACTAGATTTCAAATGAAGGATTGGTGGGGGTTTAACCCCCACCGTAACTTTTAGAGGAAGGTGTGGGGAGGGGCGGAGCCCCACCCACACCCACGTTGTGGGGTGTGGGTGGGGCTCTGCCCCCCCACATCCCCGCCATTGCAAAGCCTGCGGCCTACACAGGCCTTCCCCCCCCTCATGTAGCTCACACGTTTCCCTCCGCCGCTCAAGCGGCCGCTCATCACCACTCCGTCGACCGAGGTCCGCTTCCCACCGTGCAAACCGTCACCCTCTGCCTTCCCTGTGTGGTAATACTTTCCCCCCCTCCGCCATACACTACGCCATTTCCTCTCTCTGCCCCTACGTATGACCACGACCTCCGCCGCCGCTGCTTCTCTCTCCATTGCCTGCATTCAAAGGCTCAAAACAAACACTCACTAGATTTAGGGTTAATAACCCTATGTTGTAAGAAGTTTTACAATAGAATTTAGTTGCTTTGTGTAGTGTTTAAATCAAAAGAAAAGATATTATAAATATATATTTGTATTAGTTGTTTTTAGATGTGAGTGTAGTATAGTTGTTCCCAATTTCAGAAGGAGGGGATAAATAATTTGTTAATATAAATTATATTTTGAAGTATTAGTGGAAAATGGTGGTATAATACATTTATGAAGGATAAAATTTAAGTCAATATATTTATAGGATGGTATGAATGATTTTATATCTATGTGTATCTCTCTCTCTCTCTCTATATATATATATATATATATATATAGAAATATATATATATGAACAAATAAAGGTAATGTAATTAAATATGTTTATATGTATGAATACTATAACATGATGGGTGGAGTATCTTTTAATTTTGATCATATAGACAACAAATGTATTTATATATCACTATGTCCCATGATCTATATATATGTATATAAATGTATTAATATATGTAATTGTATGTATTGATTACTCTAATTCGGTAAGTGGAGTATATGTAGACTTGACATTTATAAACAACAATGGAGTATAAAATTTGAATGCCCATGATCCATCCATAAAAATATAAATAAAATATATCTAATTTTTAATTATCAGTAGTGCATTGGAAGATATCTATGTTTGACAATATTATAAACAATTGTTTTGGTTCATAAAAGCTAATTATCAATTAATAGATGAACAATTAAATGGGCAATTAAATGGATTAATTTAGTAGCTGAGAAAATATGAATTTGATAAACCTTACTATAACTCAGAGTTATGTTGATTAAAATTCAACATTAAGAAGAGGGATATTATAATTAAATATAGAATTAATTATTAAATTAAAGGATTAATGAGGCAATATATTTTGTCATTTGAGTATTTAAAATACGATAGACCACCCCATTATAGACTATGTAGTTAAGACGGTTCTAAAATGTACTGATCAGTAAATAAATTAGATGTTTGAATGCAACAAAGGTAGAATTGCGAATGAGTATGGAAACAAACTGGAAGACGCAACTAAAGGCCAGTCTTCTATCAAAGATCCCCAAACCTTGAAATATAAAACCAACATAAATGATAGAGATAGGCTTCAACCGGCACATGTGTGTTGAATGCACCGTAGCAACAAACCCTTTGTCTACTTATCCAAACGCAACCGAGCACACTTGTGCGTGTGAGGAGGACTTTTTCAAGTGGTTAAGAAAATTTTTGATAGTTCGTATCATGTCACATGTCGCATGTGGACATAACACGCGTGTATTGCATGTTGTGTCTGCACGTGAAATGTGGGCATGACATAAAACATGTAGATATGATGAAGAAGAAGTTTGAACATGGGATGTTTTTTGGGAAACATGAATTTGTGAGCCTAATATATAGGTCAAACCATCAGAATTATAAATCCAACACTATTCCAAGCACGAGGGTAGGAATTTCATTTTTTAAAACATAGCACACACATTATAATGTGATCATGCCACTAAAAGTGAAATTAAGACATGTGATTGTGTTATGGCTGGGTTGTGCTTATAGTAGCATGATCACATTAAGGATTAAAACATAATTTTGCCCACTTTTTGGCACCCCATGTCCATGCACATGCCCTAGTATCTCTTAGCCCCATGGATATGGTATGACCTCTTTCTCCATCTAGTCATTTCAAATTTTCCTACAACCTTTATGTTGCGCATGATCTTGTTCCTTATGTTCTTATGGGTCTAAAAATGAGACAGAAACTACACATGGTCATAGGTAAAGGTGTCTCTATGGACAACAACACTCATCCTCCCCCTGTCTATTTTCAAAAATAGTACTTCCCTTAAATCAAGCATAAATCCTATTCCAAGGGGCAAATATATAAGTACCCATTTTTGCATGTTGCTACATGGGTTAGTATTTTAGTTCTATGATGACGCAACATTACATGCATGCACTATATTGTGTGCTAGAAAACATAATTAGAAATATAATTTCCTTAGTCTACCATGCCCCTAGACCCATTTGTTCACCTTTATTAGTTTGTTCATGTGTCTCTTTTACCTTCATATTTTGCAACCTAGCTTTTTCAACTTAAATTCTAATAATTTTTCCTAGAGTATAGAAAACCCACTAGTTACCATAGGTAGTGGTTGTGAAACATTCATGGTGATTCTTAAATTTTTGTGGTGAATTTTACAACTACCTTGGTGGTTTCAAATTTGATGTGGTAGTCTAGCAACCACCACAGCAATTTCTTAACTACTTGCTTGTTAAAATCAATAGCTTCACATGACATGGGAAAACATGGAGTTCAAAAAGACATAGCCCCTCCTCTCAAATATCCTCACCATGTAATGCCTTCTATTTCCTTGTGAGCCTTGGAAATGCCTCATCCTTGGCCAAGTTAGGCTTTCATATATGGATTTTTAAACCATTTCCATGGACACTCATACAATTTTTACAAGGAAACTCTACTAATTTAGAAACGTACCCTCTAAAATCCTACAACCCTTTTCTTTTTATTTATCCATCTTGAGACTCAATATATAGAGTTATATATAGATGGTGTGGACACTTAGTTGTGTGTGGGAAGATCAACATTTGGAATTTCCTCTAAGGACAACTACTACATCTTCAAATTTGCTCTAGTCTTGCAACCTTGTGTTCTAGGTTGGATCTTTGTTGTTTCTTTTAATTTCTTCATTGTTGTGTAAGTAAATTGATTTCTTATATTGTTATTATTATTTCTAGAATCTATTTATAGTAGTTTATCTTGTTTGATTACTCTATTCTAGTGTGGAATTAGTGTATTTGTGTGCTCATGGTCTTTTGTGCCTATTCTTAAGGTTGTTGCAAGCTCAATTTTCTTGTTGCTTGTATGGGTGAGCATTGTTATAGGTCAGTTGCAATATTCTACTTTTGTTTTCTCCCTCAAACCTCATTGTGCTAGGTCACTATCACCTAGGAGGATGGTGTGTATCCTAGCTATCTAAAGGAGCACTCAAAACTTCAAATTTACCTCCTTATTTGCTTGCCAAGTATCTATCCTTGTTGGCCTCATTGTTCTAGGCTTAGTTGGATTCATCTTTGGCCTTCTAAGGCCTTGCAAGCACTTTTTTAAGCTACAACCATCTAGAGCCTTAATCTTCCCTATTTTGGCATTCCACCTTGTTGTCCTAACTTACTAGTAATCCTACCACACACCTCGTGATTAGAACCCATACTTATTGGTCATTTTTTGCTTGTTTTAGGTGCCTAGAGACATTGTTTATGCTTATGGATTGTTATATGGGTGAATGTTCAAAGTTGTGTCACACTTTTATACAACAAATAGCCAACACTGATCTAACTTTTTAACTTGAATCACTACAAAGTGACATATTTTTTGAGTTTTAAAATGATGTAAACTAATAAAATGTAGATTTTTTAGTGTATTTTATGTTTGTATTTAAAAATAAATAAAAACTATTTGTTCATATAATGTTTTATAAAATTGACACTACAATTTAGTTGTTGATAAAATGTTGAAAAATAAGGTTAAGTGGGACATTGCACTTTATATAGTAAATTTTTTTTTTCCTTCAATGTTTTTTAGGTATTGATAACTTGAAACTTTAGTGCATGGATTATTTTTCCCCCATATTGGAAATTGCATGTAATCAAAACACAATTGTTTGGATGGGATGTAACCTTTTGTCTTAACAAGGACATCGAAATTTAGATTCCTGACGATTGGATTTTGCCTCATATACATTTTTTGAAACAAACGGCTATTTTAGGTAAGATCTAGAACTTTCAACTAGAGAAACATGTTTTGGAGGAATGTATTAATCAGAACTGGGAAGGGGTCACAAATTTATTTTTTCTAGACAAGGACTTAGATTTTTTTGTAGCCATTTTTTCTTCTATGGTGGTTAGAGATAATATTTTAAAAACAAAAATCTTGGTTCTTTAATGGAAGAAGGTTTTTCTTACAACCCTGGGAGCCTAGCTTTGATCCTAAAGCAATCAAAGGAGAATTTTTCCCCCTTTGGGTTAGTCTTCATAATCTTCTTTTGGAATATAGAGATTTGAAAATCATTAGATTAATGGCTTGGAAATCAGGGTTTTTTTGTGAATCATGACATGCTAACTTTTAAGAACCCTCTCCTACCTGTTTATTTTTGTATTTTCATGAATACATTTTTCCCTTTGCCCAAGCGGGTGGTCTTGAAAACCTCTAAATGTTCTTAGGTTTAGGAAGTGGTTTTTGAAGATCCTCAAACTCTCATTAAATTTGATGAAATGGGAGTTATTGGGGCATGTGAGGTTTCGAAAAAAGTGAGATTTGAGGTTCCAAGTACAAGTTTGGAAGAAGGTTTTATAGAAAGGTCATTTATCTATATTTTAAGTGGAATTTAGGGAATTGGTTCTAAGAAGGAAAGCAGAATGATGTTTTGGTTGTTCAAGCGGTAGAAAACTTGTCTGGATATAAGGATCTAGAAGAAGGTGAGATTCCTATTGTAAAAGGGGACATTTTAACAGATGATTTGGAATTACTATCAAACTCTGAAAATCAAATGCTAATCTCTTCTTCTCTTTAAGATATTTCAGGGGCTAATGAAATTCTAAATAATAATAAAGAAGAGTTATCTTTTGATAGATTGGTTGGTGAGGATTATGATCAAATGTCTGATAAAGCTTCCACTCAGAAGGATCGTTTTTCTTTAGTAGTAGAGGATCATAGTTTTGATTTTAATATTCCTCTTGGTGTTTCTGAGGTACCTGAAAATCAAATGCTAATCTCTTCTTCTCTTCAAGATATTTTAGGGACTAATGAAATTCCAATTAATAATATAGAAGAGTTTTCTTTTGATAGATTGGTTAGTGGGGATTCTGATCAAGTGTCTGATAAAGTTTCCCCTTAAAAGGATCATTTTTATTTAAGAGTAGAGGATCATAGTTTTGATTTTAATATTCCTCCTGGTGTTTCTGAGGCACCTAAAGGTCCTTTTACTAGTTTTTTATCTAGTTTGAATGATTGTAGTGGAGATTTTGAGTTATCTTTTGAAGCTGCCTTGAATAATAAACATGTTGTGGGTTCTTCTCTAGATTCGTTCCCCAAGAAGGAAGCCAAGAAGTTGGTTGAAGATATTTTGTTAAAAGTGGGCATGGATCTAATTGAAGAAATTGCAGATGAAGTTATGCATGAGGATTCTTTTCTAGTGATCTCTAGGATGAGCTCTATATCTCAAACTCCTTTGGTAGGGGAATCTACTCCTCTTCCTTCTCCAAGTAAAAAATCTTCTAGAAGAAAGGGCAAGGTGAAGAAAACTCAAGAGGAAATTCAGACAGGGATTCAATCTACGCTTGATAAAGTTATTCATACAAGGAGAGCTTGTTGCTCTCCTCAAAAGCAATGAGGATTCTATCTTGGAATGTTAGGGGTATTAATGCCCCTAACAAGAGACGCTTAATCAAGCGTTAATTAGAAGTTGTTGGAGCTAGTTTAGTGTTGATTCAAGAAACTAAATTTTCTAATTCTCACGTGGAAACAATCTTCTCTAGTTGGAAAAAGTGGGGTTTTCTTCATTATCCTACTTCTAGAGCTTCAAGAGGAATTGTAGTGTTATGGAATAAGTCTCGGCTGGAAATTTTAGATAGTTTTAAATCTCAAAATTGGTTGTTTAAAATTAGATGGGGGAAACTAAATAGCTGGGTTTTTAATATTTATGGGCCTATTTCTTCTTGGAAAAAAGAGCTCTGTGGGATAGCTTGAATGAAGTTATGGATATTTTGAAGGAGGAAAAGGTTAACCTAGGAGGAAATTTTAATGCTATTCAAAATTTGGAAGAAAAAAGTGGTGGTATCATTCTTCCATCAAGGGTTATGATTGATTTTTCTGACTTCATTAATAGAAATTGATTTTTTGATCCCTTCCCTTCAAATGGTAAGTTTACTTGGTCTAACAAAAGGAAAGATTTTTGTCACATAGCATAAGGATTAGATATATTCCTGGTGTTCCCAAAACTACTTGCAAGATAACTTTAGTTTTCATTCTTCAATTCTTCCCCTGTCAGGGTCAGATCATTTTCCTATCCTTTTGGAGCTCATTCCTTCATCTAATTCCTTTGAGGACCGTAGAAAATCTTTTAAATTTGAAACTATGTGGTTCAGAGACTTCAATTTTCTATCTTTATTAAATGATTGGTAGAATTTAGCTCCTTTTTTTTAAGGTTCAAGAATGCTCCAGATTTGTAAAAAGTTGAACTAGCTTAAATCAAAGATTTTGCTTTGGAATTGTTGGGTCTTTCTCTCTGAATCGGTAGAGGTTTTGCCAATTCCAATGCACAAGCAGATTCGGCCAACAAATATAGGAGGTTGCATGAGCTGCCTCCCCTTCACTTCTAGTTCTATTGCACCAAGGGGGGTATCCCTATAGGTAAAGATTTAACATTGACTCACCCAATAGAAAGATTTAGCTTTCCAGTCACAGGTAGAATACTCTCATTTGTGGACCAAGGTTTGAATGATAAATCACAAGGTTGGTAATGTTCTTGGATATATCTGACTGGTTGAAGATGAGAGTATGTAGGGGTCCTATTCCTAATCCTACAAACTAACAAGTTGGAATTATGAAATGATTTGTTTTGATATTTTGGATGCAAGACAGGGGTTTTGGAAACATAACACAACACAGGGAGTAGACTGGTGCCTATCTCAGGGCAAGGAGTCAACTAGATGTATACAAATGAATGATTTGCACTGGCATTCAAGTTTCAAGGGGGTAAGACTAGTATTTGCCTTACAAATACCACCCAAGAATGGGTATTTAGCTACCTCTACTTACAAACATCCCTGCTGCCATACAATCTTCTTCATACATGACCTAAAACAATTTAATCCACTCCTTGAATGGAGGTTAGAGATCAAGCATGTAATACAGAAAGTCTATATTCAAGAATCTAAGAAACCCTTAGCAACCAGATTCAAAAGAAGGTATGCATATAACAAATGGAGACAAATAACTAAACACATGTACGAATGCATTTTTCATATAAAACAATAATGAAACTAAAAAAGTGTGCAACATGCATTCAAAATGCAACTCATAAACTCTAAAGAGACAGAACAATCAAGAAAGGCTTTGTTTCTTCATTATTTCTCCAAAAAAATTTGCCTAGTCTTCAACCACCAAAATTGAGTAACACAATTCTCCTATATATAGCAAGAACATGTACTTCAGCAATAATTACATGGCCATTTCAAAATTTAGCTAGATACATTGTGCCATCAGAATGGCACCCAAAACATTGAATGCAGTAAAGAGACCAAGAGGAAAGGAGCGGGTGAGATTGGGAGATGTGTAGCTAACCAGAGACTTTCCCATTCAAAATGGTAGTTGACCTGTCCATCAAAATCTATACCCTTGCAATTTTACCATTAAAGCCAATCTACCTGTTCCCTGGAAGTGTAGTGGTTGCATGCTCTAAAATTTCTCCTATCTGGAATGCATTCGCGACTGTTCATGCTTGTGAAATTTAATTATCCCACATTTATCCTGTAGTGATCCTTTAACCGCTTGAGATACCAAACCACAGGAAAACTTAATGTCACACATTTTTCCCTGTCGCAGCCCATGATCAACCTGCTAGCAGTTTGTCACTCTGTCTCCCGCCAATACCAAACCTGTCAGAGTGACCTCAAGCAGTTGGAGAAACATCCTCTAGGCATGCTGATTACTATTATCATACCGACAACCCACCCCGCATATATCCCATTGGTAATTGGCAGGATGTCGGACCTAGCTGTCGATAGGTAAGGTCTTATCGAAGACCATTTCATACCTCATAGGCCCGTCAGAGAGAGTGTTATCTTGGCTACCGATGGATATTGTTATGACAATAACCCACCTGTATTGGTGTGACCCTAACCTATTGACACACTTGAAAACTCCTCCACCGACGCACCAATCTCACCAACGACCACACTCGTCGGTAAGACTTGCATCATCGGTGAGCTCCCTTGTTCGTCCTTTGATATGCCGATATAACTCAATTGGCCAAAACACCACTGTCGGCTCAACATCCTATTATCTACCCAATGTATATTATCACTCCAACAACTCACCTTGCATATATCCCATAGGCCATTAGATGGACTTCGGACCTATCCGCCAATAGGTGTTGTCACAGTGATGACACTTCTTCGTATACCTCATTAGCCTGTCGGCAAGAACGTTGAATGGGACACCGATGTAGGTTGTCTTGGTGATGTAGAGAACAAACCACTATAAACAACATCATCGCTGAGACAAAGGTCAACTCTTGCCGATGGACCTAGAAATTTTTAAAGGTTTACAATGAAAAGGGCCTACAGATGAATGTTTGAAACCTTAAATCTAGGTGGGTACCACCATTGGCTATGTTTGGGGATGCATGCCTCTTGTAGGCATGGAAAGAACACCAGATCTCTAGGATTCAGATCATGCCTTATCCATTGGGCAATAGAGTCAAACATTGTACCAAACTGCATCACAAATCATATTTCAAACATTGTTTTGGCGGTCCTAGATAGCTGAAGATGAAAAACCACAATCTTCTCCTGTCAAATGCCTAATTCTGATCTAAATAACCCCAACCATAACTGAAAACACTAAGATAGACTGACCATAAGCTCATCCTACCAATGACATGCTTTACCATTTTTGAAAGCTTGCCTCTGTCCTTGTTACCTCTGTCATTCCGCATTTCAAAATCAAACATACAACCATACATGCTAGAATATCCTTCAGCATTAGGGAACATATGTATGTTGTATTCCTCAAACAATATATCATCATATTGCATTTGGCATTCTTCACTGTCCATCTAGCTATTGCACATTACCAGGTACTCATCTAGCTGATCAAAAAAATGAAGACATTCAAAATACATGAGACCTTCAATGTCATTCATATCACTTATTAATAGTGAAAACAAAACCTGATTCACACACCCATTGTTGCACACATCTGGAGCGGCTGATACACAAGAGATGAAGATCTCTACCTCTGATTTATCCCCTCTTCATAAAATGGTGCATCACTGAGGTCAGCTATCTCCTCATACTCATCATCATCTACAAATAGAGGATTAACTCTACACCAATGAAGGTCATGACTCACAATGTTCAATGCACTTAAAAGGCCATTGAAAAGGCAATTCATACTTATTGCAAAGGTCTTTGCTTCTTCTTCATGACAATCCAACTCTTCTTCAACATGACCAAATCTAGAGTCATAAGAAGAGCAAACCTGATTCATGAATTGATCATGGATATATCTTTATCATCTGATTGCCCTATACACAGGCTCTCTACTACTTCAATGCATTCTGAAGCTGCATTATCCATATCACATTCCAGCCCTCTAATGCTTCTTGATGAAACTGACATTGATTCTTGATCCATATGATCACAACTATGCACAACTAGATCATTTAAACATGAAGGCTCCTTGCTAAAGACTAGCACGTAAATACCACTTGAAAAATCATTATTATCAACTTCATTTGCTAGGAAAATCAGGGCATCCTCCTTTATGGTAGAGTCATCATTACCTTGGATTGATGCGTAAACAGGGACAACAGGGGTGTGATTGTTTTGACATTCATCTCCAACACCTGAATTATGTTTTTCATCAACATTGGGGGCCCTAGGGCAATAAATATTTTTAGAGAAATAACCCTTTTGAATTCCATGCCTCCAATTGTTTTCAATGTCTATTGCAAACTAATGTACCTAATGCAATGTGGTGGGCTCCTTATCTCTCAATCTATAACTCATTTTCCTATCAAATGCTCCTAGATAAACCACAAGGTACAATGCATCATTAGGTCTCATACATTTTGGAATTATTTTCAAAGCCTTCATAAACCTAAAGTTAGAGGCTAGAATTAACTCATCCTTTTGAAATCATTGATAACTGTATATTTAGAAAATCTTTCACCATACTGTTCTAGAAATGTAGATTTAAATTCTTACCAAGAGCTGACAGAGTATGCTAGAAGGTAGGAGAACTAGTCCCTTGCATCTTCATCTAGAGATTGAACAAATAATCTCATGACTACATCTTCATGGTCAACCTTAAAGTCATCTATTACATTTCTAAACTGCTGCAAGTGTCTCTCAGCTAATTCATCCTTTACACCACTAAATTTAGGCAAATACTTTTTGATTTTATATGGAAAAGCATTTGGATAACCACAAATGCCATTGAAATTGATGGGCTTATATTTGTCAATACTAAAACTTCTTTTATTACATGGTTGGGATTGATCACTATACATTATTGCATCTGACACCTCATAAGGGTGCATGGGCTGATAATACATCTTTAGGTGTTTTTCCAACCTTCTTCTCAGCCCAGATTTATAATCAATGACCTTAGGCCTTTAAAATATAAACTGCTATTTCAGCTTGCCTAAAGTTCTCTAAATGAGTCTCTTAAACAATGTTGCATACCTCATTTAAAAAATAGACACTACATTTTCAGCAAATACAAAGCATGCAAGCTTATCATCAATATTCCCTTTTAACTAGTGCTATTTCACCAAATAGGGAATCTTTTAAAATTTATAAAAATACATGGATATGTTGCAGCCACTTTAAATTCCTTTCCCTGACAGAAAGTATGAAAATCTAACATATTTTTGTATCTTTTATCAGGTTCTTTGCTTGCAGAGTCGCCATCTCCTTGGCAGAGGAATGAGCTTCAAACAGACTGAAGCTAAAAATTCATTTCTTTCTTCATGGGTTCTCCAACAGCAGAGCCACATATACAACCTTTCAAGTTTGCTGCAACAAAAACACTTCCAGGTCTGAAACCCCTAACTAGGGAGGTAAAAATAACACTTTCAGATCATGATCCCCAGTAGAGTCACCACTTTGTTGGGTCTTTCTCTCTGAATCGATAGAGGGTTTGCTAGTTGTAATGCACAAGCAGATTCGACCAACAAATACAAAAGGTTGCATGAGATGCCTCCCCTTCACTTCTGGTTCTGCTGCACTAAGGGGGGTATCCCTATAGGTAAAGATTTAACATTGACTCACCCAACAAAAAGATTTAGCTTTACAGTCACAGGTAGAATACTCTCATTTGTGGACCAAGGTTTGAATGATAAATCACAAGGTTCGCAATGTTCTTGAATATATTTGACTGGTTGAAGATGAGAGTATGTAGGGGTCCTATTCCTAATCCTACAAACTAACAGGTTAGAATTATGAAATGATTTGTTTTGATATTTTGGATGCAAGACAGGGGTTTTGGAAACATAACACAACATAGGGAGTAGACTAGTGCCTATCTCAGGGCAAGGAGTTAACTAGACATAAACAAATCAATGATTTGCACTAGCATTCAAGTTTCAAGGGGGTAAGACTGGTATTTGCCTTACAAACACCACCCAAGAATGGGTATTTAGCTACCTCTACTTACAAACATCCTTGCTACCATACATTCTTCTTCACACATGACCTAAAACAATTTAATCCACTCCTTGAATGGAGGTTAGAGATCAAGCATGTAATACAGAAAGTCTATATTCAAGAATCTAAGAAACCCTTAACAACCAGATTCAAAAGAAGGTATGCATACAACAAATGGAGACAAATAACTAAACACATGCAAGAATGCATTTTTCATATAAAAGAAAAATGAAACTAAAAAAGTGTGCAACATGCATTCAAAATGCAACTCATAAACTCCAAAGAGATAGAACAACCAAGAAAGGCTTTGTTTCTTCATTATTTCTCCAAAAAAAATTGCCTAGTCTTCAACCTCCAAAAATGAGTAACACAGTTCTCCTATATATAGAAAGAACATGTACTTCAACAATAATTACATGGCCATTTAAAAATTTAGCTAGATACATTGTGCCATCAGAATGGCACCCAAAACATTGAATGCAATAGAGAGACAAATAGGAAAGGAGCAGGTGAGATTGGAAAATGTGTAGCTGACTAGAGACTTTCCCATTAAAAATGGTAGTTGGCTTGTCCATCAAAATCCATACCCTTGCAATTTTACCATTAAAGCCAATCTACCCGTTCCCTGGAAGTGCAGCGGTTGCGTGCTTTGAAATTTCTCCTATCTGGAATGCATTCACGACTGTTCATGCTTGTGAAATTTAATTATCCCACATTTATCCTGTAGTGATCCTTTGAC
The DNA here is from genome assembly GCA_027924645.1 of Cunninghamia lanceolata. Classification (NCBI taxonomy): domain Eukaryota; kingdom Viridiplantae; phylum Streptophyta; class Pinopsida; order Cupressales; family Cupressaceae; genus Cunninghamia; species Cunninghamia lanceolata. Next base: position 3,942,676 of record BSBN01001709.1, on the reverse strand, counting down.
CACTTCATATACCAAACCACATGTAAACTTAATGTCGCACATTTTTCCCTGACATAGCCCGTGATCAACCCACTTGTAGTTTGTCACTCCGTCTCCCACCATTACCAAACCTATCGGAGTGACCTCAAGCAATTAGAGAAACATCCTCTAGGCATGCTGATTACTATTATCATACCGATGAACCACCCCACATATATCCCATCGGCAATTAATGAGATGTCGGACCTGGCCGCCGATAGGCAGGATCTTACCGAATACCATTTCATACCTCATCGGCCTGTCGTAGAGAGCGTTAGCTTGGCTGTCGATGGCTATTGTTACGGTGATGACCCACATGTATCAGTGTGACCCCAACCTATCGGCATAGCCAAAAACCCCTCTACCGACGCACCAATCTCACTGACGACCACACTTGTCAGCAAGACTTACATCATTGGTGAACTCCCTTGTTCGTCCTCCGATATGCTGATATAACTTGATCGGCTAGAACACCACTGTCAGCTCGACATCCCATTATCTGCCCAATGTATATTTTCACTCTGATAGCTCACCTTGCATATATCCCATCGGCCATCAGATGGACTTCGGACCTGGCCGTCAATAGGCATTGCCACAGTGATGACACTTCTTCGTATACCTCATCAGCTTGTTGGCAAGAATGTTGAATGAGACACTGATGTAGGCTGTCTTGGCGATGGAGGGAACAAACCACTGTAAACAACATGATCGCTAAGACAAAGGTCAATTCTTGCTGATGGACTTAGAAAGTTTTGAAGGTTTACAATGAAAAGGGCCTACGATGAATGTTTGAAACCTTAAATCTAGGTGGGCACCACTATTGGCTCTATCTGGGGATGCATGCCTCTTGCAAGCATGGCAAGAAAACCAGATCTCTAGGATCCAGATTAGGCCTTATCCATTGGGCAATAGAGTCAAACATCATACCAACCTGCATCACAAATCATATTTCAAACATTGTTTTGGCGGTCCTAGACAACTGAAGATGAAAAACCACAATCTTCTCCTGCCAAATGCCCAATTCTAATCTAAATAACCCCAACCATAACTGAAAACACTAAGATAGACTGACCATAAGCTCATCCTATTAATTACATGCTTTACCATTTTTGAAAGCTCACCTCTGTCCTTGTTACCTCTATCATTCTGCATTTCAAAATCAAACATACAACCATACATACTAGAATATCCTTCAGCATTAGGCAACATATGTATATTTTATTCCTCAAATAGTATATCATCATATTGCATTTGGCATTCTTCACTATCCATCTGGCTATTGCACATTACTAGGCACTCATCCAGCTGATCAAAAAACTAAAGACATTCAAAACACATGAGACCTTCAATGTCATTCATATCACTTATTAACACTGAAAAAAAATCTTGATTCACACACCCATTGTTGCACACATCTGGGTGGCTGATACACAAGAGATAAAGATTGCTTCCTCTGATTTATACATCCCCTCTTCATAAAATGGTGCAGCACCCAGGGCAGCTATCTCCTCATACTCATCATCATCTACAAAGAGAGGATTAACTTTGCACCAATGAAGGTCATGACTCACAATGTTCAATGCACTTAAAGGCTCATCATAAAGGGGATTCATACTTATTCCAAAGGTCCCTGCTTCTTCTTCATGACAATCTAACTCTTCTTCAACATTACCAAATCTAGAGTCATAAGAAGAGCAAACCTGATCCATGAATTGATCATGGATATCATCTTTATCATCTGATTGCCCTACACACAGGATCTCTACTACTTCAATGCATTCTGAAGCTACATTATCCATATCACTTTGCAGCCGTCTAATGCTTCTTGATGAAACTGACATTGATTCTTGATCCATATGATCACAACTATGCACAACTAGATCATTTAAACATGAAGGCTCCTTGCTGAGGACTAGCACGTAAATACCACTTGAAAAATCATTATTATCAACTTCATTTGCTAGGCAAATCAAGGCATCCTCCTTTATGGCAGAGTCATCATTACCTTGGATTGATGCGTAAATATGGACAACAGGGGTGTGATTGCTTTGACATTCATCTCCAACACCTGAATTATGTCTTTCATCAACATTGGGGGCCCTAGGGCAATAAATATTTTTAGAGAAATAACCCTTTTGAATTCCATGCCTTCAATTTTTCTCAATCTCTATTGCAAACTAATGTGCCTAATGTAATGTGGTGGGCTCCTTATCTCTCAATCTATAACTCATTTTCCTATCAAATGCTCCCAGATAAACCACAAGGCACTGTTGGTTTTTCTTTTGAATCAGCATCAGGGTTTGCCAGTTCCTATGCACATGCAGATTCAGCCAACTAATACAGGAGGTTACGTGAACTGCCTCCCCTTCACTTCTGGTTCTGCCGCACCAAGGGGGGTGTCCCTATAACTCAAGATATAACCTTGACTAGCTCAATGACAGAAGGATTTAACTTGACAGCAACAGGTAGAATACTCTCATGTAAGGACCAAGATTTGTATAACAAATCACAAGGTTGGCAACATTCTTGGACATAATGTCTGGTTGGGTATGAAAGCATGCAGGATCCTAATCCTACTCCTACAGCTAATAGATGGAAGGAAAAGATGGTTTGATTTGAATTTTGGATGCAAAGCTGGACATGGTGTATAACCTCAACACAGAGCCAGATTGGTGCCTATCCAGGGCTTGGAGTCGGTAGACATACACCTGTGAATGATCAGCATGAATAGCTAAAACTGGATTTCAGGGGGATACACATGTGATACCTGCCTTACAGATATCTCCCAATACAGAGTGTTAAGCTGTCTATACTTATGGCATCCCTATTGCAGTAAGAAAAACACATGCAAAACTAGAGATAGAATCAACATAACACATGCAAACATAGCATTATTCATATAAGATTAACCATGAAATCAGTGGATTCATGCCAAATCGTACAACAGGAGATACATAAACTCACAAGTTAAACTATACAGAGCAACCAAAACGAACTGTATTGTGTTACAGAGCCAAAATGTTCAACTTTCAACAACCTCTAAAAATGGTAACATAGTCTGCTTATAATAGCCAGAGAGTGTACTATAGCAATTAATTACATGGCTTTGACAAAAAATCTGCCAGATACAGCCCTCAGAAGGAATGGCGCTCAGAAAATGTTAATGCAGCAGACAAAGGGGGGCCTCGAGCCATGCGCCACTATCTGGGGTCTTCATTCAAAATTTGGGCGACCTGACCATGTGTACCATTGTCCACATCCCTGCACTGTCGCCATTAAGGGTCTCAACCACCCGCGGCTGCTTGAAAATCGTCGCAACAGTCGAACAGAAGTTTCCCGCCAAAACACATCGCATGTTCAAATTGTGGAAAAAGAATAGTCCCACATGCATGGTGAGGAGAACACACTAGCGCTTTATAAACATAGCCGCATGCAAACTAAGTGTCGAGCGCTTTTGCTGCGCTCGACACACATGCCTTCGTCAAAAACCCATCGCTCCGACCTAAGCCATTGGCTTACCTCAAAAATCTCCCACCGACAATAGTAGTCTGGCTGAAGCCAAGTTACTCCGATGGCCAGCTCGCACCCCGTTAGTGGTTACCAAACCACTGCCATCGGCCAGACCAACACCGTTGGCCTGGCAAAAAGTTCCATCGCGGACACAGCTAGTCATGCCGATGAACATCCTCGAGCCATCCACCATCAAGCCATCGGCCCAACTCCTACCGATAGCCCACCTCTGTCGGTGAGACCACCATCGTCGGAACAACTGAAAAAACCCTGGCCGATACCTCACGTCATACCGAAGACCAACAAGCCACACTCTGCCTTTTCGTCGGCCAGACACACACCGATGACTCTTCATCGGCTAAGCTCCTCGCTCCCATCAGCGAGATCAACACTATCGGAGCAACTGAACACCCCTTTGCCGACCTCAAGAGTCACGCCGATGCCCATAAGCTGACTGCCACCTATCGGCTAGACACTACCCCATACTCGCCGATGGCAACTCCATCGGCCAGACCTGCGCCATCAGCCAACAACAAACGAAGCATGCCGATAACAACGATCACCCCGATACACATATCCCTCGGCGAGACACATGCCGATGACACCTCATCGGCCAAACATCCATTGTCAGTCGAATAGGAAAATGCTTCGCCGATAGTATACATCACACCGATGGCACCATTGGTAAGAACAATCCCGTCGGGGAACCAGAAAAAAAAGACATGCCGATGGTGTATGTCACACCGACAGCACATCACTACCACCAACCTGATCGCCAAAACGCATGCGAGGTCACGCCGATGGGAAAGAATACATAGGGCTTAAGTGAAGAAACCCTCCAACATGCAAGCTCAACCTCTAGGCCAAAATGGGTACCAACAGGCACAATGCATCATTAGGTCTCATACATTCTAGAATTCTTTTCAAAGCCTTCATAAACCTAAAGTTAAAGGCTGGAATTAACTCATCCTTTTCAATATGGATATACATGAAATCACTGATAACTGCATATTCAGAAATTCTTTCACCATACTATTCTAGAAATGCAGATTTAAATTCTTACCAAGAGCTGACAGAGTATGGTGGAAGGTAGGAGAACTAGTCCCTTGCATCTTCATCTAGAGATTGAACAAATAATCTCATGACTACATCTTCATGGTCAACCTCAAAGTCATCTATTACATTTCTAAACTGCTGTAAGTGTCTCTCAGCTAATTCATCCTTCACACCACTAAATTTAGGCAAATACTTTTTGATTTTATATGGAAAAGCATTTGGATAACCACAAATGCCATTGAAATTGATGGGCTTATATCTGTCAATACTAAAACTTCTTTTATTACATGGTTGGGATTGATCACTATACATTGTTGCATCTAACACCTCACAAGGGTGCATGGGCTGATAATACATCTTTATGTGTTTTTGTAACCTTCTTCTCAGCCCAAATTTTCAATCAATGACCTTAGGCCTTTAAAATACAAACTGCTATTTCAGCTTGCCTAAAGTTCTCTAAATGAGTCCCTTCAACAATGTTGCATACCTCATTTAAAAAATAGACACTACATTCTCAGTAAATACAAAGCATGCAAGCTTATCACCAATATTCCCTTTTAACTAGTGCTATTTCACCAAATAGGGAATCTTTTAAAACTTATAAAAATACCAGGTTATGTTGTAGCCACTGTAAATTCCTTTCCCTGATTGAAAGTATGAAAATCTAACATATTTTTGTATCTTTTATCAGGTTCTTTAAGTGCAGAGTCACCACCTCCTTGGCAGAGGAATGAGCTTCATAGAGGCTGAAGGTGAAAATTCATTTTTTTCTTCATGGGTTCTCCAACAACAGAGCCACATATACAACTTTTCAAGTTGGCTGCAACAAAAACACTTCCAGGTCTGAAACCCCTAACTAGGGAGCCAAAAATAACACTTTCAAATCATGATCCCTAGTAGAGTTGCCACTTTGTTGGGTCTTTCTCTCCGAATCGGTAGAGGGTTTTCCAGTTCCAATGCATAGGCATATTTGGCCAATAAATACAAGACGTTGTGTGAGCTGCCTCCCCTTCACTTCTGGTTTTGTCACACTAAGGCGGGTATCCCTATAGGTAAAGATTTAACATTGACTCACCCAACAGAAAGATTTAGCTTTACAATCATAGGCAGAATACTGTCATTTGTGGATGAAGGTTTGAATGATAAATCACAAGGTTGGCAATGTTCTTGGGTATATCTGACTGGTTGAAGATGAGAGTATGCAGGGGTCCTATTCCTAATCCTACAAACTAACAGGTTAGAATTATGAAATGATTTGGTTTGATATTTTGGATGCAAGACAGGGGTTTTGGAAACATAACACAACACAGGGAGCAGACTAGTGTTTATCTCAGTGCAAGGAGCCAACTAGACGTATACAAATGAATGATTTGAATTGGCATTCATGTTTCAAGGGGGTAAGACTAGTATTTACCTTACAAACACCACCCAAGAATGGCTATTTATCTACCTCTACTTACAAACATCCCTACTGCCATACAATCTTCTTCATACATGACCTAAAACAATTTAATCCACTCCTTGAATGGAGGTTAGAGATCAAGCATGTAATACAAAAAGTCTATATTCAAGAACCTGAGAAATCCTTAGCAACCAGATTCAAAAGAAGGTATGCATACAACAAATGGAGACAAATAGCTAAACACATGCAAGAATGTATTTTTCATATAAAACAACAATGAAACTAAAAAAGTGTGCAACATGCATTCAAAATGCAACTCATAAACTCCAAAGAGACAAAACAACCAAGAAAGGCTTTGTTTCTTCGTTATTTCTCCAAAGTTTTTTGTCTAGTCTTCAACCACCAAAACTGAGTAACACAGTTCTTCTGTATATAACAAGAATGTGTACTTTAGCAATAATTACATGGCCATTTCAAAATTTAGCCAGATACATTATGCCATCAGAATGGCACCCAGAACATTTAATGTAGTAGAGAGACCAAGAGGAAAGGAGTGGGTGAGATTAGGAGATGTACAGATGACCAAAAACTTTCCCATTAAAAATGGTAGTTGGCCTGTCCATCAAAATCCATACCCTTGCAATTTTACCATTAAAGCCAATCTACCCATTCCTTGGAAGTGCAGCAGTTGTGTGCTCTAAATTTTCTCCTATTTGGAATGCATTTGTGACTATTCATGCTTGTGAAATTTAATTATCCTACATTTATCCTGTAGTGATCCTTTGACCACTTCATATACCAAACCACCGGTAAACTTAATATCGCACATTTTTGCCTGTCGCGGCCTGTGATCAACCTGCTAGCGGTTTGTCACTCCGTCTCTTGCCGATACCAAAACTATCAGAGTGACCTCAAGCAGTTGGAGCAACATCCTCCAGGCATGCCGATTACTATTATCATATTGACGACCCACCCTGCATATATCCCATTAGTGATCGACAGGACGTTGGACCTAGCCGCCGATAGGCAAGGTCTTACCGAAGACCATTTCATACCTCATCGGCCCATCGAAGAGAGCATTAGCTTGGCTGCCAATAGCTATTGTTATGGTGATGACCCACCTATATCGGTGTGACCCCAACCTGTTGGCACACCTGAAAACTCCTCCGCTGATGTACCAATCTCACCGACGACCACACTCGTCGGCAAGACTTGCATCATCAGTGAACTCCCTTGTTCGTCCTTTGATATGCTAATATAACTCGATCGGCTAGAAAACCACTGTCATCTCGACATCCTGTTATCTACCTAATGTATATTATCACTCTGATAGCTCACCTTGCATTTATCCTCTTGGCCATCAGATGGACTTCGGACCTGGCTGGCGATAGGTGTTGTCACAACGATGACACTGCTTTGTATACCTCATCGACCTGTCGGTGAGAATGCTGAATGAGACACCGATGTAGGTTGTCTTGGCAATGTAGGGAACAAACCACTGTAAACAACATGATCGATGAGACAAAGGTCAACTCTTGCTGATGGACCTAGAAATTTTTGAAGTTTTACAATGAAAAGGGCCTATAGATGAATGTTTGAAACCTTAAATCCAGGTGGGCACCACCAGGAATAAGGAACATTCTCATAATATTTTTTCTTAGAAAAATGAGTTGATGTCTCATCTTCAAGCTATTAATGATCAATTTATCAGTCAAGGAATGAATCAGGAGCTTTTCGAAAAAGAAAAATTATGTAAGGGTGAATTGGAGGAGATTTTGGGAAGGGAAGAAATATATTGGCAACAAAAATCTAGAGAAATTTGGCTTAGGGAGGGGGACAGGAATACTAAGTTCTTTCATTCTTCTTTAAAAGTTTGTTGTCAACAAAATTTAATAAGGTCAATTAAATTAGGTGAGGGTGTTGTCCTTTTAGATATTCTTCAAATTAGAGTGGAAGTTGTTAATTTTTTCTCAAAACTATTGTCCAAGAAGAATGATCCTCTTGATCCGGCTCTTGAAAATAAGATATTGGATTGTATTCCAAATTTGATAGCAAAAGAAGATAATGATCTCTTATTTAGGGAGTTTACTTTAGATGAAGTCAGAAGTGTGGTTTTTTCTTTAAATCCAGATAAATCTCCAGGTCTAGATGGCTTCACACCTCTTTTCTTTTAGAAATACTGGGATTTTATTGGAAAGGATGTTTGGTTAGCTTTAGAAGAAGCTAGGAGGAATAGATCTATTCTTAAGGAGATGAATGTTACTTGTATTTTGTTGATTCCTAAATGTATCTCTCCAATCTCTTTCTCTGATTTCAGGCCGATCTCACTTTGCAATACTTTATATAAGATTTTTACAAAAGCTATTTCCTTGAGACTTGTTTTAATTATCCCAAAAATTATTTCAGAAGAACATGGAGGCTTTGTTCTAGGTAGAGAAACTTCCAATGGAGCCATTGTGGCTCATGAAATCCTTCACTCTATTCATTTTAATAGATTAAAAGCAATGATTTTGAAATTAGATATGATGAAGGCATACGACAGGGTTTCTTGGGATTTTTTAATGAAGGTTACATGGCAAAATTTGGGTTTGCTCCAAAATGGTGTAAGTGGATCTATTCTTGTATCTCAGGTGTGAAGTTTTCTATTCTAGTAAATGGTTCCCCTTTTGGTTTTTTTCAATCTAGTCAAGGCATTAGACAAGGTGACCCAATTTCACCTTTTTTGTTCATTATCATGGAAGAAGCCTTTAGCAGGCTAGTTTTGGATCAGAATAGTAGAGGTTTTTGGAAAGGCCTCAATATTCTGAGGGTCCCCTTTACTTTCACACATACTCTTTTATAGATGATACTCTTCTATATGGAGTTCCTTCTATGTTAGAGGCCAAATGTATAAAGAAGGCAGTCTCTCTTTATTGCCAAGTTTTGGGACAAGCAGTTAATCCTCAAAAATCTAAGATTTTTTTCTTTAACTCAAATGTTGTTATACAGACTTGTATTGCTTCATTTCTTGGTTTCAACATTGAGTATTTTCCTTCTAAGTCTTTGGGTGTTCCTTTATTCAGTGATTCCCATAAAAATGTTTTTTGGAGTTTGGTTATTTAGACAATTCAAAAGAGAACTACTTCTTGGAAGGGCAAATGGCTTACATTGGTAGGGAGAATAGCTCTCATCAAATTAGTATTGACAGCTATTCCTATTTACATGATGACTATGTTGAGAATGCCTAAGGGGGTAATTTCTAAGATTGAAAAGTTTCTAAGGGATTTCCTTTGGAAAGGTAATGAGGTTAAGGAAAGAAAAATAGCTTTATTTGCTTGGGATAAAATCTGCTCTTCAATTCATTTTGGAGGTTTAGGCATTCATAATTTGTCCTTAGGAGCTAAATTGGCTTGGAGGCTCTTTACTAAACCTAAAGCAATGTGGTGTAGACTGATGAATCTAAAATACCTTGATTCTCCTCTTCCTAAAAGAATCTTTACTCTCTCTAATCCCCTTGTTGGGTCTAAAATTTGGAATTTTCTTGTTGCTTGTAGAAAGGTTATTCTTCCTTACTTTTCATGGGTAATTCATAGGGATAATAAGGCTTCCTTTTGGCTTGATTCATGGAATGGTTTGCCTCCTCTTTGTAGCCACCCAAGCCTGAATCAAGCCAAAGCTGTCCTTTCTAATTTGTGGGGCACTAAGGTTAATGATTATTTTTTTCTTCATTCAAATTTTTTTCCTCCTAAAGTCAAATGGAAAGACTTTGGTAACTGTGACTTCCCTTCAGATCAAAAGGCACTTCTTTCTTCTTTATTAAAGGAAAGGAAAATTGTTTTTTTCAGATAGAGATGATGCTGTCATTTGCTCTTTCTCTAAATCTGGTCAATATTTAGTTAAAGGGGGCTATAATTCCTTATTGAATCCTTCTAGTAACCAGAAACATAATTGGCCTTTCTTTTTGTGTTGGAATAAGGCTTGTTTACCCAAAGCTGGGGCCTTTGCTTGGCTTGCTTTCAATAATAGAATCTTGACAAATCAAAGATTGGTGAAGTTGGGAATCTTGGGTCCTTTTAATTGCATTTTTTGTGATTCAGTTGAGGAAAGCACGGATCATATGTTTGTAACTTGTCCTTTTGCTTCCTCTTGTTGGTATTGGGCCTACCAAAAACTATGCTAGTTTTGTCCCTTGCTATATAACTTAAAATCTATGTTTCTCAGCTGGCCAACTCTTTTAAAGATTCAACATTTGCTTCTCTTTGGCTTGTTACTCCTTCTATTATCATTTGGTCTATCTGGTTAGAGAGGAACATGATAATTTTTTGTAAAGAACAAAGATCATTAGATGAGACTTGGGGCATTATTGAAAAATCTGTTTGTGAATCAGTTGTAGCTCATCTTAACTCCCTAGATAACTCTAAGTTGTCTTTTTCAAGCTGGGATTCTCTTATGATTAAAAATTGGGAATTCTTAAGCCTACCTCCTTCCAGTTGTTTTTCTGTTATTCATAAAGTGGACAGAAGTAAGGTTACCTAGTCTCCTCTAGTGGAAGAACAAATTAAGCTGAATTTTGATGGAGCCTCTAGGGGGAATCTTGGCCCATCAGTTATTGGTTGTGTTCTCAGAAATTCCAATGGAGATATCTTGGTTGCACTTTCTTCGTGTATTCAGGAAGGGACAAATAATCAGGTAGAAATTATGGCTGTAGTGGAAGGCTTAAGGTTAGGAAACAGATAGGGTTTTTCTAATATTTGTGTGGAAGGGGATTCTCTTGTTATAATTAATGCTCTTAAATCAAGGTCTTCTTTTAATTGGTTTTTGAATTATCTTCTTTCGGAGGCTTGGAGATTGTTGGATTCTTTTGCTAACTTGGAGATTGTCCACTACTATAGAGAAGCTAATGGACTTGCAGATGGGTTAGCTAATCTTGCTTTGGATAATAATTGGCAAAATATGGTCTTAGATTCTAACTCCATTTGCAATTTCATGGCTATTTCTTCTATAGCCTCTAAAGAAAGCTTATCCCATTCATAATTTTGAATTGGTGGGAGGTCTTTAGTATGAGGATGGTCATACTGAGGTCATGGTTCCAATTTTAGTGATATGATTGTTTTGTTATTTATTAGCGGCCTAGTACGACATGATCTATCTTTTTGGTGCATTCCTAAATTTAGCATCAAATGATTGTTCTTCTTTTTGGGACTGTCGTTCATGTGCGAAGGGATTATAATCTATACATTATTCTTTGTTACCTGTGTTCACTTGTTGCAAATTTATTGTGTCAGAATTCGGATGGTTTACTGGCATTTATTTCTTGCTTGAGTCATGGCTACTTAATCTGTCATTCTCCTTATGTGTCTGCATCTGGCTCTTACTTCTTGTTTGAGTTGGAATTTGGTTTTAGTCTCCTTGTAGAGTACTTTTTCATGGGGTCTATTCAACATGGTAAGAGGCTTTACTTTATAATTTAGAAATGGGAAAAACCATTTCAGTGCCTCCTTCAACGAAATGATTTCTCTAAAGTCTTCAAGTTTTATGACAATGAGGTCTAGAATGCTATCATATCAGTTTGTGGTTGTGAAATGTTGGGTTTCTCTAGGCCTATTTATTTGTCGTAGGCACTTTCTCACTTTCTATCTAATGCTATGGACCTTACTTAGAATGCAAATATGGTTTAAAATCTGGGTTTACTTTTTGTTCATGAGTTTTTCTTTTCTGTTGATAAATTTAATTCTGCCCTGGCAAATTATGATTTGTTGTCAGGTTCTGCTCCTATTGGTGGTCTTTTTATGCATAAGGATTTGAGGCACTCCCCAGCTACCAAATGTGTTCACAATGCTTTTCTTCATGGCATTGAGAACACCTACCAAATTATGGTGCAGAATAGTTTACTCTGCCATTTAGAAGAGCTTGGTTCAGATTTTTTAGAGTCCATAAGGGAAGTTTTCAATGCCCTTTCACTCCTGGTTTTCTTTGTTCCTCCTCCTCCACCACCTCCTCCTATTGAAGCAAATGATGAAGAAGTGGAACCTGTTCAGGGTTTCATTGTGGCAGACCTTAATGCTATGGCCTGAAGTGTTTTTTGAAGTTCATTTTTTGGATTGTTATTAGTTTCTGGGATTACTACTATAATATATGTATTAGCCTTTAAATGGCTATGATATGTCTGTAATTGGTCTATCATTTTGTATAAGTTTATATCAGTGGATAGACTGGTTAGTTTTTTAGGTAATGGCAGTCTTTGTTACGCTGCCCTATTAGTGGTTTTGAGGTTTTTTCATGTTCCTGATCCCCATGCTTGGGTTGATACTGTAATTTTTTGTTTTCAGTTTGGGCTATAATTAGAGGTTTTCTTACTAGTTCCTTCCTGCTAGTATGCCCTTTTGAACCAGTTTTTTACAGTTAATCTTTTTATATATAATATATTTCAATGGCTTGCCACTTTTGCCCAAAAAAAAAAACCCTTTTGTCTTAACTATTTATCCAAAATAGTAAAAAAAATTATATCATCTCGACATGGAATCTCTCCTCTAGTGCATCATATTTTTTTTTAAATTTTAAAAATTAATTTTAGTATTTTTTTGTGAAAGGACAACAACATTATATTTTGGTGTTGATGACCTACTTTTAGTAAAAATAAAAAAGAAAATATAAACATTAATTGAAATGAAACACTTATAGATCTACAAAAGTGTATTCTTAGATTTTCTTTAAATGATAATTTACATGAGTAGGAGTTAGGATATCAAGTTTTTCAAATAATTTTATTTATTTGGTAAATTAGCCCCAAAGTGATGCTACATATGTATAATAGTGGATGCTTCTAGTTGGAAAAGTTGTGGCCTGGATCTAATTTAGCTAGAATGAATCCAACTAGAACATATGTTTTGCCAAAATTGACTTTTGGTTGAAATGCTTGAATTCATTTATGCTTATATGGTGGCCTAAAGTGTGACAGATTTAACTTTTACCCATATGCCCTAGCTTCTTGTATTTCCACTTTATGAAGACCTTCCCAAGCCTCACATTGACTACCTTGTTTGTTGTCCCATCCTTAGATCTACATGTCTTCACTTCAAAGAATTCTAGGATGACCTCTTAAATAGAAAACACATTGTTTACAAATTTTACATCACATCATAGAGATTGAACTTAATGATCATTCTAATTTTTGCACTTAAAATCATGAAAATGACAACCTATCATGTTCTTTTAAATTAAGCAAACATTAAAATTAAAGTTGGAACTAAACGTAGGTTGTTTATTAAACATTTAGGGTCCTTAAACTCAATATATGGACTGGTCTCAAATAGATCACACAGCTTGCATATTAGTGAAAATTGAAAATTATAATCTTTCACTCTTGTTTGTAAATCATCCTTATCTTTTTTTCTTTTGAACTTCCTTTTCTTGTCTCACTAAAAGTTTAAAGGTTAAGTACTTGCATTTGTAAAGATTCATGTATGGAACAATCATATAGGAAAGACTTACATCTTAGTTTGTATGTACAATCTAGATTATATTCATAAAAGAACATAAACATCACCTTCTTTTATGTATTTGCATGCTATCAAATTTTGTTTTATGAATTTGATTGTTATTTTTATGCATCAAAATTCAATTTAAAAAAAAAAACTAAAAACTAAAACACTTCAAAAGCATAAAAAAATAGAATAAGCTTGCATTCATCCCTTGCAGTTTGATGTGCTCTAGAGTATCCATCTACATGTAGCACAATAGTTGCAAGAAGTGAACCTTCTCACTTCTACCAAGTTCCCATTCTCCTCCTTGAAAAACTTGACATGCTCAAAGAACATTTGAGGCTTGCTACTCTTCTATAGGCTCCAAGAGCTCCTCCATAACCTAGGCACAAATTTAGGCACTTCTAGCTAGTGCCTCCTATTATTAACCTCTTGTTGCCTCCTACTCAATCACCACAAGAGTATTTTCCACTTATCCTAGAGGACTACCACTACACTGACTCTTGCCTCAACCTCAGTTAGAGTCTCCTTGGGACATTAAAATGAATGACACTAATTCATCCTTATAGGCCTTCCTTGACTTTAGTTTCCTTGTCCAACCTTTTGTCAAGTTCCTTGTGGATTGCTTTTTTAGTTGCATGGTGTGGTGTAGTCATATAACTACACCTAGTGCACCTTTTCTCCAGCCAAATTGACTTACTTGTTGCCAATAAAACTCCTTAGCCATACATGGTCTCATCTATGGTCTCTTTAGGGGATTCTTCCTATGAGATTCTAGAGTCTTGGTTGGAGTTCTCTCTTTAATCTCATATCAGCTCTATGTAGTTTTCTCTATCTTGGCTTGAAAAAGTTGCGTGATGTGTGTTTCTCTCATTAGATTTTATGTACACTCATAGAATCCAAACTCTTAAAATGTGTGTAATCAAGATTAATCAAAGCTCATTCTATTTAGCATGTCTTACACAAAAATAAACCATTTATACATTAGTCATTACATTTAGAACAATCAAGTCAAAATAAATCTAAAACATAGAGGAAAAAATACATACAAAACATTTATTTGAATATGCAATTGATAAATTGATTTGTCAAAACAACACGTATATGGATTTGAAGCATTACCAAAGTTTTATACATCATCATATTTAAAAGCTTTACCAAAATTGTGATTCTTGTTTTCCTTTCCTTATAACTGTCATTTAAGAACACAATCAGAGTTCAAACTTATGTAAAGTGGTAATGGAAGTTGATATTTAAAACAAACATATAATATAACAATTTTAGTTTTTGTTGCATCTCCAAACAAAATAAAAATATACATTCATTTGATATACTCAAAAAACTCTTAATATATTTGGAGACAAATTTATGCACTCAAGAATTAGTTACTTTATTCTGATCTTCAAACCCATTTTTGATTACATGAGGAGTTTATTGCACAACAATGCTAATTGACTACTGACCTAAAAGTTTTCTTGGCAATTAAGACCATTAAGTAATAGCATTCTTATATCATTTAAGGTCATGTTCAAAGGAAAGTAACCCATCGTTTGGACTTCTTCCGACCGACCCAAAAAATGAGCACAGGGGTACCTGGGTAAATTGTAATTTAAAGAAGATTATCATTCCTTGTTGACACCAAAAAGATAGGAATACATATCTTATGATTTACTAGCAAGGATGCTGTGGGAAAAAATGGAAAATTTTATAAGTTTCTTCATGGGATGACATTCTTGTATCTTTTTCATTATTTCCCACGCTAAAGGCATTCCTGTCTGTTTGGTCGTCCTTTGTGGTAGAAGCATCAGGATGCAATGGAAATAACTGGAGAGTCTCACCTTCCATGCTGACATTGTAATGGCCATGTTGGTTATCATCCACTATAATGTCTGTAATACCCTTTTGTTCAGTGTAACCAATCTGCAGTCTGGGGCAGTGCTCTTCAATAGGATCTCTTAGAGTTGAAGAGAACTTGTGTCTCAAATTACTACTTGAACCTCTTAGTTGAACCTATGCATTGAACCACTTCGTTGAACCTCTTGTTTGAACCTCTTTGTTGAACCTTTCTAGAGTTCATTTGGTAGGTTCAATGAATTTTAGTTCAACTGTTCCTTGGTTCATTGGTTTGAGGATATGCGATGTTGGCATCGCTGTGACGAAGTACTATCGGTAGGACCGTGTTGAAGACCATTGGCATCGGTGAGACAAGGGCCGTCGGAATAAGCATCGAAGGTTTGTCCGATGCTGAGTGTCACCCCGATGGAAGCATTCAACCGTCGGCAAGACAAGGCCTATCGGCCAAACTTTGTGGAGTTACTCCGACAGGAGTAGTCACTTTGACGAAGGTTATGGGTTGGTCGTCGGTGAGACAAGGCCTATCGGCCAAACTCTGTAGAGTTACTCCGACAGGAGTAGTCACTCCGATGGCGTATGTCTATCGGCAAGAGAATACCCGTCGGCATAGCCTAAAGGTGTTGGGCCGATGTACTGCGGACATCTTGATGGAAGTCTTATTGGTATCGGTGAGACAAACCACTGTCGGAGCGAGGGCTAGATCTTTTGCCGATGGAGAGTGTCATACCGATGGTAACCTTGGTGATCGGGGAGACAATGCTCATCAGTGGGAGGTGAAGTCTGAGGGCCGATGGGAGTTGTTATGCCGATGGACTTGGAGGCTTGGTATTGTCGGCAACAAAATTGCTGACAATACTCTTTCGTCTGTTGGCGGTTATAAATTGCAAAGTCCTTTGCGACTTGGTACATGTGGGACTAAACGCCTCACTGAAATGTGAACCGTTGCGACGGTTAGATGGCAGCGACATATGAGGAATTTTTTCTATCAGTTAGAGCAGAAGTGTGTAACGACTCTTGTTCTTGCAGACTGGAAATAGAATGATATGTCTACAGGTGTCGTTGGTATTATGATGATGAGACTTGAAGAAAGGTTCGTTCTATAAATATACAGTGAGCGAACTGTTGGTAGGGAGTCGAGAATCAAAACCAGAGCAAGAAGTTGAGTTCTTTATTGTAACTGTATATCTTACTGTAATAAAGATTGTTTTCTTGTGGTGGTGGGTTTTTTACCCGTAAGGGTTTTCCCACGTAATACTGTGTGTCTGTGTTCTGAATATTGTCTATTTGGTTTCTCTCATGTACTTATCTGTGTTATTTAGTTTTTAAAAGTGACTTGTCTGCATCGTCCCCTTGGAATTAACATTAGGGAAGCTGTCTTCCGCACCTATGCTTTCCTTACAAGTGGTATCAGAGCCTGGCCCGTTGTGTTATCCTTGTCGGTAGTTTGGGTTTTTTGTGTTAATTCTGTTGTGTGGGAGTTCTGTAGAGTGTTATTTTTAAATTAAATAAAGATGGCTAGTACATCAGACAAAATAGACATTGAGAAATTCAATGGCACAAACTTTGAGTTGTGGAAACTTAAAGTTGAAGACATGTTAGTCTATAGAGATCTTTGGGTTGCTGTGTCTGGAGTTCAACCTATAGGCATGAAGCAAGAAGATTGGGATCTGATATGCAGAAAAGCCAAAGGACTGATAAGACTGAGTTTATCTGACTCTGTTCTATTGAACATCCATGAGGAGAAGTCTGCAAGTGATTTGTGGAAGAAGTTGAATAATATTTATCAGGGCAAGTCCTTGGTAAATAAACTTTTTCTCAGAAAGAAATTGTATTCTCTGAAGATGGAAGAAGGTGCATCTGTAGCAGAACATCTAAGTGCATTCAATATGATTGTTACTCAGCTGACTTCTATAGGTGTAAAAATAGAAGAGAAGGATCACTGTATGCTTCTGTTATGTTCCTTACCTGACTCGTGGGATCATCTGGTAATGGCTATTGGAAGTACAACAACTACGTTTTCACAGGAAACTGTTGTTGCCTCTTTGTTGTCTGAAGAGATGCGGAGGAAGCCTTCTGGAATGGCCAAAGAGGCCCTGTCAGTTCGTGGTAGATCAAAGGAAAGAGGCAAGAAGAAGGATAAGAAGTCTAAGTCCAAATCAGAGGGGAAATCAAAATCTCCTGGCAAGAAGTCCAAGGTGAAGTGCTGGAATTGTGGGCAGAAAGGTCATGTCAAGAAAGACTGCAAAGAGGAGAAAAAGAAGAAGAAGAACTTCACTGACTCTGAGTCTTCACACAGTGATGCTGATGCTTTCATTGCTGCTCTGGCAACACCTGCTTCTGAAGATGTTTGGCTGATTGATTCAGGAGCATCTTTTCATATGACATCTCATTGAGAGTGGTTCACTAAGTATGAACCCTATGCTGGTGGCAAGGTGTTCCTGGCTAGTGATTCAACACTAGAAATTGTTGGCCGAGGTCGAGTCAGAATCCAGTTCCCAGATGGCAGAATAAAGGGAATGAATGGAGTTCTTCATATACCAGGTCTGGCTCGAAATTTACTTTCTGTTAGTAAGCTTAATGATGTTGGAGTGCAAGTTACTTTTGTGAATGGTGGCTGTAAGATGACTAGAGGTTCTATTGTTCTAGCAAAAGGTGAACGCATTGGAACTCTGTATAGGTTAGATGCTAAACCAGTGTGCTGTAATAATGTCTCTGCAAAATCTAAAAAAGCCACTATTGTAACACATGATGTAAATTCTATGGAAGTTAAACTTCCTACAGAGAAAACAATGCTCTGGCATCATAGACTTGGTCACATAGGTGAGAAAGGTTTAAAAACCTTGAAAAATAAAAACCTGGTAGATGGGCTGATTGATTGTAATCTGGAGTTCAATTTCTGTGAACATTGTATATATGGAAAGCAAAACCGTGTTTCATTTTACTCTAGTTCTCATAAATCTTCTAGTGTTCTGGACTATGTGCATTCTGATGTTTTTGGCCCAGTTGATGTTCCTTCTTTATCTAAATCAAGATACTATGTATCGTTCATTGATGATTATTCAAGAAGGGCATTTGTATATTTTTTGAAAAATAAATCAAAAGTGTTCAGTCGATTTAAAGAATTTAAAACTCTTGTGGAAAATCAGACTGGTAGAAAACTAAAATGCTTGAGAACAGATAACGGTGGTGAATATTGCAATGCAGATTTTGATAAGTATTGTGTAGACCATGGAATTAAAAGGCATAAAACTACACCTTATACTCCACAACAGAATGGAGTTGCTGAAAGGTTAAATTGATCGTTGATGGAGAAAGCAAGAAGTATGTTGAGTTATGCTGGTCTTGAACAGAAGTTCTGGGCTGAGGCAGTTGCTACAGCTTGTTACTTGCTGAATCGTTCTCCTACATCAGCATTGGTTGATAAGACACCTATGGAAGCATGGTCTGGTAAGAAGCCCTCTCTAAGACATATTCGAGTCTTTGGCTGTGAGGCATATGCTCATATTCCTGAAGTTAAAAGATCTAAGTTGGATAACAAGGCAGTTAAATGTATCTTTGTTGGCTATGGAGTCGGTATTAAAGGATACAAGCTTTGGAATCCTGAAACTGAAAAGGTAATCTACAGCAGGAATGTAATTTTCAGAGAGCTGAAACCATTGGTTGTTGATCCTCAGCCAGAAAAGACAGAAGAAAAGAAAGAAAAGAGTGTTGTGAATGTTCCTTTGACTCCTGTAAAAGAGGAACAACAAGCACCAAGTGTAGATGGTTCAGATAAGAGTTCAAGTAGCTCTGAAGATTCTGATCCAGAGCAAGAACCTGAACCTGCACCTCAACCTTTGAGGAGATCTACACGTGAAAGAAGACAACCAAATAGGTATGGATTTTCAGTACTTGATTCAACTTGTGCCTATGCTTTACTTACTAATACTGATGAACCTAGGACTGTGAAAGAAGCTATTAGTGTACCTGATTCAGATTCTTGGTTGGAAGCCATGCATAGTGAAATGACATCATTGGAGAAGAATGGAACCTGGGATCTGGTGCCCTTGCCTGAAGGAAGAAAACCTGTAGGCTGTAAGTGGGTATTTAAGAAGAAATATGGTCCAGATGGTAGTATTGAGAAGTACAAGGCAAGACTGGTTGCTAAGGGGTATTCTCAAAAGGAAGGTATTGATTATGGAGAAATTTTTTCTCCTGTAGCTAAGCTGATATCCATTAGATTTCTGTTGTCACTTGCAGCAGCATATGATTTTGAAATTGAGCAGATGGATGTGACAACAGCGTTTCTTCATGGAGACCTTGAAGAAGAAATTTATATGTCTCAGCCAGAGCATTTTGTGGAAAAAGGTAAAGAACATCTGGTATGCAAACTTAAAAAGTCTCTTTATGGTTTGAAACAGTCTCCTAGAATGTGGTATCAAAAGTTTGATACGTATGTTTTATCCTTGGGGTATGTGAGATCTAAATCTGATCATTGTGTCTATTATAAAACTGAAGGTGATCGGATTCTTATAATCACACTATATGTGGATGACATGTTGTTCATTGGCAACGGTAAGGGGATGATCTTAGAATTAAAATCTCAGTTGTCCTTGAAATTTGAAATGAAAAATCTGGGGGCAGCAAAGTACATTCTAGGAATGGAGATCATAAGGGACAGATCTAAGAGAAAATTTTGGCTCAGCCAGAGGAAGTATATTACCAATGTTCTTGATAAGTTTCATATGTCTGATTCTAAACAGTTAGTTGTTCCAGTTTTGCAGGGAACGAAATTATCTATTGAAGATTGTCCAGAATCTTCGAATGACATTGATGACATGAAGAGAGTACCTTATGCAAGTGCTGTTGGTAGTTTAATGTATGCAATGGTCTGTACCAGACCAGACATTGCCCAAGCAGTGGGAGTTTTGAGCCGGTTTATGGCGAATCCAGGCAGGTCACATTGGGATGCTGTGAAAAGAGTTATGAGGTATTTGAAGGGAACTTCTGACTATGCTATTTGCTATCATGGAAACTCAGAAGGGTCTAAGAGATCTATCAGCATTCAGGGATATGTTGATTCTGATTGGGCAGGGGACATTGACAGTAGGAGATCTACCAGTGGATACGTGTTCATGTTACATGGTGGTGCTATCAGTTGGATGAGCAAGCGACAGGCTGTAGTCTCTTTGTCCACAACAGAGGCAGAGTACATGGCAGCTACTCGTGCATGCCAAGAAGCGTTTGGTTGAAAAGGTTGTGTTCTGATGTTGGTTTTAATGCAGGGCAAATACAAATTCATTGTGACAGTCAAAGTGCCATATGTTTGGCAAAGAATCCTACATTTCATGCTAGGACAAAACATATTGATGTCCAATATCACTTTGTTCGTGATATGGTGGAAGACAGGAAGGTGAAGCTAGAAAAAGTTGACACTTTGGAAAATGTTGCTGATGCCTTAACTAAACCAGTGAACACAACCAAGTTCAAATGGTGCTCAGATGAAATGGGTCTTCGGGCCCATAGTTCTCAATAATTGAATGAGGACTAAGAGGTAGCAGTAATGTCTTCGACAAGTGGGAGATTGAAGAGAACTTGTGTCTAAAATTACTACTTGAACCTCTTAGTTGAACCTATGCATTGAACCACTTCGTTGAACCTCTTGTTTGAACCTCTTTGTTGAACCTTTCTAGAGCTCATTTGGTAGGTTCAATGAATTTTAGTTCAACTATTCCTTGGTTCATTGGTTTGAGGATATGCGATGTTGGCATCCCTGTGACGAAGTACTATCGGCAGGACCGTGTTGAAGACCATTGGCATCGGTGAGACAAGGGCCGTCGGAATAAGCATCGAAGGTTTGTCCGATGCTGAGTGTCACCCCGATGGAAGCATTCAACAGTCGGCAAGACAAGGCCTATCGGCCAAACTTTGTGGAGTTACTCCGACAGGAGTAGTCACTCCGACGAAGGTTACGGGTTGGTCGTCGGCGAGACAAGGCCTATCGGCCAAACTCTGTAGAGTTACTCCGACAGGAGTAGTCACTCTGATGGCGTATGTCTATCGGCAAGAGAATACCCGTCGGCATAGCCTAAAGGTGTTGGGCCGATGTACTGCGGACATCCTGATGGAAGTCTTATTGGTATCGGTGAGACAAACCACTGTCGGAGCGAGGGCTAGATCTTTTGCCGATGGAGAGTGTCATACCGATGGTAACCTTGGTGATCGGGGAGACAATGCTCATCAGTGGGAGGTGAAGTCTGAGGGCCGATGGGAGTTGTTATGCCGATGGACTTGGAGGCTTGGTATTGTCAGCAACAAAATTGCTGACAATACTCTTTCGTCTGTTGGCGGTTATAAACTGCAAAGTCCTTTGCGACTTGGTACATGTGGGACTAAACGCCTCACTGAAATGTGAACTGTTGCGACAGTTAGATGGCAGCGACGTATGAGGAATTTGTTCTATCAGTTAGAGCAGAAGTGTGTAACGACTCTTGTTCTTGCAGACTGGAAATAGAATGATATGTCTACAGGTGTCGTTGGTATTATGATGATGAGACTTGAAGAAAGGTTCGTTCTGTAAATATACAGTGAGCGAACTATTGGTAGGGAGTCGAGAATCAAAACCAGAGCAAGAAGTTGAGTTCTTTATTGTAACTGTATATCTTACTGTAATAAAGATTGTTTTCTTGTGGTGGTGGGTTTTTTACCCGTAAGGGTTTTCCCACGTAATACTGTGTGTCTGTGTTCTGAATATTGTCTATTTGGTTTCTCTCATGTACTTATCTGTGTTATTTAGTTTTTAAAAGTGACTTGTCTGCATCGTCCCCTTGGAATTAACATTAGGGAAGCTGTCTTCCGCACCTGTGCTTTCCTTACAAGAGTAATATATCCAGAAGACCTTTCTTCAATCATGAGATTATTGCATGATTTCTTGAGTGTTGTTTGGGAACCCATTACATGTATCTGAGAGACAAATAATCACAAACAAATATGAGTAATATAATTAAGATTGGATTAGGGCAAGGCTTCTCTTTCTTGTGTCAAACACAAAAGAAACAATCTGCCAGTACAAAATAAACACACAAGAGATAAGCAGCTTTTCGTTGTTAACATCTTTCTAAGTCCACAATTAGGTATATAATTTTTCTAGAGAATGTTGTCTTTTGAATAAAAGGATATATGCCCAATATAGAACAAGTTCTACAATAACATAAAGAGAATGGTTTAGTTCCATCAGGTCATTTTAGAAAATGAACTCTTAACAATCTCACAAATTAAAGCATGACAATATTTAAAGTTTTAACCTCTGGCAGATATATGGATGACTCCTGTCCAGTTGAAAGCATTTTTGTAGAAGCAACCTCAGGCATAGTGTAGGGACCAGACACAACTGCATTAAACAATGTTTGGAAACATAGATTGCTCATGATTAATAGAGTGTAAGAAACATTGAAATTGAAACTAATATTAATGTTTAGAAATAACTACAAAGGGATAATGGGATTTAAGCTAAAATCTACTACAATAAGTTAAGAGAGATCATCTATTACTCTTCTAAACAAAAGATTTTTTTTGAAAACCTATATACTGTACAAAAGAAAAAAAAATTAACGTACTATTTGTGTGGCTTCCTGGAGTGCCTACAAAACCATGTTGTACAGACATTGGGACAAAGGGATTACTGTAGAGTAATTTGTGCTGCTTCTCCTTCTGCCTCTCACGAGCTTTATGGTTTTGAAACCAATAAAACACATTCTTCCCTTGAATGTTGCCATACATTCTTAATCTAGTTGTTATGTGCTGTATCTGTTGGGCACTGGGAGTTCGGATCCCTTGTCTGAACAAGCTCTCCAAAATAGCTATCTGTTCCCTAGTGGGATTCCATCTTGAACTTATCATCGACTGCTTTTCTTCTATGTTAATCTCATCCGATGAAGAAATACATGTATTCTCCATGTTAATCACCGTATTATTCTTAGGTGATGAGAATAACCAGGAGTAATGAAGTGATAGGCTATTGCTAATGGGGTTATATGGTTATAAATAATAGTGGGTGTCAAAGAATAATTAGCTGATATGAGAAAAAGTGTAAGAAAAACACAAGAGTTTGGCACGAGCGAAAGTAAATTATGAGAGGAGGAAAGAACGGCAGAAGCTACTTATGACTCGTGAATATCAATGGAATTTATTTATGTGACAGATTGGTAATAGTTTATTGACTGCATTTTAATCTGTAGCTGATTGAGATGAATTCCCTGCTGGCGTGGATACACTTTCCAAGTCATTTTCTCTCGTAATTTGGAAACCTCTTCATGGTAATGTCTCGATTACAGCTGAACATAAAGGTCAAGATTTTGTCCAATACCAATTATTCTGTCAATACTTAGGGACTGAGCTAAATCCTCCTGCAGATATGATTACAGAGTGACAGATAAAGTTAAATTGGTTCATCCTAACCATCGTACACGTGTATATATGACCTTGATCCGACTTCCATTACTTACTTCCAATCTTAGTGTTCATGTGACATGAACAGAAAAAAATGTTGACTTGCCTGCACGGATTCTCCCCCCTGTGAGGAATAACCATTTACAATTAAGAATGTGTCCCCAATGAATTTTGAATCCATGATAAAGAATGAGGGAATGCATGTGCCCCAAATCAGTTTTGAAATGAATATGATAGGCCATTTCATTCATGCTGAACTAAAATTTATGTTAAATTCTGAATTCTATGGAGGAAAGGATGAAGCATAAATTTTGGATAGACTAAAATGAAGTTCAAAATCAATTCTAAATTTGAGATTCACTTTAAATTGACTCAACAATTAGTTATTAATTTTTATTTAATTTTATATGGAGAGTATGTAAATCTAATTTTAAAATAGGATTTTTAAATTTATAATGACAAATTTTTAATTTAATAACTAGAATGTTAAATTCATACAATACTCTTTTTCATTTCACTCAAATTTTAACATTGTTTATTTAGTTAACATATGTTTATAGTATTGGAAATAAGTCATATTTGGACCGACAATGGACTAGTCACAAAGGGCCAGTAGTTTAGTTGGTAGAGTACTCCAGCAGCAAGTGGAAGGTCTTAGGTTCAAATCCTAGCTGGTCCATATGAGTTGTAGCTTTACATATAATTGAATTACTCTTTAATATTATAAAAAAATATATATCAATTAATGGATCATTATCATTAAAAATGTAATTGAAATCTATTAAATATTTATCATGATATTATTATAAAAAATAAAATTATTTATTATTAGGATTAAGGCTATGATAAATGTTGAAGTAGTTTACATCTTTTCTTTTTATTTGATACAATTATTTTGAAAGAAACTCTTCATGTGAAATGTGTTCTCTCAAATGCATCCCTTCTTACATCTTCACTTAAAAATAAGTAATCAATAATGATTTGTAGGTGATTTTATATTAGAATGAACCCTACTAGGATCTATGAGTAAAGTTTCTTGAGGAGTTAATTAATATATGACAAGTTATGGTGAAAAGTGTGTGTGTGTGTGTGTGTGTGTGTGTGTGTGTGTGTATATAATTGTTAGATTCAAAATCTATTAAATATTTATCATGATATTATTAAAAAAAAATATTATTTATTATTAGGATTAAGGCTATGATAAATGTTGAAGTAGTTTACATCTTTTCTTTTTATTTGATACAATTATTTTGAAAGAAACTCTTCATGTGAAATGTGTTCTGTCAAATGCATCCCTTCTTACATCTTCACCTAAAAATAAGTAATCAATAATGATTTGTAGGTGATTTTATATTAGTGTCTTTCTATTGTGATACGGGGCAAAAAATGAGCTGAAGGTGCCAAAAATTACCCCAAACATCTTCAATTAAGCATATACTTTTGAGTGAAGGACCTTCATTCAAAGGTGTGAAGTCATCATGACCTTTGAATGAAGGTCCCTTTTTTTTTAATTTTTAAATGTTTCATGTTCAAAATGCATTATGAAAGGGACTTTTGAATGAAGGTTGGGACCTTCAAATGAAGGACCTTCATTCAAAGGTCCCTTTGATGTTGTCCCTTCCCATTGTTGCTCATAGAGTTTTTAGAGAAAACAATTATTTTGAAGTGCAGTTGGACCATCAAACTGAATTACCATGAGATGAAATTTTGTAGGCTTATGGGTCTTAGAGTAAAATTTTCCAAAAACATAATTTGTAATACTTTATTTAATTATGATATATATATTTTAAAATTTGTAATACTTTATTTAATTATGATATATATATTTTAAACTTTTTAGTGAACATAATTTTTTTATGAAACATAAGAGCCTCTATTTGATGCATGTGGAATTTTTTTTTTGAAAAATATCTCTCTACTTTGTATTGATGTCTTTCTTTGGATAATATTATTTTTTAATTTCAATATATATAGAAAAAGTTATGGATTATGTAATAAAACCATTATAAATTATAATTAATGTGAATTAAAAAATTAATAATAAATAAAATATGCAACAAAAATTATGAAAAAATATATATGCAGTAGATATTAATGTTAGTGATTTGTATTTAAGAAATCATGATTTTATATTATTTTTAGTAAAAGTTATCTATTATGGAATAAATGTCACTCATTAAAAGTATTAAAAACAAGTCATTAAAAAATGTTTAAAAAACAATATAAATTATTTATTGAAATTTTAAAAAAATATATATTTAGAACCTACACAAAATCTAAAAATCATTAGTTCCAATCATCTTCAAATTCTTAATGGTTTTCTTGCTATAAGTGAGATAAAGTGAAAATTTAGTTAAAAATATTGATTTTAATGTCTCTTAGACCAAAAATGAGACACACTATTGTAAGATCACCTAAATGTATTGTCTACTTTCTCATAATAAAAAATACCAACAAAATTGAGGTGCTAAAATGTACTCTCATATCAATCATATTTTATACCAATTATAATGGACTCTCACATTAAATTATTGGAAAATCTAGAAAGATTCAATGAATTACACTTCAACCAAATTACAAAATAAGCTTGCTTCTTAGGATAGTATGTTGTTGATAGGGCCTTTCAACTTACATGTGCTTATTTATGAAATCTCAAATTAGATTATTTTAAAACCCTTGAGAAAAACTATTGTCAATTCTTTGGCAAAGTCCCTTGAAGGAATGGAAATACTTGATGAGTAGCTAGGATATTGCTCATTAATCAAATCTTGATTTAGAATAGGTCCTAAAGATTCTGAACGTACATTAAAACCTTTAGAGTGAAGATTCTATGAAATATCTTCTCTACCACTACATTTATAAAGTAGAATTATGTAGAAAGTGTATTTGGATGACGATTTATCAACCTATTTCTTCTATTTGGATATATTTTCGAAAATAGATCTCACACATCATGGAATTTCATCATATACTAATAAGATACTAAAACTAGCATGGAAGTAGGTGATGATGCAAAAGATTTATTTTGAGAGTATTCTTAGCAAGTTTTTTCTATAACATCAAGTAAGAAACGAGGATTTCCTCCACTCATCAAATGGATTTGTTCGTCTATTATTATTCTGACATTGTGTACTTATATTTATATGTCCAATTTTTAAATGCAAGGATGTGAATTTGGATTCTTTTATTAAGAAACAATAAAAATCATTTGGTTTAAAAATTATAAATACGAATTAATTTAAGAGAAGGAAGACACACTATGTTGGTGAGGAGGAATTTTGGTAAGTAAAAAATAAATTTTGAATATATTATCAGTTTTATCTCATGGAAGATATAGAGAATGAATCGAATCAGATTTATTCTTATTTAATATGCAATGTCTTTTCTTAGATAGATAAGAATCATAACATGTTTTTTTGTTGTGTTCTAAATATATTTTGTATGGGATACCCTCAATTTTTATTTTGATACTTTTACATATCTAAACTTCTACTCAAAAAAATGCTTAAAAAAACTCTATGGAGAGGTTTTCTCTTTCTTATCCTTGACTTTTGTACATGAAATATGTACACATTTTTTTATATAAAATTCTACCATGTAACAAATGTGTAATAAACATGGAAGTTTCCATCTTTAAATGGGTCTTATCTTAGGTTAAACTCTAACCATAATCTATAAAAGATAAATATAACTTTGTTGAAGAGTAATTGAGAACAAGAATATCGAGACTATTAATATTAAAAGAGTATTTAATACAAAAATATGTTTTTAAAATTCTATTCCATTATAAATATTATTGGACATTTAATTTTAAGGGGTATCAAAAGAAAATATAGATAGAATTGGTTTAAAATGCATTATAAGGGATTTTTCTAGTTAAATTACAATGGATTCCTCCATATTCATTCCTTCGTTGACAAATAATGTTATAGAATAAATGGCCTTAGTAGAAGGACTAAGGATTCATCAATATTTCAAACTCCACACCATGAAGTTTGAATGATATTCTTAATAAATGTAATTGTTGGAATTAGCCAAGGATGTTCTACAACTAATCAACACTCTCACAATATGGAAATCGATAAATAGATATTAAGAAATCGATGATATTGATGAACCTAATGAGCATAAACTTATATTGATCTCTCTTACAAATTTACATGAGAATGCCTCATTATATAGGAATGGAAGAGACAATCCACCTTGCACATGGATTGACAAGTGTCCCGTAATGTGGCACAAACAAGATGACAAGTGTCTTATAAGGTGTCAACCTTGGATCACTTGGAATGTGCAAACCAACAACCTTGTGTGACAAGTGTTGGATGAATACAAAATGCCTTTTGAGGTGGGATGGAAAGTCTTCCAACCTCAAAAGGTACGCACATGAGGTTTACCAAACAACTAGGTAACATCTAACCTCTAAAAGGTTGCACATTCAGTTAGACAAGATGTTTTCTAACCTCATCAACCTAAGTACACTTAAGCTATAGTGAATGGATAAATTATTCTCTCTAACAGTAATCATAATAGTGACCAAGAATTAAAAATCCATGTAATACAAGATAATGAAAAATAAAATTAAAAATTAAAATAGTGATATATAATATTAGAGTGATAATTCAAAAGAACTCCATGAGTAATTTCATCTTAGTACAAGAAAATATGTTGTATTGTAAATTGAACTTTTTAAAGGCTAAATCAATATAATGCAAAGAGTATTTCATAATTTATTGAAGTCCATAAAGAGAAAATGATTTCAAACTATAATGAAATCTAATCTAAAGGGTATGATGAAAATTTTTATACACATTATTAATTATTTTTCATTGTTACAATTGAGTAGTAATATTTTAATTCATTATTTAAAGAAAATAAATGATTTAATTTTTTCTAGTTCAAATAAATTTTAAATATAATTTATTTCAAATTTATTTTATAATATCTACAAACACTATCATATTAGTCATAGTTGAAAATATTTGAAATAATATGAAAATTATTAAATTTTAATATGTATTTAAGATTAAAATATATTGAAATAATAAATAAAATTGAAAATGTTATATGTAATTTGTTTTCATTATTTTAAATTAATATAAAAATATAAATATAAATAATGATGAAATTGAAAAGTTTTATGTAATATTCACTAGATTATATAAAATAACCAACTTGAAGAATTAAATCTCTATTTAAAAGAAAATTGAGTCAAAGGAACAACTATGAAAAGGAAACAAATATCTAAATGAGAACAAATCTATTGTAAAAGAGATGACTACTAACCTATATCTATTTTCTTTTCATTGTCTAATTTCCTAAAAAGTGAAGAGTGGGGAGAAAATATTGGAAAGTGAGTTTTTGGAAGGCAAACAACTAGGACACATGAATATAGTGAAGGAAAAAAAAAGGTAGGAAATTTATAGGGAAATCTATTGTAATATTAGGGTAAAATAGTTTTTTCAAGTGAAGAGTTTTTTTTAAAATTTGTTTAGGGTCAAGTAATGTAGTTCAAAATGGCTACATGACAGACTAGAGAAATAGGATATCATGACTTGTTGGATTAAAAACATAGATCAGGGTATTCTTAGCCTTGTACATCACCAATACTTTCAGGAAATCCAACTTGATGAGCTTGAAGAGAGATGGACCAAAATGGAAGGATTTGAAGATATGACTGATGAAAACAATGTGGGATATGCAGATAAGGGAATTAGAAGTGACCATATACCTAATAAGAAATAATGTTTGATTAATCTAGAAAAAGGTACATAAAATTCCTAGAATTTCAACTTCCTGATGATATTATTGATGTTATTACTAAATGTCAAATTTAACTATGATTTTGTTTTTCTAAGGTGGGTACCAATAGAAGTGGAGTTTTACAAATGGACCAAACTAAATTGGAAAAATAGGGGTTGGGAGATTGAAACAATAAGAGTTTTGAGGAAAGGATATGTTTCTTGCATGTTTAAATTTTTTGAGCATGCTCCAATATGGCACATGGGTTATCTATGGACAAGTCTATTACATCTAGTCTTGGAATTTTCATTTCCATTCTAAAGGATTGTCTTGTTCATGATATCCCATGTAGATTGAATTATCATATTTAAATTTGACATTTAGACCATTTTTGAGGGAAATTGTGGGCCAACTTGGAAGAGTTATATGGTGCAAATATAATACTAATAAGTTCTATAGTCTAAGATTTCATCCTAGGGCTTGCAATAAAATTGATTTGAATTAGTTGTTGCTAGAGAACATTAAATTGATAGGCCCAAGGTTTGAAATTGTCCAACTAATAGTCTACTTGAATAAGCCTAATGCATGTTTTTTATTGCAAAGAGGGACCCTTGATTTGAGATTGTCCAATAAGGAAATCTAAAACTTCTCAAATCCCTCTACCTTCTTCTCCTTCTCACTTAACTCAACCTTCTCCATTGGACCAAGATCTTTGTAATTCTTCCTTAATGTGTATCCCTATTTAAAATAAACCTACCCGCTCTTCTTCAACACCTTCTTCTCATTTATATCCTTTCCCTCTAGAAAATTCCACCCCTTATAAGGCTACTATTATGAATAATAGTTGGAATTTGGTTAAGAAAAGAAAGATACCACCATGCTACACTTACCACACTCCTTATCCTTCTTCAGTTCATGTTTACTCTCCCTCCCCCTCCCCTTCTCCTTCCTCATCCATGGTAGCTTCTCCCACATGATCTTCTTTTTCTCCACCCCCTAATACTTTCCAAAGGTCAAGATCTCCTTCAACAACCACAAGAGAATGAAATAATATTGAGAAGCTAGTTTTTCTTTCCAACCATTTTGGGGTGTTGCCTTCAAATGATGAAACCTTTGCACCTTCAATATCATGAATTTCAAATTATTTTATTGGAATGTGATAAGGTTATCTATCCCTGGGTCAGTGCAAGAAGTTGGGTCCACTTTTTGGCCAAAAAGTGGAAGTGTTTTCCCTGATTTTCAGAATTTGTCGCATTTGACCTTAAAATTTGAAGCACTTAGAAATGGAATCTTTAAAAAAGTCACTAAATATAAAATGTAGTACTCGGAGTCTAGTTTCTAAATATGTAATTTTTTTCAATACCCAGATGAAAATTTTGACCTAAATAAAATTATTTTTCAAAATCCTTTTGGGAAAACATGTGTAGTACAGTGAAGTTTGATGAGGATATTTTTTTATAATTTTTTTCTAAATAATTTTTTTTTTATTAATTTTTTATTAGGCCTAATTGGTACTTTTGAAAACCCCTCGTGTACGACCAACATAATTTGAGCAAAAAAAATCATAAAATTAATTTTTTTTTTATTGTGTAAAGAATGATGTGTAGATTGATGACATATAATTTTTTTTTTAAAAAAATTTAAATATTAAAAGTTATTAAAAAAATACAAACACCTGTCATTTCAAGTTTTTGGACTAGTTTGCTTATAAATTAAATAATAAATAGAAGAACATGTCCAATAACAAAAAAAATTATATATTTGAAAACTAGACAATGTCATCTGTAATGGGTTTTCATTTCGTAAAAAAATTAAAAAAAAAAGCCCTCAGCCATACAGGTAAACTCAGTGTTTCTTCTTGTTTTGTACTTAGAAAAAAATTTGCAGGTCCAAGGCTCAAGGTCGGTCAACCATGCCTATCCCGAGCCTAAAACCCAAGCAAAGATCAGGGAAAAAGCGGCAGAGATTTCTAATTTCAAATAACGGGTACCCGTTATAAAATGGGTACGCGTTACATAACGGGTACCCGTTATAAAACGGGTACGCGTTACATAACGGGTCCCCGTTACATAACGGGTACCCTTTATTTAAATAACGGGTACCCATTATATAACGGGTACGCGTTTTATAATGGGTACCCATTTCTATTATACCCGTTATTTCCCATATTAGGGAAAAAAGTACTTTCCCTGTATCCCTGCAACTTGCAAGTCTGATACGTACGGCGCGACAGCGACAATTTCTACATTTTTTTACTTACAATTGTTTTGTGGAATCTCTTAACAGGTCATATTCTATTCAGATTTTGAAAGGAGTCAATCATATGAACAATTCTGAAGTGAAATCAAGTGCATGAGCTATTTTCAAGAGGAATAAAGCAAGAGAGTTTTTGTTTTTACATCTACCTTTTACTTCAAAATCTATGGAACAAAGGATCTACATCTAATTCTACTTCAAAAGTTCAAATAAGGACATCAATTATGAAATTGGATTAAGTATCAATTGTTATTTTATCAAGAGGGCTTGGTAATCATGGGATCAAATCAACGTCAAAGAAAAAAACAAAGGAGGGTAATGACACCTCAAGAAATTGAAGCAAATAGAGAGAAGGAAGCCAAAAGGCAAAGAGATAGAAGAGCAAGGATTCAAGAGATGAAGAATATTGAAGCATCTAGTTCCATGAGTATTGAAGAGAAAGACATTCAAGAGAGTAAAAATGATGGGATGAATGTAGATGATGCAAATGCGGAAATGGTGAATTTGGAAGAAAATGTGTCTATAGAAACAAATGCATGTATGTCTTCAAACCCAACTTTCGAAGATATGGAAAATGTGACTATACAAACAAATCTAGGTATGTCTTCACAGCCAACTTTCAATGTTATGGAAAACAGGACTATAGAAACAAATCCAGGTGTGTCTTTGGAGCCAACTTTCAATGATATAGAACACACGACTATAGAAACAAATCCAGATGTGTCTTCGGAGCCAACTTTCAATGATATGGAAAACACGACTATAGAAACAAATCCAGGTATGTCTTCAAACCCACCTATTGATGATATGAATGAGAATGATATCCCTTTTAGGAGTGAAAATGAAAATGTTTTATTTGAGATTGAAAGAAATGTCTTAGATAATCTTCCTGGTAAGATTTCTTGGAGGCAAATGAGAACTCATGCAAATAGATTATATAAATATTTTTTTTATAGAAAAAGTCTTGGATTTCAATGTCAACTTATGATGCAATTGATGAAGATGTGGAAATTGCAAAAAGTAATGAAAAAGTTAGGCATATTTGTAAAACCTAAAAAAAAAGATGAATCAATGAAACAAGTTTTATCTAGTGTTGCTAATGCTATTGATTCTATTGGTAAAAAGAGTCGATCTAAAGATAGCAATGCAACACGAAGAGCTATAACAACTGCTTTAGTCAATAAATCGTCTTCTAATAAAAGAATGATAAGTAAGACAAGTGAAATTCTAAAGATAAATCCTAAAACTTTGAGAAGAGCAGCAAAGAGAAGAGAATCTATTGAAAAAGATCCAATTAACCAATGTTGGAGTTTTAGTGGTAGACTTCCAAGGTATGACATGAAATTAAATAGTGAAATCAAATTTTTAATTGAAAAATATTGGCATGATAATACAAGGGTATCATCTAATGTTAGAGATGTTTTAAAATTACGAGTGGGGTCTAAAATTCGTGATCCTCATCCAAAACATCTATTAGACATGACTCAAACTGAATTATATAAAAAATTCTTAGATGATTTAGTGTTAGAACCTTTTAATATTACCATAAGCCAAAGATCTTTTGAGAAATGTAAACCTTGGTATGTGAAAATTAATAAACAGCGAATCTCTTGTTGTTGTAAAACTCATGTGCAATTTCGTTATTATTATGATCTTTTTCGATATATACGTTCTACTTTGCATACTAACGAAATTATGCAGGAATGTGGTATTAATATGCCACCTTAAACAATTAAGGAGTTTGTAGCAGGTTTGTTTTGTGAAACATCTACTGGATACTTATTTTATTCAAAAGCATGTATTTCTGGACAATGCAATAGATGTGGCAACTTTTCATTGTTAGGAGAATGTATGCATGAAAATATTTCACATGAATTTGGACAACAATTAGTGGATGTGAAAAGATTCAAGAATGTTGAATATTCTTTAAAAGATGGAAAAATTGGAAAGCATTGTGAGTTAGTCACTGAGAAAATTTGTGTGCATGCATTCATCAAAGATTTTAAGGATAATATTGTATCCAAATATGTCAAACACTCCCAATATGCTCGGTGGCTTGATGGACAATTCCGTTCATGTAAAAACACCTTTCCAATTGGAACTATCCTATCAGTGGTTGACTTTGTAGAAAACTATACTCTTGCTCCACAAGAGGAAATTTAATCTCAGTATTATAATTTAGTGCAGGTGGCCATATTTGTTCATATTGTATATAGACATGCAGATGATAGTACAGAAGATAATAGAAAAATTTTGAGGGAGTATCATTTCTATTTGAGTGATAACCGGTTACACTCTTCAGAGTTTGTGTAATATTGTTTCACAAAATTTTATGAAAGTTTAAAAGAAAAAGGAATCCAGATGACACAACATTTCATATGGTCAGATAATTGTATAGGGCAATTAAAAAATGCAAGAATGTTTTATTGGCTATGTAGGGCTCACAAAGAAATCAATATCCAACATATGTGGAGTTTTTTTGAAGCTGGACATGGTAAAGGAGAACATGATGGAGCTGGAGCATGTGTGAAAAGAGCTCTTGCTAGAGATCAACTAAAATTTGAGGATACAGCCAAATTTAGAGATGCACGTGCAATTGTGGATTGGTGTAATGAAAAGTTATCTACGGGATCAAGTCAGAACTCTACAATTCGATGATTCTTTTGGTTAGTTGAAGAAGAGAATATTCCTACTCGACTTGATTGTGAGACAATAACTGGATCAACAAAATGGCATTCATTTAAGAGTTCAAATGCAAGCACATGGACTATATGGACTAGGGAGCTTGCATGTTTTTGTCAATTTTGTATTACAGGTGATTGGGGAGCATGTGAAAATACAGAATGGGTTGAAGAATGGAAACAAAGATCCTTGACACCTACAGAAACACAAGATCAACTTGAAACAACAATTGA
The DNA here is from genome assembly GCA_027924645.1 of Cunninghamia lanceolata. Classification (NCBI taxonomy): domain Eukaryota; kingdom Viridiplantae; phylum Streptophyta; class Pinopsida; order Cupressales; family Cupressaceae; genus Cunninghamia; species Cunninghamia lanceolata. The sequence goes on along the minus strand of BSBN01001709.1, from coordinate 3,908,036 downwards.
AGATGATAATCAAATGTTTGCATCAGATGACTATGATCGTGTTTCAGACCTTGTACAAGAAGGTACTTTTGTTTTCAATTTTTTTTATTGTCAATTTTTTGTACATCCTGTATATAATTAATTATATATGTATGCATCCACAAATTTATGTGATTTAGGTACATGTCATGTCACTTTATTGAATTACATAATTTTTTTGTAGGACATGTCTATGCTGTTATTGCACCTGAGGGCAATGAAGAGGAAACCGAGTATTGGTTGGCTCGATGTGTTGAGACAAAACAAAAGTTGTTACATCCTAGAGTGGATGATGATAACATGGAGTATCCAACAGTTTCTGTGGTTGTTGTTGGCACTTGGCTATGAAAATATCTAATAAGAAGGAATGGTGTGCCTGCATTTGAAGATTATGAAACACATAAGAAGATCATACACTACTCACATTTGGTTGTGGCAACAAATATAAAACTAGTCAGATATCAAGGCAAACCTTCTAATAAATAGTTATGGACACTTTCGATGGAAGAACATGAGTCAATTATAGATGCATTACAAAAAAATGAGGATGCAGATGGTACAATGGAATAAATTTTCAGGTAAGTAAACAATACTCTTACATCCCCAAGTTAAATTCTTTCATTCTCATTTCAGCTTCTATATTATTCCCCTTGTCTTAAATTTTGTATCAACCCATGGAAATATATAGTTAATTTACTTGTACATTTGAACATTACTTTTTGCAGGTGTATCCTAGACAAGTAGTCAAATGTGCATGATTGTCAATAGGAGTTATCACCATACAAGTATGTGAGGTCAATTTTGTAATCTTCAACTAAAAGTGAACGCAAATTAGGTAATTACATATATATATACTCAAATATTTATCATCCATCCTCTAAAGACACCCGCTTGTACATCCCCTTAAGCCATCCTCTTCCATCCCCTTAAGCCATCAAGTTTTATTTTATACTTTGTAAATTGACTAGTGTACATCTCTCCAAGTAAGCTATCCTCTTTTGTATTCCCTTAAGACATCCTCTTCTAGCTCCCCTTTGAATTAATCATCTTATACATCCCCTAAATCCATCTTCTTATGTATCCCCTTAAGACATCCTCTTAGCTCCCCTTAAGCCATCATCAAGTTGTATCCTCTTTTTTGTTATTTAGTACATATTGCATTAATATTTTGTGTTTTTGGTACATATTCTTTCATTCTCATTTACATTCATTATTTCTTGCAGGTGTATCCTACAAGTAGATTTTTCCATGATTGCCACTACAAGATTTGATCATAATGTAAATTGTAGATCAATTTTGTAGTCATGTCAAACTAATGTTAGTCAAGAGGTTTTCACAGTAATTGATGATCAAGTATATTGTGTGGATAAGATTCAAATGAATTTCCTTAGATAGTTTCTTCTTTAAAAGAGTTCTAGTTTCTCTACAAGAATTGTTCATGCTACTTCTTGAATAATTTCAAATTGTGATAAATTTATTTGTATCTTATATTGTGTGGATAAGAAAATTGAACATCTTTGTAGTTTCTTCTTTAAAAAAGTTAGTTTCACTACAAGAATTGAATACTACTTGAATAATTAAATCCAAATGTGATAAAAAATTTTGTAGCTTATATTGTGTGGATAAGATTTAAATGAATTTCCTTAGATAGTTTCTTCTTTACAAGATTTAGTTTCTCTAGAAGAATTGAATGTTACTTCTTGAATAATTTCAAATTGTGATAATTTTTTTTGTAGCTTATATTGTGTGGATACTTGATTTGAATTGAACCTTTTAGTTTCTTCTTGATTTGAATTGTTTGAGATTTGTGATGGAGGCTTGCAAAGAGCCATTCATGGTTGAACTTTGTTGAACATGCTTGGGCAGAGCTTAGAGACTTAATATAGGTATTGGTTGGTTGTTGCACAGAACTAGCTATGTGATTAGTATAGTGTTGGAGTCATTTAAAGTAGGTTGTATTAGACAGAGCCATACATGGTTGAAGTCCACAAAGAATGATGTCTTTTGGAGACAAAGCTTAGAAAAGTTGGTGGCATCTTGAAAGCAAAAGTGTTGATTGTATGTAGGTTGATACAGTTATTGAGAGTCCTTGATAGAGGTATAGATTGCAAATAGACCGGAGCCATGTTGTAAGTTTACAGTAAAGCTTGTGAAGCCGGTTGGTTGATAAAGATTCAAAGCGTTATGGCTAGCTAGATAGTTGATTATGGTTGGAAGAGAGGTTGCATGCAAAGTCAATTGGGATTGTTGCAATAAAATTTTGGACTACTATTTAAGTGGTGTTTGGAACCCATGCATGGAGCTCTCATCCTTCATTCTCCACCATTGCAAGAGGAGTTGTAGGTCATGATCCATTTTAGAGAATTGTGCATTTGGATAATTTAAGTCATGTTAAGGCTATGTAAAAGCCATTATATATTATGAATTAGTGTCATTAGAAGCATTGCTCATTTTTTTGAGAATTTTATGCCTAGTTGAGAGTTTCTCCCAAGTTTGAATTCTTATGTTGTATACTATTTATTTATGTGTGATGGAAGTTTAAATGTTCCACATTTGAGATGTTGTCTTAGTCTTTTAATACACATTTTAGATAGCCATTAGAGGTGGTTGATTGAAGGTAAAGGAAGTTGGAAGTATCTCATTTTTATATCCATATGTGATGTATCGAAGTGAGGCATCTAGCTACGGTCCCGAGTTTATGGATTAATTGTCATTTGTTCTATACAATGTGTAGAGGTCTAGAAATGTGTCAACTTTCATGGTCTAGAGAATGCAAAGTGTCCAAAGGTTCTTTTGGTGGAGCTTGTAAGTGTGTTTGGGAATGGTGTGCACAATAGGGCCTATGACAAATGGAAATCTCTCTATGAGGAGTGGGACGTTCGATGCATTAGGGAGTGCCAAAGCTCCCTCAAGATGTTGATGTGGTTTGGTGTTTTGTTTGTTTTTTAGCTTTCTATTAGTTGTGTTGGAATTTTGTGCTTGCTATATGTATTGGGGTATTGATATATAGTTGCATATGGGTAGTTTAGAAACCTTTATGGGATCTTGTGCTTTCTACTGCTATGCCTAGTCTTGGGTTGTTAGCACACTCATTTATATATGTTTTCTAAACTATTTAGTAAGGATGGGTCCCCTAAGTAGAACACCTATATTATAATTCAAAAAAATTAAACCAAACAAATATGAAATCCACACTAGGAACTAGGTATGTTGAAGATGTAAAGTAATTTTGAATTGGGAAAATATTCATAGGAATCTCTTCTTTAATTCCTTTCCTTTATAAGAAACTATATGTGATTCAACTTCCAAAGGCCAAGGAAGTTTTGGCTATTATAATGGTTAAGTAAGAAAGATGATAACAAAGTCTCGGTTGCAAATTAATAAAATTTCAAGGACTATACAAATGATATATATCAAGAAGGTTTTGTAATCAAAGGATGACCACAATCATTTAAAGGAACATGTATCTCAATTGAGGCTAACTAGGTGAGTCTAACATCCTTATCATTTTATCGTGATTTTGTAGGTTTATCCTAGGTAAATTACCTTGTTATAAAGTGCCCTAAATTTATCTATTAGATAATTGTAACACCAAATTTATCCATTAGATAATTGTAACACCAAACTTAATTTAGGTTTGTGAGGCAGTTAATAGATTGTTCACTATGCATAATGATTGATACAATGGGAAAGGTGACAAACCTAAAATAGTCCAAAATTTGGGATGCATATTCACATTTAAGGAAGTCTCTGGACAATCATCATGTATTTCTGAAATGTGAATATGCATCCCAAATTTTGGACTATTTTAAAGAAATATGGTGCATTTAGGAACTTGGTGATTGTTGGGGTAAAGAGGAATATATGATCATACTAGAAGAGGTGGATTAGGCCCATAATTGGGGAAGGTTGCTTTGAATAAGGTTAAAACAAGGAGATACCCATGTTGATATTTGTTGATAACTGAGAGGGGGGGGGTGAATCAGTTATCCTAATTGTTTCCTTTATTGAACTTTCCTTTTAATTGATGCAGCATAAAATCAAACATAAAACATTAACCATAAAACAAGAAACACATGACACAGTATTTTTGACGTGGAAACCTCGTTAAGGGAGAAAACCACGGGGTGATTAACCCAAAATTATTCTTTGTTAGAAGAATAGGAAATTACAAAGATGGCACTTGCCAATTAGGGCTCACTGCCCGAGCACACTGCTCACAAGAGGCCCACTGCCTACAAGAAGACACACTGTCTACAAAGTGATGAGAATCACAGTCTTGAACTGATTGGAAGCATCTGCATATGCTGTAGTTCAGTTCCGGTTAGGCTCAGTACACTGATCTGCTGCACTTCATCTTTCCTCTGTTCTTTATTCTGCTATCTTTCACATACCGGATCCTTTTTTCTACCTCTGCTCTTTATCTGGACTTATTCGCATATCTCTCCACACCAACAACTCCTTCACAACTAAATCCATCCTCTATATATATCCGCACAAGTAATTTCATCACCTTTCTAGTCGGCATCCGGAACAGTCTAGTTTCTTATAAACTTTCATTCTGTCGGCTGAATCCTTCCTCACCAAGCAATGCGGATCAAGCATATACTTGTAGATATCATTAATCATGTCGGCCAAACATGATTCATGCCTTCACAACCTCTGTCATCAATAGTAACCCATCCGGAAAGCAGTCTGATACTCTGCCAGTCAGTTCTTCCTCTGTTTTCACTGTCTCTCAGGAATCCGGTACTCAACCATTCATATCTTTTTCCTTGTCCATCACCGGAGGCTAAATCCTTGGAATATACCACTCAAGGTAGTCCTCTTGACTTCCCCAAATCCGCACTGCACCAAGACACTTCCTCTGAGAGGTCCGGACCAATCTGTCGGACCTTGCCACATGCTCTGTTCTTCTTCACCGGACCACAACATTCTTTATTCTGACTTCCGGTAGAGACATATCATGTCTTGCGGATATGTGGGATGACCTTTGTTGCCATCAATGACAACAACCATGAATCCATATAGTGTCTCTTGCCAACAATCTCCCCCTTTGGCATTGATGGCAACACTTAGTGAAAAATGACTAAGTGTTTTCACTGTGCTCCCCCTTTGCTGATGCTCTGTCTTTATATACAATTTCTGGAACTCCCCCTTAGTTGGATTTCTCATTTTTCACTGCTCCTCACTCCCCCTTTGACATCAATGGCAAAGGGTAGGGTCCGCATATCAAAATTTTCAAAAATTTCTTATACTTAGCCGCATATTTACATACTCACATATATTGAAGAATGTCTGCAAAGGATGTCTGTAATTGAATCATTTCGGTAGCCCAACTTTGCTTCATTCTGTCCAAAATTGAAATGTGACCACTTAACAAAAATGCAAACGCTTCTGCCCGCTTGAGATCTGTCGGATCTTTTGTTTGGGCGGTGGTCCTAGCATCACTGATGGCCTCATGCATGGTTTCCAACTTAGGGATTATAATCCTTCTAAGTTCTCCCATCCGGTTGGTGATGTTCTTCCTTTCCTTCTCAAGATTCTTTATTTCGTTCAAGACTGCAATAGTCTGACATTCTTGATTTATTATAGAGGAAGAGAGAGGATCAAAACTTTGAGATAAGCTTTGTAGCTTATCCTGTTCCTCTTTTATTTTCTTGTCAAATGCTGCTGTTGCCTTTGACCAGGATATACAAAATTTATAGATATCACCGCCATCCTTAAGAGCATTCTCTAAGCTCTTTATTCCAATGCTTACATTCTTCCTATCTTTAGAAATTAATTCTAATATCTCTGAAAATCTCTTATCCAAAAATTCCTTCCGGACCTTTTCTTCAGCTGATTTTTCTAGAGAATCAAAATGTGTATCAACACTGCTGACTAAGGTTTTTAGATTACCGGAAGTGGAGGCTGTCGGATCTATTTGGATTGATGGCATGATCTTCACAAGTACTCCGGAAGCAGCCTCTATCAACTCACAGTCTTCCATATGAGACTTCAGGAGCTTTTCATTTGCCTTGGCATTTGCAAATGAAGCTATCTTCATTGTTTGTACCGGAGAGAGAGAGTCAAAATCAAATGGGCCTTTTAGAAGCTCCGGTTCATCAATCTCTAGAGTTTCTTTGCTCAAAAATTGTTGAACAGTTTGTGCAGTGTCTCTTGCCGGAGACAGATGTTTCTTCTCTTCTGCAGTCTTAGAACTGTCAACCTCTTTGTCTTTCACCACTGCTTCCTTCTCATGTAATTGCTCTTCTTCTTTGGATCCGGAGACTGTAGGGGAAACCGGAGGAGAGATGCTAACTTGTTCATGGGCCACTTCTTCTGGAGCAGAGGGTCCCAAGTCCTCACTTGTCTGTTCAGGGCTCACTTCTTCCGGAATAGAAGATTCCAAATCAGCAGCTGTTTCTGCACCTAAGTCCTCTACAACAGGAAGATTGAACCTTTTGAAGGCCTTCCGGAGGATCTCTTCTGTTTCTTGGGCCACTTTGTCAGTCTCACCAAGCATGAGTTGATTCATCCTGGCTTTGCTTCTGAACTCATCTTTGCAGTCCTTGAAGATAATGTTCATTGTCTTGGGATCAATTTGAGGATATAGCTGAATAGCTATCTGCTCCCGGATCTCAAGATCTTTGGCATGAGCATTATTCTTTCTTACTTCCATTTCCTTCTCTAGGCTTTTAGGAATGAGAGATATGATCTCAATGAAAGCCTTATTGTATATGTTCAGATATTTAACTGTGGCTTCCTGTAGAGTCTTTTGGTCTGCCTCACTGAAATCATCATAGGATTCAGTCATTGGTTGAAGGTTTCCATCCACCGTGACCGACTTGATTATGCTCTCTAGTGACAGAGTGGGCTTTTCAACAGTTACCTCTGCCATTTCATCCTTGTCTTGGCCTGTGGAGGGCTTACCGGATCCTTTCTTCTTCTGTTTCTTTACTTCTCTTACTCCCTCATCTGATTCTGTTTCCTCTTCATCCTTTTGGCTTCCATAAGCCCTTGTGGCTTTTGTCTTGGATCTCTTACCGGATGCCTGGACTTCCGGTTTTGAACTTTTGGTTGAGGGAGGTGCAGATCTCTTTGTTGATCTGGTCCGGGTGGGAGCTCCAACCGGAGCACTTTCTTTGCTTTTCTCTTCTTCCTCGGCCTTCCTCCTCTTTTCCCGGCTGGCATCAAGTGCCTCCTTTGAGATACCTAGGCCTTGAGCAATGTGCTCTACTTCTTTTCTTACCTTTCTTTTAATCTCAGGTTCCCTGAGTTCTACATGTATTTTTACACTCAGCTCCTCAAAGGTTCCAAACCTTTCTGCCTTAGGATCTTTGGGCTGACTTAGCATGTGTTGAACATGCAGCTCCACTATCTGTTCATCAACTTCATACCCCATGGGCATGATCCAGACAGTCCTTGGCTCCACTGCCTCCATTAGGCACTGATCAGTGTCAACCATAAAGCACACTGAGTCCTTATATTTCTCAATGAGAGACTGGGGAATTCTCTCTCTTGCTTGCATCATGCTCTGAAAGTTTTTGAAGTATCCCCATAGAGCTGAATTTCTCGCTTTTGCATCCCCAAGTCCATGCAAGTAGTCTCTTATCTGGACTGCAACAGGTTTGTCATTCTGCCATACCCATCCACTTGTTCCGGGTAGCTCATTCATGAAATAGAAGAATAGACATACAATAAGAGTACCATACTTAAAGGAATTCTTCTTATCCTTCTTGATTTTCTGTATGTTTTCCATTAATTGGCCTAGTAGTAGTTCGCAGAGATCATATTCTGCATTCTTTCTTAACATTTCATAAGCAGTGTATATTGCAGTTCCGGATACAGAATTCTCCCTGCTGGAGTGATAGATCTTGTATCCTATTATCATTGATGCATATTTGATATCCGGATCTGAAATATCTTCAATGGTCATTGCCCTCTTGTCAAATTTTGATCCGGTGGCCTCAGTTACAATGTTGTTCTTGACAGATTTGAGGATAGGTACCCCTCCGGAAGAGTATAGACCAGTTACTGCTCTAATTGCCTCTTTTGTAATCTTGCAGGGTCTATCTAGCCATAGAAAGTTGTCATGCATCCTGCTCAGTACATACCGGACCCATTCATCTTCTTCAAAGCAGGGGAAATGAATAAATTGCTCAAATTGTTTCTTCTGAATATCCTTATACTCTGGTTTAAGCTCAAAAGCATTGTCAATCAGCTGCTTGTGATAGAGGTCTCTTAATTTGAATTCCCCAAATTCCTCAATGTTTGCATGTATGTAAACCCTAATGTCTTCGGTGTGTAAAACTCCGTGAGGAACACTAGAGAAGGCTCCTAGTGGGTCTACCTCCAATGATTTGTAGGGATGTTTCTTGAATGAGGGGCGAGGTCTATCGGAGATCTTAACTATGTTTGGAGTAGCCATTCTTCAAAGATTTGCAGTGAGGTAATGAAAAACGGAGAATACCTTATGCGCCTTCGGTTTGCACGGAGTGGTTGGATTGATTTCTTTATCCAATAGCTTTGGCAGGAGATCCTTGGTGTGCTTGAAGAACCTTGTTGCAGAGCTCCACTTTTCGCTTCTTCTCGAGTGCAAAATGAGCAAATGACCTTTGAGAAATCCCTTAAATTGCTCCGCGAACCCTAATACCTGTCTGCAATAAATGCTTCACCTACATCATTCCGGTTTGCCTTGTCTGGATAGCTTGGAGTATCCCGGATTAGTCCTGATCTGTGGATATCATCCAGATCTTTCAATCATGAATAAATTGAGGTAGCATATTACAAGATCATCTCAAACACTCTGTCCAATCCGCAGAACAAGATAGTGCATTTCCGGATCTTTCCGGACCTTTTTGTAATCCTTTGTCATACCGGAGCATCTCCCTGAACAGGTCTTATTTGATCGATCACAGCTTCTTCATAACTTCATGCGGACCTCTGAAAACTTGACTGAAGTATCTCAAGACTCATATCTACAAACCCTTTGATCCGCATCTTGTGCCACATCCGGCACCACTTGTTTGGCTGGGGGAACAAGATTTCCTTTGAGTCTCCCCCTGAGCCTGAGCTCACTTTTTAATTTTCGGAAGAAATATCAGCACCAGAGTCTGGTGCGGATCCAACCTCTACATTCTCTGAACTTTTCTTCACCCAGATCTTGCTCATCTGATTCCTAACCTCATCCGCATTCATCTTTTGTTTACCCTTGTCTTGATTCTGATTATACACCGGACCTCTTTTGTCCTGATTCTTGTTTCTGCAAACTTTAGCATTATGACCGGACCTATTGCAGATTTGGCAAATAACATTTCTTCGCATATTTGACTGATATCCTCTTGATCTGCATTGATTAGCCATATGACCTACTCTATTGCATGTGAAGCATCTACCTTTGAATGATTTGTTTACTTGTATACTTCTGCATTCATGGGATTTGTGTCCATACCTTTTGTAGTTGAAGCACTGTCCGGAGAAGGATGAATTAATCTGATTCATTCTCATTCTGCACTGACTAGCTTTGTGACCAAAGTGGTTGCAGCTGTGGCAGTATCCATTGAAGGATGGATATCTTTGAGCATTTGGCTGTCTTACCGGAGGTCTTCTAGGCCTGCTTCTTGGATTTTCTGATCCAAGATTCTTCTGACCGGATCCGGAGCTTTCTCCTTTCTCATATCCCAAACCATACTTGTCATCTGTCCTCTTTTGACTTCCAAGAAGAACTTCAAGTTGAGCAGAACTTATCTTGAATTTTTCTTTATATTCATTTGCTGTTTGAAGGTCTCTTTTGAGAGAGGCAATTTGATCCTCAAGTTTTCCTTCATTATCTTTGGCATCTTCAAGATCAGATTCAAGATGTCTGATAATCCTGTCCATCTGGTGGCATTCTTCTGATTTTTCTTTAAGAGATTGTCTTAGATTGTCTTCAGCCTTTCTTTTTTCTTCAATCTCTTGAGTAAACTTTATAGTTCCTGATTCCATTTCATGTCTTAACATAATGACTTCTTTTGATAACTTTTCACATAACTTGGTTTGCTCAGTCAATTCTTCATTTGTATTGCTTTCTTCACTTTGTCTTGCCAACTGTTGAAGCAGCTCCTTTCTCTTTTTCATAGAGAGACTTAATTTGTCTTTTAATTCTCTCATGAATTCATCAGCCTGTTTGAGTCTTTCCTTTAATTCACTGACTTCAGAATTCGACTGTTCAAGATCCTCAAGAGCAGTCTTGAGTTGCTCCCTTAAACCATATGCATCCATTTGAAATCCCAGATCTTCCTCAAGCTGTTAGGCTCTATTAGGAGGAACTTGGCTCTGATACCAATTGTTGATAACTGAGAGGGGGGGGGGTGAATCAGTTATCCTAATTGTTTCCTTTATTGAACTTTCCTTTTAATTGATGCAGCATAAAATCAAACATAAAACATTAACCATAAAACAAGAAACACATGACACAGTATTTTTGACGTGGAAACCCCGTTAAGGGAGAAAACCACGGGGTGATTAACCCAAAATTATTCTCTGTTAGAAGAATAGGAAATTACAAAGATGGCACTTGCCAATTAGGGCTCACTGCCCGAGCACACTGCTCACAAGAGGCCCACTGCCTACAAGAAGACACACTGTCTACAAAGTGATGAGAATCACAGTCTTGAACTGATTGGAAGCATCTGCATATGCTGTAGTTCAGTTCCGGTTAGGCTCAGTACACTGATCTGCTGCACTTCATCTTTCCTCTGTTCTTTATTCTACTATCTTTCACATACCGGATCCTTTTTGCTACCTCTGCTCTTTATCTGGACTTATTCGCATATCTCTCCACACCAACAACTCCTTCACAACTAAATCCATCCTCTATATATATCCGCACAAGTAATTTCATCACCTTTCTAGTCGGCATCCGGAAAGTCTAGTTTCTTATAAACTTTCATTCTGTCGGCTGAATCCTTCCTCACCAAGCAATGCGGATCAAGCATATACTTGTAGATATCATTAATCATGTCGGCCAAACATGATTCATGCCTTCACAACCTCTGTCATCAATAGTAACCCATCCGGAAAGCAGTCTGATACTCTGCCAGTCAGTTCTTCCTCTGTTTTCACTGTCTCTCAGGAATCCGGTACTCAACCATTCATATCTTTTTCCTTGTCCATCACCGGAGGCTAAATCCTTGGAATATACCACTCAAGGTAGTCCTCTTGACTTCCCCAAATCCGCACTGCACCAAGACACTTCCTCTGAGAGGTCCGGACCAATCTGTCAGACCTTGCCACATGCTCTGTTCTTCTTCACCGGACCACAACATTCTTTATTCTGACTTCCGGTAGAGACATATCATGTCTTGCGGATATGTGGGATGACCTTTGTTGCCATCAATGACAACAACCATGAATCCATATAGTGTCTCTTGCCAACAGATATTCACACCCTTTGGTCCACACCTACATTGGGATGTATTAAGCTTGAAATTTTGATGGGTAGCCAAGGGTAATCCTAGTGAAGTAGGAGGAGTATGTTTATTAAGAGATGATAAGGGAAAACCTCTACCTATCTTAGCTTATGATTTTGGTGTCAAGAACAATAATATGGTAGATTCTAGGGCCATGATATCCAGGGCCTCAAGATGACTTGGAAACTAAACAAGATATCCCTTAGTGTGGAAGCAGATTCCAAGATCAACATTGATCATATGAAAAAGCATAGATGAAGCTCAAGTGGTTATTGGAAACTATTCTATTGGAATCTAGAAACTTGGTGAATAAGTTTAAATCTATCTCCTTCAAACATATCAAACGAAAAGGTAATTATATTCTAGACTAGTCAGATAATGGAAGAAATCATTAAATTGCTCCTAGACATCTAGCATTTGTTGGGAAGAATAATTTTGTTATGTATTCAACTCAATCCCTAAGTTGTGCCTCCATGCTATCAAATGTTACTTGTATCTACCTTCTATACAATGATATTGAAGGGGTAGAAGGTTAGGCTAAGGATTTCTATATTGCTACTTAGATAAATTCCACAACTTCAATGTGTGGCATGAGCATATGCACAAAGCCTTGGAGGATATTTCTACGATAATGAAGATAAACCTTCATCTTGATGCTAAATTGGATGATTCTATCTACTATGAGAATTAAGATGAGGAGGAGGTGACATAAATCCCTCCTATCAAATTTGAACAATGTTAAAAATGTCAAGGAAGTGGTAGAGGCTTTGTAAGGCTTGTGTAAATTTCAGTTTATTAGTCCCACCACCCTAGGATAAAGTTTTTTAGTTTATTAGTAATTCTAACACTACTTCAACTTATTACTCTAGGGTGAGGGCCACTATAATTTTCCCTACCACTAATATATCTTAAGACACCTATTGGTTTATGTTTGATGTCATTGTAGTATGTACCTTTTTAAAGATAGATAGTATATTTTATGGAGTTTGAGATAATAGGGAATATCACAAACTTTTATGGAATAGTTGATGTCATGATATGTGGTGTTTCAATTCACATATTTTAATAGAAACTCTTTAGTAAATTGATGGTAGTATGTTCTTGGCAATGACACATTATTTTAGAAAAGAATCACATCCTTAAGGTTGAATCCATTTTTGGCATTTCTAGTGAGACAAATTTGAGAGGGATAACACATATAACATAGATGGATCTACTAAACACTTTGTTACTAAAATCCAAACTTTTGGCATTCTTTTTGTTCACTATTTCAAGAAAAACTATTGAACCATAATGCATTTAATCACTTCTTAAAAATTTAAAAATGTAGTAGAGAGAAATCTTCTAACATACATCTCAATTAAATAATTTATAATCTAGAAGTGAACAATGAAGCATATTTAACAATGAAGCATATTTAACATACTAAACTACATTCAAGCATATATACTCAATAATATATACATGTAGATCTAGATCTAGATAAGTCCATGAAATACTATAAAATATCTAGGTAGGACCCATGAAATGTGTACTTTAAAACATCTACTCATCATCAGCATATAAATAAATACAAATCACAGTTCATGAAATACTGAAATATATCTAGAAGAACATGTCATAGCAAGTTCAACATAGATAGTCAAAGTCCTGGAATGGCATATATAAAAAATAATGTGCACATCATACAGTTTAGTCTATGAAATAAAACTCTATGTCAAGGATGATCATCACTCAAGTTCAAATCTGAAAGAGGCCTCTTTCTTCCTCGTGAAATGGATGGATCTACCTCATGCTGTACACACAAGAGAAAGAACTTGCAATCAGATTTAAAAATTATTAAAATGACATGAAATTAAATATTTAAATGTAGGCTTTAAAGTCTGCATTTAAATTACCGTCTCACTTTCCACATTTTGTTGTGTAGGTGGTATAACTGTTTCATCTTCATGACCAAAAGTTTCACTTGCTAATTGCTAGAATTTCAAATCAAGCAAGTTTGAAATAAGTTACAATTTAAAATTAGCATATAAAGACCTAGAAATTGCACATATAGAAAATTTTAAAGTAAAGTTTAGGACCTAAAAATGTGTAGATGGCTCATGAATTTGTCCCTGAGTACCAACCTAACCAATAGTCTCACTCCTATCATCCTGCACTTACATATATATGGGTGCATATATACATTTATATAAACTCAAAAAAAGAAACTTAGTACAAATTTAGTACAATTTTTTAAAACACACACCGGGGAATACTCAGGCATAGTAGCTGTCGATGGAGGATCAATGGAAGAAACACCTGAGCCAGGTGGTCGATCAGACATGGGAACTGCCACATGACCTGAGCCTTGCTGCAATAGTAGTGTTTCACATACATGTATGTATATAGTTATTTATTTAATTATACACAGTAAATGTTAATTTAAAATATAATATTGATAAATTTCAAAAGAAAAATGAAACTAGAATTAGATACATATGGTTTTAGGGTTAAGATATATTGGTTTACCCCATAAGGTGTGCCAACCTCTACAGCTGTCGATGCAAAACTCAATGTATCAAATCGTGATGTGGCCCTAGAGCGACTTGAGATCTGTACAACAAATAGTTTACAATTATATAAATTAATTCATTAAATTATTTATAAAAAATTTGATCTACGTTCAAATTATACACTTGAAATATTTATTAAAATGTGGTCAATGTACCTGTGTAGGATTATCATCCGAATATAGTAGATCCAAGTATGACTCCACTCTGGCTATAGCTGCATCTGATGTGGATGTAGGAGCAGGACCATAACATGGTTGATTGCAATTTGTACACAAATGTGCCCCTGACAGGCCTGGGGCTCTATGCTAAGATGCATCAACTCCACCATGATGCTCTCCACCACTGAATTCAGCTGCCATGTGGGCAGCTTTTTCAGTGAGATTGCCTGAGAGTCTACTCAATGCTCCTAAAGTCGACAAAACTGACTGCTGCTGAATAGGTGCAGGAATCGTGGGCAAAATAGGAGCAACCATAGGAGCAGGAGGAATAGGTCGATTGGGGTCAACTCGTGCCCCTGGTCTGTGTTGTGGCATGCCACGACCAACACCCTGAAAATCTCTCATATCAAAATAATTGGGTTTTTGACCCAATTGAAACTCCACCCATAATTTTCTCAAAAAATATAGCGGCACCTCACAATTAGCATGTGGTGGGTGATCAAACACCATCCACCACCGATCCCAAAAATGTCTTGAAATCCCCTCATGCGTACACCACTTAATTGATATTCTTTTTTTTGTTGCAGCTATAGGTTGATTAGTTTTTGGGTGACGAAAAAATGGGGCTAATGTTTGTTTTGTAATGTGGAGGTCATGGATGTCTTTATATGAAAGACCATCTGCATAGAATTGCCTCCTCTCCTCCCGCCAAAGCTGAAATCTATTTAGGTCTGCATCGATAGACCTAACAGAATCAATAATGGTTTGCATCGAAGATGCAAACCGAACCACATGCGGAGGCATCAAGTGAGTTTGATTATTAATCAAATTAATGTTCTCCTCAATTGTATTAATATTTTCATTAATGTTTTGCCGCAATCAGGCCTCATCAAATGGAGGGGGTGGGGGGTTTTGAGGTGGAGGGGATGGGGGGTTTTGAGGTGGAGAGGGTGGGGGGTTTTGAGGTGGATCACCGGGTGGGGGGGTTCCATAAAGAATGTCATCTATTAAAAATTCATCTAGACTCTGGTCATCCATTAGATCTATCTCCTGCAAATTTTCAAATATGTAAATTCATATAAAAAACTTACAAATGTATAATTTCACAATTTATATATATATATGTATATTGAAAACTTACAAACAAATATCTATAAATTTAAACTTAATCTAGAATAGATCTATAAATGATTTAGTTTAAAATATCCATGAATTTAGAGAGCACGTAATACTTGAAAATTAAACACATGCACAAGTTTATCATATAATATGAACAATCAAATGATGATGCCTCATACCGATGTCTCCTTAAATTAATCCAACATTTCCCTAAAATATTATATTCTCCTTCCTACTTCATTCCTCTTTAACCATTTTTTAGAGGGTTTTTGAACTATAGAATTGGTATTTATAGATAAAATATGGAATAATTAGAAAAAAGATCTCACAAAAATTACCAAGAGGAAGTTATGCAAAAAATTACAACATAAAGCTATGTCTAAATTTTTAGATCATTAAATTCACATAGTGGACAAGGTTGCAGTTTCTAGGTCCTAGTCATACACCAAGGTGTCACTCTACCTAACAAGGTCTCAAGTCGTATCATCATTTTTCTCAAAATTATAATGGAAGTTACATTTTGACACCTTATATAGTCCAAATTTAAAAGTGCATGCCAAGTGTATTAGATTCCCATTTCTCTATTAATCAGGCTACTTCTAGCTTCTAAGTTAAGCTCAATTGTGATGGTGTGACATGAAGATGTCTACGTGATGCCCTGACATTATAGGTTCCTGACATTATAGGTTCCTATTTCTCTTCCTATATTAACTCCAATTTTACTATAGGCTTCTCATGTGTCTCAAAAGAGCGGTACAGATTATGACTTAATTGAACATTGCATGCTACTTTTATACTACATTTATTACCAATACTACATTTATATCAATAGTGACCTTGTTAAAGACTACATTTATACCAATACTACAACATTGTATTCCAACAATATGAGTTACCTTCTGCTGAAGTGTAAAAACCCTAAAATATCATTTTGAAACCTTATTAAATGTTAATTTCCAAACCCTAATATGAGAATTTGAAACCCTAAAATGTCATTTTAAAACTCTATTACGTGAATTTTCAAACCCTAATACATCATTTTGATACCCTAAAAGGTCAAAAGTTCAAAGCCCTAAACATCTACTTTAGAACCCTAAAATTTATATTTGAAACCCTAAATTGTGGATGTCAAGTTCCCTAAATTGTAAATTTGAAACTATAAAATGTGGATGTCAAGGGTAGAAGAATGTTTTCCTCAATATTTTTAAATGAACTAAGGGTAGGCGAAGGATTAAGGAATGATCCCAACTTCATATAAGATTGCACATCGTATGTCGATATGCGACTATATTAATCCATCTACTAGAATGGACCCAAAGCTAAATGAGAATTAGCATAGGTCTACAAATGTCACCATTGCATTAGTTAATACATGTTGATGTTATCTAAATCATATTTAATTGTGAAACTAAAACAAGAGGAGAGAAAATTAAATGTTAATTTCCAAACCCTAATATGAGAATTTGAAACCCTAAAATGTCATTTTAAAACTCTATTTCATGAATTTTCAAACCCTAATACATCATTTTGATACCCTAAAAGGTGAAAAGTGAAGCCCTAAACATCTACTTTAGAACCCTAAAATTTATATTTGAAACTCTAAATTGTGGATGTCAAGTTCCCTAAATTGTAAATTTGAAACTATAAAATGTGGATGTCAAGGGTAGAAGAATGTTTTCCTCAATATTTTTAAATGAACTAAGGGTAGGTGAAGGATCAAGGAATGATCCCAACTTCATATAAGATTGCACACCGTATGTTGATATGCAACTATATATTAATCCATCTACTAGAATCCAGACCCAAAACTAAATGAGAATTAGCATAGGTCTACAAATGTCACCATTGGGTGCTAGTTAATACATTGATGTTATCTAAATCATATTTAATTGTGAAACTAAAACAAGAGGAGAGAAAATTATTTATTGAAGTAAAATATAGATGCAAATTTGTTATTCCAAGTTTAAAATCTTATGGCCATAGTGCATCAAACGTGTTGGATAAACACTATGGACTCAAGGGAAGCAGGTAAAACAAGTATATAACTAGAACAACACAGGCTATAGAAAACACATCCTCATTGGTCCATCATTTAAATGTATCATGAAGGTATCAAGGATGGAAGGACCACATGTCACAAAAGATTATCCAAGCTTCTAGATAGGTTGAATCAAAAAGGTATATATCACTATTTACATGCTCAAACCCTAATCAAGATATGATAGGAAAAGATAAACAAGGACATGAATGCAAACCGTAGGTAAATCTATTTAAGAAAAAGATAAAAACTTGAGAAATTAGATCTAAGAACTGTAATTAAAAAAAGGCCAAACCAGTACTATAAAATCCTAGGTGATGGAATGTCAAGTTCACTAATAAATATAAAGGAAATCCATTTGACTATTACTAGATACAATTTCAATACATCTAACAGTTGTGTTACACAAAATGAACCACTAGTCAATGATCATAGTGCCTTACACTTGAAGATGATTGGGGTCCATTAGAATTTATATCTTATAGTTTTGGTGAGTATCATGTGGATCTTAAAAGGCTTATGGTATTCCATTATTAAATACATATGACCAAATATCGTTCTATTTTAATATGGACCCTTAAATAATGTGATATTTCATAGAATGGAAAGAGTCTAGGAGTTTAATATGGTTCATATACATTACATTCAAGTGAAAACTATGGTCAGGTTCACAAATAAATGTAAAGGAATATCATTTAACTATTATTAGATACTTGTAATTTCGATATATCTAACAATTAAGTGACACAAAATTAACCCCTAAGATCAATGATCATAATGTTTTACAAGAAGATGATTTGGGTCCATTAGACTTTATGTCTTATATTTTTGGTGATAGCAACCTTACTGGCATATCAGACAGGAACTTCTAATAGCCAACAATGACAGATATCAAAGATAGGGTATAGTCTTATAGCCAACAATGACAAATAAAAAATAGGGTATATAGTTTTATATGATTCCTCAATATTCATCTTGATACATTTAGTGTACCCTAAGTTAATCATCAACACTGAAGCATCTACATGCCTCCTCTTGATACATTTTCATCTTCAAACTTATCCCTTTTATCATTATATTACATGTACTAATTTGGTTTTTTAGGGTTTAGGTTTTTAGGGTTTGTAGGACAACATGGTTTTAGGGTTTATAGTTTGGTTTTTTAGGGTTTATAGTTTACGTTTTTAGAGTTTGCAGTACAACATGGTTTCAGGGTTTATAATTTGGTTTTTTAGGGTTTATAGTTTAGGTTTTTAGGGTTTGTAGTACAACATGGTTTTAGGGTTTATAGTTTCAGTTTTTTAGGGTTTATAGTTTAAGATTTTTAGGGTTTGCAGTAACATGGTTTTAGGGTTTGCAGTAACCTGGTTTTAGGGTTTGCAGTAACATACAATCACAAAATTCTAATAACAAGTAAAACCCTTAAATAACAAATAAAACCCTAATTTCCATTTTAACCCTACAATTAGGAAAAAAACATTTAAAACACGCTGAAGATAGGTAGAGAACCAACCTAGAAGAGCTCGAGGGTGACGAGGTGGCGGGAGGAGGTGAGAGGGCAAAAAAAACTATGTTGTTTCCCTTGTCTGGTGCTTGACAACGCGTACCCATTTCTTGGTGTCCGCTGTCACTGTCGTCCTCTATGGGTGAAAATGAGCCCGCAGAGCTCTTTTTTTTAAAATATATAATTTTTTGAAAACGGGTACCCGTTTAGGCTCGGGTGCCCGTTGCTAAACGAGTACCCGTTACTAAACGGGTACCCGTTTAGGCTCGGGCGCCCGTTCCTAAACGGGTACCCATTTCTTTGAAAACGGGTACCCGTTACCGGCGGCATTTTTTTTGCCCGCGCGACTTCCCCTATATGTGGACCCAGTTTCTTGTGGGTACCCCCCTCCTAGAAACTATAAAGTTAAAGATACCATAGGTAAATGGAGACTAAATATTTTATTCCATCATGAAGTTAAATTGAGTAATGTTTGGCTAGATGCATGTCTACATAATTTATAGAAGGATGCATATTTTCTACACACTTCTCATAAAGATTGAAGAGGATTTGTGGTAGGGATGGATTTGTGGATCTCTAAATGTGTCATTGATAAAGGGGAAGATCCCTCACATAGTTGTGTTTGGGCTCTTACATTTGTTAATGGACATACAATCAAGTTTTGCTCTATATATTCTCCTAATGAATCTAAAGAACATTTGGTGCTTTGGGACTAGATGTTTAAAAATCTTCTTATGTAGATTGGGTTTTAGGAGACTTTAATATGGTAGAACACCATGATGATAACAATTGGGATAGTCATATTGAACTTAGCCAACAGAAATTTTAAAGTTGGCTTTACTATTTTAATTCTTTGGGGGTAGTTGATCCTCTTCATGGGAGACAATCAAGTCATGCTCATAATTGGTTTAAATGGTCCAATTGTAGATGTTGTGTGGAAAGAACACTCAACAGATTAGATAGATTTTATATTTCACAAAATCTAGATTTGGTCTAAGTTCAATCTGATGCCTTCTTACAAGTTGATTATTCTACCACTCTTTATGACCACCTTTCCATCCTTTGCATCATTGCTCTTTCATCTAATATTCCTTTACCATCTCACCTCCATTTCAAACTTAATGTTTCTCATCTTAAAACCTTGACTATGTTGTTGCTTTAGTAGGAATCTAAAACTCCATACCTAAGCCACAAGAAGGGGAATCTTGGATTGAGTGGTGGTGCTCTCTCTCTCTCTATGTACTAAATTACTTCAATCCTTTAGTAGAAGAATGGATTGGCAATGTAAACGTAGGTAAAAATAACTCCAAGGAAAATTAGAACATACTAGAAAGTAACTCAATGTTGATCTTAGCAACAATAATATTCAAGCTTCCATTTCTTCTATTGAAACTCAACTACGTAAACTTGGTAACTACAAAGGACAAGGTGCCAAAATAAGAGGGTTTAAATATTCTTTAATTATCTAAATTATAAACATAAAAAGGAGATAATGTGTGCTATTATGGATGAACATGGCACTCTACAAATAGATCCTACTATGATAATTATGTTATTTCAAATTTTTTATGAGAATCTCTTCAAAGAGGATATGCATTGTTCAAGAAACTCTTGAAGAGATAGTTAAGGATTGTATTCCTAGTAAAATATACCTTGGTTACAACCAATATTTGGATTGAATTCTTTCTCTAGAAGAGATTGAACATGCTTTATTTTCCATGGCACTTAATAAAAGTCTAGGTATTAATGGATTTCAAATGGAGTTTTATTAGACTATGTGGCCTCACATTAAAGATGACTTTTATCTTCTTTATTTAGAAGCATTTGGGAAAGGTTATTTAGGCCCAAACATAAACAAAGGATTAATCAAACATTTGCATAAATGGAAAAATGAAGACACTATTTTTGGTTGGTGGCCAATCACACTTCTAAACACCTCCTACAAAATTATTGCTAAGGCATGGACCACTCAAATTAATCTAGTCATTCAAGGTATAGTTAAATTAGAACAAACTAGTTTTCTTAGAGGTAGATATATCCTTGATAACCTAATTTTGGCTTGGGAGACTAGTGAATGAGCTCGACAATCTACACAAAATGCTTTATTGGTCAATTTAGACTTTGATAAAGCATATGATAGGATACACTTGAAGTTCATCCTTTAAATGCTATAATGGCTAGATTTTGGACCTAAAATTCATGTCCACATTCAAATGTTATTTCAGGATGCTAATGCTCATCTAGTTATTAATAATTCAATATATGAATAATTCTTATTGGAATGATATTCTAGGAAAGTTTTCCCTCTATATCCATTTCTGTATGTGCTTACAATAGATGCTTTGGCTTATTTTCTTTGAAAAATAGCCAATTATCTAAATCTCATAATTGGTATCTCCATTCCTCAGAATAATAATGTTATCAAATCTTATTTTGTTGATGATAGCCTATTATTTATTTACAATTTAGATATTGAGATAAAGAATACACTTAATATTATATATCTATATTTCTCTAAGTCTAGATCTAAATTAGCACATCATAAAATAGAATTCTTAATGTCTAAAAGTGGCCCCATTCCCATTAGATTCCCAGAGATTGGAAGAAAATTAAACATGGTGAAATAACCCAATATCAAGTGGTATTGCATTTGGACTAGAAGTCTCTTTGATTGAGATGTGTAATTGGTATCGTAATAGACTAAAAAGGAAATTACATAACTAGGGATACAAATTTATTTTAATAGGTGGCTAATAAAATCTTTCTTGCCAGTCATGTACTACTCTTCATGTTGGATGCCTTCCAACAAAAGGTATGAAGTCCTAAATAAACTAATCCAATGAATTATTTGGATCAAATGGGATGGTAATGTTGGTTTTAGAGCTACTTCTTGGTCCCATTGCATCTAACCTAAGTCTAAAGCTAGGCTAGGAATTATTGAACCCAAAGCTCAAGGCTTGTGTTTGATTGCCAGATGAATAGGGTAAGTACTACTACTACTACTAAATTTTAATGGCAAAATTTTAATTGGCTTGAAAAGATCCTTCTTGCTCCTTTTTTCAAATTAAAGCTTGCTTACGTACTTAATCAATCTAGAAATCCTGGAAGCATATTTTCCACCTTTTAAAGTGGAGATAAAATTCATTACAACATGATTTAAGTTTTTTCTCTTGATCTATTTTGTAGAGAAAGCACATAATTTACCATGAACAACCACTTGCTATTGGCTTCCCTAAATAGAGCTATTATTTGTTCAATAAAGGGATCTGATAGTTTGTTTGTTTATGGGACTTTAATTCTTTCAATTGGGCTCCTTGTCTTGTTATTAAAGACCATTTTGGTTTGAGAAATAGTTTTAAACATTTTATTTTCTTTATGTAGTCCTTAGTCCCTCTTGAGATAATTATTAAGTTACGTACCCTAATTCTCTATTTTTTTTAAAGGATTTGTAGTGGTTGTTAGTTCATTGCTTCTCTAACTTTCCTTTAAAAGAAATTTTATCTTCTATTGGTTGAGTGTGAGATCATCATTGCCCAAATACTTGAAATAGAGGGAATATCACATGAAAGTGTTATCCAAAATCACAAAACATATTTTTAGCCTTAGATTTTGGCTTGGTAAGTGGAAACAAAATGGATATTAGCTTTTCCAAAATGGATATCCATTTTGGGACTATGAATAAATAGATATCCATTTTAGTTTTGAAGTGCCTCCCCATCTAAAAATTGCATGGGAATTAGCTTGGGATTCCAAACCCAACTTTTTCACATGAATGAAGAGTTGGATATTTTTACAAATTTTGCTTAACTTCACCCTTGATGCTAACAAATTTTTTTTAATCCAAAATAGATAAAATGAAAAAGATATATTCAAGAAACTTTCAAGATTCTAAAAATATAATATATGCCTAATTATAATTTAATAGGTAATTATTAATAATTTTCTACCTACACTATGTTTGAATTCCTGATAGACACATTGATTGGGAAACATCCATAACTTTCAAATTGTTCCACCTTTTTCTTATCTGAAAGATGCATCACACTCTATGCTTCACTGGCTATAGGTCTAAAAATAATTTGAATTTTGTATTTTTTTGACCAAGTTAGGTTGGCCAAAAAATTACATTTTAATATTTTAAAAAGTTGTAGTAAAACATTCATAACTAATTATTAACTTAAAAAAATTCAAAAAAATGTGTAACATTTGGGCATGTGTCTCTTAAGATATAATATTTTTTTGCTCATACTTAGGTTGGCTAGAATGACACCTACTTTTTTTTTCCAAAAATTTTAATAGTGCCCTATTGAAATATACAATTTTCACCATTTTTTTAAAAAAAAGAGTATCCCATAAACTACATTTAATTTTCTACAAATTTTATCCCTACATTTTTTTCAAATTATGTAGATAACCCATTCAAATTTTCATATGAAATTACTTAAGTCTATTTTTTGGCATTTTCATTCCCACTTAGAGGTATTGTTTGGCCCATGATGATCTCACACTCACCCTACTCCTTCCTAGAATGTGATTCATTGCTCATATAAATATTAAATGGAGCTGCAAATTTAGTCATAAATTTTGGGTAAGATTAAGTGCTCAAGTTTGGAAATCAAAAGATGGTACTGATGCACAACTATTGTCTTGGAAAATATTACATTGGAAGCCTCTTGTTAGGGATACAATAGACATAAACAATTATAAAATATAATATATAAGAAATTTTATCAAATGTCACTTACATCTAGAAAACATTATAATAGAGGAATAACTCACACATATATATGAAATAATGAGATCTAGCTTGTCAAAAGAAAAAAATGCATTGTTGATATATTCACATTACAACACACATATATCAACTTAGGTGGTTAATTATCATTAGATCAAGCATTACTTTATAGTCTATCAATGTAGCATACTAAGTACTATGTTCTTAGATCTAATCATGAATTCAATCAAGAAGCCATTGAGGTTTAACATGATTCAAAGTAAATTTAATATCCTTCTAGTTGTGCTAGTAAAATATTTTTGAAGTGGGAATTTCAAGAACCATTTGAAAGCTAAATGGAATATAGCTCTCTCTATTTAGTTAAATATTATTAACATTTCTACATGCCTTAGATTGGGATAATTTGGTTCCATTTTGCTCACATGTTTTAACATAAAAATTTAAGATTAATTTGAATTGATGGGAATTTTACAATATTAGGTAAGAAAATACCTCAGAGCTATACTCATTGAAATCCAAATTTTTAGATATTAGGATGAGGAGTTGTATTGCACATTTCTACACCTATTATGGCCATATATTCTAAGAAAGGAATGGAGAAATCTTGAATTACAAATTATATTTACAATTTAATTTCATGATATAAGAAAAAATTCAAGTTGTTGAAAAGATTGATAAAAGTTGGACATGGGAAATCAAGTGCTATTTTGTAAGTACCATAGAATCATTTGTGATAACTTGGACTAGATCTAAAGTTGGACTATCTTTGATTCCACAAAATCTTTGTTAGCATAATACTGTTATTACATTGTCTACATAACCGTTGGCTAGTTACGTTAGTCTCTGTAGTTATGTTTTAACTGCCAACTGTTGTGTTAGTTTCACACAGTATTTATAGGTACTTTGTATCTGCTTTCATCATTGAATACATTTTTCCTATCATCTTCTTGCTTACCATTAAATGATATCAGAGCATTTCTCAGATCGTTGGGCATTGTCGATGTGAAACGCAGTATCTTGTGAGCAGTAATGAGCAATACTGACCATGACAAGTAGAATATATGCACTGGTAATGAAACTTCAATAGTGAAGCTTGAAGATCAGAGCATGAAGTTTGAAGTTCGGTGCTATGTGAGTCTGAAGTTCTGTTGAGTTTGTCTCTTCACTGGAATGAGACTTGTACATGGCCAGAGGAAGACATAAGGCGCTTGAAGACTAAGTTGAGGTGTGTAGAGGGAGACACAATGAAATTTGGCACTATTTGGTGAAGTGTAGATTGTGACAAGGCACTTGAAAGAGGAA
The DNA here is from genome assembly GCA_027924645.1 of Cunninghamia lanceolata. Classification (NCBI taxonomy): domain Eukaryota; kingdom Viridiplantae; phylum Streptophyta; class Pinopsida; order Cupressales; family Cupressaceae; genus Cunninghamia; species Cunninghamia lanceolata. The sequence goes on along the minus strand of BSBN01001709.1, from coordinate 3,883,172 downwards.
GACATAGTCTAAAAAACCTGGCAATCAAAGAAAAGTGGATGTCTACCGTACCTGATGCCAACAGTGTAGCCAGTAACCATGCAAATGAGCCAGCTCAAGGTAGTCATGCTATTTTTGAAAGCTCAAGTTTATTTTTTGCCCTTCTAGATGCCATACAAAATGTCGGTAATCTTTAATTCGATGAATTGTTTAGGCAAGGATTGTTAGATTACTTATTGTTTGATGTACAATGTCAAGCAAGGAAGATTAGAGCAAAACTTGACGAGGATTATGATACTGATGATGAAGATGAGGTAGAACACACTCACAAGCATCCCCATCTCACAGTACAAACCTATCATTCTCATCTCCGTGCTACAATTTCTTCTTGAAAGTGAATGTATTGACAAATAAAATAATAATAAAATTGTTGTCTGGACTAGTCTCTTTTGTGTTTGTGGTGAACAATGTCAGCCACAAAACTGCTTCTTCCTGATGTTCAACTCTTGAAAGGACCAAATTATGCCACATGAAAGACAAAAATGTGAACAATTTTCATTTTTGAGGATCTATGGGGAATCGTCACTGGTGACATAACCCGACTGGAAGACCCAGATAAAAGGTAAAAGTTTGACAAGGCTGATGCTAAAGCATTGATGTTGATAACACTTAGCATCACTGATGAAGTCCAACCTCACATTTGGGATGTGGAAACATTAAAGGCGGCATGGGATTCTCTCTCCATAATCTACCAAGCAAAGAACCAGACGAAGATCCTCCAACTACAGTCCAAGCTACATACACTCTATATGAAAGCTAGTGAGAAAGTTGAGGAATTCTTACAGTGGGTATTTGAACTATGAGCTAAGCTTGTTGCACTTGGATAAAAGGTGGAGGACAAATTACTTGTCCCAATTACACTGAGAGCTCTTCCATCTCAATACAAAATCTTTGTCACCACACCAAACATCACAAAGCAAGAGCTATCATTTGATGAATTGGTGAACCTGTTGCAACAGGAAGAAGCCATCCAATCAATCCAAGGTGAACTTGAGGACAAGGCCTTAATTTCTAGACAGTCAAAAGGTTAGAAGTCTCATAGAAAACAACCACAAAAACAACAAGAACATCAACAATCAAAGCCTCCAAAGGCAAACTGATGGTGTCATATATGCAACAAAAACAATCATGACACTATCAACTATTGGTACAATGCCTTATCACAAGGAAATTCAAGTAAAGAAGGCTTTTCTAGTTGTAGTGATACTTAGCCATCCAAATGTCGTCATCATTGCAGAAAGCACAAAGGCAATGTAGCGGCCCAATAGGACGATGCATCAGAAGAAGATGAGCTAGAAACAACCAACTGTGACACTCATCACAATCTAGTCCTAGTCTCCCAAACCTCGTAGCCCATGAGGGATATTTGGTTGAAAGACTCAGGTGCCAGCAAGCATATGACAGGCAATCGCAAGCTGTTTGATGCACTGACAGAACAACCTACTGGAGATAGAGTTTGAATTGCTGACAACAAGGAGTATGTTACAGAGGGAATAGGCAAGGTCATCATTTCTCTTGGGACAAGTCATTGTACCCTCACCAAGGTGCTATATGTTCCTGGTTTGACAACAAACATGCTATTTGTAAGTCAGCTTTTGAACCACAAACTCAAAGTTGAGTTCCAGGTGAAGGATGGGGTCAAGACCTATCTAATCTCAAGAGAAGGTATGATACTTGCTAGAACATTTATGAAGGATAGACTATTTGCATTAGATGTTGTCTCCTCCCCTATAGTAGCTCTATCGGCTTCAACAATAGAATCTACTAGACTTTGGCACTATCGCTATAGCCACCTTTCAGTTAGCTCCTTGCATAAGCTCAGCTCCAAACAAATGGTAAGAGGAATTCCCCCAATTTCAAATTCATTGCCTATATGTCCTGGATACCTTGCAGGTAAACAACACTAGGATTCACTCAAGGCTAGTAGCTTCCATGCTAAACATCGCCTTGAGTTGGTACATACTGATCTGTGTGGACCCATACCTGCTTCATTTTCAGGACATAAGTTCTTCTAATTATTCATGGATGACTTCACATGAAAGACCTGGGTGTACTTCCTCAAGAAGAAGCATGAAGCCTTTGCCAACTTTAAGGACTTTCATAAGTAGGTTGTTAAAGAAATAGGTTAGTCTCTTCTTGTCCTCCACTCAGATCGAGGGGGGAATTCACCTCCAAGGAGTTCATGGCATGCCTAAAGCATCATGGCATCAAGCAGCACCTAACTGCTCCCTATACACCCCAACAGAATGGAGTTGCAAAATGTCGCAATTGGACTGTCATGGAGATGGCTTGATGCATGCTCTCCACAACCAAGTTAGAGGAAAGATTTTGGGCAAAAGTAGTGCAGACAGCTATACACCTCATCAATAGGGCACCAACAAAGATCCTACAACACAAGACACCTGAAAAGGTATGGACTAGACAAAAGCCTTCAATTTCTCATCTAAGATGTTTGGTTGCATAGCATACATGCATGTCCTTGGCAATAAGAGAAAGAAGATTGATCCCAAGATGCTCTAGTGTATATTGTTGGGATACATTATTACATGAAAAGCATATCGTCTCATAGATCTTGAGACAAAGAAGATATATGAGAGTCGAGATGTGGTGTGAGATGAATCGTCATTTGATTCATTATCACAAAAAGAAGAGAAATAGCCTCCTACTTCTCATAAATTGCTCTCACAATCAGATGATGAGCATGTGGAAGACTCTCATGAAGAAAGTGAACTACAAGGAGAGTTGTATGTTGATTTGGTCCCTCTAGAAAACATTACACACCAACAGCAGCATAGTCAACCTCTGAAGTGGGTCCAAAGTACAATTAGGGACTCTAACTTGCACACTCTTCCAAACACTTCATCCAGAATCAGAACCAGGAGCCAGATAAGAAATGAAGTGAATCTAGAACTCATGAGTACTATTGTTGACAACACTGAACCTAACACAGTTCAAGAGGAATTAAGCCAACCCCAGTGGAAGAAGGCTATGGATGTAGAGTGTAATTCTTTGATGCAAAATCATTCATGGGAACTTGTCGATCTACTTGAAGGGAAGAAACCCATTGGCTATAAATGGATCTTCAAAAAAAAGTACAAGGCAGATGGATCTATCGACAAGTACAAAGAACAACTTGTAGCAAAGGGATATGCTCAACAGGAGGGCATTGATTATGAAGAGACCTTTGCACCCACTGTGAAGATCAAAACTATCAGAATGGTCTATCCATTGATGGCACAGAAGGGATGGAAGCTTCAGTAGATGGATGTCAAGAGTGCTTTCTTAAATGGTGATCTCAAAGAAGTGTACATGACCCAGCTAGAAGGGTTTGTTGATGAATAGCATCCACACAAGGTATGTTGTTTCATCAAATCACTTTATGGCCTTAAGCAAGCTCCTAGGGCATAGTACATTAAGATTGATGGTCACCTATGGATTCATCCATAGCCCCTTAGATCCTAATTTGTATATTAAGAAGGTAGGTACAGAGATTGTCATTCTAGTTTTGTATGTGGATGATCTTATTCTCACTGGCAGCTGCGACGATCTCATTGATGATGTAAAGAATGATCTCAAGAACTCCTTCGACATGAAAAATTTGGGGCTACTTCATTATTGTCTTGGCTTGGAGATATGGTAGAAGAAGACCACATATTCATCTCCCAAATGAAATATGCCAAAACTCTTCTAGAAAAGTATAGAATGGTCAACTGTAAGCTTGTTTCCACTCCCATGGAGAAAGGTTTGCAACTATCCTGCTTCCAAGATTCACCTCAAGTAGATGCCACTCTCTACAGGAAGCTAGTTGGGGAGCCTCATCTACTTGACCTACACCAGACCAGACTTATGTTTTGCTCTCAGCTATCTCTCTAGATTCATGCAGGAGCCGAAGAAGTGTCATTGGGTTGCAGCAAAGCATGTGTTGAGATATATCTGAGGCACGGTTGATTATGGTTTGGAATATAAGAAGAACAACTAGTTCTTCTTATAGGGATATACATACTCAGATTATGTAGGCTCTGTAGATGATAGGAAATTAACCTTAGGTTATGTTTTGCATCTCAGATATAGGCCAATTTCGTGGGTTAGTAAGAAGCAAACTGTTGTTTCTCTTTCATCCACTGAGGCTGATTATCGCACTGCACAAGGAGCTATGTGTGAAGAGATTTGGTTACATCACATTCTGGCAGATATGGACATTCTTGAAGAGAAGTCACCATTTCTCTATTGCGAGAATCAGGGTGTATTAGAACTTGTGAAGAATCTAGTTTTTCATGAGCGCACCAAGTATATTGAGGTCGAGTGTCATTACAATCATGACCAAGTTTTGAACCACCACATCTAGCTCCCGTACTACCCTACAGATTCTCAAATAGCAGATATGTTCACCAAGTCTCTTGGTAAGATCAAATTTGAACTGTTTAGGGGGTACATTTGTAAAAACAATGTAATAAGGGGGGGAATGTTAGCATAATACTATTATTACATTATCTACATAACCATTGGCTAGTTATGTTAGTTTCTATAGTTATGTTTTAACTGCCAACTATTGTGTTAGTTTTAGATAGTATTTATAGGTGCTTTGTATCTGCTTTCATCATCGAATACATTTTGCCTATCTTCTTCTTACTTACCATTAATCTTAATTCTTGGAAGGAGCTAAGATAAGATTCTTAAACAAGGTTTCGTTGTACATGCATTAACATCTTATCCCTAGATAAGGGGATTTCCCCAAGCATTTGTAGAAAGTTCATTTAGGGGAATCTATGCAACTAATCTTGATAATTTTAAAAAGGGAGGATTCTAACAAGGAGATGACGTATGGAAGAAGGCACATTATTATTGGAGAATTGTTGGATAAATAGATAGAGAAGAACAATATATATAGTAGATGAGAAGAAGGATAAGATGAGGGGAGAGAGAGAGAGAGAGAGCACTACAAGATTATTTTGTGCATAGATAAATATAAAATTACAAATAGATTTTAGCAAAATTATGAGGTGAGTGTGGTAGACAAGGAAAATATGCCAATGGGACATACCACATCAAGACCTCAGAGAAAGAAGAAGAGGAATCATATTAAGATAGAAGAAATAATTAGTAGAATAGGAGATTACTACTTCATTTCTTGTTACTAGTTTGATTAGTACATATATAAGAATTTATTATTTAGAAAAAGGGACTATTAGTTTTTTTATTTATTAAACTACTACTTATTTGTGAAGCATGTATTGAAAGATAGAGTTCTATTGTATGTACAAGGGTTTAAGCATAAAACCTAGAATCTTTTGATGCTCATGAAGAAACTTGTATCTAAGTTTATGTTTCCATATTAGAACTTGAAAAGGAAATGGGTTGCCTATATTAGAGTTGTTTAAGGGTCTAGCAGAACACACTAGATTGTGTGTTTACCTAGTAAATTAGGGCTAATTAGGGTTTAGGGATTAGGGAAAATATGGTTCATTTATTGGTAAATGAACCATATTTTCCCTAATCTCTAAACCCTAGTTTATGTAGTTATATATCAGTTCATTTATAAATTTATGTTTTAGGTTTTAGGGTAAATAGGATTTGGATTTTATGTTTTAGTGTTTAGGGTTTTAGGTTTTGGATTTAGGGTTTAGATTTACAAATCAATCTATTTATATTTTTAATTCAATACAAATATCATGTAAGTACAAATTTCCCTAATCCATAAACCCTAACTTTTTATTCAACATGGGTAAATGCTTTTGACCAGAGCTATGAACTAGGTACAATATCAGGTGGGCAGTGGAGAGACTAGACCTCGTGGCCTCCTACCTACCACAAGAAGCTCTCACCAATTGAGCCAGGCCCCTGCCCAATCCATAAACCTTAATTTATGTTTACTTATATCAATTTAATTATTCATGTTTTAGGTTTTAGGGTTTTTTTTTTTAGTTTTAGGGTTTAGGGTATTAACTTTAGGGTTTATGGTTATAGTTTTAGGGTTTGGGTTTTGATTTTAGGGTTTATGATTTTGGTTTTAGGTTTCAAGGTTTATGGTTTAAATTTACAAATCAAGTTTTAAAATTTCAAACTAAATACAAAATCATATAAGTACAATTTTTTACTAATCTCTAATTTATCCTAAACCCTAAATAAACCCTAATTTATACATTTTGTTACATATCAAGTCAACTATTTATGTTTTATGCCACCAATTTGTTGGTCATGACCTCCGTTCAAAGGCCACACGGTATTCTAGGATGTTATGCCTTGCCTTGGTCTAAGAAATATGCTCTAGCCACTTGTAGGTGGGTAGGTTTGTCATTGTTGTTGTCATTGTTGTGAAAACAAAGGTAGAATAATGTGAGAAAAATCCAAACTTTGGATTTACATATTTTAGAAAAATTTAAACAAATACCTTCATTTGAAGGTAACCTTCCAATGAAGGTGCTTAGTCATCATAGAGAAAATAATGAAAAAATATCTTTCAATGAAGGTCCACCTTCATTTGAGGTATTTTTTAGTTCGACTGTAAATGAAGGTGTTTGGAATTTTACACTCACCATTAAAACTTTCCATGTCCCACAAGTGGGACACACTATTGTGTGTTCACCCCTATGTATGCATAATATATTTGTAGCCTTCAATGAAGAGGTAGTTTTAGGTTCTTAACCTTGATCCATTTAATAGAATTTATTATAGTAATGGGCCATTTTGATTCAAGCTCAAGGTTGTTGTAGTATAGATCTATTAAAGCCATTATGTGCATTAACTACAAAACCTTACACAATTCAATGGTGTGTGCCCAAAATCCAAATCAAGGCACCAATAACCTACCATTAATACAAGCAACATGATGACATGGCCATACTATTAAACTTAAATGTTGCCTAACATGATCTATTGATGAATGCCAATTTGTGCAGGCTCTACCACAAACACCCTAGGAATGGGTTTGGACCTTACAATCCTAGAATTATCACTAAGCCAACAAGTCATTATATTATACAATACAATGCCATTTAACAAACATATAACTAATATTGTGATCACAAATAAATGATGAAGCCAACCCTGTTTGAAATAATGGATTCCAAAAGAATAATTATGACATCCTTCTTTGGAAAAATGTCCTCCAATATCCTCCCAAACCAAATTTAGGAATGAAGGATTAAATTATTGCATGCCTAAATACCAAATTTGAATAATATTATATTCATGTTCAATTTTTTACTTAACTTTCAAATATTACTTTATCTCTAGTAACTATTACTTATTTTAAACAACATAAGTTGAAACCTCCATAGCATGAGGTCAAAAAATTTATGGATTGACTCAAGTATTAGTTTCTCATCAAGGGGCATACTTGTAATGAACTTTTCTTGCAATCTTGCTGATTGCATAGTACTATGACTAGATTGGAGGATTCATAACAGCATTCACAAACCAAGTGTTTTATCTACACTATATGTATGTATACTAGATTAATATCCTTTAGCGAATAGGTAGTTTTAGGTTCATAGCCTTGATACATCATAGATTCTATTGTAGTAATGGGCCCTTTTCATCCAAAGTGTAGTGTGTTTTAGTATAGTTTTGTCCAACACCTTCATGAACTATTAATTATTTTAGTAGTCTTATTATCATATTTAAGGTGAAGTTTGTTGAAATTTTTTTATTATGCTTTATAAATTTTATATTCATATTTGCACCTACAGGGATTTATTTACTTATTCATGTTATGAAAGATCATAAGGGATGTAATATCATGCTTTAAATGTTAGGAAAAAGTTAGGAGACAATAAGGAGTGTTTAGTACAGTGTGAATGTGTTGGAAAATTAAGGTTCACATTTTGTAATAAAGTCACCTTAATGACTTTTAAAATGTTATTATTAAAATTTTTAATTAGTTGGGAGTTAGTTTCCTCTAGGGTAGTTTAGGGTAGTTTGGGGAAGTTGTATGGGAATATAGGAATGCAATTCTCTATAAGCATTTGCATAATACATTGTAAGAACTCCAAAGCATTAATATTATATTTACATTTTGGTGTTATCCATGCAACAATGATTTAATATTACAATAACTGTCTACAATTTTTCATTAGGATGTATTAAATAGTGTTTTTATTGTTTCTCAAACTATACATATATTAGGTAATACTGAGAAAGACATATTTTTACATTAACTATACATATAATAGGTATTCAGACTATGCATATATTAGGTAACACTGAGTATATAAACTATACATATATTCGGTAATACTAATCAAGGCATGGGCTTTTGGTATTTAGAATTGCAAGTAATCCAAAGGGCATTGCACTTCCTGATAGATGTAGAAGTCCTTAATAGTTCTTGATTCTTTGTTTATTGCAGGTTAAATGTAATATCTTGAAATTATAGGGAATATATTTAAGAGGTTATGCTTAATTTTTTTATTGCAAGTTCTTCACATATTCTAGTACTGAAGGCAACTTTGGATTTATCTTAAGAACTAAAATGAGAAGATTTTGCTATTGGAGAAAGTTTAATCACTTTCTATGGAATGTGCTATTGAGCATGCATGAATATCTCTCCTAACAATTAGGGTTGGATGTTGGTAATGTTGTGTTATAATGAACATGGTATTGACATTTTATGGAGTGGTTAGTTTGAACATGTATGGATTTCTCTACTAGTAGGTAGGGTTGGATGCTAAAGTTATGATCTAAAATGAGAAACATATGGTATTTTGAATGGCTAGTCTTAAAAATCATCCATTCAATAGTTAAAAGTCAATTTTGACCACTAAAAATAGGATACATATTTACCACATTTAATGTGGATGAGATATAAAATTACTATTGATTGTTTTGATATTAAACCAGATGATATTTTAATAAAGTGTTTTTGAACAGGGAAAAATTTTCCCAATTTACAAGTCGCAAACACAGACTACCAATGAAATTGAAGCCCTGGTTCGAGACTCGCCTCAATTTGGTCGGCATGCAATATGGATCTCCTTCAAACAAGCTATGTGCGTTGGCATTGGTTGTAGACATGGTCGATAGTAGAATTTTTAAATTGTCAGATTGTATAGAGTGTGGCAGTTCTATGTAATACAAGTTTCTCCTTTTATTATTAGTGTTAGGGTATTTTGTGCGTATTGACTGAGATGGTAACAACAAAATTTAAGTTGTCAGATGTGGGCATACGGCTAAGTCTGATGGCGATGGTCGTGGTAAAGATATAAGGAATCCAATAGCAAACAAAAAGAGAAGCTAGCAAGATCCACATGCCACGTAACTGGTCAACACTCTGAGAGTGCAGGATAAGCGGAACCAAGCCAATAACTTAAGTTAATACAAGGAATTTTTTTAACCCTCAATACTATCATTCGACTTCATCAAATTAGCAATTAAGTTTTCTATTGAGAATCAATGCATAATAGCAGTGATTCTTTCCCAACAATAAAGAAAAAATATAAAAGAATGCAATTGTTCGAAAATGCTATAAATATTTTTAAAATTATTTTCTTTATAAAATTCTTATGTGAATGAATCAGTTATGTATTTAGTTTTTTATCACTCTACTTAAATATTATTGGATTCAATGGCAATTCATCCACATAAAAAAATGGTAAATATTTGTGTTATAACTATTGTTTATCCGTTCAATGGTACCTCATCCACATAAAAAAGTGGTAAATATTTGTACTATAGCCATTGTTTATCGGTTCAGTGACACCTCATCCACATAAAAAAAAAGTGGTAAATATTTGTGCTTTATCGTTGCTGATCCTGGCAAGATCTGGAAATCAAAGTAACATTGATTTTTTTTAAAGGAAGGATACCCTTAGTCATAATGAACCAACGAAATTCTAAGTTTAGATATATGACTGTTAGACATTTCGATCTACTAAACTTAAATTCAATTGCTTTAAAGAAAATAGTACATGGATTTGGTGTTGTTACCATGCATTCATCTAATGGTCACACACAGATATGGAGGGATCAATACTTCAGAACAATAAGAGTCTTTATTGACACCTAAAAAGTACCATTCAAAACAAGAAGCACTAGGATTTTACTTTCGAGGGAAAAGTTTTCAAATGTTTTTAGGTGATGTTACACTTGTATCTTTCGCTTGATTTGCATCGTGAAAGATATTCCTGTCCTCTTGTATGTCGTTCATGGCAGAAACACCAGGATGCAAGGGAAATAACTGGAGAGTCTCACGTTCGTTTGCTGTACAAAGGCCATGTTGATTTTCATCCACCATTATGTCTGATTGATTGTAACCGCCCTGCTGGCTTAAAAACTCTTCATGGGTAGGATCTTTGAGAAGAATGAGTCCAGAAGAGGTCTCTCCAATCAACCTGTTATCACTTTTGAGAGACATCGAACGTTTGAAGGGCATTGTGTTGGAACCCATCCTTTGACTCTGAGAAAAAAAATAACAAATATCTTTAAAAATGAAAATTTAGTAAAATGGAGGAGCTTTTCTCTCAGCCAAACTGCTACTCTTGCAAAACACTTTTTTCAATAAATTATCAAATACAGCACAGAAGCAGCCATACAATAAAATAAAGATTACCTGCTTTTTATCCAATCTTCTCATCCTCCAAATATGCACACAATTTCTATAGGTAACAATATTTTTATAATATATGTCCCCAGTATGAGACAAGTCATTTCATTTACAACAATGTATGCACAGCGATATACTACGATCTTTCTTATTTTTAAGACAGTCACTCTACTTACCTCTCCTCTCCTTCCCATCCACCAACAAAAAATTATACACAACGATTCAAAATATTACAGTTCCATGACTTTGGAGGGACTATCTCTACCTACTTTTTGTGCCATAATGTATTTTTTTTTTTAAAATCATTAAAAAATATTACAGTTCCATGAATATCTTTTTCAAAGATAAATTGATCCATATTGTATTAAAAGAATGGTATTGCCATGATCAAGAGGACCCTCCCTCCTATGCTATAGATTACTCAGAAAAATGATTGATGTAAAGAACTTATACGTCCATCTATTCTCAATGCTTACTTTCAATGCAAGCATTGATATCTTGCCTCTGGATTAAACTGTGTTCTAGATTTTAGAATCTACAACACAGTTTAATCCAGAAGCAAACTAGCAAAACTATTATGGATGTAAAGAACTTATATGCCCATCTATTATCAATGCTTACTTTCAATATAAGCATTGATATCGTTGATAAGTTTTGCTAGTTTGCTTCTGGATTAAATTGTGTTGTAGATTTTAGAATCTACAACACAGTTTAATCCAGAAGCAAACTAGCAAAACTATTATGGATGTAAAGAACTTATACGTCCATCTATTATCAATGATTACTTTCAATATAAACATTGATATCGTTGATAAGTTTTGCTAGTTTGCTTCTGGATTAAACTGTGTTGTAGATTCTACAGCACAGATTAGTCCAAAGGAAACTAGCAAACTATTATGGACTGTGGAAATATCAGGCTCCAGATCGTTGATAAGGTTATTTATATCTGTGTTTGGATATCTGAAGTATTGTGATTTCAAAGTCTTGACCAATACAAAAACAATTATCTAAATTTTCTGTGAAAAAAGCTATGCATTTGTTACTAACCTCTGGCATAAAAGTGGAAGACTCCGGCTCTTTTGAAAGCCCATTTATAGGAGAATGTATTGAGATGTAGGCGTCAGGCACAACTGCATTAACAAAAAACAAACAAATAATTAGAAACATGGTTTGAATAAGACTGGGGGAAAGAATGAAGGGCAACATACTATTTGTACAGTTTGCAGTAGTGCCTGCAAAAGCATTCTCTTGGGAAGAAGGAAAAAACTGATTGATGTAGAGCAGCTTCTGTTGCTTCTCCTTCTGTCTCTCTCGAGCTTTATGGTTTTGAAACCAGTAAAACACATTCTTCCCTTCAATGCTTCCATACATTCTCAGTCTGCTTGTAATCTGCTGAATCTGTTGGGCTGTGGGAGTGCGAATCCCTTGGCCGTAGAGGCTCTCCAAAATAGCAATCTGTTCCCTCGTTGGATTCCATCTTAGACTTACAGTCGACTGATTTTCAGCTTCTCCACTAATATCTTCAGAGCAAGAAATGCAGGAATTTTTAGTGTTGGTTACCATATTATTCATTGGTTAGGACAATAACCAGGAGTAAGGAAATGATAGGGCAGTGGGGTTTTATACAGCTTAGTTGCTGTCAAAGTATAATTAGATTAGCGAGGAAGTGGGTAAGAAAAGTAGGAGGGGAAACTGAATAGCAGAGGAGGAAGGAACGGCATGGGATGCTCACGCATCAATTTCAATACAAAATATTCAGGTGGCAGATTGATATAAGCTGCTTGAATGCATTTTAATCTGTAGCTGAGGAGATGAATTTTCTCCACTGGCGTGGATACGCTTTCCAATTCATTTTTGCTCGTAATTTGGAAACTGATGCCTCGATTGCGCTACTTTGTCCAATAGTAATTGTACCACTATTATCCTCCTGGCATTCCTAGGAACTGAACTAAATCTTTTAGAGATATGGTCTACCGAATGATAGGTTAAAACCAAATTGCTTCCAGCTAGCCATGGTGTAGGTCTGTCATAGGGTCAGAATGGATTACCTGGATCCAAACTCCAAGCTTAATCAACATGGGATATGGGCTAAAACAAATAATTTCAACATGGGATTGGGCTAAAACAAATAATTACAAAAGATTGTTTAGGACTTGCAGGGAAGTGTACAAGTCCAAAATTGATTTCGAAGCTGAATGTGATTTTCTTTATTATGTGGAGCCAAAATTCATGTGAAATGCTGAATTCCACAGGGCTGAAAACAATTTAACAAAATTTTAGGTTGAGCCCTCCAAAACAGACTTTCCGAGGTCAAAATCATAGATTGAAGATAAAACTAAGCACGAGCCCTCCACATAATTAATTTTAGACAAAAGAGCTAAGTAAAAAATGTGTATGTAATTCAATTTGAAAATGAAATAAAATAACAATAGTAAAACCATGTCTCGAAGTTGGAGATGAAAAAGATCATGATAGATAATTGACATATGAACCTTTGTACCATATTTAAGACAAATGAGATTATTGCATTTTGTGAAAAGTGGAACTGTAAACTGGTCCCAATCTTGTGCCTAGCCATGTGTAGATTAGCAATGTTGATAAATATTGTTTCAAGATTAACAAAATCCCTTTGATTCAATTCAACTTTTTTTATAAAATTAAGGAATGTAATATGTGATGAATGCATCAAGCATTTTCCTAATGATAGTAACTTCAAACTTGAAACAATATGTATAAGAGGTTGATTCAAAAGACATAGTATGAAATTAAGGTTTCAAATTTTGTTGATAAAGGGGCAGTGCAATGAAATATATTAATGTAGTGTAATGTTATGATAAGGAAAAATTGATTTTAAGAGTGACTTAATTGTATACGGATCCCTCTATGAGCTTGGATGTTGAATTCTAGACAATCTTTGAATAATCCAATGACTTAAGAGATGATGTCCTTTTATACTTAACTTAGTTATCTAATTCAAAAGCTTTGGCATAAGAGTCTAAACATAATAGCTAGTTGGAAAGAGGTTACCTTGTGTCCACTCTAAAATTTGAATTGAAACTTAGAGGGTCAATTTTGCAAGTCTAAAGGGGCGGGGGCCCTGGCTTGATTGGCAAAAAAATTCCATTGCGGTAAAGAAGGTCACAAGGTCTAGTCTCCCCCCCCATCCCTGTGGTATCAGAGGGCGTGTCATGCCAGCGTCATTGGTCACATGAATAAAGTTTACCAGGTATGCTGCAGTTTATAGTGGGGGCTACCCGATTACTGCAGTCTAAAAAAAAAAAGTTCTGCAAGTCTAAAATTAAATTGGATCAAATTCATGATTGTGAGTTATAACCTAAAAAAGGAACTAGTAATTTTAGAATTGATAAATGTCTAAGGATAGATTTAGTTTTTTTTACTAGTCAATTAAGAATTTTGGTCAAATGGGGTATCAAATAAATAAAAAATCATGCACTAAAACCAAGTACTTAGGAGATGCATATAAAGTTGTGTAAAATGAAAGTTAAAAATGCAAGGTATGCCCTTTTCATCATTACATTTCCCCTCACTTTGTTTTGCATGTTGATCTACACATGAACCAAGCATAGTAAAGTAGAAATGATTCAATTTCTATGAGAGATTAGAAGACAACTTTGCATGTAGGAAAAAATATGGCTAGGCTAGTGGAAATAGAATTATCCCAAATGGAAAGCTTGAATTGTGGAAGTATTGTTATCTAATGCCATGGTTGAATGAAAGAAAATGCATGAAAAATAGATGAAGAATATTGTCCTATATTCATTCATGTTGCATAGATGTACACATAATATATAGAGGCTATGGTGGGAAGCAAGGACCTATGATTAGGCAATGAGAAGCTATGTACACCTAATTTTTCAAAGATGCTTTGGAGTACAACTAAATCAAGCCATAGAAAATGGCAAGGCTTATTCCATTGAACTAGAAGACTACTTTACATAGTACAATGGTGTGTATTTATATAATAGGCTATTAGTTAATCTTTCTATAGTATGTTGGCAAGTGTCATGGACATGTGGAGTAGACACAAACATGTGGAGTAGACACAACCATGTGTCTGATGTGTATGGAGCCAAACTAAATGTATTGATGCAGATGCATGTGTTTCCCATGTGTGGGTTGTGCACAATGTAGAAAGGTTGTAGGATTTGGTAGCGTTATTATACAAAAGTGTAGAATCCTAAGGTTGTGTGACATGATTGATGAGTCTGCATGCATCTTTCTTACACTCTCTTGCATATAGCTATTAGAAATGATGCTTATGCAGATGTGTATGAAGCCATTCTATCAAAATCCGTTATCTATGTGCAATGTATTTTTGCACATAATGTGTGTGCAAGGAATATGTTGCTATATGGAAGGTGCTAAAGATAATCAATTCTGTAGAAGTGCATGATGTGCAAGATTAAACACTAATTAGTCACCCTTTCTTATATAGCAATGGTCACCATTGCATCTACTTTGTAGATGAAGAACTTAGCTATTGTTGATTTAAAAAATTGTTGATTGTGTCAAACTTTTGTGTAGTTGTATCTAAGCCACTTCACCCTTTCTTGTAGAGTGACATCCTCATTACATTGGAAAGACCCAGAGGTGAAAACATAGAAAGTGGGACTTGATGCACCCTTACTTATAGGATTGTGTCCTCATTATGCTAGAAAGACTTGGAGTTGCTAGTGTAGATAGTGGGGCTAGTTGTCCATGAGGTAGGACTTGGTGATGTGCACGCCTATTGATGACTTCCAAATGTGAATTAAAAAATATTTTACAAAGCTCAAGAGTTAATGAAGATCAAAAGTAGTCATACTTTTACCTAGAAACCAATGAAGGTCTAAATTGTGGTAGCATGGTAGGAATCTAAAATTTAGTTTTGACTATGCATGCCTGTAAATGCTAAGGTAAACCTACCCCTATACTTTAGTGTTGAAATGAGTGTTGTTGAACCTCTGCATCGTTGGTGAGAGAAGATAGCCTCTATACACAAAAGATACAACACAAAGTACTGCATAGGCTCCAAAATATTGATCTAGATTGACTTCAATTGAAGTGGCTCCTTTACATAGAATGCTAAAGTTGTCATTAGGTAGGATTGCACTAAGTGTTATTAAGGAGAACTTTAATTTGGCTATTTTATAGAACTACACAAGTCTAGTGGAGTCAAATTAAGAGCTTGACCATTAGAGTTAAGTTGTGGAGGCTTTGTGCACTTCTTATCTTGAGGAGAGTTGAGCACTTATAATGTGCACAAGGGCATTATTTAATTAGAGTGCAAAATGTTAGTGTAGCATCCCAACTAGAATACTAAATAACATTAAACACATATAATGCAAAAATATCATTTCTCTTTTTTATATAACTAAATCCAAACATATTGCATTTACAATTTTTAAGTACAATACATAATTTCAAAATATGGTTGCTTCAGATGCAACTAGCAAATTTCACATTTTTTTCTTTTTTGAACATATATCAGATGGTTGCATTCCTTATGTATTACAATATTTATGAATTTCATTTATAGAATAAATAATGTTTTCCTATTCACAAGTCTTTGGTAGTCAATTGTAGGAGAGAGATAGCATCATCCTGGTGCTTTTCCTCCAACCATAGACCAACGATCCCCTGCACACCTCCCTTCTAGAAGTGGCCCTTCCTTTCACAAAGGTATAGACAATGAGAATAAATTGATTCTTTATGCCATCTAAGAACTAGCGAAGAGTCCTAGCTAATGACAATTGGGTTTAC
The DNA here is from genome assembly GCA_027924645.1 of Cunninghamia lanceolata. Taxonomy (NCBI): domain Eukaryota; kingdom Viridiplantae; phylum Streptophyta; class Pinopsida; order Cupressales; family Cupressaceae; genus Cunninghamia; species Cunninghamia lanceolata. The sequence continues at coordinate 3,866,830 of BSBN01001709.1, read as the reverse complement.
AACTCTAGTCTAACTCTATCTATGTATAACCCACTTTGATTGTTCAGCTATCTAGTACACAGTGAACCAACAATGCAAGTAGTGACTTTTGTATTACTTTGGCCAAAGTTTCATATAAATAAAGCCATATGTTTACTCCCTCTTTTCTCGACTTGGAGACAACATTCTTATAATTTAATATATAACATATATATGCCATCACTCTTTGACTTGTTTATACAATATTAGTCTTAAAGACATAAAATATCTCCTTATCTATTGGTCAACTAGACAAGAATAGGGTGAGAGCTTAGGTGACTTATGCAACATACATTGAGTCCCTCTTTGCATCCTTGTAATCACAGGTCTATGATGTCCTAGGATCATCTAATCAATGGCTTGTCTTCCTATTTTTGTTCTCATCTATGTTCTTCTATAATATTCTACAAGATTTTGACATATAAATCATATGGTTTAATGGTTAAAGGCTCTATATGTCTTAATCTAGGAATATATATTCAACTTATAATATGTCGAAGATAAACAATGAAAAAGGGGTAGTAACTTTATTGACAGATTTGAAATGATACAAAGCAGTGGTTTTATACAAGGATGATGTAGTTCATAACTACTCATTCCAGTTTGTCGTTATAGTTTGTATAACCAATTTATAACTACAATATTGTAAATGTAATTAATAATGTAATACTAACTATTATGCCAACATTCCCCCCTTATTACATTGTTCCTACAATAGTACCAAGGGACCCCCCCCCTTAATGCTAAAATACTCAACAAGTTGATTACATAGTATGAATACATATTTTATAGAAGATCTTCTCCCAAAGAACAAATCCTGAACCAAGTGGGGCTCCATCATGCTGTCTCGTCTACCCTTGGAAAGGCATAGCTTTGAGATGTGTTCTTGAGCTCTTTAGTCCCAAGCTCTCAAATCACAGAGTCTAGAATTATTTGACAATGAACCCTAAGAGATATGACAAATCTCTGCCATTGTCTAGTGACCGTGAAAGGGTATAATTATCGATCATATACTCTTTGAAGCTCGCTAGACAACAATCCATATTGAGCTCAACACCAAATCCCAAACCTATCTCCAAAAGAAAATCTTCACAAAACATACATTCTTCAAATCTGTCAACATCAACAAAGAAAAGAAAAGCAACCAAAACCAAAAATGCTTCTCATGCAAAGCATCATCTCAAAGCAAGAAGCTAACTTGAGATGATGGAAAATCCTCCATCCTCCGATGCTACTTGCCTCAAATATGACCCTGTTACAATCTATCCATCTGATGTCACATTAGACTCTCTAATAGCACAAGCATGTGTATTTGAAATCTTTGTCAGGAATACAAGTATAGGGAGACATGATAAAATCTTCATTTCAGAGTGTTGGACTCAACCAAAAAAATGTGCCTTTTACAAAATAAAACTTTATAAATCCTTACAAATTCAAACCACACACATCCCTAATCACCTTATTTCACAACGGATCTAGTTTCCATCCAATCAACAAAAGTCTGCACCAAACAAACTTCAGTTAGCTTTTCTTTCAATAGAGATGGCAGTTCAGCATTGTCAATAAATTACTCAAGTTTGATTTCCACAATGGATGGTAGAAGCCCAATGCTTCATTCAATCAATGGCAACTTCAAGGTTTCAAAAGCGATGCATACTATTGTGAATCAGATAACAAAAACTTCATGTCTTACCAATAATTGAAATGTGGACTGGTCTCCTCTACCCAACAAGTTTTTCCTTCATACAAACAAGTCTTCTGTACTGGAACTATTTGTAATTGTCATGCTTCTTCTCAACCATGCTCTTGTTCAAATCTTTTCTACAAGCTTCTATCATATTTCTATGATTTCTAGTCATGCCATATACACATAATTAAATAAAAAACAACTTATGCACCTTTCACCTTTCTTCAAACAGTTTACATGCTAGTATAGCCTTGCATTTGTGTAGCATCACCCTTACGCACAATATCTTTGGCTGCAAGCTCAACTTTTTAGTCAAGATCTGCACTTTTCATAAACAAATAACTTTGACTTAAAATACAACTTCCTCTTCCTTCATGCTTCAATACTACACTTCACATGCTAGAATGAAACTACACCTTACATGGCTATGAAACACTAAAAAAATATCTACACGCCTCTTCTTGATAATTTCCAAACGCTTTCCTTATGCAGATAAAATCAGTAGAAACTCTATCTGATACGCCTCTATTTAATATGCATTCCACGTTTCTCAAATGCTTGGCCGGTTCTTCTATGTTGGTAAAGGCATTTTATATCTAAAACCTAACTGGAATGGAAGCCATTTAATATATATACAAAAGTAGAAGCATTCACTACTGACCGGAATCTAAATAGTGTTGTTAATGAATTTGTATACAACATTCAACTCACAGGCACAAACTGTTTTAAGGCTTCCACATGCTTCTATGGAGACTACGTGCTGGAGGAGATTATGGAAAAGCTTCTGGCAGATCAAGTAACTCCAAGACTATAGTATGCTCCAATGCCATCAAAACATTCTCCACACTAAGTTCTCCCATTAAATGGACACAGCAAACTAATGCCTTCCTCACAAGGCTCTCATACCATATGAAAAAGGGGCAGTGACTTTATTGATAGATTTGAAATGATACAAAGTAGTGGTTTTATACAAGGATGATGCAATTCATAACTACTCATTCCAGTTTGTCATTACAGTTTGTATAACCAATTTATAACCACAACATTGTAAATGTGATTAATAATGTAATACTAACTTCTATGCCAACAAACAATAACTTCATAAACCTACATATTGATTATATTACCTCTTGTATATCAAAAGATAATTCCAAGATGATAAGTAGTCTTAATCTTGACCTTCCATTGCCATAGTGAGTGTATTTCACGATAATCTTGTGGCTATTCTTAGCCTAGATTAGGGTAAATAATATTCCTTTACAAAACTAGGATAAAGATAGTATAAGAAAACTCTTAATTACCTAAAAGAATAGCATATGTCAACAACTTATATTTCTTTTTCATATATATATAGAAATAATAGTCTAATATCAAGTACTTCTACATAATGATATCAACTTTTTTTATAGATTTTAAGCTTGAAACATGCTCTTCCTATCCTATTAGCCACTACTATAAGTAGAATACTATGATTGAAAAATGATATTGTTTTGGTCCTATACAGAGAGATGAAATTATCAGTCTACTACACTCTCTTAGAAAAAATAAACTTGTACGATTAAAAATGGCCTTCTCTCATGTCTCTCAATACATCTATATTCGCCATGTATTGAGTTGATTAAGCCGAAGCATGGTTTCCATATAGCAATCAGCCTATTTACATAGTCAACCATAAATTTTATACTATGTTTGTAATACAAACATAACCTTGTTTGGTTGTTAAAATATCATAAACCATCGACTTTGATAACATAGCCATTTGACTATTGCACCACCAATACTCTCATATATCATTATCAGTAATGAACAACATGTATTTATATCATACATATACAATACTCTTAACTAGAGATATCAAGATGTATTTCCATTTCTAATAGTAACTACTATATGGCATGGAATGGATATATCATACAGAGATAATATAACTCTCTTGACTATCAGGTATTCAGTATAAGAATACAAAGATTATCTTCTATCAAAGTTGAATAACAACAAGTTTAAACTATTACTGAGTTTCTTTGAAATCCTACATGATACTTGGTGGTTTAAAACAATAAACTTCATTCCTATGTTTACTTGTAGATATCAATAAATATAAACAATGTTTTCAACAAATTATATGTGATACAATAAGCTTACCAATAGAGTTTAACAGGTAGTACATTATCATCGATGCCTTCCTTTCTTCGAAGTACCCAAGTTTTAATTTCCTCCCTCTGCACCATGCTTTCGAGCTTGAAGAATAATAATACATCTCATTTCCCCCGTTCTACACTCGGTTATGCACTACATATTAAATGCATTCCACTACTCTCTCTCTCTCAACAGTTATCCACAACCCTCACATGCAACAATATAAGGGAAGTATGGAGCTACAACTCATTCCCCCACTCCCCAAGCATCTAGGAAGAACGCCTTGGGTGAAAATAATTTTACCTCTTTACTAGGAATCATCCTTAACCATAACTAAGCTTAAATAAAAATAATAATTTAAAATAAACAATAATACACGTATTTTATAGATGTCTCTAATGCATTCTTTTGAATGCAAGTAATTATGCTTATTCGTGAGCACAATTATCAACAAAGGATTCTCAAAAGGTTGGCTAAGACCTCTATGACAAAATTAAACTTGTTTAGTTGATTACTCACATCGACTTGGCATTCAAAGATGTACACTACCTTACTATCTATCGAAGAGGAAGATTTAGCCATCAACTTGACAACGATAAAAGTTAACAAGAATAAAATGATCTTAATGCTAAAAAAAATATTTCTAAGATGACCAGAGACATAGAGATTAAGACTTAGTCCAAAATTGGCTTATCCTCTAACAAATATGTGTGTGTGTTTCTAGATGGCATAAGGATCATTGTATTCATGCAATCTAGCATCATCTCTATGGTGATACTCTCTCTCCTCATCTTGGAGCTGGAAAACACTATTCCTACATCCATCTTAGTTGCACAATGGTAGTTAGTTCTGTTGGTTTTTTCCCAGACTGGATGCTTATTCCCAGATTTCCCTACAAGGTAGCCATCAATGATCAACAGGATCTCTGGGCTAGGGGCCAACAGTGTAGGAGACAGACTCTATATTTTATCTCCTCTTCTTCTTCAGGCTCTGCAAAACCTAGGGGGGTATTCCCTACTCAACATCCATGAGGATATGCATACAAAGGCTGGGATGCTAACAGAAAGCAGATAAGTCCTCCTGTAAGTAGACCAAAACTGAAAGATAAGAGCAAAGGGGCTAGCTTTGGGCCTATTTGCAGTTGTAGACAGAGGACTGAGGATCCTAAAACTAATTCTAATGTCCTAATGGTTGTTTTAGATTTTGATTTGGAGTTTAAGTTTGGATGCAAAGCTGGACATGGTTGTAACACAAAAACAAAGCAAGATTGGTGCCTATCCAGGGCCTGGAGTTAGTAGACATACACCTGTGAATGATCAACATGAACAGCTAAAACTGGATTTCAGGGGGATATATGTGATACCTGCCTTACAGATATCTCCCAATACAGAGTGTTAAGTTATCTCTACTTATGGCATCCCTACTGCAGTATACCCTTCCCAATGTTCAACCTGAAAACAGTTTAATCTACCCCTTGAGCAGAAGTTAAAAGATCAGACATTCAACATAGGAATTCTATGCTCTAGAATCTAAACATTACCCAAATATCCAGATTCAGAAGAAGAATACATGCAATACTGGAGACAGAATTAACAAAACACATGCTAAGATAGCATTTCTCATATAAGATTAATCATGAAATCAGTGGGTTCGTGCCAAAACATACAACAAGAGATACATAGACTCACAGGTTTAGCTGTACAGAGCAACCAGATCAACTTGTTTTGAATTACAGAGCCAAAAATCTTCAATTTTCAACAACCAAAAATGAGTAACACTTCCTGCTTATAACAGCCAGGTAGTGTACCACAGCAATTAATTACATGGTTGACCAAAAATCCCGCCAGATACACAGTATCAGAAAAATGGTGCTCAACGCACTACCAGATTGGCGCCCAAACATGAATACAGCAGGTAGGGGAGGAGACAGGAAGAAACCTCGAGCCCTACGCCACTGTCCGTCGATGTACACCTTCAATCGGGTACCAGATCCGCCCATACCTCTGCAACCTTCGCCATTAATGGCGCACCAACCCGCGGCCTCGGGAAAACGTCAATTCTGCATCGTAACCATTTCCTGCCAAGATTCATCGTCATGATATTTGAAAATATGCAGGATATCAATTATCCCACATGCACCCCGCGGTGACCTTTTCAACACTTTATATACTAGGACACAAGCATATATAAGGTCGGTGCTTTTGCTCCTGACGACACTAGTATAAGACTTCATCATCATCCTCCAACAGCATGATATCCTGTCGCTTGAAATATCACCCTGACGTCAGCATCATATCGCAATATAACCTGCATGATAATCGCCCTCATCCGCACAACCTGATCCATCGGAGGAAGATCCTCCTGCCTAGCCTATACCAAAAGTCTGGCCGATGAACATCCTGATGACGTCATCATCATATCCTGCTGACGTCATCATCATATCTACCCACTGCGCACCTCCTCATATCCGGATGATGTCATCATCATGTTTACAAATATCGGGGGATCTCCACAAGATGATCAGTGTTAGAAATATGACCCCTCGGACCTTGATGACGTCATCATCATATCGACATCAGGATGATATTCGGAAGATAACCGGATATTTGGAAATATCATCCTGATGCACAAATATCATGCTGCACTGTAGCTCCACTATAAGATCGGGGTGATAGATGAATACGCCAGATATTTGAAAAGATCACCCCCACTAGATAATGCACGAAGCTGACAGGCGGATATCTCCCTGATATCAGCATCATCATGACACTGGAACAAACATACATCCAGGTGATATTCAAAAATGAAAATATCACCCCCTCCTTCGGAAATATCATGATGCAGATAGGCAGAGAAATAGATATCACCCTGACATAAGAATGACGTCAGCATCATCAGGATGATAAAACAATGAACATGAAGTGATACAACAACATCAGGATGATATTGACTAAGATCATCCTGACGTTCAAAATATGATGACCCCAGTGAATATCGGGTCATACTTAGAACTCTTCAACAACATCATCAGGATGATCATAACCAAGATCACCCGATGATAAAAATATCACCCCGGCGAAATATCATGCAGGCAGAAAATATGATGACCCTCGCAAGCAACACGGCGATAACTGGAAATATGATGATGATGATGACGACCCTTAAGAAAAAAAACAAGTCAGGTCGAACAACTCATAGAATAACCCCTTCAGAAGATCGGGGTGACATCATCATCATAAAAGGGCAAGGTGATAATTGGAAGATCACCGGATACTTGAAAAATCACCCCCGCAAGCAAATCAAGGCACACTGTAGCTCATCAGCAGGATCAGGATGATATCCAAACATCACCCGATATTGAAACATGATGATCCTGATGAGAAACCGGTCGACAGAAAACATGATGATGCTGACCACCATCGAAGCAAACATGATGATGATGACCTCCTCCTCAGGAAAATATGATGCTGCAGCTGAAAAATGCTGAGGAGGTCCAACACTTAGAACATTTTTAAGGAAGGTGCCTGCATGAAAATTGCTCAAAAACTGTCAGTCAATTCAGGCACTAACACTGGCTCTGTCTGGGGACGTGCAGGTGCAAGACTGCAGCGAGAACCCCAGATCTTGGGATGCAGACCAGCCCCTTATCCATTGGGCACAGAGTCAAATACTGCTCCGACCTGCATCACCAAACACACTTGATGGCCTAAGGCCACCAAGAAAAGAAAAACATGTATCTCCCTTTGTCAAACACTTTGTTTTCATCTGCATACACTGGGTCAACCTTGGAGATACTACAAAGATCCACCCACAAACAAATCTTGTCATCTGCATATTCAACCCTCTGATTTGGCTTGTCATTATCACCCCTGTGCAGATAAATTTCAACATCATGTGATATGTGGGTGCAGAATATATCAGGCAATGCATACTCAAATGGTATAGAACACAGGTTATCATCTGTATCATCATCATGCATTGCAACATGATCTCCTAGCTGGATTGCAAATAGGAAACACTCAGAGTCCACCACACAACTAGGAAGATCAGGGCTCATTGTATTATATGCTGGCACATCAAAAGAAAAGCTTTCAAAATCACAATTGTGCACATCAGGTACACAACAATTAGCAGCACCAGGCTGGAAAAGATCAGGCTCTGGCATCTCTTTCAAATCAGGCACATTTTCACAGTCACTTACCTGATGTATGTTGTTTCCTCTTTCATCAGGATGAGAAACAGAATCCAAGCCAAAAATAATGTCTAGATCCTCACCATACTCAGACAGATCCTTATCACCATATGTGTCATAAATGGGTGACCCAGGTGCATCAGTTTCATCATAGTATGCCATTTGTTCATGGGCAGCAGAGCACACATCTTCATCACCAATGGATTCACTCTGTGGAGGAGTATCAGCCTGTGTGTCATAAGCAAAACAGCCATCAAACGAAAAACAATCATGCTCTGAACTAGCACTTATTTCAATTTCTAACTGCTCTTCATGATCTCCATGTGTTTGAAAGGTAGGCAATGGGTCACACATAGGACTGCTTCTCTGTTTGCTTATATCTTCTCTGTCTTGAGTACAATACTCACAATTGTCTCCACAGGTCCATTCCAAAAATTGCTCATTGCTGTCCACAACCTCGTTATTGTTTTCATGGTCAGCTGCCTCATCATTGCAATGGGAATCCTCATTAGTCCTTTCACTGGCATCCTCAACTGGTGAACAATCCAGTTGAGCAGTATTGTTAGCATTATGTTCAAACACAGCAGTCTCAACCTCTATCCTTTTATTTTCATTTTTATCTGCACATGATGCCATAATCATTTGGTCATTTGCAGCTTCATAACCATTTCTCACACCAAGGCCTGGGGACAGGGGTTTCAGCAGGTACACATTTCTGATTTTTTCTATCTTTTCTATGAACCTGTATGCCATCTGCATACTTGTCACCTTGAAATCCCTCAGTATTGCACTAAAGCCCTCCTCAAAAGCTTCAAAGAATATGCCAACACAGGCTGAAATATCAGGTCTGAAGACTTCTAGGATCTGTGAAAGGGCTATTGCAAACCTATGACTGAAATCAACACATGGCTCTTCATCTTGTTTTCTGATTCTCATCAATTCTGCAACAAGATCAGCCGGTTCTTTTGCAAATTCTTCCTTGAAACAGTCAGCAAGCTCATCCCAACAGGCAAAGGATTTCTTTGGAAAGCTCAAATACCAGTCTTTTGCTTTTGCATCAAAGGACCTAACAAAAAACCTCATCCACATATCCTCATCTCTGAATGAATATTTTCCCATAAAACTGTGAAAAATTTGGATATGTGCATTCCCATCACATACATTGTGGCCACTAAATCTAGGCATCTGACAATATATCCTAGCAGGCATAGTTTCTACTTTATAATCCACCCATGACAAATCCAGTTGGTCATACAAAGGATCAAAAGGGCTGAGAAGAGGTTTAGCCTTCTGACTGGCAGACACAACAGGGTTACTGCTTTTTAACTGGGCCTGCTTAGCCTCTAAGAATATTGACCTATTTCTTATCTCTTCTATTCTTTTATCATTCCCTTCCTGACTGAGTATGGGATAATACATACTTGGATTCATAAAAATCTTACTCTTAGACATCCTCTGTCTGCCTAAGACCTAAGGCTCCCCCTGCATCTAACTTATGCAGCAAACAACAAACATAAAGGGGAAGGAACAGGGTACCTTTTCTCATCCAGATGCAGAAATCTGAACATCTTTCATCAAATAACATACATCTATCTTTCATGTGCATTTAAATCTTTTGCAGAGTCGCCACCTTTCTAGAGAGGAGAAAATTTTCAATAGCTGAAAGCTACTTTTCCAGGTTCATTCCACCAGCAGAGCATCATTTTTCACATGAAAGACTCCCCAGTAGAGTCACCAATTTCTGTTGGTTTTTTCCCAGACTGGATGCTTATTCCCAGATTTCCCTACAAGGTAGCCATCAATGATCAATAGGATCTCTGGGCCAGGGGCCAACAGTGTAGGAGACAGACTCTATATTTTATCTCCTCTTCTTCTTCAGGCTCTGCAAAACCTAGGGGGGTATTCCCTACTCAACATCCATGAGGATATGCATACAAAGGCTGGGATGCTGACAGAAAGCAGATAAGTCCTCCTGTAAGTAGACCAAAACTGAAAGATAAGAGCAAAGGGGCTAGCTTTGGGCCTATTTGCAGTTGTAGACAGAGGACTGAGGATCCTAAAACTAATTCTAATGTCCTAATGGTTGTTTTAGATTTTGATTTGGAGTTTAAGTTTGGATGCAAAGCTGGACATGGTTGTAACACAAAAACAAAGCAAGATTGGTGCCTATCCAGGGCCTGGAGTCAGTAGACATACACCTGTGAATGATCAACATGAACAGCTAAAATTGGATTTCAGGGGGATATATGTGATACCTGCCTTACAGATATCTCCCAATACAGAGTGTTAAGTTATCTCTACTTATGGCATCCCTACTGCAGTATACCCTTCCCAATGTTCAACCTGAAAACAGTTTAATCTACCCCTTGAGCAGAAGTTAAAAGATCAGACATTCAACATAGGAATTCTATGCTCTAGAATCTAAACATTACCCAAATATCCAGATTCAGAAGAAGAATACATGCAATACTGGAGACAGAATTAACAAAACACATGCTAAGATAGCATTTCTCATATAAGATTAATCATGAAATCAGTGGGTTCATGCCAAAACATACAACAAGAGATACATAGACTCACAGGTTTAGCTGTACAGAGCAACCAGATCAGCTTGTTTTGAATTACAGAGCCAAAAATCTTCAACTTTCAACAACCAAAAATGAGTAACACTTCCTGCTTATAACAGCCAGGTAGTGTACCACAGCAATTAATTACATGGTTGACCAAAAATCCTGCCAGATACACAGTATCAGAAAAATGGCGCTCAACGCACTACCAGATTGGCGCCCAAACATGAATGCAACAGGTAGGGGAGGAGACAGGAAGAAACCTCGAGCCCTGCGCCACTGTCCGTCGATGTACACCTTCAATCGGGTACCAGATCCGTCCATACCTCTGCAACCTTCGCCATTAATGGCGCACCAACCCGCGGCCTCGGGAAAACGTCAATTCTGCATCACAACCATTTCCCACCAAGATTCATCGTCATGATATTTGAAAATATGCAGGATATCAATTATCCCACATGCACCCCGCAGTGACCTTTTCAACACTTTATATACTAGGCCACGAGCATATATAAGGTCGGTGCTTTTGCTCCTGACGACACTAGTATAAGACTTCATCATCATCCTCCAACAACATGATATCCTGTCGCTTGAAATATCACCCTGACGTCAGCATCATATCACAATATAACCTGCATGATAATCGCCCTCATCCGCACAACCTAATCCATCGGAGGAAGATCCTCCTGCCTAGCCTGTACCAAAAGTCTGGCCGATGAACATCCTGATGACGTCATCATCATATCCTACTGACGTCATCATCATATCTGCCCACTGCGCACCTCCTCATATTCGGATGACGTCATCATCATGTTTGCAAATATCGGGGGATCTCCACAAGATGATCAGTGTTAGAAATATGACCCCCCCGGACCTTGATGACGTCATCATCATATCGACATCAGGATGATATTCGGAAGATAACCGGATATTTGAAAATATCATCCTGATGCACAAATATCATGCTGCACTATAGATCCACTATAAGATCGGGGTGATAGATGAATACGCCAGATATTTGAAAAGATCACCCCCACTAGATAATGCACGAAGCCGACAGGCGGATATCTCCCTGATATCAGCATCATCATGATGCTGGAACAAACATACATCCAGGTGATATTCAAAAATGAAAATATCACCCCCTCCTTCGGAAATATCATGATGCAGATAGGCAGAGAAATAGATATCACCCCGACATAAGAATGACGTCAGCATCATCAGGATGATAAAACAACGAACATGAAGTGATACAACAACATCAAGATGATATTGACTAAGATCATCCTGACGTTCAAAATATGATGACCCCAGTGAATATCGGGTCATACTTAGAACTCTTCAACAACATCATCAGGATGATCATAACCAAGATCACCCGATGATAAAAATATCACCCCGGTGAAATATCATGCAGGCAGAAAATATGATGACCCTCGCAAGCAACACGGCGATAACTGGAAATATGATGATGATGATGACGACCCTTAAGAAAAAAAACAAGTCAGGTCGAACAACTCAGAGAATAACCCCTTCAGAAGATCGGGGTGACATCATCATCATAAAAGGGCAAGGTGATAATTGGAAGATCACCGGATACTTGAAAAATCACCCTCGCAAGCAAATCAGGGCACACTGTAGCTCATCAGCAGGATCAGGATGATATCCAAACATCACTCGATATTGAAACATGATGATCCTGATGAGAAACCGGTCGACAGAAAACATGATGATGCTGACCACCATCGAAGCAAACATGATGATGATGACCTCCTCCTCAGGAAAATATGATGCTGTAGCTGAAAAATGCTGAGGAGGTCCAACACTTAGAACATTTTTAAGGAAGGTGCCTGCATGAAAATTGCTCAAAAACTGTTAGTCAATTCAGGCACTAACAAGTTCATTACATCATTTAACCACATGCTTAATAATAACGTCATAAACAATTATTATTTGCATATATAAACTAATATAAAGAAAATACATTTTCTATCATTACTTTAATCATAATATTTTCTATGACTAACTATTTGTCTTCTTGAAAATAAAAAAGATAAATATTTTAATTTAAAAATGGGGTGTGACATATCTCCCTCCTTAGAGATCATTGTCCTCGATGATTATGTCCAAACAAAATAAATATATCAAATATGTTCTTTTACATCATGTTTATATAAAAATATATGGAAACGTTTGATAATTATCATTGTAATCATCTCAGGTAGCATTTTCCTCTGAATATTGGTCCCACTGGACCTTGCACTGGGTAACCTCTCTGTTATACATGAGGATCTTGCATACCTTGAGCACTTTGAGAGGCTGAATCATGACCATCCCTGGGCCCTGTACCTAGAGAGCATTACAATCAAGTATACAATTAGATCCAGTGTTTAATAGAAAAGAAGGAAGAGGGTTTTATGGTTAGATCCTCCTTTCACTACAAACATTCAAGGACATCCAACTGTGTTGAATCACAACTTTTGTAAGAGGATTCTCCTACAGGTTGTTGTGTCACTTGTAATACTATGGAAACTTGGAATTTACTGATTAGTTGATTAATTAAATCCCAATTATGCTAAAATCCCTAATTATGAAAAATCCTAAACAAACAGACAAATCATGACAAATGCTTGCAAACAGAAATGTAATATTTAGAGTAGATACATACCAAACTTTGAGATTCTAAATATGGAAAAGTTGGGGGCTAAAGAGAAGGCATCCAAGCCCAAGGTGTAGTTTTCTGTTGAGAATCCTAGAAGATGTCTGAAACTTGTTTTTGTTCTCCCAAAGATTTCTATGTCAGAGATCCAGGGGGCTTTGGTGTCAGGCACCTAGGTCCAAGTCTTGCTTTTCCTCTTAAATACAGGATCTAAACATTTTATCACTATTCCCTACAACTCCACTCCTTCAAATATGCCACCTATAACCTACAATCATGGAGAATGGGGTTGGGGGTTGTGGTGTTTAGGAGCTTACCTCAGGCAATCCCTTGAAGGACATTCAAGTCTTAGAGGCGTACCTCACATGTAGATGAAAATCCTTCAACACATGAGAAGATGAAGCTAAATCTGCAATCACAAATACAATAACAATATTCTACTTTACAACAATGAATATCTTGAATGCTCTAAAATCATAAGTTTGCCAAAAGTTCATAATCATCTTCTAGTTTACAAATTAAACCCTAAACATACTTATATATGCATTCTCTCTTTAATTCCGTAATTCAAACTTAAGATGTCGACAATGGAACCTTTTAATAGTCACATAACTGATGTATTTAAATTTAGGACCTACCTAAAATAGGACAGGACTGGGGTGTGAGTGCCCAAGCCTTGGGCCCCTTTTTCAAGGTAGGATTCAACTCAACAAGGTCCCCTTAGCCCCATTTGAAATGGGTTTTCAGGGATTCTTCATTGGGAGTTAAAATGAACATGCAAGATGCAAAACAAGGGACTCGGGAGCTAAACTTAGGAGGTAAAAGTTCTAGGAAGACATTTACGACATAAAATTTAGCACCCACTTTAATGTATGTATGAGTGCATGACCCATACATGCATTAAAGTATGGTCAAAACACAACAAACATGCTAAGCACTTGAATCTAATGCATACACAAAGATTGAGGAACTATTTCTAGCCCCTAGTTTCAAGTAGACATTAGAGAAAACACATCGTAGACACGCCAAATATAGTGAAGATAGTAACATGCACATAAACCATGGAGAAGATAGTAATAGTCATGCAATTTAACACAAAGAAGATAGTATTGAAGACACACAAAACACGATGAATATAGTGAATGCAATGATTATTTCTTTTTCATTTTCATATATATGAATGAATGCAAATACATGGAAAGTAAAAATGCAACACAAAACCCAAAATGTAGGAGGGGCATTTCACCACACTCTTTGGACTACATATGGGGCATTAGACACGCAATACAAATCTGCTCTTTGGACTACACTTGAGAACAAACATGCCATACAAATCCCAAAGCATAGGAGGGACATTTTGCCATGTTCTTTCGACTATACTTGAGAACAAACACACCATAAAAATCCCAAAGCATAGGAGGGGAATTTTTCCATGCTCTTTGGACTATACTTGGGAAAAGCATGTGAAAGACACATGGAAAACATGAGTGCCATATAGTGTACCAAAGACATACTATATGTCTAGAACACGACAAACAAGGCAATGAAAGGAACTTATTTCTATGCCCCACCATCTCAAGTATGCTACAGGCACGCCTGATGGTTGGGCTTATGCCATAACAACTACCAAAGACATGCTTAAGGGAGGATACACCAACCCTACCTACTCAAAGGTCTTTTTGAAATAAAAAGGATGTCTACTAGCTCAAGAGATACACCATCTCTCCCTCCACATAGGGCTTTAAATAAAGGATACACACTATCTCAAGAGATACGATATCCCACCTCTGTAGAGGGCTTTCTTATTGCAATATAAAATAAGTATGTGCACTCACGCATAGATACAACATCCCACCTCTACAAAGGGCTTACAAACACGCTTCCTTAGTACCAAAATCATCAGATAGCTTACATTATATGCCCCCACCTTAAAGTGGTTGATTTTGTGTATAGATATCAAGCACGTTAAGGTAGAGATAAAACACACAAGGGAATAAACTTCAGCTCTCACAAAGCCCATGGCCCCAAAGGTGACATGTGCTTTACGATCGCCAAATGTTCCCACAAATACACAGTTTCCTACAATAAGAGAGATTAGAAATCTTTCTGTAAGATAATAACCACATCACATGATAAAAGCAATGCATAAACATAATCACATCAAGAGCCAAGGTTATACTATGGATTCAGAAACTGAGTATAACCGTGGGGCTATACTGCAGAGATCTCATAACCAAGTGTTACAAAGACGAGACCAAAGATAAACAAAGTGCACAAACTAGCTATATTGTTATGATTTGTTAGCAAATATAAAACAATATCAAAATATCACATGAAGTGATTCTACTAGCCAAGTATCAGATAATATATATTAACCCCATCATCATGTATGGACTAGGTCCATTTTTGCTTACTCGCTGAAGGGACACATGGTCCGTATCAATATATGTTTGTTTTTCATCATCTGCTAGCTAGATAGAACCACTAGAAGAAGGTAAACAATAAATCAAGAGAGGAGAACAAGTTCCTTAGATTCGTCATGTAGGAAGGTGCCTCTAGGTCACCAACCGCAATGTTATGCCCCCAAGACACAACACACAACAATAAAATAGAGGAGAGGAGCAATATAGAAGAATGGTGATACAAATAGAAGAAGGGTCACAACATAGGCGGTCTCTCGGTATCCTTGACCTTACAAGAGTATCAAGGGTCATCCAAGGAGGCCTAAACAACACATAACACATCATGGGGGAAACACAACACATAGGTAAAGGGTTAGAAATACTTACCTTTAGGCACAACCGAACTAGCAGTTTTCTTCAAGCAAATCATAGTCTTCCCAATCTCGAATGTTAGAGGAAAGAGGTACATAAGGTACCATAGCCCAACTTTTATTTTTTTCTTTAAGTTGTTCATTCTTAAGCTCTTCTTGGTTTGATTCAATGTTAGGTGGAATGTTTTCTTGTTGAGGTACATTTCATTTGGCAAAAGTTTATCCTTTCCTCCTTTCTCTTGTTGGTCTATTTCTTCATGTCCTATTGCTTATATCTTTAAAAGTATTTTCATGTTGTTCTATTGGTCTTTTTGTGTTAGAGGAGGAAGCTTGTTCAAATTTCATTTTTCTTGATGAAGTGCCTTGTTCTCGACAAATACCTCCCAATCCTGGTAAGGAAGATAGAGGAGGAACGTCAGCATAAGGTCCTTTTCCTTTTTCTCTAGGAAGTTCTTCTAATGCGGGTTGTTCTTCTCTTATTGTTTGCATAGGAGGCCCGACCACTCTAGATATAAGTTTTGCTTTGTATCATTTGTATTGTAGGAAAGAATGGTCTCTTCATGGCTCAAGGTCTCTATCAGTTTGTGGCCAAAAGTAATCAAGAGTAAAGTTGTTTTCCATTACCAAAGGTTGATATGTATTATGTCGAATAGTACATATTTGTCCATGTAAAGGGAATTTTATGTAGTTGTGAATAGTTGAGGGGACAATGTTCATAGTTTTTAACCATGGGTGTCCTAGTTTTACACAAAAGAGGTCAGATAAAGGGATAACATCAAATACTTGATCCATGACTCTATCATAAACTATAACCAATAAATTTATGTTTCCAAAGGTAGGCATGAAAGCTCTAGTATGTGTCTTAATCCTTAAATCCAAAGGTTCATAAGAATCTTGTGTCAAATTATGTACAAGAAGGAACTCTTTGATTACCACATTAGTCATGCAATTAGGATCTATAAGTGTACCATGTACTGGAATCTCCATTATACTCATGGTGATGTAAAGAGGCCCTTCATTGTCTACAAATGTTTTATCATGAGGTGTAAATGTGATTTCAAGTTCAGGGCTCCTTATTTCTAAATAAGGCCTAGGAGGGAACCTAGCATTATTGTTGTGATTGTAATCCATGTGTATATGTCCTCAAATGAATGGAAGATTAGATTTTAAAAGATTTTCAATACTTATGGAAGGAACAACTGCAAAACTATGTATGCTTATGACCTAAAAATGCTTAATTCTTTCACTTTGTTCAATGCAAATGCCTAAAAGAAGTAAGTTTTTGAAGAAATTAATGAGGGGAAGCAAATTAAATGCTTATTATCAGTTGAATAATGCAACAATATCCTTCACAACATACCTATGATGCAAATCTAGATGCAAGATAAGTAAAAATCTAGTGAAAATGCAAGGATTTTAAACCCTAATTGTGAAATCTAAATGCAAAAGTGCACTATGATGAAACACTACAGTCCAAAATCAAATTTGAAAGAGTGCTTAAAAGAGTAGAAAAATCTGAAACAAGATTTTAACTACAAACCCTAGCTAATGCAAAGACTAGGATTTATAAAAAATGCACAATTTCAAGCAATTTTTGACAATTTAATCATGAAAATGTAATGCAAAAGAATATCTAATGAAGTACTA
This sequence comes from Cunninghamia lanceolata, assembly GCA_027924645.1. Taxonomy (NCBI): domain Eukaryota; kingdom Viridiplantae; phylum Streptophyta; class Pinopsida; order Cupressales; family Cupressaceae; genus Cunninghamia; species Cunninghamia lanceolata. The sequence continues at coordinate 3,849,151 of BSBN01001709.1, read as the reverse complement.
CTGTAATTTATATTAGATCTGATGCAAAAATCAGAAATTAAATGAAATTAATGCAAATTATGCCAAAATGCAAACCTAAGATGCCAATATTTTCAAAATTTTCAATTTTTTTTGGTAAATTTTCAAATGCAATAAGATGAAAATTAAATGAATAAATGTAAATACAAAGTGGTGCAAAATTTAATAAAAACATGGGTTCATGAAAATATTTAATAGAAAAAGGGGGAAGAGGGTTTTATGGTTAGATCATCCTTTCACTACAAACATTCAAGGACATGTTCCAACTGAGTTGAATCACAACTTTTGTAAGAGAATTCTCCTACAGGTTGGTTTGTCACTTGTAATGCTGTGGAAACTTGAAATTTATTGATTAATTGATTAATTAAATCTCGGTTATGCTAAAAGCCCTAATTATGTAAAATTGTAAATAAATGAATGAATCATGACAAATGCTCATAGACAAAGATGTAATATTCAGAGTAGATACATACCAAACTTCAAGATTTTGTATGCAAAAATTTTGGGGGCTAAAGAGTAGGAGCCCAAGCCCAAGGTGCAATTTTTTGTTGAGAATCCTAGAAGATGTCTAAAACTCGTTTCTATTGTCCCAGAAATTTTTGTGTCGAAGATCCGGGGGGCTTTGGTGTAAGGCGTCTAGGTCCAGGTCCTATTTTTTCTCTTAGATATAGGATCTAAATGCTTTCTCACTATTCCCTACAACTCCACTCCTTCAGATATGTCACATGTAACCTGTTATTGATGCTTAAATTTGTAGGTTAATCACCAACATGGGAAATTCTAAGAATGAGAGACTTGATTCTTAAGACAACCTCCAAATTTTAAAGATGCTAGTTCTTCTCTTTGGTTTGTGGGGAAAAGGGAAGAAAAAATATGATTATAAAAGAAATGCCTAATCTGCTACTATGGCGATGCATCAAATTCATTACCTACCCAATAGCACAATGATTAAACCCTAATAGATTCACTGGTAAAACTAAAGAGCAGAATGTATGATTAATAACCTAGCATAATACATCAAATTTATCAAAGGCTAAGAATAGAAAGAAAGAAGGAACAATAATCAAAGACAAATTCATATTTGTACAAAGCACCACTTTCTCTTCATTGTTTGAGGGAGAACAAAAATACAGAGGCAAAATTGCACAATATACAATATTCAAATCCTTCACAAGAAGCACCTACTAAGGCCAAAAAAAATATCTCTACTCTACTGCTCAAATTTTTTGATCATTCCATTCTTGGGTCTTTCTCTCTTAGTTCCTTCCTCTAACCCAAATCTAGGCTATTTAAAGCAAAAAATAAAACCCCTCTGACGATCTTCTCCTCCAACTACCCAGAAAATATATCCAACTGAAATCTGATAAATCCCAGCTCTAATAATTGATTCTTGTTGTTAATTGGCTCTTTCTATTTTTCCTCCATGACTGTATCTTCCATTGCTTGACCTATGTAAGAAATAAAAACTCCTGCTCTTTCTTTTTCCATTGCTTTCTGTGAAAATAAATAAGTCAGGTGAAAACTTAGGGATGCATATTATTTCTCCCCGTGAGTCATATAAGAGTCTTTAATATATAATAAAGCCTTGCTTTTTTTTCAAGGGAGCCATCTATGATCTAATAAAAAATACTCTCATGTTTATTTATCTTTTATTACTCCCCCATAGGCTTTAGATGAGACTCTTTATATTTAATAAGTATTTATCTTATTAAAAGAGGGCTCTCCAGTTTTAATATACAAGACTCAATATTAAAATGAAGACTTTCATTATCTCCTAGCTCACATGACCCTAATATTAAACCATTAAAAGATTTTAAAAAACATTATCTGCCTTATGCTTAAACCACGTGTTGTAGTGGCACTTGTTTGGGAGAAATTTTTCTTCCCTCTCTTGCAAATGCCCACAGTTGAGCCATATGGTGTCTTTCGTGTCTTCTTGAGTGAGCAATCTCCTTGCATATTTCTAAATACCTATGAGCTGCTAATTTGATTCCATCTATGGTTGTTGAGTGTCTGATTTCTAGAGGATCTTTGTAGCATTTCCAATAGCTTGCACTATGATCTAATCTGGGTCTCTTCATTGTTGAGTACCTTTCTTTCCATCTTTCTAAAGTACTGAAACCTTTACTACTGGCCATGGTCTGATGACATTGCTTGCACATCCATTAAATAGGTCATCCCATGTTCCTATGGCAGGGCCTTCATTTGTTTACTATACATAGTTCCTTATAAACTTGGTTACACCTATATTGAATGGTTGTGACTCATTCTAGGTTGCGCGCCTTTCTCTTTAAGCTGGCACCATGTTTCATTGATGCCAAGGCAGTGACTTGGTGAATAATGTTGTGCCTAGTTTATACGGCTACATTTATATTATTGATGTTGTTCCATCTTTATAATGGTTGTACTATCATTCCATATAGGTGAGTGTTTCATTATTTTTAAACTATAGTGATACCTTGAAACATTTCATGACCTGCACATCATATTACTTGCACCTTGAATATGGATGGCAATGCCTTGATCTTCAATTGGTTGAGTGCCTTGATCTTTAATATGCCACACTATGTATTGGATGTGTACTTCATCCTGAAGGGTGATGCATTATTTGGAATGGCTAAAACCTCATTCAAATAGTCAATGCCTCAGTTTAAAATGTTTGTATTATGATTTGAAATTGTGGCTCATTTATATAGGTTGTGCACCATTTACAATGGTTGCACCTATTTTTAAAATGGTTTTCCTTCTATAAGCTAAGCCTATATAAGATAGGCTGAGTGAGCTTTAGAGTTCGCGCCTCTTCATTGGCTTGCCTTGGATTCCGTATGGCGCCTTGATATATCACAATGGCTAAGTCATCATTTACATTTCTTGATTGTGCCTAATTTTGAAACGAATGTGCATCATTTGAATGTATGTGCCACTTTATAGAGTTGTGAATTCTTTAATTGCTTGGGTGCATGCCTTGGTTCATATAGTTGCTATGGATTTGAACTAGATCAAGCCTCTTTTAATGCTATGTTGTATCCCTTATCAGTGTCATACCTTTGTTGAATCATATTGCATCCTTAGGGAAAGTGCCTGGTTGATATGCTGATGTTGTTTGAGACCAATCCCATTCACTTGTTTGGTTGTACCTTATTCATGAATGGCTGCCTTACATTGCCTCTGAGAGAACATTGTATGCCCCTATATTTAGGCCAAGCTAATTTCTTTTGTAAAGGTTGTGTTGATTTGATCTAGCAACATGATTCCTTTTATATGGCCTACCCATTTGTATATGACTGGTGCCATCTTAGGTATGGTTGTGTGCTATACTCCAAGCTGTGTATCTCGATTTTTCTTGATGTTGAAGCCTAAGACTCTGACCATGCCCACCTTTAATATTGTGTACCTTTTGATTTGAATTTTGATTTGAATGCCCATGCCTTGAAAATGTGATTGAATCTACTTGTCCCTGAAACTAATACACTGATACATAAGACTCCCTTGAATCTTATTTCAAAATAGGAGAATCTGTATCTTTTTCCTCTGAAACATTCCCTGATGAACCATCAGAAACAAGACCACTACTAATCAGACATGCATTATAAAATTTTGAGATTGTGTGCAAAATTTGCACAATAGTTCTTGGCGATTGACTGGGAAAGTGAGCCTCCTCACACCAAACCTAGAGAAAATAGAGCCTTAACCATTGGGTATAGAGTTAAATATTTGACACATAAACTACCAGTACCCTACAAACACATCTATAACAATACCTATGCAACCAAATTGATACACTTCTACCAAGAAAACATGCATTGAATATGAAACTAAGACACTGCTGAACCAAATACATATTGCCACTAATAGACCATTGAAACTTTTGAAACTGACACATGGTTGAATCATAGAAACTGACCTTAGATCCTTTATTGCAGCAACTAAGACTTATTGAAAGCAAACAATTAAATCTAAAATCTATCTAATGTTGCAACTACAATTTATTACTAAGCCTCTGAGACTTAATTACTGATATGTGAGATGCATAGGGACATACCCATTCACAAGAATGGAGAAATAATTCCTAGATCTGATCATCTTTCCCCAATGGATCCTCATTGAACTAATGATGGACCAAATAAACTACACAAATAAGTAAAGAAAGAACTTGTACCTTTTCACCTTCCTTCTTTTCAGAGACCCTCTTTTAGTATTGAAAGACCATTGAGAGTGATTTGCATGTTTCTCTTGCTTCAGCAGAGGGTGGGAAGGATAAATCAAGCATTGGAGCTCATTTCTTTGCCTGCATATGAGAGTTTCTTTTGACTGGACCTCAGTAGTGACTTCTCTTGCTTGTTCTTCTACAGGATCATGACTCAAGATACCATCAAAATTGGGTGTGCGAGTGATGGAGTTGCCAATAATGGTCTTGAATCTTATTGGGATTTCTTCTTGCAAAAAGAATAGAGTATGATGCAGATTCCTATGTAAATCTTCACTATTACCAATGTTCCTTGAGTCCTCATCGTCATGAATCTTTTCTTGTATTGGCGGGTCTTCATCAAGAAGAAGAGAATACCCATTTTCAAAAATAGAGAATAGATCAATGTCTGCACATACCTCTTCTTCAAAATTTTCCTCATAATCTACTACAAGAGGCTTTGCAAAACAACCATTCACTTGCTCAACAGTGGGATCATCTTCATCTAGAATTTGATATCCTTGTTGAAAAAGTGAGAATAAATCCTCATTGTACTCTTCATGTTGCTCATGCATCTCTAGAGTATCTCCTTCAAGATGTGAAAACTCATGACAAAAATAAAAGCAGTCACCCCTTTTAGACTCTGCAGAAATGTTTACAATTTTTTCCTCAAGATGAGGTTTAGATATTGCATCATACATCACCTAGTACTTTTCAGCTTCTAGACTCTTATGCAAGCACTTTTCAACTTCAAAATCATTTCTTAAGTACTTTTCAACTTCTAGAAGAGTCAAGTCATAAGCATCATCAGAATGTTCTTCATCGCTTGACTAAATTTCTAAATCATGCTTTGCCACATATGCATGATGCTTAGGATCAAAAGGAAACATTGAATAGACAGGAGTTAGCTCTCTCCTTGCATTTTGATCCTTGAGACTCAAATTTTCTTTGATATCAAAGTGACAAAGAACCTAATCTATGGCTTCTATAGACTGATTTGTAGATATCAAGGCTTGCAAAGAATAATTCTCAAAATAAGAGGGTCTCTTTTGTCCCTGAGGGAGAATTTCTTCCACAAATTGACTGCCTTGATATTGATGTCCATAAGGGCTTTGAGGCATGAAGTATGGATCAACATGATACAATTCTTGACATTTTATCTCATTGATCTCATGGGTGAAGGTGTTTATAAGTTCTTTTACATCCAACATCTCTTTATGATCTAGCAAATTAGTAGGGAGGGTGGGCGTATTAGAACAAGTATGCATTTGGCTACAAGAAAGAGCTTGAGACGAGTTCTTTGCATGAGGCATCAATGGTTTTAAAGGCATAGGAGACAATTTACCAGCCTATACGAGGTTATTTTTAGCTCTAATAGCAAGATTATATGATTGGGGCAAAGTTTAACCTCCTAAGGCTTGTATCATAATAGAGATTTCACGGTCTAAAGCCTTCAAGTAATATAGAAATGTAAAAATTGGAGGAGGTCTCATATCAAATGAATTTTATTTTCCATGCCTTATCAAATCTTTCGTTGAAATCAGGCATGTTCTCCATAGGGTGCCTCTTAATTGTGATGAGATTCTAAGTGAGGGTGCTGACATCTGTCCTTTCTTGGAATTTCTTATAAATGAGCTCACCAAGTTGGTCCCATCCCGTGGTTGAACTAGGCTGCAAACCTCTATACCATTCCCTTGCTTTGTCTTTGAGAGAAGATGCCAACAACAAGAGGGCCTCATTCTCAATTGTGATATTGTGAATGGTGCACAAATTTGCCACATCTTGAATGTGATCTGCAAGACAAACAGAGCCATCCCCAAGAAAATGAGGTAATGATTTACTTGCTACCTCAGGAACCTGACCTTGTTGTTGTAGACATAGAGGACTTGAATCCCAAATCATAAAAGGCAAATCCCTTGCAGAAATATTGAGTTGTACAAAAATATTTGAGGCTGCCATGATTTGCAGAGGTAAAGACCTAAGAAAGAGTCACTAGTAGAGTCACTAGGTGGAAGATTCATGATCCCATGAGCAGATATTTTTGTGACTTTCCAGAAAAACCACAAAATATAGAACAAGATTTAGTGAAATCAAAGACCCAAGTCTTTGATTCCAGTCCCACTAGGCGTGCCAAAAACTATTAATGCTTAAATTTGTAGGTTAATCACCAACATGGGAAATCCTAAGAATGTAGGACTTGATTCTTAAGACAACCTCTAGATTTTAAAGAAGCCGGTTCTTCTCCATGGTTTGTGGGGAAAGGGGAAGAAAAAACAAGATTATAAAATAAATTCATAATATGCTGCTATGGCGATGTGCCGGATTCATTACCTACCCAGCAACATAATGATTAAACCTTAATAGATTCACTAGTAAAACTAAAGAGCAAAATGCATGATTGATAACCCAGCATAATACATCAAATTTATCAAAGGCTAAGAACAAAAAGAAAGAAGGAGAAAGAATTAAAGACAAATTTAGATTCACACAAAGCACAACTTTCTCTTCATTGTTTGAGGGAGAACAAAAATACAAAGGTAAAGTTGTGTGAAATATACAATATTCAAATCCTTCACGAGAAGCACCTACTGAGGCCAAAAAAAATTCTCTACTCTGCTTCTCAAATTTTCTGATCATTCCAACCTTGGGTCTCTCTCTTACTTCCCTCCTCTGTCCCAGATTCAAGCTATTTAAAGAAAAAATAAAAACCCTCTAAATATCTCCTCCAACTACCCAGAAAATATCTCCAACTAAAATCCCATAAATCTCGACTCTAATAACTGATTCTTTTTGTTAACTAGCTCTTTTTGTTTTTCCTCCATGACTATAGCTTCCATTGCTTGACCTATGTAAGAAATAAAAACTCTCACTCTTTCTTTTTCTGTTGCTTGCCATGAAAATAAATAAGCTACGTGAAAACTTAGGGTTGCATATTATTTCTCCCTGTGAGTCATATAAGCATCTTTAATATATAATAAAGACTTGATTTATTTTTCAAGGGACCCACCTATGATCTCATAAAAAAGACTCTCATGTTTATTTATCTTTTATTACTCCTCCGTAGGCTTTAGATGAGACTCTTTATATTTAATAAGCATTTATCTTATTAGAGGAGGGCCCACCAGTTTTAATATGAAGGACTCGATATTAAAATGAAGACTTTCATTATCTCCTAGCTCACATGACCCTAATATAAACCCTTAAAAGATTAAAAAAAGATTATCTGCCTTCCGCTTAAGCCACGTGTTGTAGCAGCACCTGTTTGGGAGAAAACTTTCTTCCCTCTCTTGTAAATTCCCATGGTTGAGCCACGTGGTGGCTTTCGCAATTTCTTGAGTGAGCAATCTCCTTGCATATTTCTATATATCCACAAGACATTGATTTGATTCCATCTATGGTTGCTAAGTGTCTGATTTCTAGAGGATCTTTGTATGTGTTTCTAATAGCTTGCACTATGATCTAATCTATGTCTCTTCATTGTTTAGTACCTTTCTTTCCATCTTTCCAAAGTGGTGAAACTTTTACTACTAGTCATGATCTAATTACATTTCTTGTGCATCCATTAAATAGGTCATGCCATGTTCCTATGGCAGTGCCTTCATTTGTTTACTATACATGGTTCCTTATAAACTTGGCTACACCTACATTGAATGGTTGTGACTCATTCTAGGTTGTGCACTTTTGTTTTAAGCTGGCACCATGTTTCATTGATTCTAAGGATGTGATTTGGTGAATAATGTTGCACCTAGCTTATATGACTGCATTTATGTTCTTAATGTTGTACCATCTTTACAATGGTTGCATTATCATTCCATATAGGTTGATGTTTCATTATTTTTAAACTATAGTGATACCTTGAAACATTACATGACCTGTGTATCATATTACTTGCACCTTGAATATGGATGGGAATGCCTTGATCTTCAACTGGCTGAGTGCCTTGATCTTTAGTATGCCGCACTATGCATTGGATGTGTGCTTTATCCTGAAGGGTGATGCATCATTTGGAATGGCTAAAACCTCATTCAAATAGGCAATGCCTCAATTTGAAATGGTTTCATTATGATTTGAAATTGTGGCTCATTTATATAGGTTGCGTACCATTTACAATGGTTACACCTATTTTTAAAATGGTTTTCCTTCTTCAAATAGTCCACACCACCTTCAGTATATCTATAAGCTAAGCCTATATAAGATAGGTTGAGTGAGCTTTAGAGTTTGCACCTCTTTATTGGCTTGCCTTGGATTCCATATGGTGCCTAGATATATCATGATGGCTAAGTCATCATTTGCATTTCTTGATTGTGCCTAATTTTGAAATGAATGTGCATCATTTGAATGATTGTGCCACTTTATAAAGTTGTGCCATTCTTTAATGGCTTGGGTGCATGCCATGGTTCATATAGTGGTTGTGGATTTGAACTAGATTGCACCTCTTTTAATGCTATGTTGTATCCCTTATCAGTGCCATACCTTTGTTGAATCATATTGCATCCTTAGAGACCGTGCCTTGTTGATATGCTGATGTCATTTGAGACCAAACCCCTTCATTTGCTTGGTTGTACCTTAATTATGAATGGTTGCCTTACATTGCCTCTGAGAGAAAATTGTATGCACCTGTATTTAGGCCGAGCTACTTTCTTTTGTAAAGGTTGTGTTGATTCGATCTGGCAACATGATTCCTTTTATATGGCCTGCCCATTTCTATATGACTGGCACCATCTCAGGTATGGTTGTGTTCTATACTCCAAGCTGCGTGTCTTGATTTTTCTTGATGTTGGAGCCTGAGACTCTGACCATGCCCACCTTTAATGGTGTGTACATTTTGATTTGAATGCCCATGCCTTGAAACTATGATTGAATCTACATACCCCTGAAACTAATACACTGATACATAAGACTCCCTTGAATCTCATTTTGAAATAGGAGAATCTGTATCGTTTTCCTCTAAAACATTCCCTGATGAACCATCAGAAACAAGACCACTGCTAATCAAACATGTGTTAGAAAATTTTGAGATGGTCTACAAAATTTGCAAAACAGTTCTTGGTGATTAACTGGGAAAGTGAGCCTACTCATGCCAAACCTAAAGAAAATAGAGCCTTATCCATTGGGCATAGAGTCAAATATCTAACATAGAAACTACCAGCACCCTAAAAACACATCTATAACAATACCTATGCAACCAAACTGATACACTTCTGCCAAGAAAACATGCATTGAATTTGAAACTGAGACACTGTTGAAATAGATACATACTGCCACTAATAGACCATTATGGACTATTTGAGTGGAGCAAAGTATTTTAGAAAGATAGACTTGAAGAGTGGATACCATCAAATTAGAATCAGAGAAGGAGATGAATGGAAGACAACATTTAAGACAAATGAAGGATTGTATGCATGGTTAGTGATGCCTTTTGAACTAACAAATACATTGAGTACTTTCATGAGATTGATGAATGGAGTTTTGAAGAAATTCTTGGGTAAGTTTGTTATTGTATACTTGGATGATATTCTAATTTTTAGTAAGACAAAAGAAGAACATTTGTGGCACATGAGACAAGTATTGTAGAGGTTGAGAGAAGATAAATTACTAATAAAAATCAAGAAGTGCAATTTCATGAAGAAAAAATTGGTATATTTGGGATTTGTGATTTTTGTGGAAGGATTGAAGATGGACCCTAAGAAATTTAGAGCAATTGTTGAATGGCAAACACCTGAGAGCATTTGAGAAGTCAGATCATTTCATGGATTAGCTAGTTTCTATGGGAAGTTCATCAAAAAAATTAGTTTAGTATGTACACCTATGATAGAGAAAATAAGAGATGACATAAAGGAATTTAAGTGGAAATCAGGGGTGAATAGAAGTTTTGAATTGTTGAAGCAGAAAGTGATAGAGAAATGAGTGTTATCATTACCAGATTTCAACAAGGTATTTCAGTAGATTGTGATGCAAGTGGAAATGCAATAGGAGTAATGTTAAGTCAAGAAGGTAGACCTATAGAATATTTTAGTGAGAAGTTGAATGATGCAAGGAGAAGATATTCAATTGATGATCAAGAGTTCTATGCCATAATTCAAGCCTTGAAGAAGTGGAGACATTACTTGTTGCCTAAGGAATTTGTGTTGTATACAGATCATCAAGCCTTACAATATTTGAACAGTTGAGGAAAGGTGAATCAGAGACATATGAGATGGGTAGAGTTCATGTAGAGTTACAATTTTGTATTGAAGCATAGGAGTGGGAAATCAAACAAAGTTGTTGATGTATTGAGTAGAAGAAGAAATTTGTTGACATAGAGGAGAGTTGAAGTATTGGGTTTTGAGGAACTAAAGCATATGTATGAGGAAGATCTTGATTTTACAAAACCCTAGAAAGCATGTAAGGAACCTGTTGTGACAGATATAAGTAAGTGGTTGGACTATTTCATTCAGAAGGATATGTTGTTCAAAGAAAATCAATTATGTATACCTCATAGTTCAATGAGAGATAATTTGATAAAGGAGAAACATAGTGGTGGATTGGTAGGACATTTTGGAATTGACAAAACAATGGATTTGGTAAGTGAACACTATATTTGGCCTCATATATATAAGGATGTAAGGAAGTTTGTGCAAAGTTGTAGAGTTTGTCAAGTTGCAAAAGGAAGTAGTCAAAATAGAGGATTGTATAATCATTGATAGTACCAAACAGACCTTGGGAAGACATAAGCATGGATTCCATATTAGTATTGTTGAAGACAAAGAGAGGACATGATTCTATATTTGTAGTAGTGGATAGATTTTCAAAGCTAGCACATTTCATACCTTGTAAGAAGACAACAGATGTAGTGCATGTAGCTGACCTATTTTTCAAGGAAATTGTGAGATTGCATGGATTACCTAAGAGCATAATTTTAGATAGAGATACAAGATTTATTGGATATTTTTGGAGGACATTATGGAAGAAGATGAAGAAAGACCTGAAGTTTAGTTCAACATTTCATCCACAGACAGATGGATAGATAGAGGTGGTCAATAGGAGTTTGGGGAATTTGTTGAGATGTTTGGTTGGAGAGAAGGCAGGAAATTGGGATTTAATTCTATCACAAGTAGAGTTTGCATACAATAATTCAGTGAATAGGAGTATAGGGAAAACACCTTTTGAGATTGTCACCAGAGTAAACCCTAGAGGAGTAGCAGAGTTGATAGATATCCACATGAAGGATAAGAGAAGTGTAGAGGTAGAAGAATTTGCAGATCACATGGAAATGGTGCATAATTAGATGAAGAAACATTTGGAGGAGATGAACAACAAGTATAAGGAGCAAGCAGATGAGAGGAGACACAAAAAAAAATTAGTTGGAAATGAAGTAATGGTATATCTGAGAAAAGAGAGATTTTTAGTAGGGACATACAACAAGATGAAGATGAAGAAGTTTGGACCATGTAGGATTCTTAGGAAATTTGATTCAGGAAATGCATATGAAGTGGAGTTACTAGAGACATTGGGTATATCACCTATATTCAACATTGCAGACCTATATTAGTATCATGAAGGAGAATTTAGTGACAGTGTTGAAGAAGACTTGAAGAAGCAGTTACCATAGCAACAATCGGAGCAGATTGAAGACATATTGGATAATAGAATTAGATGCAACACTAGAGGCAAGCAATACAAGGAATATTTGGTAAAGTGGAAATGTAGACCGAAAGAGGACTCAACTTGGATTTCTTAGGATAAGGTGGACCGTCTTAGTTTTTGTCTAGCCCCAGCAAAGTGAGGGATTCACTTTTTCAATAACCTCAGGTGTCTAATGCAAGAGCATCCTAGGTTACAAAGCAATCTTGCATTAACCAAAAATATTTACATTCCTTTTGTTTTCTTTCATTTTCCAATTCATTTCAATTCAGTTCAGTCAGTAGAAGTTTTAGCATTTTGTACCACATTTTTCCACATTTTCATTTTAGAGCTTGTGGAGAAGAACTTAGCATCTATACATCATCATGCACATAATATCAAAATTTCAAATCATTTGGACCAATTTCTAGAAATTTATCACTCTCATAAGTTTGACTATTTTCTTAGAACAAAGTACAAAGATAGTCAGCTAAAGGAGAAGGATCCTGAAGCACTTTTGTGGCTTGCAGAGCTAAACCAAACATCATTCAAGGTAGTTGGAGACCTAGCCAACCTTCCTTGAGATCTGCACCAAGTTCCCATCATTTGCAGAGGAGTACTGGTTAGTTGCTTATAGCTAACCTATCTATTTTCACATGTTACACCTGCATTAGAGATCAAGTAACTTCTTTCTAGCCGACAAGGAGGATTTCTTGAGCTTGGATATGATATCTAGATCTCTAGGATGTATTAGGAAGAATTAGTTTGATGATATGATTTAGAGTAGATATTTTGTTCTGAAAAGGCACTTCATTGTAAAATCTTGCATATTTGATGTAACTAGAATCAGGCATGTGAGCCCTTGTTTTGTAGCCTACATATTGCCAGCATATAAGTGATCTAAATTCATGATATATTGATCATTTGAATCATTCTTTGCATTCTAGATTTGTGTTTCTTCCATTGTGTTTACTCTTGTTGCATGGTCAGGATAGTTCACTCTGTGGATCCTCCTAACTATGACTGCACCATAAATTGAGGCCTTCCCCTCCATTTTCCATAAGCAATTTGTAAAATTATGCTATTATGAGCACTCACATTTCAAGCATTTAGGCTAAATCATAGTTTAGAATAGCTTAGCAACATCATCGTTTAGACAAATCACTACTAGTGCATTTAGATAGGGTGCAATTTAGGTAATTGATGTATTATTAGTTGGTCCAATCTTGAGGTTCCTTAGACTTGGGATTGGAAGTTAATTAGGATAATTAGCTCACCTCGTAGGATCCCACTTTCATTGTAGACATCTTTAGCATGCTCGGTGGGACCCCCACCCCCTCTAATTATCATTTTGCATGTTTTTTGGTGTGTATTTTTTTATTGCATGTCACAGTGGTTGTATATGCCTAAAACCTCTTCACTTCATGTCTTCCATTGATTGCTTATCACAAATGATCTTGTCTATGAATATGGCCCTTATAAGGTACACTTCCTTTCTATTCCAAGATGTCAAATGGGAATGACTATGATAGTTTATTGCAATGAAGATGAGCTTCACAACAATGGTAATGATATGGTAACAAGTTGATCGCAAGCAAATGGAATGACTTGGGTGCCAAAGGCGCGCTATAATTCCTGTAGAGTAACGATACTAAAAGCTTGGATGAATGAGATGGAGGGATAGGGTTCAATTTATAAACTTGTGAGAGAGAAGATCAATGGTATAGAAAGAATAAGAAGATCAATGATATAGAAACCTTGAGAGAACGTGCGCGAATAGAAGGAAGACAAGTGTCACATAAAAAGTTGTTTTGTTTGAGTTAACTGCTTTCTTTTATAAAGATAAGAGTTGATTTCATAAATTAGAAATATTTTTTCCTAATTGAAGAGTTGTTGATAAAAACAAGGTTGATTGAGTCAGTTAACTCAACTTGTGATTTTGCTTTTTGCATGATTTGAGAGAAATTAAATAATTAATTTTTTAATTTTGTGTGCATGAAGAAAAAGACTTATTTTTAGAAGATTTGGAAGATTTTTAAAGAATTAGAAGATAAGAAAGCAAATTAAATAAATAAATTTATTTAATTGTTTGTGCATGATTTGGAAGAATAAATAAAATATTTGATTGTATTTTATTTTTAGAGATTAAGAGAATTTAAATAAATTTGATTTATTTATTTAAATTTGGAAGAAGAATTGAATTGATTAAATAATTGAGAATTGTTTAATTGCTTGGAAGAATTTAATTAAATAAAGGATTTATTTAATTATTGGAAGACATTAGAAGAGGTAATTAAATATTTTGATATTTAGTTAATGTAGAGGAATATGAATTGAATAAATAAATTTGTTTATTTATTTATTGATAGAGGAATTAGAACGAAATAAATATTAAGAATATGTATTTAGACCAAGTCGTGTCATTTTTAGGTGTATGCATTTTTCCCTTCTTTTATGCAATGTGTTTTATCACGTTGCTTCAAAGAATAAGATTTTTGATAATGATACATGCCCCAATTTGACTCTGGTATAGTTTTAACGATGCTAGAATGCCCCCTCAGGAGATTGGACGGGAAGAAAAGGTCAAGGGACATGAGATGGAGAATCTCACGATGAAGAAGGTAAAGAAAAATGGTTAGGTTTGAAGAAAAGAAATTTGTTGATACGGAAGAAAAATGGGATGAAGAAAGAGCAGAATGACACGTGATGCAAGATAAAATGATAACACACACACAAGAAAGTAAGCAAGTATGCACAAAGGATGCAAGAAAAAACAAGGTATTTCCCCTATCAAGTGGTAAACCAATGCTTAATCAATATTGATTGACGATAGTGTTGTCATGGTGGGGAATGATAGATCCCTAGATCAACACGATACGATAGTGTTGTCATGGCGGGGAACAATAGGTCCCTAGAGCAACATGAAAGATAGTGTTGTCATGGTGGGGAATGATAGGTCCCTAGAGCAACATGATAAGCATGGGAAAGATACATCCTACTGATACTTATGACTGATTGAGTTAGTTTACAACCAGACAAGGATCAAGACCACTAATTGTGATTGGATCATTTGACAAGATTTACTTGAATTGATTGGTATAGATTTAGGATGGACCTACATTTGGATCATTGCCTCAACTGACAGCTAGAACTGTTGATGAGAGATACAAAAATAGATAGAAGATTAACTAATAGAAGAATGACTCAACAGAAGGAATCACAAGCTTTTATTTGTAAACATTGATACTCTGCATAGAATTTTTATTGCATGGGATATGGATGTTTTTTGGATGCTTTCTGGATGCGAATGGTTTTGACATCTTGATAATACAAGTATTTTGAAGTGCTTATTTCATCATTGGGCAATTTTTTTGGTACTTTTTCCAAATGTTGTAAGTTAATACAATCATCTAGGTATAATTAAACCGAGATGACCTGAGTATTTCTTGCATAGCAACAGATAAGGATTTCCCCCTTTCATGTTAGACCTTTGATGTCCTCGATGATCTTTTGATGATCATGTTGTTAGACAAGGCTTCACATTACTAAAGATTAATCCAAACATAGTAGACAAAGAAAATGATTATGCCCCCATCATAGCATCTCTAGTTTTTGACATCCTCAAGTAGCATAGGAAGACATAATAACAAAAATCAAGACCCTATAAGTCAATGTGATGACAAACACAAAACATTCTTGCATTAGATGTGCTTTCTTGCCATAATTTAGATAGAATCATTTTGACTGTTTAGGTACCTGTTTGCTTTGCCTTGGATAGGTTGATGTCTTGCGTCAAGACTTCTGCTTGGAAGTATATTTTGCTTTGCGCTTGCTTGCCTGGTTAAATAGACCCTAAAGGACTGACCTAGTGCCTTGGGGACACATCACTAAATGGCCTTGCCTACGTGACAATGCAGAGGCAACGTAGTTCAGGACATGGACCATAGATAGACTAGAGGATAGACGATAAGATATGAGATGGACGGAAAGCGGAGCCTCAGGGGCACATTGAAAATGGCCTTGCCTACGTGACGACATAGAGACAACATAGTTTAGGGATGTGGACCCTATGATACTAATGACAGACACTATGCTAGGCTGACACCGTGGATAGGATATAGGATAACACCTTAGTTGATAGGGTGACAAAAGAGATAGAGTATCAAGCCATGATAGGTTATCATTAGGTTTTTATTATGGAATAGATATGGATTGGACAAGGAATGATGGTAGGAAGAATGGACACAAGGCGATTGGTTTCCCAAAGATGGAGAAGGTGGTTTAATCACAAGTAGCATCTGTTTACTAGGTTTTCTCCACTTGTTTTTATTTGCACGAAAGATAAAAGTACACATGATACCTATTTGCTAGGTTTTCATTATCGTACCTATCCAAGGCACTTGTTTGCCAGGTTTTCACCAAAGGACAATTTTTTTGTTGTTTTTCCATTTTTTCAAATTTTTTTCTTTTTTCTAATTTTTTTATTTTTGTGATTTTTTTAATTTTATGCCCCCTTACATTGGGGTTCTCTTAGGTATAGAACTGGTGAAGATGCATACTGTTGATTGGGTCATCAAGTAGCTCACCCTCTGTGTTGCTAACTGATATGCCCCTAATCCATAAGCAGCAATGATGATATAAGGACCAAGCCAGTTGGGCTCAAACTTACCTTTCTTTTCTCGAACATGTTGATTGTAGGGGTTTTCCTTAAGTACTAGATCACCAAAATTGAAGGCCCTTGGATAGACCCTATGATTGTAGCTTCAAGACATCCTCTGTTGATATGCTTTGAGATGGTTAAAGGCATTATGTCTCTTCTCCTCTAACAGCTCTAACTCTTACATTATGGAAACTCTGTAGTCTTCATCAGTGATAAGACCTTTTAATGACACCCTTAGAGAGGGTAACTCGACCTCGATGGGAAAACTAGCTTCTGATCGATAGACAAGGGCATAAGGGGTAGCACCTATGGGAGTGTGTATACTAGTTTAATAGGTCCACAGAGAGGGATTCAGTTGTATGTGCCAATCATGGCCAACATCATTGATTGTCTTCTTGAAGATTTTCAAGAGTGTTTTGTTAGATGCCTTTGCTTAGCTGTTGCCTTGTGGATAGTAGGGGGTGGAGAAATGGTGTTTGATTTTAAATTTGTCACAAAGCTCTTGGACATCCTGATTCTTGAATGGTCTTCCATTATCCATGACAATGGATGAGGGAATTCCATATCTGCAGATGAGGTAATTGAGGATGAATGAGGCAATCTATTTACTTGTGACATTGGTGAGTGGAATGACTTCAATCCACTTGGTAAAATATTCAGTGGTGGTTATTATGAACTTGTGGCCATTGGATGATGGTGGGTGGATTTTGCCCACAAGCGCAAATCCCCATTGACAAAAGGGCCAAGGTGTTGTTAAAGGTCGGAGCTCTTGAGCTGGTGCATGGATCAGGTTCCTGTGTATCTGGCACTACTTGCATTTCTTCACAAACTGATATGAACTGGTCTCCATGTTTGGCCAATAGTATCCCAAACGCATGAGTTTCTTAGCTAAAGAAGGACTGCTAGAGTGTGTTCTACAAATTCCTTCATGTACGTCTCATAAGGCAGTTTGAGATTCTTCCCATTCTAAACATCAAAGTAAGGTACCATCCAAACCTTGGTGGTATAAGGTGTCAGTGATAATGGTGTAATGGGAGGTTTGGCGAATGAAGGTTTGGCATTGGTTAGAAGACAAGTCAGGTGGTAGGGTGTTATCCTTGAGGTAAATGTAAATCTTACCATAGAAAGGTGAATTAAATCTGACTAATAGGCATATGGAGCGTGTTTCAGGAAGATCATAAGTTGGTTGCATAACTGACTCCACCAGGAACTCATACTGTGACTCATTTTCTGGGATCTCAAGGAGTGAGGCAATGGTTGCCATAGCATCTGTGGCTTTGTTTTCAATGTGAGGTATCTGCTCAAAGGAGATGATCACAAAGTACTCTTTAAAGTCATTGACCATACACTTGTATGGGATTAACTTGTCATCTTTGGTCTGATAGTCATCATTAACTTGATTGATTACTAGTTGGGAGTTGCCATAGACATGTATCTCTTTTATTTTCCATTTTGTTACCAGTTTGAGACCACTGACCAAGGCCTCATATTTTGCTATATTGTATGTGCATGGGAATAGCAGACGGTAAGACTTAGGTATGATGTCTCCGTGAGGAGTGACCAACAAGATTCCTGCCCCCAATCCATGGTTTGTATAGGATCCATCAAAGTACAGTTTCCATGAGTGTGTTGTGATACTGAATATGGCTTCATCTAGAAACTCAAATGTCATTGATGTGGTATCCTATAGTGGTGCTTCCACTAATTGATCAACAATGATTTGACCTTCAATAGCCTTCCTTTCTACATACTCAATGCCATATTCGCTTAGGAACATTACCCACTTAGCTTGGTGACTTGTGAGAGCTGCTTTTCTTAATAGGTATTTAAGTGGATCTATCTTTACAATAAGCTTGACTGAATGTGCTATCATGTAATGTTGTAGTTTTGGGGAAGTAAAAAACACAATAAGACATGATCTTTCTAGTTGAGAATATTACAGTTTGTAACCCACCAATGTGCGACTGATATAGTAAATAGCCCTTTCTTTGCCTTCATAATCTTGTTGTGCTAATAGGGTGCCCAAAGCTGTCTATGTAGTAGATATGTAAAGTAATAGTGGCTTACCTTGCATAGGTGGCATTAGAATAGGAGGGTTCATGAGGTATTCCTTTAGCATGCGAAATCCTTCCTCACACTTTTCATCCCATTTGAATGGTATGTTTTTGTGCATAGGTGAGAAAAAGGTTGACACTTGTCTGCCAGTTGTGATATGAACAAGTAGATTGCCTATAACTTGCCCTGTAGAGACCGCAGTTGAGTGATGTTCTTTGGTGGTTGCATTTCCATGATAGCTTTGACTTTGGTAGGATCTACTTTGATCCCATTTGCTGATACAATGAAGCCTAGGAGCTTGCCAAAGGTGACTCCAAACACACATTTATTCAGATTCAACCTGACTTTGAAGTGTTCTAGTCTCTAAAAGACTTTCTCTAGTACATCTAGGTGGGATTCTCTTATGAGTGACTTTGTAAGGATGTCATCTACATAGTCCTTCATTGTGACATGCACCATATCATGGAAGATAGTGGTCATAGCACGTTGATATGTTGCCCCAGCATTCTTTAACCCAAATGGCATGACATTCCAATAGAAGCTGCCCCATGGACAAGTGAAATTTGCTTTATGTTGGTCTTCTAGTGCTATCTTGATTTGATTATACCTGGAGAAGCCATCCATTAAAGAAAGCATGGTGTGTCCTACTGTTAAGTCGACTATGATATCAATATTAGGCAATGGGAAGTCATCCTTGTGGCAAGCTTTGTTTAGATCTTAGAAATCATTGTATAGTCTAACTCTGCCATTAGGTTTGGATACTAGCACTATGTTAGATACCTACTCTGGATAGTCTATTGCCCTGATGAACCCTACATCCAGTAGTTTATTGAGTTCCTCTTTTACTAGTAATGTGTGGATGCATTTTCCTGAGCTTCTGCTTGACTAGTTTGACCCCTAGATCTAGTGGAAGATGGTGTAGAATCAAATCTAGATCTAAACCAGGCATATCTACATATGACCAAGCAAAGTTGACTTGCTTTTTCTTGAAGAATGGTACAAACTTTGTCTTTTCTGATGGAGATAGATTCTTTGCAAAGTGAATGATCTTAGGATTATCCTCTATTCCAATGTTGACAAGTTCTATAGGTTCCACAACAATCTGAGACTTCTCCTGATACATGTCGGTGGGGAGAGTGTCAAGCCTTCCATCGTCTGGCACCTCAAAGTGGTTTTCACCATCTGATGCATCCTTTCTTTTTACTAGTTTGGGATCGGATACTGTCGTAGAGTAGTTTTCACCATCAAATCCCATTTTTATTTTTATGTTTTTGTAGTTGGAAGGCTTGGCACCCTCTCCAAAATAAGCCATGGTGTTGAGTTTAATGGCAAATCCATCTTTATGATCTCTTGTAGGTAGGTGGTCCCTAAGTTCCATGTAGTCAATATAGGCATCATCATTTTGGAACATGTCTAGTTGCGAAGTTCCTTGTAAATCCTAATCGATAAGTTTAGGATGCACAAGGAGAAGGGGATCAGAAGATAGATCTGATTTGTTGGGTGTGATAGTTTGAATGGATACATGGTTAGGATTCAGATTGGTAGGGATATGATCCAAGATGGTACTTTCCTCTAGATTATTTATTGTGATGGAACTCTGACCTTCCTCGAAAGTCATACTCTCAGGAGTTGGTGAATCACACTCTAATGGTCTATGAGTTAGCATTTGTCCCTCACAGTAGGGGCTATAGGTTTGAATGGTGTCAATTTCTTTATCCTCGTAGGAGTGCTCTGTGATTTCATCCCACTCATATTCATTAGAATCTATGTCACTATCTTCTTGTAAGGCATGGATCTATTCCACAAAACTGTAAGGAAATGGGAGCATCTCAGAATGTATTTCTAAGAACAATGGTGTCTTCGACAAATTTAAATTCTTTTCAATTGCTTCAAAAACATGCACAACTATGCCATTAAAGCAGAAACTGACATAGAACATTTCCAACATTTACCCTTTGAGGAAAGTACAAGTGAACATTAACTAGTTTCAACAGCAGAAATATTAAACATGAAAGACAAAACAAGAACACAGATTTACGTGGGGAAAACCCTTATAGGTAAAAAACCCCACAATCCAAAAGCCTAGATCATTATTGTATTATTCAGCAATAGAAAATATAGTTACAATACAAATCTGGCACTAAGCCTTTCATGGAGATTTACATCTTACTTCATTTGAAGAAAAACTAATAGCACAACCCTGCTCAAAGTTCTCCAGCACTTAGGTTAGTTCTTCATATTGTTATCATGCCACAAATAGCACACAGTATAGAATTACACCTTCTCAGCTAGAATTCACTTCACCTAAACTCTATTCTTTTTCATCTCTCCTTAGTCCCTTCACATACTGTTAACATGCTATGTACAACATACAGCATAGGACTTCACCAAAGAAGAAAACAACAGAGCTCACCAAATTGATCACACCATCCAACTCTCTCTTGAAATTAACTAAATCTAACAGCCAATTGATTTTCTCATTACTTTAGTAGTCTAAATGACACATGCAACTAACAGTTTGTTCCAACTGGCATCACTCTTTTCCAACCGTCGCATAAATACCAAACAGTTCGCATATTCATGAGGACCTTTAGTCTGACATGCATCTGACATTGGATGATTTCCAATTTATATACATGACGACTTGGTAAGACTATCGTTAGCACTTTTGCCATGGACAACCCCAGTCTAGCCCCGTCGGTGTAATCCAAAACATTGACCAACATTCAACCATGCACTTTGCCAACAGTAAGCCTCACACTGATGACAAGCCTTGCCAACACTCCATCAGATAGACAGTTAATATTAGAGTGACTTCCACATCCTTCACCGATAGTGATTCTCATGTCGATTCCAACTTCACCACTCCATATTGTTGAACTTGTTGAACCATTGAACCTTGACGCAAGGTTCAACAGTTCAACAAAGTGATATCTTCAGCCAAGATGATGACCATTGATCTACTGAACTAACGAACCTATCCCATTGAACCGAGGAACCACTGAACCAATGAACTGATGCTGCCGAACTGTTGAACCGTTGAACCCGACAGACAAAGTTCAAACCTTCAACAAAGTAAACAATGCATATCAATTGAACCATTGAACCAATGAACCAATGCCGTTGAACCAAGGAACCTTTGAGCTATTGAACCTATAATCTGAGTCACTCGTACTCAACAAAAACAAGCATTTGCTTTAGATTTGCCTTTGTCCTTGTATCCTAACCCTTTCATATTTCTTTCCAATGACGATGAGGAGGGTTGGATGGGTTCTATAATTCCTTCTTTTCTTAGGCCAATGGGACCTTGTCCTCCATAACCCATTCTATGTAGGATAGACTCACCACACCCATAGATTTCTGTTGGGAGCTTAGGTGGTTCTTGTTTTTATCAACAACTCTTAAATTAGAAAAAAAATCTTTGTAATTTATGAAATCAAATCTTATCTTTATAAAAGAAAGCAGTTAACTCAAACAAAATGACTTTTTGTGTGATAATTGTCTTCCTTCTATTTGCACACATTCTCTTAAGGTTTCTATACCATTGATTTTCTTATTCTTTCTATACCATTGATCTTCTCTCTCGCAAGTTTATAAATTAAACCCTGTTCCTCTATTTCATTCATCCAAGCTTTTAGTATCATTACTCTACAGGAATTACAGCATGCCTTTGGCACCCAAGTCATTCCATTTGCTTGCAATCAACTCATTACCATATCATTACCATTGTTGTGAAGCTCATCTTCATTACAATAAACTATCATAGCCATTCCCATTTGACATCTTGGAATAGCAAGGAAGTGCACCTTCTAAGGGCCATATTCATAGACAATATCATTTGTGATAGGAAATCAATGGAAGCCATGAAGTGAAGAGGTTTGAAGTTCTTTGTTTGATTGATTTCTTTGTTTCTTATTTCATTGAGTTATTGGGTATTGTTGATATTCATTGATTATTCTAATGCCACCTATCCAAGGTAAGCTGCTATTACTTTACATATTTGCTACACAGACAGCTCTGGGTGCCCTATTAGAACAACATGATTATGAAGGCAAAGAAAGGGCTATTTACTATATTAGTCGCACATTGGTGGGCTATGAACTATAATATTCTCAACTAGAAAGATTGTGTCTTGTTGTGGTTCTTGCTTCCCAAAAAATATGACATTACATGCTAGCACATTCAATCAAGCTTATTGTAAAGATAGATCCACTTAAATACCTATTAAGCAAAGCAGCTCTCATAGGTCGCCTAGCTAAGTGAGTAATGCTCCTAAGTGAATATGACATTGAGTATGTAGAAAGGAAGGCTATCAAAGGCCAAATCATTGCTGATCAATTAGCAGAAGCACCACTACAAGATACCACACCAATGACATTTGTGTTTCTAGATGAAGTCATATGCAGTATCACAACACACTCATGGAAACTCTACTTTGATGGATCCTATACAAACCATGGATCAGGAGCAGGAATCTTTTTGGTCACTCCTCACGGCAACACCATACCTAAGTCTTACCATCTGCTATTCCCATGCACAAACAATATAGCAGAAGGCCTTGGTCATTGGTCTCAAACTGGTGACATAATGGAAAATAAAAGAGATACATGTCTATGGAGACTCCCAACTAGTAATCAATCAAGTCAACGATGACTATCAAACCAAAGATGACAAGTTAATCCCATACAAGCATATGGTTGACAACTTTAAAGAGTACTTTGTGATTGTCTCCTTTGAGCAGATACCTCGCATTAAAAACAAAGCCACAGATGCTATGGTAACCATTGCCTCGCTCCTCGAGATCCTAGAGAATGAGTCATGGTATGAGTTCTTGGTGGAGTCAGTTATGCAACTGGAGCTTATGATCTTCCTGAAACACACTCCATATGCCTATTAGTCATATCTAATTCACCTTGGTATGGTAAGATTTACACTTACCTCAAGGATAACACCCTACCACCTAACTTGTCTTCTAACCAACACCGAACCTTCATTCATCAAACCTCCTATTACACCATTATCAATGACACCCTATACTGTCGAGGTCTGGATGGTACTTTACTCTGATGTTTAGAATGGGAAGAATCTCAAACTACCTTACGAGACGTACATGAAGGAATTTGCAGAACACACTCTAGCGATCCTTCTTTAGCTAAGAAACTCATGTGTTTGGGATACTATTGGCCAAATATGAAGAATGATTCATATTAGTTTGTGAAGAAATGCAAGCAGTGCCAAATACATGGGAACTTGATCCATGCACCAACTCAAGAGCTCTGACCTTTAACAACACCTTAGCCCTTTTGTCAATGGGGACTCGACATTGTGGGAAAAATTTACCCACCATCATCCAACGACCACAAGTTCATAATAACTGCCACTGAATATTTTACCAAGTCGACTGAAGTCCTTCCACTCACTAATGTCACAGGAAAATATATTGCCTCATTCATCCTCAATTACCTCATATGTAGATATGGAATTCCCTCATCCATTGTCACGGATTACAAAAGACCATTCAAGAATCTAGATGTCCAAGAGCTTTGTGACAAATTCAAAATCCAACACCATTTCTCCACCCCCTACTATCCACAAGGCAATGGCCAAGGCGAGGCATCTAACAAAATAATCTTGAAAATATTCAAGAAGATAGTCAATGATGCTAGTTGTGATTGGCACATACAATTGAATCCCGCTCTGTGGGCCTATCAAACTAGTAGACGCACTCCCATAGGTGCTATCCCTTATGCCCTTGTCTATGGATCAAAATCCATTTTTCCCATTGAGGTTGAGTTACCCTCTTTAAGGGTGTTATTAAAAGGTCTTATCACTATTGAAGACTATAGAGTTTCTAGAATACAAGAGTTAGAGTTGTTAGAGGACAAGAGATAGAATGCCTTAAACCATCTCAAAGCATATCAACAGAGGATGTATCGAAGCCACAATCACAGGGTCCTTCCAAGAGTCTTCAATGTTGGTGATATAGTACTTAAGGAAACCCCCACAATCAACAAGATCGGGAAAAGAAAGGTAACTTTGAGCCCAATTGGCTTGGTCCTTATGTCATCATTGTTGTTTATCAATCGGGGGCATATTAGTTAGCAACATCAGAGGGTGAGTTGTTTGATGACCCAATCAATAGTATGCATCTTCTCCGGTTCTATACCTAAGACAACCCCAATGTAAGGGGGTATAAAATTTAAAAAATCACAAAAATTAAAAAAAAAACCAAAAAAATTGATAAAATCGAAAAACAACAAAAAAATTATCCTTTGGTGAAAACCTGGAAAACAGGTGCCTTGGATAGGTACCATGATGAAAACTTGGCAAACAGGTGTCATGTGTACTTTTAGCTTTTGTGCAAATAAAAACAAGTGGTGAAAACCTGGTAAACAGGTGCTACTTGTGATTAAACCATCTTCTCCATCTTTGGGAAACCAATCACCTTGTGTCCATTCTTCCTACTGTCATTTCTTGTCTGATCCATATCTATTCCACAATAAAAACCTAACGATAACCTATCATGGCTTGATACTTTATCTCTTTTGTTGCCTTATCAACTAAGGTCTTATCCAGTATCCTATCCATAGTGTTAGCCTAGCATAGCATCTATTGTCAGTATCATAGGGTCCACATCCCCAAACTACATTGCCTCTACGTCATCACATAGGCAAGGCCATTTTCAATGTGCCCTCGAGGCTCCACTTTCCGTCCATCCCATATCTTGTTGTCTATCTTCTAGTCCATCCATGGCTGAAGTCTCGAACTATGTTACCTCTGCATCATCATGTAGGCAAGGCCATTTAGCAATATACCCCCGAGGCACTAGGCTATGATGAAGTCAGGTTGTCATTGATGCCAAAAGGTGTTGTGTTCTCAAGTTTGATGTCATATTGGTTATGCTTCACTCATGTTCATCGTCCATGGTTATGCAGTGTGAAATGATGATCTTCACAAGTTCATTTATTGTCTAACACACAAGAGGTTGATCTCAAGAAATTCAGAGTTTGCTTGGAGTTGAATTGAGAAGTTGTGTCATAAAGTTAAGTTGCTTTGAGTATTTATGGTTGCTTCATGATGATGTTCTTTGCTTCACCATCAGAAGGATAGTTGTTGTGTTTTATAGGTTCATCCCATACTTCATGATTCATCAGTGGCAATGACATATCATTCAAGTCAGTGACATTCACTATATACTATGCAAGCTGTTTTCAAGTCAAGAAAAGGTTCTTGTTTAAATCACATGACTAGGGTGTAAAATGGCAATGAGCAACAAGGTGCTTCATTTTGTCTCATAACAGGTTGTCTCAGGAGGGATGGATAAGTTCCAAAGTTACTTTAACATGATGGTCAAATGGACAATGGTTCATGATATAATGCTCTTTATTCATAATTTCAATGCTTTCCTTAGTCTCTAAACCCTAAATCTAGGTCTTAGTTTTCAAAGCACCAAACCATCATAAACCTACATATCTTGTTGTAAGGTTCTTCTTGTCATTTGTATAAAGTTTTTTAAACTTGGGAAAATCTTGTTAAATGAGCACTAACATGCTCTTAATGAGTATCTATGCCCTGATATACCTTCTCTGCCCGTCGCAATAGAAATTGCCCTTTTTGATTTAATCGACTGTTGACCTGTTATCATAGGTCTGTCACTTAAGTGTGACCTGCTAGAGGGTATTGAAGCCGTTGGTTTACCGGTCCTCTCCTTGGAGCACAACTGGCCCTATCAGTGATTTGATATATGAATGGGCGCCAAATCTAAATCGACGGTTTTATTCAAATGATCATAAGGCGCGAAAGATGTCATCAATGGTTTATATTTAATTTAAGAATTTATTCATATGAATGCACTTTGACATGCATATAACTGTCCGTTCTCATATCTGTAGATTAAAATGCTTTTTTTCTAAAGCTATTTTTAGTTAATAGGTGGCAGTTCTTGTTAGTAATTTTCTTAAAACAAAAAGATTCTATTCTAAACCCTTCGTGGCTGTAGAAATAATAAAGGAGGAAGGTATTTCTACACACTATTATTAGAAGATTTTTTATCTCGAATATAGAATCTTTATAAAAGCATTTTCTAAAGAGAAGAAATCTTTGTTTGAAGAAGTTTTTATGCAAAGGAAGATATTATTATTGAAGATTGATTTTCTTGAGAAAATAAAGAGTTTGTTTGCAGGAATTTGCAGAGAAGAATTTGAGGAAGCAAATATTTATGGAGAAATTAGAGATTGAATTTTGAAGAGGATTGAAATTTGTTTTTTCTCCAGAGAAGATCAAGGCACAGAAGAGAATATAAAAAGGTTTATTTGAAGAGATTTTATTTTCTCCTACAAATGGATTTTATTGAAGACAATTTCGTTTGGTTTGAAATGTCATGAAGGCAAAAATAATATATTGAAGATATGAAATGTTTTATGCTCAGAGAATTTGAAAAGAAAAATTTGAAGAGACCATTTTTTTCAAATGCAAGAATATCAAAGATTGAAGACAAAATATGAAAAGTCTTTTGATGTAAATGAAGGTGAATGGATTACAAGATCGATTTTATTGCAGAAGAAGATGAATTATTATCTAATATTTAATTGGGCTTACAGGTGCTTTGATGTGTGTGTTGAAGTGCAGAGAAATATATGATTATGAAGATAACTTCATGAAAATACTTTTAAAAAGAAAACACAGAAGAATGTGTGGGTATGAGCTAATTTGCAGTGAGATATGTCTTCCTGATCAGGTGAATTAAATAATTCAAGGATAGAATATCAGAGGATTGGAATGATGGAATGTATGTTGTAGATGAGTTGATTTGAATGGTGCAAATCAGATTGAGCAACAATCATTTCTTGCACATGAGATTTAGAGTTCTGATTGATTGAGAAATGCCAGTGAGGCACAACAGTATGCCAGTGAGGCTTGTAGGTCAGTAAGACCATTTGTCAGTGAGACACAGCCAGTGAGGCTTGTAAAGATATTTTTCAAGGTTAAGCCAGTGAGGCAGTTTTGGAGTGGTTTTTATACCCCAGGAGGGTTTTCCACTCATGCATATCTTGTGTTATGATTCATATTGATCTTCCTTGTGTGTGTTTAATTTACTTATGAAGTTTTATTCTCTTTCTGCATTCACAGTCATGTGCATATGTATTTGACAAATCAAAGGTATCATTCATTCCTTGTGCTCAGAAAGTTAAAGTTTGAAAAAGATTAAAAAATTCACACAACATTGATTCACCCCCCCTCTCAGTGTTGTCCTTAACTCCTACAGGCTAGTCCCTTAGGGTCCATTTTACCAGGCAATCAAGCACAAAGCAAAGCACGCTTCCAAGTAGAAGTCTTGATGCAAGACATCAACCTATCCAAGGTAAAGAAAATAGGTACCTAAACACTCAAAATGATTCCATCTAAATTATGGAAAGAAAGAACATCTAATGCAAGAATGTTTTGTGTTGGTGATCAGGTTAACTTGTAGGGTCTTGATTTTTGTTATTATGTCTTCCTATGCTAATTAAGGATGTCAAAAACTAGAGATGCTATGATGGGGGCATAATCATTTTATTTGTTTGTTGTTTTTGGATTAATCTTTAGTAATGTGAAGCCTTGTCTAACGACATGATAGGAAAAAGATCATCGAGGACATCAAAGGTCTAACATGAAAGGGGGCAATCCTTGTCTATTGATACACAAGAAATACTTAGGTCATCTTGGTTCAATTATACCTAGATGCTTGTATTAACTTGCTAAATCAAAATCCATGTAAGTGATACTCAGGTCATTTCAATTCAATTATACCTCGATGCTTGTATTAACTTACAACATTTGGAAAAAGTGCCAAAAAAATCACCCAATGATGAAATAAGCACGTATTTTGCTGTATCAAGATGTCAAAACCATTTGCATCTAGAAAGCATCCACAAAACATCCATATCCCATGCAATAAAAATTCTATGTAGAGTATCAATGTTTACAAATAAAAGCTTGTGATTCCTTCTGTCGAGTCATTCTTCTTTTAGTCAATCTTCTATCTATTTTTGTATCTCTTGTCAGTAGTTCTAGTTGTTAGTCTAGGCAATGATCC
The DNA here is from genome assembly GCA_027924645.1 of Cunninghamia lanceolata. Classification (NCBI taxonomy): domain Eukaryota; kingdom Viridiplantae; phylum Streptophyta; class Pinopsida; order Cupressales; family Cupressaceae; genus Cunninghamia; species Cunninghamia lanceolata. The sequence continues at coordinate 3,820,555 of BSBN01001709.1, read as the reverse complement.
AAATGTAGGTCCATCCTAAATCCATACCAATCAAGTCAACTCAATCTTGTCAAATGATCCAATCACAATTAGTGGTCTTGATCCTTGTCTGGTCATAAACCAACTCAATCAATCATAAGTATCAATGGGATGTATCTTTCCCATGCCTATCATGTTGTTCTAGGGACCCACCTTTCCCCGCCATGGCAACACTATCTTTCATGTTTCTCTAGGGACCTATCGTTCCCTACCATGACAACACTATCCTATTGTGTTGATCTAGGGATCTATCGTTCCCCTCCATGACAACACTGTCATCAATCAATATGGATTAACCATTGGTTTACCACTTAACAAGGGCAATACCTTGTTTTTTCTTGCATCCTTTGTGCATACTTGCTTACTTGCTTGTGTGTGTTATCATTTTATCTTGCATCGTGTGTCATTATGCTCTTTCTTCATCCCATTTTTCTTCCATGTCAATATCTCATTTTTCTTCATGCTATTTTTCCTGTGCCACGTGACGAGCCCCGCGTTGATCTGCGAGAGGAGCCATGTGAGGATCTGCATGCTGAGTCAGAGCTGAGCCACGTGTAGAGCCCCGTGTTGATCCGTGAGAGGTGCCACGTGTAGAGCCTTTTGTAGAGATACCAGATACTATTGTGGAGGAGGTAGGGTCAGCTTATAGAGCACGAAGTAGGAATCCTCTGTGACATGCGAGATGAGATGAGACTATGAGGGTTGAGCAGGTACATCATGGACCCTATGAGTATGGTATGGATGAGCCGGTCATAGGACATAGAGACAGAGGAGATCCCATCAGAGACCTACTTAGGCTTAATCCACCTACCTTTGTAGGAGCTACAGAGGGAGCCGAGGCTAAGGTTTGGCTCATTAGTCTAGACAAATACCTTACGTTGCGACCTTATGGGAGCAACATGAAAGCACACATGGTAGTAGACCTCTTGAGAGATGCAGTAGCTACTTGGTGGCACACTAAGGAGTGCAAGCATTGGTTATCATTAGACACACTCATGTGGGACACATTCATAGAGTGCTTTAATGCATGTTACTTGTCAGATCATTATAGGCAGCACTGGATAGATGAGTTCCATGACTTACAGCAGAGAGAACTCATGTTTGCATAGTATGAGAGATGATTTATTGAGCTTTCACATTACATAGAGTATCTCCATGATGAGAAACTTCTAGTGCATAGATTCATCAAATGTTTGAATTAGGGGATAGCAATACTAGTGCATATGGCAGACCCCCAGACTATGAGTGAGGCTACCGAGAAGGCTTATATTGCAGAAGAGATTCAGGGATGAGGGTAGAATTCATGCCCACAGTTTCAGGACTATAGTCATCAACAGCAGCAGAACTTTCATACACCACCACCAACACCATAGAGAGGAGGATTTAGTTCTCCATCATTACCTCCTAGGCCTCCATAGCAGCAGCATCAGTAGAGGTCTAGACCCCAACAGAGGGCACAGGGAGGACAAAATCATGGTTAGCAGCAGCAGGGCCTGCATAGGGATCAAAAACAACAAGGACCATCTGTGGGACCTACAAGGTCACAACAGTCATATAGAGGTTCATAGGGGTCCACATGATGAACTAGGTAGCAGTAGGGTGCTAGGACTCAATCAGGGCAGTTACAAGCTAGGGGCCCATGTTATTTTTGTGGTGGGGCAAGACATTTGGCCAGAGAGTGTCCACAGGGCTTTATGGTAGGGGGACAACCCTGCTTAGGAGGGTCAGAGAAGACTGTAGGAGATGTGGGCAAGTCCCACCACATGTTTGCAGCAGTTGACAACCATCAAGCTAACTATCAGGCATCCATGATTGAGACATTAGGTATGATCAGGGGAGCCCCCATATCTATTCTTTTTGACTCTGGAGCTACCGATTCTTTTCTGGGGCTAGGATGTCAGTAGATACCTTGGTTCAAGATTGTGAGATTTCTTTGGGCTCCCTCACTACATCTTGTGACCTTAGAATTATGCCATTAGGATCCTACGATGTGGTTTTGGGTATGGATTGGCTTGCATCTCATAGAGCCAAGGTAGATTTTTGCTGAAGGGTGATTAGCTGCTTAGATGATCATGGTGCACTGGTTGAGATAGTGGGCATTTAGAAGCCCATGGTAGTTTGTATGATATCCGCTCAGCAGCTTAAGCCCTACATGTGGAAGGGATGTCAGATGTTCGCTATCATGGTTAGTGACAGATCAGAGGATGAGCCTGGGAATTCATTAGATGATCACCCTATCTTGAGAGAGTTTGTCAATGTGTTTCTGCCAGAATTACCAGGTATGCCTCCACATAGAGAGGTAGATTTCCACATCGATCTAGTGCCAGGTGCAGAGCCAGTGTCTCGTGTACCCTACAGGATGACTACACATGAGCTCACAGAGCTCAAACTACAGTTAGAGGAGTTACTTGAGAAGGGGTACATCCAACCTAGCATTTCACCATGGGGTGCACCGGTTCTCTTCGCTTATGCATAGACTATAGGTAGTTGAATAAGGTGATGATGAAGAATCGTTACCCTCTGCCTAGGATTGATGACCTTTTTTACCAGATGCAGGGAACCAGAGTGTTCTCAAAAATTGATTTGAAATCTAGGTATCACTAATTGCGCATCACAGAGGCAGATATTCATAAGACTGCTTTCTAAACTAGATATGGCCACTACGAGTTCACAGTGGTACCCTTCGGTTTGACGAACACCCTTACAATGTTTATGAGTCTCATGAACGGGGTGTTCTGCACTTAGATTAGTTTGTGATAATCTTTCTTGATGATATTTTGATCTATTTGCGGACTGAGGAGGAGCATGTGGATCATTTGCGTCAGGTTTTACAGTGCTTGTGAGAGTGGCAGCTTTATGGCAACCTGGTGAAGTGTGCCTTTGATGCAGAGGCTTCCACACTAAAACCCTGACATACAGCATGTATGTCCAAAACCCATCATCATCATCATATTTTCCTTAACACTGTCAGCATCATCATATTTTCTCTGCCGACCGATATCCTCCTGCAGACAAACCTTCGCCCTTTCGCCTGTCAGCAGCATCATCATATCCGGCTATTGGCAGCATCATCATATTCGGCAAGCGCAAACATCCTCCTGATGTTCACTGTTCATCTTACTGCCAACCTCTATCTTCATCATCATGATGTTCAACATCATGTTCATCAGCAGGATATAGAACATCCGGTTCCTCCCATATATCCTGATGACGACAACCTCTTGCACCTTTCCTTCGATGCTTACGTCACCCCGATATCTGATGACGATTATCCTGATGACGATTATCCTGATGACGATGACGTCACATGCAGTTCCTTCAATATCCTACTGTTAGCCAAACTTAACATTATTGGCCCGCGAAGGAATTGTCAACCCGATCTTCTACCTTATGCCGATACGCTCCTCCTCGGCTACACCTGATGATGATCACCCCAAAACACATTCACCTTATGCAAATGATTGCATCATGCTCACCTCCATCTACTCCGATGACGCCCGAAGTAACTGCAGGATATACACAGAAATATCCTGATGATGCCGTTGTGACGAATTTCCAACCTTAGCGAATTTTGATCCGCCGAACCTCCTGAGGTGACCCGATCTGCTTCCTGGACAACTCTCCAGACTCTAACTACTAGCACGACTTAGCACATACCCATGCTAGGGTCCTCAACACCTTTCGACGATGATCCTGCACACCTGCATGCCAACAAACACAAAATGCAGACTAAACCCTAAACTACTGTACATAGCCATTCCACCGATTTGACGAATCAACCGGTGGAATGGATCAGCGAGTTCATGTAACCACCAAAACAGCAGATCGATTACACAATGGAGATCAAACAGAAAATGAACACAAACAGGATCTTTATTGATTTCCAAAGATGCAATACAATGCTCAGTCTCTCCCTCTGCCTCACTCTCTGCAACCTAGCTCGATGATCTAAAACCAACCGATCCTCATGCATAAATAGGATCTCCAGTGAGTACTACCGACCCAACTCCAAGCGGCTGGGAGGATCTAACCGAACATATAGCATAACAGTTGTCCTAACAACCTAACTAAAAATAGTAAAGCACGGTCAACATGACCTTATTACATGCATTGGTCTTATCAGACCTTCTTAGAAACATTGACAAGACTCAAAACAAACTAACTGCCTCATGGAGGCCAGCTGTCAGGTAGGTGCTCCTGCACCATACTCCCCAACAGAAAAGAACTCATGTCCCATGAGTTTAGTTGTGGAAGTCCTCCACCTTTACACTTTGTCACCTCAGTGTTCTGACCTATTCCAGCTTTATCCTCTGCTGTCTCTTGGCTGCTCCAAGACTTCTGAACTATAACTTGCTTTCTTGCAAGTAAATCCTCATGCCTGTCAATGTAGGCCCTTCTCTCACATACCTTGTGTTTGTCAGGTTATCTGACCAGAACCTCTGTCTGAACTGCCTCTTGAACTTCTGTAATGTGCAACTCTATCTTTCTTTCAACCTTTATAGGACAAACAATAGTCCCAACTATGACAACATCCTTGTCATTCCTCTCAACTGGTTGCTGTTTGCAAACCTGTTTCTGAACCTGCTGCTGACCTCTATCAGTCAAAACTGTAACTTTCTTCAACCTGTTGTCCTTAACAACTCCTTTCCCTGCAGTGTCCTCAACTGCCTTTATGCCTGCTCCTATAGGCATCTGTACAAATTCCTTCTTTCCCAGTAAAATGATTTTGGCTACCCCCTGTGCTGCAGCATTTTCCTGCAATGGCATCAACATAATAGTCTTCCCACCTTTCTTGATGGTGTAGGTATTAGCATACCCATCATACAGTACCCTCCTATCAAATTGCCATGGTCTACCCAACAGTAGGTGACAACATTCCATGGGCAAAATGTCACACAAAACTCTATCATGATATGCTCCAATCTGAAAATCCACATATGCCTGTTCATAGACAAAAAGTGATTGACTATCACTCACCCAAGATGCCTTGTAAGGGTGTTGGTGTGGAATCCTTTCCAAATTCAGTTTATCCACCATTTCCTGAGATACCATGTTATCTGTTGAACCAGTATCAATGACAACCTTACATACTTTACCTTTGCTCTTGCATGTGGTCTTGAAAAGAGCTCTTCTTTGCATCATATCCTTTGATGTCTGCAAACTAATTCTCCTTAGCATCAATGCTTCTCCCTCCTCAGGATACCCATAACCGTCAGGATCCCTATCTCCTTGATAAGTGTTTGAACTTTGCACACTTTGCTCTACTTTCTCTTCTTGCACAAGTTGTACTCTCTTGTCATTCGTTCTATCATTTCTGGATGATGAACCTTTGCTTTCTGGACATTTGAAAAATGGATGACCAAACTCACCACAGGTGTAACACTTTCCTGAAAATGTAGTAGAACCTCTACCACTTCCAAATCTGCCTCTATTACCTTTCCATCCACCTCTGAAATCAGACTGTCCCTGTCCTTTACCAGTGTCTTCTTGACCCTCATTGGTTTGCCTTGTTGTAGGGGCTGATCCTCTTCCCCTCATATTGCTGCCTCTTCCTCTCATGGACTTATCTTGTCCTCTATTCATCTTTTCTTCAATCCTGATTGCCATTTGGTAACAATCCTCCACACTCTTAGGGTTAGCTAAAACTAACTCATCCTGTATGTTCAATCTCAAACCAGCCAAGTACCTAGCCACCTTTTCTACCTCATTCTCATGATGACCAGATCTCATACTCAATTTATAAAACTCCTCAGTATATGCCTTCACATCCATTTCCTTCTGCCTTAAAAATTGCAGCTTCTTAAACATCTGAATTTCATAATCCCTTGGCAAGGATTTACCTTTGATCCTTGCTACCATCTTATCCCATGAAGTGATCTTTGACTTCCCTTGTTTCCTTCTCGTGGATTGTACATAATCCCACCATACCAAAGCATGACCTCCTAACTTGGTCTTTGCAATCTTTACCTTCTGATCCTCAGCAACATCTTCACATTCAAAGTGATTATCAAGTGCAGCAATCCAATCCAGCAACTCATCTTCATTCAAACTTCCATTATACTTGGAAACATCAACCTTTACCTTAGGTTTATCACTCTGCACTACCTTTAACAGTTTTGCAAATCTCTAGTCTTCAGCATCCAGATCTTCAGCTACCTCTTCATACTCTTCAACAGTGTCTTCATCTTCTTCAGACTCACTGTCTTCCACTTCCCTCTTTTTGTTCTTCTCCAAGGCTACAAGCCTGGCTTGAAGTGCTTTAGCAAGCTCCTTCATCTTCCTCATCTCTCTGGCATGTTTTTCCTTCATCTCCTGCAATTCCCTTGCAGTACCAGTACCTTTCGGAGGCATTTTGTCAACCTCTCACTCCTCTACCTTTGTCCTTTCAGTGACAGAATCAACTCTACCTCTGCCCTTTTGGTGACAGAATCAACCCACAACAGCCCAGACCTTTTGCTGAGCTCTGATACCACTATGATGCAGAGGCTTCTACACTAAAACCTTGACATACAGCATGTATGTCCAAAACCCATCATCATCATCATATTTTCCTTAACACTGTCAGCATCATCATATTTTCTCTGCCGACCGATATCCTCCTGCAGACAAACCTTCGCCCTTTCGCCTGTCAGCAGCATCATCATATCCGGCTATCGGCAGCATCATCATATTCGGCAAGCACAAACATCCTCCTGATGTTCACTATTCATCTTACCGCCAACCTCTATCTTCATCATCATGATGTTCAACATCATGTTCATCAGCAAGATATAGAACATCCAGTTCCTCCCATATATCCTGATGACGACAACCTCTTGCACCTTTCCTTCGATGCTTATGTCACCCCGATATCTGATGACGATTATCCTGATGACGATTATCCTGATGACGATGACGTCACATGCAGTTCCTTCAATATCCTGCTGTCGGCCAAACTTAACATTATCGGCCCGCGAAGGAATTGTCAACCCGATCTTCTACCTTATGCTGATACGCTCCTCCTCGGCTACACCTGATGATGATCACCCCAAAACACATTCACCTTATGCAAATGATTGCATCATGCTCACCTCCATCTACTTGGATGACGCCCGAAGTAACTGCAGGATATACACAGAAATATCCTGATGATGCCGTTGTGACGAATTTCCAACCTTAGCGAATTTTGATCCGCCGAACCTCCTGAGGTGACCCGATCTGCTTCCTGGACAACTTTCCAGACTCTAACTACTAGCACGACCTAGCACATACCCATGCTAGGGTCCTCAACACCTTTCGACGATGATCCTGCACACCTGCATGCCAACAAACACAAAATGCAGACTAAACCCTAAACTACTGTACATAGCCATTCCACCGATTCGACGAATCAACCGGTGGAATGGATCAGCGAGTTCATGTAACCACCAAAATAGCAGATCGATTACACAATGGAGATCAAACAGAAAATGAACACAAACAGGATCTTTATTGATTTCAAAAGATGTAATACAATGCTCAGTCTCTCCCTCTGCCTCACTCTCTGCAACCTAGCTCGATGATCTAAAACCAACCGATCCTCATGCATAAATAGGATCTCCAGCGAGTACTACCGACCCGACTCCAAGCGGCTGGGAGCCTCCAAGCGGCTGGGAGGATCCAACCGAACATACAGCATAACAGCTGTCCTAACAACCTAACTAAAAATAGTAAAGCACGGTCAACATGACCTTATTACATGCATTGGTCTTATCAGACCTTCTTGGAAACATTAACAAGACTCAAGACAAACTAACTGCCTCATGGAGGCCAGCTGTCAGGTAGGTGCTCCTGTACCAGCCTTCTTCAGAAGAGAGGTACAGTACTTGGGGCACATCCTATCAGGTGATGGCATCTCCGTAGATCCATCGAAGATCAGAGCTATCCAAGATTGGCCAACACCCACTAGTGTGACAGAGGTTAGGAGTTTCATGGGATTAGCTGGTTACTACCGCAGATTCATAGAGGGCTTTTCTAGGATAGTGCACCCCATCACTTCCCTTCAGTGGAAAGGGAGGAGTTTCACTTGGACCGAGCAATGTGAGAGGGCCTTTGGGGTCCTTAAGGACCATCTTATCAATGCTCCCATTTTAGCGGTTCCAAGTCCTATAGAGGATTTTATAGTTTGCACATATGGATCACTTGAGGGTTTGGGAGCCGTGCTTATGCAAGGTGGTAGAGCAATTGCATATGAGTTGTGTAAGCTCAAGACACATAATCTAAACTACCCTACTCACAATTTAGAGCTCATAGTAGTGGTACATGCTCTTGTTCGTTGGAGACACTTCCTTTTGGGTCATCACTTTGAACTTCATTCAAATCACCATAGCTTGTAGTAAATATTCACACAGCCAAATTTGAATGCCTGTCAGTGGAGTTGGATAGAGTTTTTATCCAAATTTGAAGTCCACTACATCAAAGTGAAGGAGAACATGGTCACTAACGCCTTGAGTCAGAGGTTCCACGAGATCCTAACCTTGATCTTGAATGTGGACTTGAGAGAGCGCATCATATAGCATCTGCTTGAGGATGAGTGGTTTCTTGAGGTGCAGCAAGAGATCTAGAAATAGAGGGCTCTTAAGGGAAGATTTGTAAGATATTCCCTTGAGTCAGATGGATTACTTAGACATCGACAACACATCTATGTACCCCATGTGGGTGATCTTCATGCAGTGGTTCTTTCAAAGGCTCATAGAGCAACTTATGCAGCACACCTAGGGGTGAAGAAGATGCATGCTTACTTACGACAGTTATACCATTAGGTAGGTATGAGACAAGATATTGTAGAATATGTTGCTCATTGCCTTGAGTACCAGAGGGTCAAGACTAAGCATCAGCATCCAACGGGAATTTTTTACCCTCATGAGATATCTGAGTGGAAATGGCACACCATTTCCATGGATTTTATTGTTGGTCTTCCTATCTCATCACGCCACCATGATGCCATCATGGTGACGATTGACAAGTTGACCAAGGCGGCGCATTTCTTACCTGTACGCATGACATACAATACACCATCTGTGGCGAGAGTATTCTTGGATCAGATTGTTAGATTACATGGGATACCTCGCCATATCATTTTTAATAGGGATTCAGTGTTCACTTCAGCCTTTTGGAGAGCCTTCAGCAGGCGTTGGGCACATAGCTCAACTTCAGTTCCATGTACCATCCTGAGACTGATGGATAGATAGAGAGAGTTAATCAGGTTCTTGAGGATATGCTCTGTATGTATGTCATAGATCATCAAAGTAGATGGGAGGAGTATCTGTATCTAGTTCAGTTTGCCTACAACAATGGGCATCACAGCTTATTGGGTATGCCTCCTTTTCAGACCTTGTACGACAGACCTTGCAGGACACCTTTGAGGTTGGACCATATTGAGGATAGGATTGCGATAGGGCTAGAGTTGGTTCAGGATATGGAGCAATAGGTGATGTTGATTAGACAGAGACTTTAGGAGGCACAGGATCGACAGAAGAAGTATGTTGATGCTAAGATGGTAGATCGAAGCTTCTTAGTTGGGGACAAAGTATTCTTGAGAGTACAACCCCACAAGAGTCCAATCCATTATGGAAAGGGCTCTAATCTCACACCTCATTTTGTTGGACCTTTTGAGATCTTGGAACAGATAGGACCCCTAGCCTATCATCTAGCCTTGCCACCTAGCCTATCGCATATCCATGATGTTTTTCATGTTTCAATTTTATAGTGTTACATATCTAATTTATCTCATGTATTGGATTGGAGTGCTCTTTAGGTAGAGGCAGATGGTTAGCTGGCTTTGGAGCCAATTCACATATTGGCTCATTGGATGCTGGGCCGTCGAGGTTGAGAGCTGGACTAGGTAAGGGTCCAGTGGGACACGTACGATGAGGTCACGGTGAAATGGGAGGATGCAGCGAGATTGAGGGCCCTTTATCCTCACCTCTTTGATGACTTCCAGGAGGAAGTACAGTCTTAGGGGGGGAGGATGTGAGGCCTACTTTTTCATTCCCTTATATGGGACAATTTATTTTACTGTTGGTGATGCATTTAGACTTATGGGACTGTTGATCCTAAATTTTTAGACTATTAGACTTTGTGCTATATGTAGATTTGTTATGTTTAGCATGTTACGATGTGTTTAGACTAGGATATTGGTTCACTGATGATGTTAGACATATGGTTTATATTATGATGTTATTGGAAAACTATTCATGTGATGTTAGTTAGAAAATTGTTATGTGATTCAATTTTTGGAATGGATGTTTGAAATGCAGACTTTAGAATTTAATTGTAATGTGACTTCCTTGATGCTTATATGAACATGTGATGTTGTATGCGAGTGTATGTTTCAATTTACTTCAACTATTATATACATTTAGAATTAACATTTCATTTAAGTGCGCAAGTATTTCTAACGAAGCCATAGAAATTTAGAGATCATCCCACACGCGATGTTGTTTTCCCTTGTGAAGTCAATCTAGTTCCACGAGGAACCAAGATCAACTATGTGCATGATGAGTTTCTGTAATGTTGTTGCATGTTGTTAGTCAGGCTAATTCTACCCCTCTTTTATTTTGAATTCTAATTGGTGTTGTAAGAACATTATCTTTTGAATTTCATTTTTTAAGTTATAAATTTTTTAAACCCTTTTTCATGTGCTTTAACTCAACCCTTGGTGCTCAAAATGGGCTAAACTTGACCCTGGGTTGTACCCCCTAGGTTGTACCCCTTGGGTCTAGGGACCTTTTTGGCTTGTGTAACTATAGGTAAACCTCCTATTGGTCACTTTAACTTCACCCTAAAGTAAAGTGACGAAAATAGAGGCATGGGAGGGAGAGGATGAGTGGGTTAAACACTCAACCTCTTCCTTTCCTCTTCCCTAGGTTGGGGAAGTCTCCAAGACCCCTTAATTGTGTAGGACTTTACTCGAAGTCTCTTCCACAATTGGTGAGGGTACCTTGGGGTTTTGTGGTCCCTCTTAGGAGGAAAGGAAGGGGGCACATGTGGCACCCATTCCCTCTTAAGCTCCACTTTTCTCTCCCACATGTTTTAGAGAGGACAAGTGGAAGGGAGAGAGACTTGGTGGGTGGGTGAATGTCATGTGTCACCACCCATTCCATGGGTCTTGCTTGTAGTTGGGAGGAGTGAGGAGGTGACATGTGTCACCTCCCCATTCCTCAAGGCTCATGAGAAGAGCCTATTATAATCCCACTTGGAGAGGAGTATGGGGTTGTTGAATTTTTGGCAAATTTTATTGATTTTAATTTACTTTGGGGAAAAGTTGGAGGGAGTTTGGTGGCTTATTTTGGAGAAGGATTTGGAGGAGCTCTACTCAACCATCTACCTATTGGGCTTTTTAAGGTAGGTTTCAAGGCTAAGGCCTTCCCTCATGCAATTTATTTACTTGTGTGATGCTATGTGTGAGTTCTATTTTTGAGTTTTTACTTGTTATTGTGGGGAAATATTGTATGGGTGTTGTGAGAGCCTCTCCCACTTGAGAGAAGATGCTCAACAAGTGTGGAGTGGGGGAGGAGTGAACCTCCTCAGGGTCATTTCCTTGATTTTGTGGAGTTGTAGCCTTGAGGGCAGAATGTGAATAAGTGCAATATGTGAAATGGCTTAATAGCCAAATGGAAGCTTTGTGAAACTCTGTTTAAAAGTGTTGGCTTGAAGTCTTGAGAGGGATTTGTATTGGGATGTTTTAGGAGTGACACTCTTGAGTTGAGTGTTGTCCACTTCCCTACCCCATTGAACTCATCCTGAGTGAGTTCTTGTGTTGTATTAGCCATGGAAGTAATTTTTGTGTTAGGTTGTTGAATGCATTGTTGTGATGTGGTTTGAGTTTCCTAGTGTGTGGATGACCTCCCTAGCTCGGGGGTGACCCACTAGCAGGTCTATGGTAGGGAGGAGAGCAAGTTGTTGTGGCTTCTTTCCCCTTCTTGTGATATTGTAGGTTCATTGGAGCTAAGCTTGTGAAGTTGAAGAAAACACCATTGTTTTTGGAGTTGTTATCTTATTTCTTTTTAGCTCTTGAGAGAGAGCATGGCCAAGTTAGGATTTGTATCATTTGTTAGTTTTGAAAGAGAACATTGTTCTCTCTCTCTTGTTGTAAAAGTATAATTTTACTTGTGTATTTAGGCTATTACATTTGAAAGAGAAATTTTAATCTTGCTGATTTCTATGCTTGTGAATCAAGCAAAATTAGAGTAATGAAATGATGATATAGTTTTATTACCATTTTGTGGTATGTATATTTTTTTTAAATAACAAGTAGGAAAGTTGTTTATTGTTAAGAGAAAAAAAAATGAAAGTTTTACATTGTTCTTATAAAGAGAATTTTTAGTTGTTGATATATATAGGAAGGATTTCAATTAAATGTATTTGCAAAAAAAAAAAGTTATATAACGAATATATTCTTAAAAAAAAAAGAAATATTCATTTGCTTTAGATAAATTTTATATATATATATATATATATATATATATATATATATATATATATATATATATATATATATATATATATATATATATATATATATCCCTTACTTAGTGTCCTTAAAAGTAAATTTGTAAGTGTTGAAAGGAAAATTATAGTTGAATATATGTGTGTGTGTGTATTGGAATGTATGTATTTATATGTAATTAAATATAAATTATTATTTTTAATTATTCTATCAAAACAAAAATATGAGACTGCATTACATATATATATAGTTATATTTTTAATATGCAATATATTGTAATTGAATTAAAACTATGATTTGAATTTAATTGTGTTTTTGTTGTGTGTGTGTGTGTGTGTGTGTGTGTGTGTGTGTATATATATATATATAGTATTAAATAAAACTCATTAAAGAACAAATAAATGCTGAGTAACAAAACGGAGAGAAACAGGGTTACAAATACATGGTTCGCAATTTTTTTTAAAAGAAAAAAAAAGTATATGTGGTGGGGGGGTTCGAACCCCCCCACTATTGATGTTTATTAAATTGGGTGTGGGGAGGGGGTAGAGCCCCCACCCACACCCCCCGTTACCCTTACTCTCTGTGAACACCCCCCTGTCAGCCTTAAAACCCTCGTGCCCAACACTCTCCATAGACCCCCGCGAATCTCCCCGCGGACCCTCTGTACTATGGCCACCACTCCACAGACCACACCTCCAACCTCCACAAAATGTTTCCGCCGCTGTCCCCACTAGCACCTCTCCCCATTGCCATAAAATTTGGGAATTTTAGCATATAAACAAAAAATATATATTTCTATTCTTTGACCCACAATATTTAAATAATCACACACACACACACACACACACACACACACACACACACACACACACACACACACACATATGCCATCATATGCATTTCATATATGGCCTCCATTAAACCTGCAAACACAACCAAAGACAAAATGAGAGAAGGAAAAAGAAAGAAGAGGAGAAAAATAAAGAGGAGAAAAGAAAATGGGAAATGAAAAGAATAGGGTTAGGGCTTTTGCCCTTAAGGAAATTAGTTTTTTTTATTTGAGGGCCTTTTAGGGCCTTGTAATTTAAAATTGGTCTTATTTTATTTTCCCACTCTTTTATTTAATTTGTCCATTAGTTTTATGTTCTAAATTTTTTATGGGTTTTGAGATAAATAATAAAATGGGAATTTTTAATTCATTTGGAGAGTTATTTTTAATTGTTAGTGGTATGATAATTTATAGACTAGTTTATTATTAGAGGGATTTTATATTTTATTATTTTTTTAAATTTGATTATTACAAGAGATTTTAATTGTTTTAATTAATTTTTACAACTATCTAATTACTAAGATGTTTTTATTTTAACCCTTGTCTTCAAACCTAACTTGACGAGGATGATTTAAACTACATCGTTATTAATTAAATTTTAATATTCTTTTTAATCATTTTGGGGCAATTTAATTAACGAGTTTAAATTAGATGTTTTAAATCCAACTCAGAAACCTAGTAAACTATTTAAACAAAGATAGTAAAACACGTTTCCAAGGTCTGATCTACTAAGAAATTAGGAATAATGTAAATGATGCAGAGATAAGTCTGATTGATAGAAAACGTGAAGAAGAACAAATTGATCGAGCTTTGTTGAAAAAAGTTTAAATTATAGAAAACGTGAAGAAGAACAAATTGATCAAGCTTTGTTGAAATATGTTTTAAATTATAGAAAACGTGAAGGAGAATAGATTAATTGAACTTTGTTGAAAAATGTGTTAAATTATAGAAAATGTGAAGGAGAACAAATTGATCGAGCTTTGTTGAAAAATGTACAAATTAATCTATTTGACTGATCTACCAATTCAACTACTACACCCATGAGGCGTTATGCTACCGAATTTTTTTAGAATTTTAGGGTTTATCTAGGTTAGTGATATTTAACCTTGTTTAGGACTATGTTATGGTTTTTTGTCATTTATCAACATTAGATTTTTGTACTAAATTATATCTTTCTCATGCACTTTAAATTGGCTTTTGATTTTGACTTACGTCAAAATCCCATCATTCACATAGGTTAACTTAGGGTTTTGATCATTGATCCTAGCCCTATTGGCGACGTTAACCACGTCACATTGACCCCCTAGTTGGCCTTCAATAAGTCAAAATCCCATCATTCACATAGGTTAACTTAGGGTTTTGATCATTGATCCTAGCCCTATTGGCGACATTAACCCCATCACATTGACCCCCTAGTTGGCCTTCAATGCTAATGGTATGTGTAAGTGAACGCATTTCCCTGCATTCTACTATCATGTTTACGCCTTATGCATAAATTTATTTTTTTAATTTGCTTTCTTATCTTCTAATTCTTCAAAAATCTTCCAAATCTTCTAAAAACAAGTCTTCTTCTTCATGCACACAAAATTAAATAATTTATTATTTAATTTCTCTCAAATCATGCAAAAATTAAATCACAAGTTGAGTTAACTGACTCAATCAACCTTGTTTTTATCAACTCTTAAATTAGAAAAAAAGCTTTCTAATTTATGAAATCAAATCTTATCTTTATAAAAGAAAGTAGTTAAACAAAACAACTTTTTGTGTGACACTTGTCTTCCTTCTATTCGTGCATGTTCTCTCAAGGTTTCTATACCATTGATCTTCTTATTCTTTCTATACCGTTGATCTTCTCTCTCACAAGTTTATAAATTGAACCCTATTCCTCCATTTCATTTATCCAAGCTTTTAGTATTGTTACTCTCTAGGAATTACAACACGCCTTTGACACCCAAGTCATTCCATTTGCTTGTGATCAACTTGTTACCATATCATTACCATTGTTGTGAAGCTCATCTTCATTGCAATAAACTATCATAGTCATTCCCATTTGACATCTTGGAATAGCAAGGAAGTGCACCTTCTAAGGGCCATATTCATAGACAAGATCATTTGTGATAGGCAAGCAATGGAAGCCATGAAGTGAAGAGGTTTACAAAGGTTTGAAGTTCTTTGTTTGATTTATTTCTTTGTTTCTTATTTCATTGAGTTATTAGGTATTGTTTATATACATTGATTATTAATTTACACCAATTTTCTCATAACAGTGGCATTGGATTTCAATAGATTAGTGTCGATCTTCCGCATTACTATCTTCATTTAAATAGTTTACTAGGTTTCTAAGTTGGATTTAAAACAACGTCTAATTTAAATTCGTTAATTAAATTGCCCCAAAATGATTAAAAAGAATATTGAAATTTAATTAATAATGATGTAGTTTAAATCATCCTCGTCGAGTTAGGTTTGAAGACAAGGGTTAAAATAAAAACATCTCAGTAATTAGATAGTTGTAAAAATTAATTAAGACAATTAAAATCCCTTGTAATAATCAAATTTTAAAAAATCAATAAAATATAAAATCCCTCTAGTAATAAACTAGTCTATAAATTACCATGCCACCAACAATTAAAAATAACTCTCCAAATGAATTAAAGATTCCCATTTTATTATTTATCTCAAAACCCATAAAAAATTTAGAACATAAAACTAATGGACAAATTAAATAAAAGAGTGGGAAAATAAAATAAGACCAATTTTAAATTACAAGGCCCTAAAAGGCCCTCAAATAAAAAAACTAATTTCCTTAAGGGAAAAAGTCCTAGCCCTATTCTTTTCATTTCCCATTTTCTTTTCTCCTCTTTATTTTTCTCTTCTTTCTTTTTCCTTCTCTCATTTTGTTTTTGGTTGTGTTTGCAAGTTTAATGGAGGCCATATATGAAATGCACACACACACACACACACACACACACACACACACACACACACACACACACACACTTACTTTTAAATGTGATTATTTCAATACTGTGGGTCAAAGAATAGAAATATATATTTTTTGTTTATATGCTAAAATTTCTAAGTTTTATGGTAGTGGGGAGAGGTACTGCTGGGGGTGATGGCGGTGGAGTGTTGTGGAGGGTGGAGGTGTGGTCTATGGAGCAGTGGCCGCAGTACAGAGAGTCCGCGGGGAGATCCACAGGGGTCTATGGAGAGTGTTGGGTGTGGGGGTTTTAAGGCTGACAGGGGGCGGTCAGGGGTGTCCGTAAAGAGTAAGGGTAACGGGGGGTGTGGGTAGGGGGTGGTGGGGTGTGGGTGGGGGATTTGCGCCCTCCCCACACGCAATGTAATAAACAACAATGGTGGGGGGGTTCAAACCCCCCCACCACATATACATTTTTTTTCTTTTAAAAAAACCTGTGAACCATGTATTTGTAACCTAATTTATCTCTATTTTGTTACTCAACATTCATTTTTTCTTTAATGAGTTTTATTTATTTATATATACACACACACAACAAAAACACAATTAAATTCAAATCATAGTTTCAATTCAATTACAGTATATTGCATATTAAAAATATAACAATATATATATGTAATGCAGTCTCATATATTTTTGTTTGACATAATAATTAAAAAAATATATATATTTAATTACATATAAATACATACATTCCAACATACATACATACATACATACATACATACATACATACATACATACATACATACATACATACATACATACATATATATATACAAATCTATATATATATATATATATATATATATATATATATATATATATATATATATTTTCAACTATAATTTTCCTTCCAACACTTACAAATTTACTTTTAAGGACACTAAGTAAATGATATATATATATATATATATATATATATATATATATATCAAATTTATCTAAAGCAAATGAACATTTCTTTTTTTTTTTAAAGAATATATTCATTAGATAACCTTTTTTTTTGCAAATACATTTAATTGAAATCCTTCCTATATATATCAACCACTAAAATTTCTCTTTATAAGAACAATGTAAAACTTTCATTTTTTTTGTCTCTTAACAATAAACAACTTTCCTACTTGTTATTTTAAAAAAATATACATACAATAAAATGGCAATAAAACTATATCATCATTTCATTACTCTATTTTTGGTTGATTCACAAGCATAGAAATCAGTAAGATTAATATTTCTATTTCAAATGTAATAGCTTAAACACACAAGTAAAATTATACTTTTACAACAAGAGAGAGAGAGAGAACAATGTTCTCCTTTTTGAAAACTAACAAATGGTATAAATCCTAACTTGGCCATGCTCTCTCTCAAGAGCTAGAAAGAAATAGGATAACAACTCCAAGAACAATGGTGTTTTCTTCAACTTCACAAGCTTAGCTCCAATGAACCTGCAATATCACAAGAAGGGGAAAGAAGCCACAACAACTTTCTCTCCTCCCTACCATAGACCCGTTAGTGGGTCACCCCCGAGCTAGGGAGGTCATCCACACACTATGAAACTCAAACCACATCACAACAATGCATTCAACAACCCAACACAAAAATTACTTCCATGGCTAATACAACACAAGAACTCACTCAAGATGAGTTCAATGGGGTAGGGGAGTGGACAACACTCAACTCAAGAGTGCCACTCCTAAAACATCCCAATACAAATCCCTCTCAAGGCCTCAAGCCAACACTTTTAAACATAGTTACACAAAACTTCCATTTGGCTCTCAAGCCATTTCACATATTGCACTTATTCACATATTGCCCTCAAGGCTACAACTCCACAAAATCAAGGAAATGACCCTGAAGAGGTTTAGTCCTCCCCTACCCCACACTTGTTGAGCATCTTCTCCCAAGTGGGAGAGGCTCTCACAACACCCATACAATTTTTCCCCACAACAACAAGTAAAAACTCAAAAATAGAACTCACACATAGCATCACACAAGTAAATAAATTGCATAAAGGAAGGCCTTAGCCTTGAAACCTACCATAAAAATCCTAATAGGTAGATGGTTGAGTAGAGATCCTCTAACTCCTTCTCTAAAATAAGCCACCAAACTCCCTCCAACTTTTCCCCAAAGTAAATTAAAATCAATAAAATTTTCCAAAAATTCAACCTCATACCCCTCTCCAACTAGGATTATAATAGGCTCTTCTTATGACCCTTGAGGAATGGGGAGGTGACATGTCACCTCCTCACTCCTCCCAACTACAAGCAAGACACATGGAATGGGTGGTGACACATGTCATTCACCCACCCACCAAGTCTCTCTCTCCCTTCCACTTGTCCTCTCTAAAACATGTGGGAGAGAAAAGTGGAGCTTAAGAGGGAATGGGTACCACATATGCCCCCTTCCTTTCCTCCTAAGAGGAACCACACAACCCCAAGGTACCCTCACCAATTGTGGAAGAGACTTAGAGTAAATTCCTCCACAATTAATGGGTCTTGGAGACTTCATCAACCTAGGGAAGAGGAAAGGAAGAGGTTGAGTGTTTGACCCACTCATCCTCTCCCTCCCATGCCTCCATTTTCGTCACTTTATTTCAAGGTGAAGTTAAAGTGACCAAATGGAGGTTTACCTAGGGTTACACAAGACAAAAAGGTCCCTAGACCCAAGGAGTACAATCCAGGGTCAAGTTTAGCCCATTTTGAGCACCAAGGGTTGAGTTAAAGCACATGAAAAGGGGTCTAAAAAAATTATAACTTAAAAAATAAAATTCAAAAGACAATATTCTTACAACACCAATTAGAATTCAAAATAAAAGAGGGGTAGACTTAGCCTGACTAACAACATGCAACAACATTACAGAAACTCATCATGCACATAGTTGATCTTGGTTCCTCATGGAACTAGATCAATTTCACAAGGGAAAACAACATCAGGTGTGGGATGATCTCCGAATTTCTGTGGCTTCATTAAAATACTTGTGTACTCAAATGAAATACTAATTCCACATGTATATAATAGCCAAAGCAAATTGAAACATACACTCGCATACAACATCACATGTTCATATAAGCATCAAGGAAGTCACATTCAATTAGATTCTAAATTCTGCATTTCAAACATCCATTCCCAAAATTGAATCACATAACAACTTTCTAACTAACATCACATGAATAGTTTTGCAATAACATCATAATATAAACCATATGTCTAACATCATCAATAAACCAATATCTTGGTCTAAACACATCATAACATGCTAAGCATAACAAATCTACATACAACATAAAGTCTAATAGTCTAAAAATTTGGGATCAACAGTCTCATAAGTCTAAATGTATCACCAATAGTAAAATAAATAGTCCGATATAAGGGAATGAAAAAGTAGGCCTCACAGTTCTTGCATCCTTTGTGCATACTTACTTTCTTGTGTGTGTTATCATTTTATCTTGCATTGTGTGGCATTCTGCTCTTTCTTTATCTCATTTTTCTTCCATGTCAAAAAATTTATGTTCTTCAAAACTAACCTTTTTTTTTTACCTTCTTCATCGTGAGATTCTCTGTCTCACATCTCTCAACCTTTTCTTCGCTTCCAGTCTCCTAAGGGGGCCTCCTACCATCTGTACTAGGGGCAAACTGGGGCATGTATCATTATAAAAAATCTTATTCTTTGAAGCAACGTGATAAAACACATTGCATCAAAGAGGGGAAAAATGAATATGCCTAAAAATTACACGACTTGGTCTAAATGAATATTCTTAATTTTTATTTTGTTCTAATTCCTCTATCAATAAATAAATAAACAAATTTATTTATTCGATTCATAGTCCTCTACATTAATTAAATATCAAAATATTTAATTACCTCTTCTAATGTCTTCCAATAATTAAATAAGTCTTTTATTTAATTAAATTATTCCAAGCAATTAAATAATTCTTAATTATTTAATCAAGTCAATTCTTCTTCCAAATTTTTTTTTTTTTAATGCGCCTGGTAAACTTTTTAACGTGACCGGCGACGCTGGTACGACACGCCTTTCGGCTCCACGTGAATGCTTTTGCCCGAAGCAATGAACCGGTGAGGCCACAACTGGGGGACCTCATCCCCTAGGAAGAACACTTCAAACCCGCGAGCTCATTGGCCCAGCGAAGGCGTAAAGCCTTGCGAGCTCATTGGCCCAGCGGGGGTTTGAACTCTGGTGGCCGCCACTACATCCTGAGCAACTTAACCACCGAACCGTGCCAACATCAGCAAATAAATCAAATTTATTTAAATTCTCTTAATCTCTAATAATAAAATACAATCAAATATTTTATTTATTCTTCCAAATCATGCACAAACAATTAAATAAATTTATTTTTTTAATTTTCTTTCTTATCTTCTAATTCTTCAAAAATCTTCCAAATCTTCTAAAAACAAGTCTTCTTCTTCATGCACACAAAATTAAATAATTTATTATTTAATTTCTCTCAAATCATGCAAAAATCAAATCACAAGTTGAGGTAACTGACTCAATCAACCTTGTTTTTATCAACTCTTAAATTAGAAAAAAAGCTCTCTAATTTATGAAATCAAATCTTATCTTTATAAAAGAAAGTAGTTAAACAAAACAACTTTTTGTGTGACACTTGTCTTCCTTCTATTCGCGCATGTTCTCTCAAGGTTTCTATACCATTGATCTCCTTATTCTTTCTATACCGTTGATCTTCTCTCTCACAAGTTTATAAATTGAACCCTATTCCTCCATTTCATTTATCCAAGCTTTTAGTATTGTTACTTTGTAGGAATTACAACACACCTTTGACACCCAAGTCATTCCATTTGCTTGTGATCAACTTGTTACCATATCATTATCATTGCAATAAACTATCATAGTCATTCCCATTTGACATCTTGGAATAGCAAGGAAGTGCACCTTCTAAGGGCCATATTCATAGACAAGATCATTTGTGATAGGCAAGCAATGGAAGCCATGAAGTGAAGAGGTTTGCAAAGGTTTGAAGTTCTTTGTTTGATTTATTTCTTTGTTTCTTATTTCATTGAGTTATTGGGTATTATTTATATACATTGATTATTCATTTACACCAATTTTCCCATAACAGTGGAATTGTACACCTAAAGCCTACTAGGGCCTATTTCAATGCCTTCTTTCGGTGTTTTAGTGTTTGGTTCTGACATATCAACACCGAGAATTTTACATCAGTGTCCAACATCAGTAAAGGAGAAATTTGTGGTTGTTAGATATATTTTTAAGCTTTTGCAAAATTTATCAGATGAACATGCTTTAAATGTGCTTTCTAACATCTTTTTGGCATTTTTAGCTCTTAGATTTGCAAGAATTTATGCAGGTATAGGAGGAAACTCTACTCAAACTAGATAAGTGCTCATTCTAGTTATTTAAACATCAATTTCACACAAAGAGGCACCCAATTTCTTGTTCACACTCACATTTATGCTTTAGTATCTCTTTTAAGGTTGATCTTTAAACCTACTATTTTCATGTTTTACTGACCCCTAACAATGCATTTGGCTATGTAAGAGTTCCATTTTTGCAAGGAGACATCAGATTTCATGCCATCCCATTTTCCCTGATGGATCAGTTCCCAAATCCTGTACAGTCACACTGAGACTTCCTGTATCAGCATCTAGAATCCAAGCCATAACCAATTGTGTTGTAGTGCCTAGTTTTGTTTGTTTGGTACTTAGTCTGGGTATTTTAGGAATGGAACTATCTGATTTAGTGCTCTATCTGATCAGCACTTGAATCAAAAATTTAGCACTCAGTCCTGTGGGTGACAAAAATTCATGTTTTCATCATTTTTCTTGGTCTAATCTTGGTGTTGTAGCTTCCTATGTCAGTCTAGAACTTCTAAATCCAACTACTAACTTGTTTTGTGCAACCCCGTGGTCAAAGAATCTTTTCTTACACTAGAGTAGTTGCACATTAAGGATAATTTAGGGGGAATTAATTCTTTGTTTGTCATGCCTTCATTTGCTTGTGGGTCTATGATCTCCCCTCGCACCTTAGGGTGGTCTTGGGGATCAAAAATCAACTTGCAAAATACATTTTTCTTTTTATCTTGAAGGGGCTACTTTTCACAAATGCTCTCCCCTTGTGCTTTGTGCAATCTTGGGTGATCAAAAGTGCGAGTAGTTTCTTCTTATGGGGTCTACTAGGAGATTTCATCCCCCCTAGGGATGACCTCAACCGTGTGTTCTAGTGCAAGATATAAATATTTTGTGAGAACAGAAAGACTATATTTAAAGGAAGGACCCCTTCTTGACAAGCAAAAGCCTCAAGAGCCTTGGTCCACCAAGACTTGATTTAGTTTGCACAAGGTCAAAAGTTGGGACACCCCCATCCATAGACTTATCCTTGAACCTTGTGTATATTGGGACATCCCCTAGAAGCCTTGTGAATCCTAGAGAAGACCTTCAACTATCATATCTTGTGGTGCATTAGTGTAGAGGAGGGGAAAATGTTCACCATACTGTATTACTTGAGATAGGATATATTTTGGGCAATACAAAAGTCTCTAAGGTGAGGGAGGTAAGATGGTCCATGACCTTGCTTTCCCAATCTATCCAAGCTATAGCATCAAATATATTAGTGGGTGGGAATCTCGGTTCACTTTGAGTTGAGATTGACCCACGACCACTTCGTGAGATCCACAAGATATGTCACTCCCAGTTGAATAGTTTCTAGGTTGTATACAAGTTTTTGGTGTGTCTTCAATTGTGCTATACCCATGCAAGCCATTTGTAATCTATGAAGGCTAACAACCTCTCACACCCAATTCTAAGTTAGTCCAAACAACCATTGTGTTTGATGTTTGTAAAATCTTGCCAAAATCTTCAACCAAACACATCCTAAATCTAAACAATCCAAATCAGCACCTAATTTTCTCAAAATAGCACCTAGCTTCTATTTGTCAGTGCTCAAACTATCTATTTTAGTGCCTAGACCAAGCTAGGCTTACCACCTCACTAACATCATATCAGTGCCCACATTCCATATCATCACCTAGCTCACATATATTAGCACCTATTAATTATGTATCAACACCTAGCCAAACCCACTTTCTTTAACTATCATCTACCACCTTTCAGTGCTTAGCCAATCTCTGTTAGTACCTAGGTGATTTCTATCCATGCCCAACCTATCATCTCAATACTTGATCCTATAAAATCACATCTAACTCCATATCCATTAGTATAGAGACCTTTTCTACTAATGCCTAAACTGACTATTTTAGCACCTAGTTTCAAAAACCTACAAAAAGTCAAGTATTTATCCTTTCTAATTGTCAAAATCACCTTTCCCACATCAGCCCACATCATTATAGCCTCTTATCCATCATCCATGTCCTTTTGCCTTTTTTAGCTTGTGATCCAACATTAATCAAATCCAATTAATCATCATCCTTGAACCAAAACCAATCAAATCCTTATCATTCAAAACCAATCAAACCTTCATCCAAGATCAATCAACTATCCATTAAGTCATAGTTTCTAAGGTTAGGGTCTGGATCAATCATCCTCTTGTTTACATTAGGCTTAAGAATTTGTCTATCTTAAGTTTAGTGTAAACTTGAAATCATCAACCCTCTTGGATAAATTAGCTTGGGAACTTAGACAACTCCTAAGTTAGTGGACTCCAAGAAATCCCATCTTTCTTGGTACATCTTGTTTACCCCAAGTAAGATAATCCTATTGTCCTTTTTTCTTAGGGTCTTTTTCCACCCTAAGTACCTAGGGATAATCTTTGGTCCTTAACTATCTTGATCTAGGATTTGAACTTATAACAATCCCTATCCCTAGCAATTGGGACCTCATCATCCAATCCAAGCAAAATTATCCTTTTATGCCTTCCATCACATGATCACAACCTAGGCAAAGAATGGACTATTGCTATCAACCCCTCTCTCCACATGACTCTAACATGAGTAACATGGAGGGATATGTCAACCAACTTAAAGTGGGTGAAGTGTCCACACATCACCACATATATTCTCCCATCTTCATTTATTTCCTTAATGAGAGGGGATTACATGAAAAATTTGACCAATTCATTGACAATCATAAGAATGAATTCCTTGAACACCTCATTGAATATGGAGCAAGCCTCCCCCATTCATATGACCAAGACAAACTTAAAACCACTTTCCATGATAAACCACTATCACCCATCCTTGATCAACCATGAGGTCATGTCCCTAACCCCAACAATCCCACCTATAATAATCCATGGGCCAATTACACCTCAAATTCCACCACCATCCATACCCTTGACCAACATGTAGGGATAGCATACCTTCACAACCTCAAGAGTCGAAACAACCTTATGGCATGACATCACACTTAATGTCTATCTCAAGCATTCATACCAATCCCCAAGTTGTCATTCCTCAAACTACATCCAATATCCCACAAAATACACCCAATGTTACTCAAAATATCTCCAACATACCTCAAAACACATCCAACATCATTTCTATCCCACAAGCCCTTCCTCTGAATTTTCCTTAAAAAATAATCACAACACAAACAATGTTACCCCCTATTGTACCATTGCATGCCTATCACCAATCCCAAAATCCATTTGCATCCCAATCACAACATCAACCCCAAAATCCCCTAATGAGCTATACAAATCCCACACAAACATACCATTCATCCACCCACCAACCACCTCCTCATAGTGCTTCCATGCAACATCAACATACCATACAATATCAACAACCACCCTTCCAAACACAACATACACTCCATGCATCCACACAAACCATATTACAACAAAAAACACATGGGTCTCATGTTTACTCATAAACTATAGACCTCCCTCCATACGTCCAACAACAACACCTCATCCCTCAACAATGACAATCATTAACACAACAACCTCCATTCCAAACGATGTCACAACTACCTCTTGCTAATCCTTTTGATCAAGAATGGAAAGAGATGAAAAACACACTTACAAACATCCAACTAGGGACCCAAAAGAAACACTATAATTTTGAAGACTTATGTCCCTATCCATTTGATAGAAACATGACAACCATACCTTTTCCTCAACACTTTGAAATGCCTAAATTTGACAAGTACAAAGGAAAAAGAGATCCCCATGACCGCATCAAGAAATTCTCCATGGCATGACAAGAAGTATCCTATGATGATCAATTTCTCCTTTTTCTTTTCCCATGAAGCCTAGGAGAAAAAGCCCTAGAATGGTTCATGCACTTGCCTTATGGCTCCATCTCAACTTTTGCCAATCTTTCAAAGAAATTTGTCGGCCATTTCTCATACAATGTAGATCATGAAATCACCATGCTCGACCTTTGTAACACCAAACAATGAAGTGGAAATTTTTTTCTACATACCTACAAAGATGGAGAGTCCTTACTAGTAGGCTACCTTGGACAACCCCCCAAAAACAACTTTTCCATATCTTCATTCAAAACTTAATCGAAGAAATGGCCTTCCATTTACAAGTGTATTGTGCATCTACATTCGATGAAATAATAGAAAAGGGGGTCACCATTGAGAAAGCCCTTATTACTAAAGGTTTGGTCAAAATCTATAACAAAAATGACAATGATAAATCATCCAATGACAAACCTAAGTTTTGGGCTAAAAACAAAAACATCATAGGAGATGGTGCTACCAATTCCAATTATATCCAAGTTGCCGCTCCTAAAATTAAAGAGACAAATGTAGTGCAAAACATTTCAAATAATGTCTTGGTACCATCCACTCCTTCAAAGCGAAATCCTCCCAACAATCCAAAATGCAAGTATACTCCCTTGGGTGAACCACTCGAGGTTGTGTTCCAAAAACTAGTTCAAGAAAACATGGTTGAGTTCCCACAACAAAGCCATTAGATGAAAATCAACCTAAACCTACATGGTATGAATAAAATGAATATTGTGACTATCAGCACATCAAAGGTCATGCCACGGGTAAGTGTATGAAATTGAAAAATTACATCCAAGACCTCAATGATCACGGTGAAACCCAAACAGAAGAAAACAACAATGCCTCACCTAATGATGGCCTAGGAGTCTCCCAAGTCCCTCTTCCCCACCACAACATCCAATCCACATCCAAACCATCATCCTCTAACACCACTCCCAACAACCAAACCAACAACATCAACTATAACAATGTTCCACCTCCTTATGATAATGTAGTAGGCGAGATTGATTTTGAATCTACTAGTGTCACCATCAAAATCAAAAGCACCATCCCTGAATGTGTCGTTACTACTTGACGTGGATGTATGACCGTAAAGGGACCATCTCCACCCCCCACCACTACCACTTTTGAATATAACTTCTTTGACCATCTTGGGAAAACCCCCGCACAAATCTCCATCTTGGAACTCCTTAAGAAATCCACCATCCACTGTGAAATCCTTGACAAGGCTCTCCAAGAGTCCCATGTCCCCACTGATATTGCTCCCACATAGTTCCAAAATCTAGTGGCTTAATTGTCCTCATCATACCATATCACTTTTAGCCAATTTTACATGTCACCCATCGATCCCACTCATAATAAAGAAATGCATATCAAAGTCCAAATCGCCAATCACAAAATTGAGAGAGTCCTCTTGGATAATGGATCTAGTTTGAATATATGTACATTGAAATTCATAAAACTCTTGGGGTATTTAGCAGCTGACTTAGAGTCTTTGGTCATCTCCATCAAAGCATACAACAACACAAAAAGAGAATCTGAAGGAGCCATATGCCTCCCTATTAAGGTAGGTTGCTCATGCTACCCTTCCTATGTCATGTAATTGATCTTGACCTACCATACAATCTCCTTCTAGTCTGACCATGGCTACATACCATGCAAAGTCATCCCCTCCACCTATCACCAATGTCTTACTGATGCAGAGGCACCCACACTATAACCTTGACATACAGCATGGATGTCCGCAACCCTTCATCATCATCATCATATTTCCCTTTACACTGTCAGCATCATCATATTTACTCTGCCGACCGATATCCTCCTGCAGACAAACCTTCAACCTTTCGTCTGTCAGCAGCATCATCATATCCGACTATCGGCAGCATCATCATATTCGGCAAGCGCAAACATCCTCCTGATGTTCACTGTTCATCTTACCGCCAACCTCTTTCTTCATCATCATGATGTTCAACATCATGTTCATCAGCAGGATAAAGAACATCCGGTTCCTCCCATATATCCTGATGATGACAACCTCATGCACCCTTCCTTCGATGCTTACGTCACCCTGATATCCTGATGACGATTATCCTGATGACGATGACGTCACATGCAGCTCCTTCAATATCCTGCTGCCCGATATCCTGATGACGAATATCCTGATGACGATGACGTCACATGCAGTTCCTTCAATATCCTGCTGTCGGCCAAACTTAACATTATCGGCCCAGGATGGTTTTATCAACCCGATCTTCTACCTTATGCCGATATGCTCCTCCTCGGCAACACCTGATGATGATCACCCCAATGCACATTCACCTTATGCAATCGACTGCATCATGCTCATCTCCTCTTACTCGGATGACGCCTGAAGTAACTGCAGGATATACGCAGAAATATCCTGATGATGCCGTTTTGACGAATTTCCAACCTTAGCGAATTTTGATCCGCCGAACCTCCTGGGATGACCCGATCTGCTTTCAGGGTGATCTTCCAGACTTTAACAACTAACACGACCTAGCACATACCCATGCTAGGGTCCTCAACACCTTTCGATGACGATCCTGCACACCTGCATGCAAACGAACACAAAACGCAGACTAAATCCTACCCTACTGTACATGGCCATTCCACTGATTCGACGAATCAACCGGTGGAATGGATCAGCGAATCCATGAAACCACCAAAACAGCAAATCGATTACACAATGGAGATCAAATAGAGAATTGACACAACAGGATCTCTTTATTGATTTCAAAAGATGCAATTACAATGCTCAGACTCTCCCTCTGCCTCACTCTCTGCAACCTAGCTCGATGATCTAAAACCAACCGATCCTCATGCATAAATAGGATCTCTTGCGAGTACTACCACTCGACTCCAAGCGGCTGGGAAATCTCTCCAGGTGGCTGGGAGATCCAACCGGACCTACAGCATAACAGTTGTCTTAACAAACTAGCTAAAAATAGTAAAGAATGGTCAACATGACCTTATTACATGCATTGGTCTTATCAGACCTTCTTGGAAACATTAACAAGACTCAAAACAAACTAACTGCCTCATGGAGGCCAGCTGTCAGGTAGGTGCTCCTGCACCATACTCCCCAACAGAAAAGAACTCATGTCCCATGAGTTTAGTTGTGGAAGTCCTCCACCTTTACACTTTGCCTTGTCAGTGTCCTGACCTGTTCCAGCTTTGTCCTCTGCTGGCTCTTGGCTGCTCCAAGACTTCTGAACTGTAACTTGCCTTCTTGCAAGTAAATCCTCATGCCTGTCAATGTAGGCCCTTCTCACACATACCTTGGGTTTGTCAGGTTGTCTGACCAGAACCTCTGTCTGAACTGCCTCTTGAACTTCTGCAATGTTCAACTCTGTCTTTCTTTCAACCTTTATAGGACAAACAATAGTCCCAACTATGACAACATCCTTGTCATTCCTCTCAACTGGTGGTTGTGTGCAAACTTGTTTCTGAACCTACTGCTGACCTCTGTCAGTCACAACTAAAACTTTCTTCAACCTGTTGTCCGTAACAACTTCTTTCCCTGCAGTATCCTCAACTGCCTTTATGCCTGCTCCTATAGGCATCTGCACCAATTCCTTCTTTCCCACTAAAATGATTTTGGCTGCCCCCTGTGCTGCAGCTGCTTCCTGTAATGGCATCAACATAATAGTTTTCCCATCTTTCTTGATGGTATAGGTATTAGCATACCCATCATACAGTACCCTTCTATCAAATTGCCATGGTCTACCCAACAGTAGGTGACAACATTCCATGGGCAAAATGTCACACAAAACTCTATCATGAAATGCTCCAATCTGAAAATCCACATATGCCTGTTCATAGACAAAAAGTGATTGACTATCACTCACCCAAGATGCCTTGTAAGGGTGATGGTGTGGAATCCTTTCCAAATTCAGTTTATCCACCATTTCCTAAGATACCATGTTGTCTGTTGAACCAGTATCAATGACAACCTTACACACTTTACCTTTGCTCTTGCATGTGGTCTTGAAAAGAGCTCTTCTTTGCATCATATCCTTTGATGCCTGCAAACTAATTCTCCTTAGCATCAATGCTTCTCCGTCCTCAGGATATGCATAATTGTCAGGAACTCTATCTCCTTGATAAGTGTTTGAACTTTGCACACTTTGCTCTACTTTCTCTTCTTGCACAAGTTGTACTCTCTTGTCATTTGTTCTATCATTTCTGGATGATGAACCTTTGCTTTCTGGACATTTGAAAAATGGATGACCAAACTCACCACAGGTGTAACACTTTCCTGAAAATGTAGTAGAACCTCTACCACTTCCACATCTTCCTCTATTACCTTTCCATCCACCTCTGAAATCAGACTGTCCCTGTCCTTTACCAGTGTCTTCTTGACCCTCATTGGTTTGCCTTGTTGTAGGGGCTAATCCTCTTCCCCTCATATTGCTGCCTCTTCCTCTCATGGACTTATCTTGTCCTCTATTCATCTTTTCTTCAATCTTGATTGCCATTTGGTAACAATCCTCCACATTCTTAGGGTTAGCTAAAACTAACTCATCCTGTATGTTCAATCTCAAACCAGCCAAGTACCTAGCCACCTTTTCTACCTCATTCTCATGATGACCAGATCTCATACTCAATTTATAAAACTCCTCAGTATATGCCTTCACATCCATTTCCTTCTACCTTAAAAATTGCAGCTTCTTAAACATCTGAATTTCATAATCCCTTGGCAAGAATTTACCTTTGATCCTTGCTACCATCTTATCCCATGAAGTGATCTTTGACTTCCCTTGTTTCCTTCTCTCGGATTGTACATAATCCCACCATACCAAAGCATGACCTCCTAACTTCTTCTTTGCAATCTTTACCTTCTGATCCTCAGCAACATCTTCACATTCAAAGTGATTATCAAGTGCAGCAATCCAATCCAGTAACTCATCTTCATTCAAACTTCCATTATACTTGGAAACATCAACCTTTACCTTAGGTTTATCACTCTGCACTGCCTTTAACAGTTTTGCAAATCTCTAGTCTTCAGCATCCAGATCTTCAGCTACCTCTTCATACTCTTCAACAGCATCTTCATCTTCTCCAGACTCATTGTCTTCCACTTCCCTCTTTTTGTTCTTTTCCAGGGCTACAAGCCTGGCTTGAAGTGCTTCAGCAAGCTCCTTCATCTTCCTCATTTCTCTGGCATGTTTTTCCTTCATCTGCTGCAATTCCCTTGCAGTACCACTACCTTTTGGAGGCATTTTGTCAACCTCTCACTCCTCTACCTCTGTCCTTTCGGTGACAGAATCAACTCTACCTCTGCCCTTTCGGTGACAGAATCAACACACAACAGCCCAGACCTTTTGCTGAGCTCTGATACCACTATGATGCAGAGGCACCCACACTATAACCTTGACATACAGCATGGATGTCTGCAACCCTTCATCATCATCATCATATTTCCCTTTACACTGTCAGCATCATCATATTTACTCTGCCGACCGATATCCTCCTGCAGACAAACCTTCGACCTTTTGTCTGTCAGCACTATCATCATATCCGACTATCGGCAGCATCATCATATTCGGCAAGCGCAAACATCCTCCTGATGTTCACTGTTCATCTTACCGCCAACCTCTTTCTTCATCATCATGATGTTCAACATCCTGTTCATCAGCAGGATAAAGAACATCCGGTTCCTCCCATATATCCTGATGATGACAACCTCATGCACCCTTCCTTCGATGCTTACGTCACCCTGATATCCTGATGACGATTATCCTGATGACGATGACGTCACATGCAGCTCCTTCAATATCCTGCTGCCTGATATCCTGATGACGAATATCCTGATGACGATGACGTCACATGCAGTTCCTTCAATATCCTGCTGTCGGCCAAACTTAACATTATCGGCCCGCGATGGTTTTATCAACCCGATCTTCTACCTTATGCCGATACGCTCCTCCTCGGCAACACCTGATGATGATCACCCCAATGCACATTCACCTTATGCAATCGACTGCATCATGCTCATCTCCTCTTACTCGGATGACGCCCGAAGTAACTGCAGGATATACGTAGAAATATCCTGATGATGCCGTTTTGATGAATTTCCAACCTTAGCGAATTTCGATCTGCCGAACCTCCTGGGATGACCCGATCTGCTTTCAGGGTGATCTTCCAGACTTTAACAACTAACACGACCTAGCACATACCCATGCTAGGGTCCTCAACACCTTTCGACGACGATCCTGCACACCTGCATGCAAACGAACACAAAACGCAGACTGAATCCTACCCTACTGTACATGGCCATTCCATCGATTCGACGAATCAACCGGTGGAATGGATCAGCGAATCAATGAAACCACCAAAACAGCAAATCGATTACACAATGGAGATCAAACAGAGAATTGACACAACAGGATCTCTTTATTGATTTCAAAAGATGCAATTACAATGCTCAGACTCTCCCTCTGCCTCACTCTCTGCAACCTAGCTCGATGATCTAAAACCAACTGATCCTCATGCATAAATAAGATCTCTTGCGAGTACTACCACTCGACTCCAAGCAGCTGGGAAATCTCTCCAGGCGGCTGGGAGATCCAACCGGACCTACAGCATAATAGCTGTCTTAACAAACTAGCTAAAAATAGTAAAGAATGGTCAACATGACCTTATCACATGCATTGGTCTTATTAGAGCTTCTTGGAAACATTAACAAGACTCAAAACAAACTAACTACCTCATGGAGGCCAGCTGTCAGGTAGGTGCTCCTGCACCACTTACATTCCCCCATAATGGCATGGAAGTCACTATTCTCATTGGTCAACAACCATTTGAATATTGGAAAGCCTTAGATGTTGTTTATGATAGACAATTTCATTTCCCAAGCACCTATGGGGAACATCTCAAGGACCCCTAATCTACACCATCCACAACATCATCCACTCCACAAGTCACCATTGATACATCACACACTTCCACATCATCTTCCACTCCTACCCCTCAAGTATCCTAGGTCAATATCATAGACAAAGGTGCAGTGAATATGAGCTTCACAATGCCTTCCATGTGGGACAATTGCCTTTGTCCCCAATTCCCTTCATCCCAGCATAGATCTCTTGAGAAGTGGAAGCTAAAGAAACAATTTTAAGTGATTGGTTATACTGTGATGAAACCCCTCTAGCACCAATGGACATTGAATACTTCAAAGAAAAATATCCTGTACCATTTCAAATTTGCATCAAAATGCCTTATCATGGGAAAGGACTTGGCATTGATGAGCAAGGTGCTACTGAACCCATCCCGGTTGATCCCACATCTCCCAAAAAATATGCCCAGCACGTCAATATAGGATATGCACCACCTACTATGACAATCTGTGGACCTGCTAAAACTTCAGTAGAAGTGACTGAATCCTCTTTTGTCATTGAAACTATCACTCTGAGTGTCATCATAGATTCATGCAAAGATCTTGATCTTTCATGCATCTTCCTTGATAATGTCATCTTCATCATCAATCTTCCTCTCATCCATCCTAAGTTCATCACCTGGGATTATCAAGGACTACTGCCTCTTGACATGTTTCCAAATGATGAGGCCCTCTCAACATTCCTAGAATTCTGCTACACCTCACAATATGATATATGCTTGCACTCCCATGCCTACTTTGGGGAAGAAGAGATCCTTAGGCCAAAAAAGCAAAAAACAAAAAATAGAAAATCATCCCCTAGTGAAAACCTCTTCGAGGCACTTTCATACACAAAAGAGAAAAATAAAGATGTTTCTCCTGGTTAAAAACTCTTTGAGGTGCTAGGAGATGAGGATCTACATCTTCCCCCATACCATCATACTGGAAAGAATGTTCCAACATCCTGATTGAAGGCACCCAAGAAATCAATCTCGACACACAAGAATTGCCTAACCTCACCCACATCCCTAAAAACCTTGCTAGCAAAGAGGAATCCAATATTTCAATAGTGCTTCATGAGGCACCTGATGTCTTTGCTTGGTCTTATGTGGAAATTCTAGGATTGGATCCTTCCTTGGTTGTTCATCACCTTGTGCGAGTCCCAGAAATGAGACCCATTAAACAAAAACTCTACAAGATACATCCTCGAGTTGCATTGCTTGTCAAAGAGGAATTGTAGAAATTATTAGAGGTCAACTTTATTTGCCCTATTGACTATCCAGAATGGGTCTCCAACATTGTTCTAGTTGCTAAGAAACCTAGAGGCATTTGGGTATGCACAGATTTCTGAGACATCAACAAATCATGTCTAAAAGATTATTTTATGCTCCCTAATATTGATATTATTGTATATCTCACAGTAGGACATGAGATGTTCTCCCTCATGGATGGTTTCTCTGGGTACAACCAAATTAGAATCACCTTTGAAGATCAACATAAAATAATTTTCACCTATCCTTGGGGTACATATTGTTGGCAAGTCATGCTCTTTAGTCTAAAGAATGCTGGGGTAACCTATCAATGAGATATGACTACCATTTTCCATGACATGATACATAAAATCATGGAGGACTATGTGGATGATCTCCTTGGAAAATCAAAAACAAGAGAGGAACACCCTAAGGTTCTACAATAAATATTTGCATGCCTGAGGGTATACAAACTCTGTCTCAATCCCAAGAAATGTGTCTTTGGTGTCACATCAAAAAAACTCTTGGGATTTATTATTTCTTGTAGAGGTATTAAGGTAGATCTTGCTAAAGTCACCTCTATAATAGAAATGCCTCCACCCGAAACACTCAAACATCTTTAAAGTCTCTAAGGAAAACTCTAGGCTATCTGCAAATTCATTTCTCAACTTGTAGATAAATGCCAACCCTTCGCCCATTTGCTTCAAAAGGATGTACATTTCAAATGGGGCCAAAATTTATAACAAGCATTTGATAGTATCAAGGAATATCTAGCTTCACCACCAGTCCCAAAGGTACCCATCCCTAAGAAACCCCTATTATTGTATATATTAGCAACTTTAGTTGCACTGGGGGCACTTCTAGCACAACATGATGACATTGACCATGAAAGGGATATATACTATATTAGTAGGACACTTGTCATCTATGAGATTAACTACACATCCATGGAATGTACATGTTTGGTTGTCATTTTCTATTATCAAAAGTTACAACAATACATGCTAAGACATTCTATCAAGCTCATCTCTAAAGTTGACTCTCTCAAGTACCTTCTTTCTAGGACTTCAGTCATAGCAAGAATGGAAAAATGGGTAATGTTACTAAGAAAAAATGACATTGAATATGTTGAACAAAGTGGAGTCAAAGGACAAGTTGTCATAGATCAATTGGCCGAAGCACCCCTCTTAGATTATCAACCACTCTCCATTGATTTTCCAGATGAGTCCATCATAACCATGACAGAATCAACAAACTAGAAATTGTACTTTGTTGGATCCTTCATTAATCATGGTTCTAGGGTAGGAATACTATTGTTAACTCCTTAGGGAGACTACATTCCTAAAGCATACAGGATTGCCTTCCCATGTACAAATAATGTGGCCAACTATGAAGCCTTGATCATTGGTCTCAAAACAATAATTCAGTGGAACATCCAATAGCTACAAGTCTATGGTGACTCCCAGTTGATTATCAAGTAGGTCAATGGTAAATATCTCACTAAGGATGACAAACTAGTACCCTACAAGAAAATGGTTAATGAATACAAA
This sequence comes from Cunninghamia lanceolata, assembly GCA_027924645.1. Taxonomy (NCBI): domain Eukaryota; kingdom Viridiplantae; phylum Streptophyta; class Pinopsida; order Cupressales; family Cupressaceae; genus Cunninghamia; species Cunninghamia lanceolata. The sequence continues at coordinate 3,785,363 of BSBN01001709.1, read as the reverse complement.
CTATTTTTCACCTACATCTAGTTTGAACAAGTACCTCATCTTCACAACAAAGTAACTGACGCCATGGCCACTATTGGTTCCCTCCTAGATATGCCTCATGCTAACCACCAGTGTGAATTTCTTGTGGAACAACTCCTTATGCCAGCATACCATATCGTTGAGTCAAAAATTGTACGTGAGATTGTTGGTCCTAAAAATGTCTACATCTACCTCCAACATCACACTTTCCCATCTAAATCCACTCGTAAACAACAACGGTCCCTCATCTGCTAAGCCTCTCGCTACACTATTCTTACTGATACCCTCTATCATCGAAGCTATGATGGCACTCTTCTTTGATGTTTAAACATAGAAGAAGCTTCTCTCACCCTACATGAAGTCCACACAGGTATCTACGGTGCTCACACAAGTGGTATTATCCTAGCCAAGAAACTCTTGCATGCAGGATATTATTGGCCTACCATGGAGCATGATCATGTGATTACGTATAGAAGTGTAAGCCTTATCAGTAACATGGAGATCTCATCCATGCTCCCTCTCAAGAATTGCAACCCATCACAACACCATGGCCTTTCTCTCAATGAAGCCTAAATCTCATTAGAAAAATCCATCCACCCTCCTCTGACAGACATAGATTCATTATCACCACTACAAAATACTTCACTAAGTGGGTTGAATCCATTCCTCTCACTTTCACCACTGGAAACCAGATTGCCAAATTCATCCTTTACCATATCATCTGTCATTATGGTATCCCCTCTTCCCTTGTAACATATAATGGCAAGCCACTTAAAAATCATGATGTTTTCTCCCTTTGTGAACAATTCCACATAAAACATCATTAGTCCACCCCTTACTATCCCTAAGGTAATGGCTAGGCTGAGGCAACTAATAAAATCCTACCCAAAATCCTCAAGAAAGTTGTTAATGAAACTAGTCATGATTGACATCTCCACATCCATCCTACCCTCTGGGTCTATCACACCAGTATCTACACCCTTACATGAGCCACTCTATATTCTCTAGTCTTTGGAGATGAAGCCATCATGCCAATAGAGATCAAGTTGTTGTCATTGTGCATTTCTTTGCATAATGTTATCACTGATGAAGAATATTGTGTTACACACCTCCAAGAGTTAGAGCTATTGGATGAATGACACCTCAATACATTGAATCACCTCCAATCATACCAAAATTGGCTTCATGGATCCTAAAACAAGAAAATCTATGCTAGAGAGTTTACAGTAGGAGACTTGGTCCTAAAAGAAAATCAAAGGAATCTATCAGAACAGGACAAGAAAGGGAAATTTGAGCCTAATTGGTTGGGTCCCTATATCATCATTGTTAAGTATGGTTCTATAGCATATCGTCTCTCCACCCTTGAAGGAGAAGAGCTTGATGAGCCTATGAACATCATTCACCTAAAGCGATTCAACAATTAGCCCTCTAAATACCCCAAGTCAAAAATACACAAAAAAAAAATGTCAAAAAACAAAAAATCAAAACTAAAGATAAATAATTTGTCCTTTGGTGAAAACCACCTCCTGTGGCACCTTGAGAAAGTACCATGATGAAAACCTACTCGTAGGCATCATGTGTAGGTTCAACTTGTTTAGGGTAAAATTTGGATAGTTGGTTTTTGATTAGTTTGTATGTGTATCCTCCTTTCAACCTAAAACATTCAAGGACCTTGATTCAAGTAAGAATCTACTGTCAGGCCATTGGTCACTTAGAATGTTGGGAAAATTGGATTTGTGTGATTTGATTGCTTGATTATGCCCAATTATGCTTAAAACCCTAATTATACAAATATAGAAGGAAATGGACAAATTATGAAAAATGCTGCTACAGAGAGATGTAAAATAACAGACAAATGTGTACCTATTTCTGAAGTTTAGGAAGCAGAACAGTTGGGGACTAATGAGTGGACACCCTAGTCCAGTGCCATGCTTTTTGCCAAGATCTGGGAATCTTGTCTGCAACCTATTCCTGCTGTCTTAGACATTCTTCCGTTGCGGGATCCAAAGGACTAATGAGTAAGTGCTTGAGTCTAGGTCCCTATTTCCAGCTTTGATCTATGATTCTGACACTTTGCAACACTCTCCTGCAACTCCACTTTTCCTACTTCTTCAACCTATAACCTACAATCATGGAAAATTGGGAAGGGGGTTGTGGAGTTTAGAGGCTTTCCTTAGTCAAGCCCCAAAGAGACATTCAAGTCTTCTGAACACCATTGTCAGATAGAGAGGGCATGTCCTTGGAGGACAGAGGCATAAACCAAATGATAAATTCTTAAAGACACAAATGATATCACCTTGTAGTGAAGATCTCATGGAAGGAAGAAGCTCTTCATGCCATAAGGAGATGGATGCTCAAATCTACAAATACAAACATGTAAACAACACAAAATCTACTCTTGCCACACAATGAATGCCTTGAATCACCTTTAGAATGCCAATGCTCATGAAATTTCCATCTAGTAGTCATCTAGTTTACAAATGAATGCCTAAACATGCTTATATATGCAACTACAAACATTCCCGCCAAGAATTTCATAATTCAAACTTACCGTGTCAGCCTAGGGACCAAATAACTGTCATAAACTGACACTTAAAATTTGGGCCTAACCCAAAATAGGGTAGGAGTAGGGTGCGGGTTCCCAAGTCCTCCCCCCTATTTTGGGCAAGATCTATCTCAAGGGATCACCTAGGTCCCATTCATCATGAAACTTAGAGGTTTTCTCATCTGGATGCCAAAATATGATGCAAGATGTCCTAAATACAGATTAAAGACCTAGGAGCTAAACCTTAAGAGGGAAAAATCCCCAAGGGGACATTTTCTGATGTTATATTTAGCCCCCACTTTAATGTATGTATAAAGGCAAGCCCAATACATGCATTAAAGTATGGTCAACAAACACAACAAACACACCAAGCACGGAGAAGACATGCCAATCACAAAGAAGATAATAATAGGCATACAAAACACAGAGAAGACAATTATAGTCATGCAAAACATAGAGAAGACATGAATGATTTATTTTCTATTTCTTTTTTTTCTCATATATATATGAAATGCAGATGCAAGTACAAGGAAAGTAAATACACCACACATAATGCAAGAAGTACTCATCGCACTGGTCTTTAAACTGCATATGGGGCAATAAACATGCCAAACAAACTACCAATGCAATGAAAGGAAGCTAGGTGTGTGGAAATCATTTCCTACACTAATCTAATGAGGAGAGATGTATGTAAATACAATTTTAGTTCTTACAACTACAGTAACATAGAACATCTAACAGAGATATTGTAGTAATACACATACACACGAAAAGTAGATAGAAGAGAGAGTGAGACAAGATATATGTGGGGAAAACCCTTATGGGTGAAAAACCCCACACTCCAAAACATAGCTCAAATGTATTATAGTAAACAATAACATATTACAATACAGTTTCAGAGCCAATACTCTTTCAGGAGTCTTCGAATGTCAAATCTTGTGATATTCCAACAGCAAAAGAGTACCTGTACAAAAATGCTACATATCTCCCATCCAAGCAAATATGGAACCTTCTAGAGATGGGCATCCATCTTGGACTCATGCCCCAAAACCCATGCCTAAGGACACTTGTCCAGCATCCCATCCCAATGTGGACACCTTGTCCCAAGATAGGCTATGACAAATGTTCTTACACACCTTACAACTGTCATAGAATCTGTCATAACTGACAGCACTTACAGCTGTAAGAGAATCTATCATACACTGACTAAAAATATCTTATTCCTCTTACAACATGTCATAACCCCCCTTGACTGCCCAAAGATGCCTTTCTCTCATGCAAAGATACTCACCGACACTTGTCATTAAATAAAAGTCGTTTGAGGTTTCAGGGGCATTGCCCCCAAGCCCCCACGGGAGTGCTGCCCCTCAACCCTACCATGTACCATGATAGGGAGTGCGCCAGGGGTGCTGCCCCTAGACCCTGCAAGGGGCTCCATCCCTTGACCCCATCTTGGGGGCGCTGACTCCAAACCCCTGATAATTATTCAAGGGGCAAACCACGGCTACCAAAGTCACCAAAATTTATCCTACTGCATGTACACAAGGTGCCGACTATGCCAACTCAACATGGGATAAATAAATACAACATTAGGAATTTGCAAAGGTTGAGACACCTTAATTCCCAACATGTAGGAAGTACTCATTGTACTAGTCTTTAAACTAAATATGGGGCAACAGACACGCCAAACACACATACTTTGAAGACACAAGGAAAACACGACATACAAGTGATGGAGTGTCCCTATTTCTAGGTTCATCACCATCTCAGGCACATTATAGGCACACACCGATGATTGGGCTTCACCACAACAATTGTCAAAGACATGCTTAAGGGTTGAGTTAGTCACAGAACTGTTCCCCACCTCTCAATGAGGACTTTTGAAAATGATAGGATGTGTACTCTCCTCGAGAAATACACCATCCCCGCCTCCACAGAGGGCTTAAGATGATTGATAATTGATTGATTGATTGTAAACAAACTCAGAGTGCAAGAAGTACTCATCACAATAGTCTTTAAACTGCACCTAAGGACAAGCACATTGCTAACATCTACAATAGACAGCTTACCTTATATATGCCTCCACCTTAAGGTGGTTGATATCATGCATCGATATCAAGCACATTAAGGTAGGAAGAAAACAAACAAGGGAACCCAGACTCTCACAAAGCCCATGCCCCCCAGAGGTGACATGTACTTTACGATCGCCAAATGTTCCCACAAACACATCCTTACAAGAAACATGTTATTTTCCACATAATCATGATAAACAACAAAATCAATGCATATGATTAATCACACAAAGAGCCAAGGTTATACTACGAATTAGGATATCAAGTATAACCATGAGGCTATACTATGAAAATCTCAAAACTGAGTGTCACCAAGGTGAGATTCAAAGACAAACAAAGTGCATAGAGTAGTAGTATTGTTATGTTTTGTAAATGAGATAACAACATCATCAAAATCACTATGCAGAAAGCATGGAGTACTTCTACCAGCCAAGCGTCAGATAATATATTACAACCCCATCGTCATATTAGGAACTAAGTCCAATTTTTTATTTCTTGCTAAAGGGACACTAGGTCCACATCAGTATAAATGTTTTTCGTCATCTACCTGCTAGATAGAAACACTAGAGGAAGGGAAACAATAAATCAAGAGAGGAGAAACAAGTGTCTTAGGGACAGTCACATAGGAGGGTGCCCCCAAGTCACCAACTTCAACTCTATGTCCGTAAGACACAACACACAACTATGAAAATAGAGAGAGGCAATATAGAAGAATGATGATACAAATAGAAGAAGGTCACAATAGAGGTGGTCTCGTGGTATCTTGGACCTTACAAGAGAATCAAGGGTCATCCCAAGAGGCTTAAATAACACATAGCACATCACAAGGTTAACACATCACAAGAGATAAAGGGTTAGGGATACTTACCTATAGGGATCATTGTATCAGATTGTTGAACTTGTAAATCTCTTAGCGAGGTACACAATCATGTTAAGTGCAAAGTTTGAGTGGTTCTTATGAAAGTCTAAATTTTGATTCGGTAGAGCAACTGATTTATTTCCATTATCATTCACACCCGATACCTATATGACATTAAAATCAATGAGATCTTGTATTTCATGTTTAAGATGCACACATCATTCAGTATCATGTCCTTGTGTCCGATGAAAATGACAAAAGGCATTCACAATGAAATAAGGTCCTTGTGCTCTACTAGGATCTAAAGGCTTAATCAGGGGAAGGTTCAGAAGACTATTTCTCATAGCTTGATTCATGATAGAATGATAAGACTGAGATATCGAAGTAAACTTTCTTGGTTGATATGATACTTTCTTTGGATTAGTAATAGAAGATACATTAGAAAGGTTATTTGTATTCGGTCAATTAATCCTAATGAAACTCCTATTATTATTTCTCTTAAAGTTGTTTTGTGATTATCCACCCATGGATTGACCAACCTAAGCCGATGAGTTGTGATTTTCATATTGACTAGATGAAAGTTGATAATCATGAAGGGTGGTGCATAAATGTTGAAAGGAGTTATACTTCATCAAGAGGATCTTATCACAAATGTTAGGTTGTAGATTTGTAATAAACACCTTCTAAACATCCTCATCTTTCATCTGATATTGAATTTGCGCATATAAAGCTTGATACCGACTAATAAACTCAGTTAACCTCTCTTTCGGACCTTTCTTGCAATGAACTAAATCAATCAAAGAGACTTGAGGTCTGATGTTTGTTTGAAAATGTTGTAAAAATTGATCAACTAACTATGAAAAGGAGTGTATTGAATTCAGAGGTAGAGAGCAAAACCATTCTAAAGAAGTATCTTTGAGAGATCGTGGGAAAAGTTTTGCTAACAAGTCCTCTTCAAAGTAGAAATCACTACACATAGCTATGAATGATACCACGAGTATTAGGATCACCTTTTCCACCATATTTTTCAAAGTGAGGAGTCTCAAGCCTCTTAGGCATAGGGGTTCTTAAAATTGCATAGGATAGAGAATTACAGGCATGATATGTTGGTATATTATGTTGCAAAGAATTTGTCAAATTTGTTACCTTTTGTTGTAAAGCAGTCATGCCCTACAAAACTTGGTTTAGGATGGCATCATTGGGAGATACAGTTTGCTACGAGGAATTGGAACCAAAGTGAGGAGGTGATTGAGCCTGAGATGTGATAGGCAGAGGCTATGAATAGGTCAATGGTGGTTGAACATAGTGATAAGTGGAGGATGGTTTCAAATAGGTAATAGGTGGTTGGGAATAAGTGGAATGGATAGGTGGTTGAGAATTATTATTCATAGAAGAGGTCCATTTAGAAACCAAATTCTAATAATTAAATCCCACATCTTTGTAATTAGTGCTATTAGATACTCCAATACTAGTGGTAGCATTACTACAAGCATTCACATCAGTTGTTAAGATCATTGATATAGAGGTAGATATCCCTATAGTCAGTATAGGTACTGATACTTGAGTATGAGATGGTGACAAAGTGTTATTTATTACTTGTACACATTTGGTTACTGGCATAATATTGATTTGTACAATATGTGCTAAACCACGGATTGCATTGACACTATCTTGTCCTTCTTTTATCAATTCTCTTATGTTATAAATTGTAGGAACAACTTCTTCAACTATCCTCTCATTTTCCATAAATGATTGAAAATCAGCTAGCTCTTTATCAAATTTTTCTATTTGCTCATCAGATACATGTCCTGTCACCTCAATAGTATCATCAACATCATGAAAATTTTGCTCTTCCATTGTACTTGTAATAGGTGTAATATCTTGTAATGTTTGCGTCTCTCCTTTTGTAAGGAAGATGTTCAATATTCCAACTTATTCAAGAGCACTAGATCCCATGTGTCTTATGCTTTTTCTTAAAGGAATATTTCTATCAGGATAGTGATTTATGAGACTCATGCAGCAATATGCACAAACCTTAGGCGTGGGATATGTTTAAAGAGGAAAATGCTTGTTTTTTTGTACTTTTTCAATACAAATTAATGAAAGAAAAAGTGTTGTAAAGATTTTGATCAGGGGAAGAAAATAATATATCTATTTTCAGTCCAATAAAGCAATAAAATTCTTCACAACATACTTTTGATGCAAATCTAAAATGATGTCAAGTCAAAATCTAGTGAAAATGCCCTAAAATATGCAATTTTTCACAATTTTTCAATTCCAAGACCTAATGAAAGAGGTGTTGTAAGTAATTTTAGGAGTTGTACCAAATAATAACAATAATATCAGTCACATAGAATCATAAAAGATTTTACAACACACTTGGAGTGCAAATCTAGGTCAAACCCTAGGGCAAATATAGCAAAAATGTGCAATTTTTCACCAAATTTTCAATACAAGAGCCCAATAAAAAGGTGTTGTAAAAATTTTTAGGAGGGGAAGCAGATAATAACCCTGATAATAGCCAATCAGTGCAAAAATATTCTTTACGACATGCCTATGGTGCAAATCTAGAGAGTCGATAAGGCCAAATCTAGTGAAAATCAAGGTTTTTCAAGCCCTAGGTATGAGATCTTAATGCAAAATGCTATACGAATGTCTTGCAATATGATTTATGATGAAAATTAGTTCCACTCATATCTAAAAATGATTTTCAAACCCTATAATGCAAAATACAAGTGCAAATCTAATGAAAAATGCTAGTTTTTGTTGAAATTTTCTATGTAAAAATGCCAGTTTTTGAAATATAAATACAAATTTATACTAAAATGTAACACTACAGCCAAAAGAAAATTTGAATGAGTGTCTAAGATTAGTAGAAAAATATGAAACAAGATTTTACCTAAAAACTGTAGTTTTTGAAATTACTACCTGTTATATGCAAAATTCAAAATTTCCAACAAAACCCTAGCAATTTTATGATGAAAATGCAATGCAAGTGATTGGATTTTTATAATTTTCTGAAATTTATCTCAGATCTAATGCAAAAATAAAAAATTTGATGAAATTCAAATTAATTGATGCAAAATAAAAACCCTAGAATTCATTTTTAAAAAAAATCAAATTTATCAATTTTTTTGTAATTTTTCCAATGCAATAAGATAAATGATGATATGAATAAATGGAATCAATGAAAATATGAAGAAAAACACTCAACAATGTACAAAATGCATGAAAAACATGGGTTCACCAAAATGTTTAAGGTAAAATTTAGATAGTTGGTTTTTGATTAGTTTGTGTGTATCCTCCTTTCACCCTAAAACATTCAAGGACCTTAAGTCGAGTAAGAATCTACTGTCAGGCCCTTGGTCACTTAGAATGTTGGGAAAATTGGATTTGTGTGATTTGATTGCTTGATTATGCCCAATTATTCTTAAAACCTTAATTATGCAAATACGGAAGCAAACAAACAAATTACAGAAAATGTTGCTATAGAGAGATGTAAAATAATAGACAAATGTGTACCATTTTTTTAAGTTTAGGAAGTGAAACAATTAGGGACTAATGAGTGGGCACCCTAGTCTAGTTCCATGCTTTTTTTTTGGATCTAGGAATCTTGTCTACAACCTATTCTTGTTGTCTCAGATTCTTCCATTCAGGGATTTGGAGGACTAATGAGAGGGCACCTAAGGCCATGTCCCTATTTCTAGCTTTGATCTATGATTCTGACACTCTGCAACACTCTTCTGCAACTCTACTTTTCCTGCTTCTTCAACCTATAACCTACAATCATGGAAAAATAGGGAATGGGTTGTGGTGTTTAGAGGCTTGCCTCAGTTAAGCTTCAGAGAGACATTCAAGTCTTCCGAACACCATTGTCAGATAGAGAGTGCGTGTCCTTGTGGTGCAGAAGCACCTCGAAGACATTAAGAATCTGAGGATTCTATACATTTTATGTTATGTCCAAAATGTTATGTTGTAAGCCTTTGAGCCATATTGAAAGATTGTATACGTGTCATTCCAAATTGTAAACGAATTGAAAGAGATTGTAACCGAACAAGTAGAATGTAACCGATTGGCAGGGTGGTTGAGGAACGGTTTCACCTTCCACCTTCTGTAACTACCAATGTATGAGTCTTTAAATAGTTATATATGTATTCATAGAAAGGGTAGACAAGGAGAGATAGGTAGAACAGAGTTAAGAAGAATTGTATTTTATTCTGAAATAGAAGAAATAAAGAAATTCTGTGTTTTCTAGTCAAACTACAGAGATACCGTTTGGAGTCATTCCACTGATGGATTTCTTTGAAATCAGTGGAATGACCTCCATGTAAGTAGATTCATTTCTGTTCTGTAGGTTTGTAGTTTTCTGTGTGTGTTGTGTTCGATTACAATGGTTGCAGTTTTGGAAAAGTGGCATTGGCATAAGATGCATCTTGGTTCGCCGAGGATATTGTATTTTGGTCTATCGGCAAGAGAGATGTCGTCGGGATAATAAGTATGGAGTCTACCGACGCTATGGTGTCTCACCGATGACCAAGCGTTGTGTTGAGACTCATCGAGTAGAGAGTGAATTAGTCTGGCCGACGGAGATGTATTATCGGCGGATGAGGAGGAGGTGCTACCGACGGTCCAAGTCATGCCGACGGGTCAATGTTCAACGGAGTAAGTGGTGTATTAAGTCATCGGCGAGAGAAAGCATATCGGCGAAAGAATCCGATGCTGGGCCGACAGTCCAAGTGTTGCCGATGGGAAGTGGGAGTTAGACGCTCATCGGTGTGACCGATAGCATCGGCAGAAGATTCAAGGAACTCATCGATAGAATAGTATCATGCCGATAGGCACATAATCGAAGCCACTCATCGCTGAGAGATATGTATCAGCGAAGGTCTCTTTCGTTTGACCGATGGTGTATAGTCTTGCCAATAGGCAAGAATAGGTATATTTCGGTGTGACATTTAAATTGTCTTGCCGATATACACTATAATGGCTATTTTGTGGGCCTTCCAAGGATTCCACAACCTGTTTTATCTGTTAATTGGTTTTCCCTCTGCATCACCTTGGAGGATAGAGGTAAAAACCAAATGATAAATTCTAAAAGACACAAATGATATCACCTTGTAGTGAAGATCTCATGGAAGGAAGAAGCTCTTCATGCCATGAGGAGATGGATGCTCAAATCTACAAATACAAACACATAAACAACACAAAATCTTCTCTTGCCACATAATGAATGCCTTGAATCACCTTTAGAATGCTAATGCTCATGAAATTTTCATCTAGTAGTCATCTAGTTTACAAATAAATGCCTAAGCATGCTTATATATGGAACTACAAAATTTCTCATCAAGAATTTCGTAATTCAAACTTACTGTGTCGGCCTAGGGAACAAATAACGATCATAAACTGACAATTAAAATTTGGTCCTGACCCAAAATAGGGCAGGACTAGGGCACGGACGCCTAAGTCCTCCCCCCTATTTTGGGTAGGGTCTGTCTCAAGGGATCCCCCTAGGTCCCATTCATCATGAAACTTAGGGGTTTTCTCATCTAGATGCCAAAATATGATGCAAGATGTCATAAATGCATATTAAAGACCCAGGAGCTAAACCTTAAGAGGGAAAAGCCTCCAAGGGGACATTTTCTGATGTTACACAACCCATATCAATTGTTCAAACCATCTTCTCATCATGATCCATGACATCCACCTCATCCATTAATCCCATCATATGATCTTCAAAATAATCTCGTTGCTTGAGCTTCCATTATCCATCATTCCCAAAATATCCCTCTATCCTTCCATATGTTGTACAAAAACTAAGTAACAAAAAATAGCATTCGTGCCCATTATCCTACCATCATCCATTCACCAATTCTGATCTAGTTATTCCCCTAACTGATCTTTAATCCTCTACTTCTTTCTCCCTCACTTTTTTAAATAGAGTAAGTAACAAAAAAGTAGAAATCTCACGTATCCAAACACTCATCATTTTTCCATCCCTGATCCCTCAGATGCCTTTCTGATTTTGCATAAACATCATATCTATGCATCACCATGTTTCCCATCTAGTTACGTCATCCACCTAAACTCACTAATTGTGGTTTTTGCATAAACATCATGTCTATGCACCGCCACTTCACCTAGCTAATTCCCATATCCACCTCGTCTCCCCATCACTCGCTTCCTCTTATGATCTTGCATAGACATCACATTTTTTTACTGCCATATCCCCTAGCCAGTTACCACTGATCCTAGTCCCTTTAGTGGTCTTGCATAGACATCATGTCTTTGCAATACCACAATACCCAGTTCATTACCTTCTCCACCCAAGCCTCCCTTGACCCTGGCCCTGCTAGTGGTTTTTGCATAAACATCACATCATGCACCACCAGTTCACCCATCTACTTTCCCTACCTCACTTAACCACACATCATGCTTAACCATTACTCACCCCTCAGATCATGGTTCCTATAGTTTAAATATGGTTTGAGCACTCTCTTCCTCCATGTTATACCTAGCGAAAGAATGATTAATCTTTGCCCATTCCTACAATCATCCATCTCATCACTTCATCTAGCATGTCCTCTTATCTATCCCATTCATCCCCACCATGTGCTTTTGATACATGGTACAGTCTAAAAAGTGACACTTCCACCCATTCAACCACTATCACCCTTCCCTATCGTGGCTTTTATACCATGGTACAGTCAGAAAAATGACATCCACATCTACTAAATCCAACCTAATCCATTCACATGATCCTCTCCCTAGCCTCATTTCATCAAGCCACCCAGAACTACATATCATCATCGCCCACATTGTTATGTGCCTTGATCCCATGAATATAGGGTATGTAGGTAGTATGGAATATGAAAGAAGTATCCAGTATGCAAGTACATACAATGCACCCATCCAACCCCACTTGGATGGTCCCATTTTCTTGAGCTTGCTAGTTACGCTTGATCTACACACAATACACTCACTATGTATCCTATCAAAGCATAATACTTCCACATGAAATCATCAGCTACTAGATCAGCTTCACCCCGACTTATGGCTTGTATCCCCTTGCCTATCCTTTAGTTTATCTTAATCATCCATTGATTCTTGTCCTATGGATGTATGCTTCCTAGAATGGGTAGAATTACCAATCCTCCATCCATTTTTGGCAAGAGATATAATGGTTGTATGTTTTGCATCAATCTGTCTTTTGGTTTTTTGATTTTTATCTTGTGTCTTATTCTTGGATTATTTCAAATCTACCCTAATCTCATTATATCATGGTATGTGGCTGATGCAGGAGCTCAGTTTTGTGTTGTTTTCTAGTTAATTTTTCATGTTAGTTATTTACCTCTAAGGCTTTAAAAGCCATTTTGTTGTGTTGAAATAAAATACTTAGTCATTTCATCGACTAGTCTACTTTGGAATTAATCTAGGCCTATTTTCTAGGAGTTGTCTTTTTGAAATTTGGAGTTTTCTTTAGAAACTTATTCTTTATGAAAAAAACTGCCTTTTCCATTAATTTTCTGCCTTCTTAGGCAGTTGTATAGACAAATGGGAAGTGGAAGAATTTTAGAAACTTCCTATAAACATCAGTTGTAAAGACATGCCAAATATAATATGAAGAAGAGGAGTTTTTATAAGAAAAAATAGTGATTTTCTGAGTTTCTGTTGAAGACAGTCTATTGGTATGGCCTGGTACAGATTACTCATAGGCCAAAATTTATGAAATTTGTTAGAGCTGTGAAATACCTTTCATGTGCATTTAATTAGGACTCTTAACATTATTTGTGAAGGAGGTTTCATTTCATTTTAGATAAACTGGTCTTAAACCCTCCATAGCAAGGGTTTTGTATAAAATGTAACTTTCTTCCTCTGCCCTCTGATGGTAATCACCATTTCTTGGTGGGATGGAGGAAGATAGACCAGTTTTCATGTTTTGCATTGTTTTGTAGGTTGCATGCTCCACTCCAGTGTGTTTGGTATGATGCCTTTCTAGTCTTACAGTGACTAGTTAGCAAGAAGATGAAGCTAGAACAGTGTATGTTCAGAAAACAGCCACATGCACAATCCAATGGAGTTTGGAACTTTGTGTTTTAATGAAGGATAGACCTCTATAGTTGCTGGTGAAGCCTGAGAAGGCTGGTTTACTTGATTTCCCTCATGCTACCTCTAAATTGGACCCTCTCTATGAAAGAAAATAGTTTGTTGTCTCTAAATTGCTGACAATATGATACAGTACAATTTGCACGGTTGAGGGATAGTTGATGATCAGCATATGCATTTGGATTGTGCATTTAAATGGTGAAGTTCATTGGGATTTAGAAGAGTTAGGAGTTGTTTACTCTTTCCTTGTATTACAAGTTCCAAAACTTTATTGAAATACTATTTGTTTAGGACAGTCAAAAGGTAATCTGCTGTCTACCATACTTTTAGGTACAAATTTGGTTTGAATCAGTGTTGTCATATGGATTCTGCCTTAGTAGGTACAAATTGTATTGGCATAAAGATCCTTGTGGATAGGGAAGTTAACTGTTAAGTATTATGGTTCATAAAAGCTACAAGATACAAGTTGTCATTTCAGTACTGTCATAGGACAGTCAAGATACCATTTGTTGTCCTCTGTCCTCTTTAATCACAGTGTGGCCCACATGTGAGTAGATGGTTGGTTTTTCATATCTAGTGTTTAGTATGCATGTGGTATTGATGGTCCTTTGAAGTTTTGAGATGTTGAACCAATTCTATAAGAGTTAAACCTTATTCCAAACACTGTCTAAACAGTCTTATTGCTGCCACTGTTCTTTGTCTAGAGAATGCAGGAAGTGATCTTTATGTCAGAGGTCTCATGATTGTCATGACAAGTATGTGTGATTACTATTGGTAGAGGTGTGGTAACAGGTTGTGAGTCCTTAAATAGGGTGTATTGTGCAAGTAGGTTGGATGGAGCAATGACTCTCCAAATTGAGAAGTGGGTAGCCTGAGAGGAGGACACTTGATAGTGATCCTAGGCTAGGTCAATCTCTATAATAGCCTTGTGTAGGCTTGGTCTTCACAAACACCATTGTTAACCTCTTGAAGGAAGTGATCTAAGTTCACTGAGTGAACTTCTACTACAACCTTACCTATACCTCTGCATCAGTGGCGAACAATCTAGAATGAGGCATAGTCTTTGCTTTTATATGCTATTCTTGTGGGAGGTTCTCATTACTCCACCATAGTATTCATATCTTGTGAATAATAAGGTTGATTCTAGTATATTATCCCCCTTTTGTATATAACATTCATCATACATTTTGTGTACTAAGGGCTTATGCTTTGAATCTCCCTCATTCCACTAGACAATGTTGTACTATTGCGGGCATGCATGGGTTCATCCTATTGTTTGCAGTGTCAAGTCCTATGCATGGATGTCTTGTCACCTTTGTTCCATATACCCTAGTGCATAACATCTCATACTATATCAATCATAGTGCTCAATATTTATTTGTAGAATTTCCTAATGGAGGCTATCATCCCTTTATCCTACATAGACATCTCTACCACCATCACCCTTTCCCATATCTATTTCTCTAAGTTTCATCAGACCACACTTCCTCCCCATCTAATTTCTTCTACCCACTATCACCTCCTATTTCTTCCTACTATCCCATGACCATTTTCAAGAACTTGGTATCATGATCAACTGAATCAATCACAACACTTCATCATCATTATGTTGCATTAATCATGTGTCATTTCATTAGTCCATTCATAATATATGTTTATTAATTTAAGCATATATTACCCATTTCATCACTTTGCATTTTCATTAGTCCATTCATATAATATGTTTATTAATCTAAGCATATATTATCCATTTCATCACTTTGAATTTTCATTAGTCCATCCATAATATATGTTTATTAATCTGAGCATATATTATTCATTGCATTTTCCATCCATAATATATACCTAAGCATTTACCATTACACATCATTACATCAATTATAATCAATACATAATATATCGATCATACCATCACAAAACCATACTACATAACATGTCATCCATATATCATAAATCCTTAAACACACAATGCTCCATATATCATATCATCCATATATCATAACATCTTGCATCATACACATGTCAGTCTCTAACATCACAAATCATCAACATACAAGATCCAGCATCCTAGAAGGAATTAATTTAAAGTGGATGAAATAACTTCTGTGCATAATTCAGTTAGTAGACAAATACAATACAATATGTGTTGGCCATAAACTCAACCCATGACATATAATCCATACATAATAACATCAACACCCACATCCTGCATCACACACATGTTTGTCCAAAACATCATAAGATCAACAAATAGGAACCACACATGCCATCTTGCATCACACACATGTTAGTCCAAAAAATCATAGTTACCAACCACATGATACATAAAAATCCCTCCATAAAAATCATGTAATACCTCCACATATGCATCCTGCATCATGCACAGGTTGGTCTATCATGCTCATCATTATACATATCATCAACATAAAACATATCAACATCATCATATCATAAACCACATCATAAAAGATCATCATAAATCCATCCATATACATCAATAAATCAAATTACATAGTCCATCACATTGAAATGTCTCATCTCATATATACACAAAAATGATCATGATACAAGTAAGGTCCCTAGGACCTGTCAAAATATCTTACACATATATAATCAAAATATTTGTTGCCCCTAGGTAGAATTGTCTCTAGCTAAAGCCCAAGTGACTAGGCTAGTCCTGAGCCCCTCTGAGGAGGTGGCCTCATACCCTAATATCCTTCCTATCCATGTACCTATGGGGCTAGCACCTATCCTGCCTACATTGGAGGCAGCTACTGAACCGACCTCTTTGATCACCCTATCCATCTGGAGCTAGATGCCACTAATTAGCTCTAGTAACTCTTTCTCTGATCTATAGGGACTAGCCTATCATATAACATCCTATAGTGTTGGGCCTCCCTATCACTCTCTACCACCTAGTGTTGCATCATCCTAACCACATCCCCCACGCCTGGCCCCAGTTCCTGCCTAACCTGATCGCACTCCTACTAGTAGCACTATGCTAGTGCCTATGCCTATCCTAATTGTGCCTGTAGTTGAACCACCTATTTCTACAATGCCACTACCTATGCCTATAAGGCTACTACCTAACCACCCCCCACACTGCCCCTGTAGCTTGGCTATCTAGGCCTACTACTGCTGAACCAAAGCTTGTAATTTTACCAACTATACTATCCCATCACCATCACCACCTCTATCTCCTCCCCCTCTCCCTCATATATCTCCATCTCCTCTATGTACTCTACCTCCTCCTCCTTATCCTCCTCATCCTCATTATCATTGTCTTCCTCCTCCTCTGCCACTACCTCTCCTACTGCTATCTAACCTACCAAGATAGTTAGTCTAATCGGCATCTCCTGCGCCTACCACTAATCATACTGTGTTTTGGTGCCAACATCCACCACTTGTCATCTGGCATGCCCGGCCTAACCCTAAATTCTGTCAAACTCTATAATCACTGCATGTGGATCTAGTGCTGGTCCCCACTGAGGTACACCTACATGTATCTTTGCAAATATTGCCTCCTCCTGAGGCACATCATATATGAGCCTAAACTGTCTCTGCACTTTGTCTGGCATATACCGGTCGATGACCAACTAAGTCCTCCCCATTAGATATCAGGGCTACAAAACATAACTCAACTGTACATAGTCCTCAGAGTATGTCTCCACCTCCCTCCATAGTCTCCAAACAAAAACTTATATGTCATTGATCACCCTCCCCCAATATCTCAAATCACCTGAGTGGTAATGTACCAATTGTCCTCTGTAAGCATAAACAAATGGTCAATGGCTTAGCCTATCCCACATTGTCACTGGCCTAGTCACTACTATGTGCTCCAAGTCCCTAATATGTAGTAGCATCACCTCACATCCCAATCTTGTTGATCTCCTATACACCACAACATCCATATCATGCTAAAGGTGTGCCAACACACACGGTCCCCATGCAAACACCACACCGTCCCAAACCATTCGCAATAGTACCAACCCCTAGCCCATTGGGAACCCTCTCAATCTCCTATTAGGGACCAAGTTCCTTGCTACCAATCTAGCCAAAAATAAGGGAAGCCAATACAATCTCCTATCCATTTCTTGACTAACTGCATCTCTAATCAATGATCACCAAAAGGAACCTAGCCTGAGAAAAACACCTGATCTACATACATAGCTCTATGACCATGGTCATAGACCACCCTCTCTTGTGGGCAATATGAAGGTGCATCTCTCTGTCTGTCATCACTCCACCAGTGTTCTCATCATCACCCTATCGGCCCTAATAGTTGGCATCTCTGCAATAAAACACAATCTGACCATCCTTAGAAAGAACTCGTTGGTTGCATCCAGATGCTCCCATAATGCAATGTCAGTGGCTAATGCTCTCAGGACTATAGCACATCCTCATCATCCTATGCAATCACAAATACACCTTATTAGCCTCAGCTTACACACTGGGCACTATTTCTTGCCCCCTAGGCACTGAAAAATTTAGTTGCCACTTCCCTCATTTTGGACACTGATCCTTCTAGATGGGCACTAATCCCCAAGTCTAGGTGCTGATTGGAAGACTTGGCACTACCTTGCAAACCTAAGCACTAAAACACTCACTTTCAATGCTAATCCCACTCATTTTTGGGCACTACACCAAAAACCCAAGTGCTAATCACCTGAATAGGCACTAAAACTAGGTGCTACAATATTCAATTTGGGCACCACATTACCTTCCCAAGCGCTAAAATTTTCATTTTGGGTGCTAATTTAACCTAACCCACCCATTTTCCTCAACATTAATCCACACTAGCTAGGCATTGATCAATAGACCGGGTGCTAATCCTTGATCTAGGAGCTATAATTTCTATTCGTGGCACTAATCTAACCCCCTAAGTGCTAAACCACCTTCCTAATGCCTATCTTCTACCCTTTCCCACCTCACATTTATTGTACCTAAGCTACTCGACACCTAAATCACAAAGAAGGTTTAGAAATCTACTAGATCACCAACTACCACCAGTTGCAAGTACTCTCAAACTCACTCAACATGATGCTCCTCTCATGGAATGTGTGCCATCACTCCTCTCTAGGCTCTTCTCTCCTCTAATCAATTTTTTCTAAGCATAAGAAGGCAAATGAGGATTATGGACCCCTCCCACATTATATGTAGCCCCACCAACCTTAATTCTCCTCCCCAAACCCTAATTTCCTCTTCTGGACCCTGTCTTTCCCTCCTTCTCCTTGTTTTTCTTCCCCTCCCCCATCCCAGGCTTCTCTATGCTTCCCTTTCTCTCTCTTTTGAGACATCACCAGAAATTTTAATTTTCCCACCAATCTCTCGAGGGGGCATCACCTAGTCATCTATCTCTCACATCTACTAACTAAGACATATTTATCAAAAAATTCTTTGATATACCATCAACCTTGATAGTAATGACGTCATATCAAAGAAGGACAAAATGTAGACACCTACAAAAGGTCACAACCACTTTCAATCATTCGTGCATTCCAAACCTAATCATCCACATCATTCTATTCAATCCACATATTAATTAAATAATTTCTAATTATTTACTTAATATATTCTTCACATTTCCTTGTCACCAAAAAACCTAAATTACTCTCCTATAGTTCAAAAATCAAATATTTTGCAACCATAGTTCATATTCTATTCATAAACAAATTAAATAAATGTCCATATTTATTTAATTCTCTACTTTGTCTAGTTTTGATTACTTTTAGTAATCATCATTATCTTCTTCTAAATATGTGCACATGAATTAATTTTGATTAATTCTCAATTACAAATCCCCATGTTTCTAGAAGTCCACTTGTCGTTCAATGTACATGCATGTACATGACAAGTGGTACTTTGAAAGCATGGCCAAATCTTCCAAAAGTGTACACTTGTCCTCTTTCTTCTACCCCACTCCAAGTATCACTATTCATGCAAATTTAAAATTCCTTGTGGCACTATTCATGCACTATTCACCCAATTTTTAATTCCATTTGTTCTCTCCCCACAATTTTAAATTCTTCACAAAATCCAAGCCATGCCTTTACATAAATGAGGCCTTACATGTCATACACCTATTCAATCCTAGCCATCCATCCATTCAAACCTTCAATTTCATCCATTGATCATCCCTTGAATCTTGGAGGAATTCTCTCCTTCAACCTCATCATGCCATTTGTCCATTTCTCCTTTCTTGAGGATCCTCAAGCAATCTCAACCCTTGATCTTTCTATTCAATCCTAACCCTCCATTTCCATCCCCAAAAATCTATAAATTGAGGCCATCCCCTCTATTTTCCATAAGCAATCTATATGCAAAGAAATTCTACTAGTTTGAGCACTCACATTTCAAGCATTTAGGCTAAATCATAGTTTAGAATAGATTACAACATCATCCTTAGGACAAATCACTTCTAGTGCATTTAAATAGGGTGCAATTTAGGTAATTGATGGATTATTAGTTGGTCCAATCTTGAGGTCCCTTGGACTAGGGATTGGGAATTAATTAAGATAGTTAGCTCACCTCATAGGATCCCACTTTCATTGTAGATAGAAAGGTATCAGATAAAAAGAAGGGTTTAATACAGCTCTGGCAGACAAGATCAATTACCCAACCTAGCTCGACACTCTTTCAACCAAGTGCAAGGAAAGATGAAGTTTGATATGCATGCAAGGTATAGAGAAGGCATGCAATTAGATACCATAGAAACAATATTACTAAGAGTTTGAAGGGAAACCCGCCTAGGATGGTGTTGAGAGACCATTATTCATAGAAATGAATGCCTAGAAAATATTTGTAAATCCAAAAATCATAAAGGGGAAAGGAGAAATGTCTTACACAAGAGAATACAAATTGGATAGGAGAAATAGAGGCATTTGTTGCACATGTGGTTGTGAGGTTGTCATTGATGTCAAAAATAATGAGAATTGCACATATGTTACCTAAGTTTGTCACTGATGTGGTTGTGTGGTTGCCTTTAATGTCAACACTATGCTTGGATGCTTAGGATGATGATATACTATGTTGATGGTGTGCTAGCAGTGGTTGTTGATGTTCATGGTTGGTTGCTGATGTTCATGATTGATTTATGATGTTCATGATTGGTTGTTAATGTTTATGGTTGGATGTCATGCCTTGATTAATGTCAAGAAAATTTTTATTGAGCATGTTTGTGGTCAGAAAAGATGATATCACAATGATAGAAGCATTAAGATGAATGATGATATATTAAGATGGGAATTAGAAGCTATGCTAAGGATGAGATGTTGTTGATAACCTATAGCATGTTGTATGTTCCTCCTTGTTGTTCCTAAGGATGTATGTGTTATTACAAGAAGGTTCTAGTCTCCAGATGTTAGTGAAGGCTTCTAATATAGGAAGTTGCCTAGAAGACTGCTTAATAAAATGCTTTGCATTCCTCTGCATTTGAAGATATGGTCATGTAGTTTAGAAGTTAGGTTCAGTGTGCTGAGAAAGTGTTGTATTCAAAGCTTCAGATCATTTTCTCCTCTGCAATGGAAGTTATAAGTGATAGAGTTCTGATCTATGCTCTAGCAGCATAATGTGATGATGAAGGCTGATTGGAATTGCAAGGATACCTAAATTTTACTTATTAAAAATAATGATGGAATTATTATATTGTTAAGAATAGTTAATTTCATTGTTTGGAAATAATTATTAGATGATTTAATTGTCATTTAATGTTATGCCACTTGCAAGAAAAGGGCATATGAAGAGGCACCCTCGAGGAAGGCAAAGAGTTGAGATGTCAGTTTTAAAAAGAAAAACAAAAGATAACAAGAAAAAGGATATATGATTCACTGGGGGGAGCTACACACAAGGCACCCCAATGATATACCTAATGAGCATTGTTGGAGTTGGGGAGTGTCACATCCTGGCCCATGACAAGGAACACGTGCTTTTAGAGAAAGGTATGAAGTCTTAAATGATTGAAATGGTTTCTGTGGAGAGGCGGCATGGTTTTGCACCTACACATTGGTGCATTCTTGAAGGATTTTACAATGACAAACTTTAGATTTCTGAGGAGAGACTGTGGACTGAAGAAAGTGGTAAGGCAGATTAAGTGTTACACAAGAATATTGATATTTTTGAGTTTCTAGTTTTCATTTACAGAGAGAATGTGAGCACATTCTATAGTCATTAACTTTGGAATGTATGATCATCTCTGGCTTGAGAAGTCCAAAGTTGCACTCTGCAGAAGAACCAAGTTTGGAATCTTCACTAAAGATAGTAAAGATGTAAATATCGAAGGTCTTGTTAGGCGTTAAAGGAATCCACACACTGGAAGTTATAAAGTTCAGATTCCCTTTATACAATAAAGTATTATGCATGTTCATAGTCGAGTAGATTGCATCCACCTGAGCAACAGATATGTTTGTATAGTGGGAGTTTATGACTTGAGGTTGAGGATCTTGAACTACCTCACTTAAAACCCGCTAAAGAACTTGTACATAACAACATTATATGAGGCCCTCAAATAATGATGCCCTATAATATTAAAATAGGTACATGTTTCTTTTCCTAGAAAACTATGCAAATTATTATCAAGTATATGATTAAGATGTATGTGTAATCTTCTATCTAGGGTTTTTTGAAACGTATTTTGTATATAATATTGCATTCAAAAATATATATTGAAAGTTATTATAGAGACCCAATTTTGTATAAGGATAAGAGCAATTTTTTATCAAGAAAACATATGACTGTGACGATCAAATATGGACACCATTTTTGTAATTACATTTCTGGCTATAAGTGTCTACTTACTGCATTGAATGTATTGCTTTTATCTTTTTCTACCTTTTTTTTGGAGCTGGAGAATTCTCATCAAAAATTTTGATACTTAGCCTTTTATTTGGCATTGGATGCCTTGAAGTAGTTATTGGAATCTCCCTCGTCTCTAGTTGTTATGAAGTCATGTTTTGTGTGCTAGTAGTTGGCAAGTATATCCAAACATTGAAAATGTGATTTTAAGTGGTCGTTGTTTGAGCCTTTGTTTAATGACACACCTTGATTTCAAGAGAACACCAGACTTGAGTCTAGGAGAAATATGGGTTTATGCCTCAATGTGGTTTTGGATTGTCATATAGGATAAGTTATCATGCTTGCACTAATCTTTTCAGTTATATGCATCTAGCTTTATTGATGATTATGGTAGAATGCCAAAGATAATGAACTCGGTTAGTTCAGTTTATTGTCTATTATTTCACATTATTTCATTTGCAATTTTAATAGTTTTTGAGCATTGTTTGGACTTGATGATTAGGCAGTGGTCTAAGGAATGCATGCTTCTATGATGTATTATCTAATTTATTCTAGAATTAAGAAAATATCAACATACATTAGTTGCCATTTGGTAAAAACTATCAGTGTTGCCACAAACTTTTAGCTCCCCTTCTAAGCATTGGCTGAAGGGTTTCTATTTAAAAATGACCACACTATTGGCAGATAATGTGGATGGAACAGGGGATGGACAGAGTGCTGTCCTAAAAATAATAGTGCTACAGCAATATAGGACAGCACAAAACAAATACACACAAATACAGATGGAGAAAAGAGTTAGAGACAATGTAACTGGACAACAATATATATTTTATGTACATTCCTCTTTTCTAGAAATACATTCAAAAACTTCTTACAAATTACAAAGTCAGAGTTACTGCTCTATTTTTCTTAACTGCCCCAATCTTTGGAGCTACACACTATTTCTGTCTCGAGCTACCTGGAACTCCATAGCTATCTACTTATGACCTATGCTGCTGCACCCAATATGTTCTATTCTCTGTTGTGATACAACTTCACATTCCTCTGTTGTTCTATATTGTTCTCTTTTGGAACATTCTTCTTCCTCTGCTGCTACAGGCTAACTTGCTTTGTCTATCGACAACTAACTTTTCCCTCTCTTTTGTCTCTTTTTACATACACAGAAAAATGAGCACTCAACACATTTCAAATTTGAACTCACCTGCCAGAATTTAATGTGGGTAGGTGCAAATGGTACTGAGGGATGATGTGGGAGATCCCTAGGTCTGACGCGAGGGTAGTCAGCATTAATTGATCTAACGAAAGATTAATTCTTCCAACACTCCCCCTTAATCTGAAGTTAGATGTCATTCAACAATTTTCTTTTCGGAACTGATCTCTGGAGTTATACTTATGCCTTTTCCTTTCCAGAGTAGATCTCTAGAGCTCTTTCTACCACTCTGTATCATCTCCGGAGTTGCACGTCTGCATCTTTAGGGTTGACTTCTTGCTTCAGCATCTCCAAAGCATCTCTGAAGTTGACTCTCTGCATCTTTGGAGTTCCTTTTCTGCATCTCCAGAGATGCGCATACATTCCAGAGTTGAACCTCTGAAGCTCTCCTACTGTCTTTTTGGATTTGAATCTCTAGAGCTGTCTTCTTTGTAGGACTGCACACCTCCACAGTTGTCCTCTTTTCGGGGTTGCACACCTCCGGAGCTATCCACAATGCCTAGCCTATCTCTGAGGCATTCAAAGGAATCTTTTGGCAATGGCTTTGTGAAAATGTCAGCAAGCTGCTACTTAGATCTACAATACTACAACTCAATCACTCCTCGTTCTACCAATTCCTGTATGAAGTGATAATGGATCTCTATGTGCTTGCTTCATCCATGGAAGACTGGATTCTTTGTCAGGGCTTTTGATGAAACATTGTCACAATGAATGGTTGTACCATCTTCTTGCTGCTCACACAAGTTTGCAAGGATCCTCCTCAACCAAATAGCCTGACAAGCTGCTGCATTTACTGCAATGTACTCAGCTTCTGCTGTAGAGAGAGAAATAATGGGCTACTTCTTGGATGCCCATGATATCACGCCTGAACCCATGTGAAATACATAGCCGGATGTGCTCTTCCAATCATCTACATTTCCTGCCCAATCACTGTCCATGAAACCAACCAACTTAAACTCATTAGAAACATCATACAAAATGCCATAACCTGTTGTGCCATTCACATACCTCAGGATCCTCTTTCCTGCTTGCCAATGTGTGTCTTTAGGCTTCTCCATGAGCCTAGAAATTAGGCTTACAACATACATCAAATCATGCCTAGTTGCTATCAAGTACATGAGGCTTCCAACCATGCTCTTGTAGAGGGTTGGGTTTACTTCCTTGCTGCTGTCCTCTTTACTCAACTTCAGACCTGTGGTTGTAGGTGTAAGGGCAGGTTTACTGTTCTCCATTTTAAATCTCTTCACAATATATTTGGCATAGTTAGTTTGTGAAATAAATATGCCATGCTCTATTTGCTTGACCTCAATGCCAAGAAAATACTTCAGCAGACCTAGGTCTGTCATCTCAAACTCATTCTTCATTGCCTCTTTGAAATCAGCAATGAAAAGATCACTATTACTAGTAAAAATTAGATCATCTACATACAAAATAGCAATCAAAATTTTACCTTCAGCTAATTTGATGTAGAGAGTGGGCTCACTGCTGCTTTTGCTAAAGCCATTACTCACTAAATATGAGTCGATTCTGCTGTACCATGCCCTTGGTGCTTGTTCAGCCTGTAGAGGGCTTTCCGAAGCCTATATACTTTGTCCTCTTGCCCTGGAACTTCATAGCTAGGTGGCTGCTCCACATACACTTCCTCTTTCAGTACTCCATTCAAGAAGGATGACTTTACATCCATTTGAAACACCTTCCACTTGTGTTGGGCTGCTATTGCTATGACTACCCAGACTATTTCTAGCCTTGCAACTGGTGCATAGGTCTCATCATAATCTCTTCCAGGCTGTTGTTTGTACCCTTTGACAACTAACCTTGCCTTATGTCTTTCAATCTTTCCTTCAGCAGTAGACTTGGTCTTATAGACCCACTTAACTCCAATCACTTGTTTACCCTTTGGTAAATCAGTTAGCTGCCATGTGTCATTCCTCTCTATGGCATCCAATTCTTCATCCATGGCCTTACACCATTTCTCTTCTTTCACAACTTCTTCAAAGTGGATTGGATCACTACAAGAAAATAATGCAAAATCCAAATTCTCATCATCATTAGCATACCTTGTGCTTTCATAAATGTCCTTCACACTCCTTGTCCTCCATGGAATCATTGATGCGAGTGTGGGGTCTAAATTGCCTCCGGAGCTGTTGTTGTTGTGACCTTCGAAGCTACAATAGTTTTGACCTCTAGAGCTGCTACTATGACCTCTAGAGCTGTAGTTCTGATGAACTCTAGAGCTACTGCAATGATCTTTGTAGCTGCTATTATCTGGTGTTGCAGACCTCCAGAGCTGCTGATCTCCAGAGCTGCAATGCTGCAGTCCACCTTTGGAGCTGCTTTGTTGAACACCTCCGGAGCTGCTGTTGTTCTCCAATGCTCTACGGTAATTTCTCCCCAAGTTGCTGCTCTCTGTAGTTCCTCTGAAGTTGTTGATCTCCATAGCTTCTTCATCTTCAAGGGGTATTGTAACTGAAATACCTGTGGTCCTGTCCACCGTTCCATCCCATGCTTCATTCTCTATGAACTCAACATCCCTGCTGATCACAAGTTTTTTGGTGATGGGATTATACAGTCTGTAGGCTTGTGATTCTTCACTATATCCGATGAAGATACATTTCTCACCTTCATCATCAAATTTTGCTTCTTCTCTTTAGGCATGAATGCATATGACACACACCCCAAGATTCTTAGGTGCTTAACACTCCACTTGTTGTTTGTCCATGCCTCTTGTGGAATCCTATCATGAACGGCCTTTGTAGGACACCTATTCAATAGATAGACCGTTGTTGCTACAGCCTCACCCCAATAATCATTTGACAGTCCCTTTGCCTTCAGCATGCTTGCTGCCATCTCTGTGATGGTTCTATTTTTCCTTTCAGCTACTCCATTTTGCTAAGGAGTAAACCTTGTTGTGAACTATTTATGTATGCCTTCATACCTGTAAAAATTTAGAAATTGTTTGGAGATATACTCTCCCCCTCTATTTATTCTTAGGGCCTTGATATGTTGGCCACTTTTCTTTTTAGCTGAAGCCTTAAACTCCTTGAATTTCTCAAAGGCTTCTGATTTGTTCTTCAAGAAATGAATCCATATTTTTCTGCTGTAATCATCAATGAAGGTCATGAAATATACATTCCCACCTAATGTGGGGGTCTTCATAGGGCCACATAAACTTGAATGCACCAACTCCAATGGTGCTCTTGCCCTTCTAGAATACCCTGATTGAAAGGGTTGTCTATGCTACTTTCCTAAAATGCAAGCTTCACATTTTCCACCAGGCTCTACAATGTTTGGTAGCCCTCTAACCATGCCTTTCCTAGATAGTAAACTCAAACTAGAAAAGCTTAAGTGCACATTTCTCAAATGCCACAATTGGGATGGGTCTTTGATGACTGTCCTAAAGGCTGTTTGCTGTCCCACTGTTGTGAGCGCCAGAGATAGTGCAGGAGACTGCGCTGGAGATAGCACTGGAGTTAGCGTTAGAGATGGCGTCAGAGTTAGCTACAGAGGAAACATTCTGTTTCTTGTCATCTGCACTACTGCAATGACTTTCTTACTACCTCCTTTATCAAATATTATGCATGCTCTATTTTCCATCAGGATTCTATAACCATTTTGGACCATCTGTCCAATGCTCAATAGGTTATGTTTTATGCCTAGTGCATAATATACATCCTGGATCTACATTTTCTCACCTTGCTTGCTAAGGACTGTGATGATGCCTCTTCCTATGACAGGAACCTTTTGACTGTTCCCCATCATGATCTCAGACTTGACATTTTTGTCAATGGAGGCAAACAAGTTTTCATTACCACTCATGTGGTTGCTACACCCACTGTCCAAATACCAAACTTCAGGGCTGCTCTTCTCAGCAAGGTTATGCACAATTAATAGCTTAGATTGATTTTCATTTTCAGTCCTATTCTCATTTTCTACAATAGTATTTTGGCCTCCATGGTCATACTGTTTCTTTTTAAACTCACTAGCACAATGACCAAACTTATGACAGTAATAGCATTGAACATTTCTTTTGTCATACCTTTGATTAGAACTGTTGTTCTGCTTCTTTCTTTGATAGCTTGACTATGAGCTACTAGCCTCTTCTTGGCTGTATGAAACTCCTCTTCCAGAGTTGCTTCTTCCTCTACCTCTATTTTTTCTTCCTCTTCCCCTACCTCTTGCATTGGTTTGAGCCTTGAAGGCTTGCTCAAGGGAAGGAGTGGATCTATTCAACTGTTGCTCATGGCTTTGTAGAGATCCCATCAACTCATCCACTATCATCTTGGACAAGTCTTTTGTCTCTTCAATGGTTATGACAATGGGGTCAAATCTAGAAGGTAGGCACCTTAGGATTTTCTCAACAATCCTTTGATCATCCATGGTTTCTCCATTTATCCTTAACTGATTCAACATGGTAGAAACCCTAGTGTGAAAGTCTGAAATAGACTCACTCTCCTTCATTTGAAGGGTCTCAAAATCTCTTCTAAACAACTGGAGCTTGACTGATCTCACCTTATCAGTTTCTTTATAGTTGTTCTGCAATATATCCCATGCCTGTTTTGAGTAGTTTGTTGCTACAATGTGGGGGAAAATAGCCTCTGTCAAGGCTACCTCAACTAGACTGAGGGCTTTTGCATCCTTCATTCTTGTCTCCTTCAGCTAGTTTCTTTGAGCATTAGTTAGGGCTGCATAGGCTGTTGGGTCTGTGATGTCTGTGAACCCATTTGTGACCAAATCCCATAGGTCATTTGCAACCAGAATGGTCTTCATCTTCTTAGACCAGATGTCATAGTTCTGCCCATCAAATGTTGGTGGCTGCTGACATCCTTTGCTGTCTCCACCTGCCATGGATGCCTAGACAAACTAGGGCTTATAAAATACTAACAAAAAAAAACTTGCTGCCCAGAAAAATAGGGGTCTGATACCAATTGTTGGTAGATAATGTGGATGGAACAGGGGATGGGCAGAGCGCTGTCCTAAAAATAACAGTACTATAGCAATACAGGACAGCACAAAACAAATACATGCAAACACATATGGAGAAAAGAGAGAGACAATGTAACTGGACATCAATATATATTTTATATATATTCCTCTTTTCTAGAAATACATTCAAAAACTTCATACAAATTACAAAGTCAGAGTTGTTGCTCTATTTTTCTTAACTGCCCCAATCTCTAGAGCTGTACACTATTTCTGTCTGGAGCTGCCTGGAACTTTGTAGCTGTCTACTTATGACCTGTGCTGCTGCACCCAATATGTTCTATTCTCTGCTGTGATACACCTTCACATTCCTCTGCTGTTCTATATTGTTCTCTTCTGGAACATTTTTCTTCCTTTGCTGTTGCAGGCTAACTTGCTCTGTCTACCGACAACTAACTTTTCCCTCTCTTTTGTCTCTTTTTACATACACAGAAAAATGAGTGCTCAACACATTTCAAATTTGAACTCACCTACCAAAATTTAATGTGGGCAAGTGCAAACGATGCTGAGGGATGATGTGGGAGATCCCCAGGTCTAACGCGGGGGTAGTCAACATTAATTGGTATGATGGAAGATTAATTCTTCCAACACGCACATCTAGATTCTATTTGTTCCTATTTAATATTTGAAAACTTTTCATGTGAACACCAATGAGGATATATAGGAGATGTGGCCCTCTCCCATGGGACCTCTTATTAAATTTTTGATATGTTAGCTAATGATCCCAAATATTTGTAATTTTTTTTCTTGAGATTAGTATCTAGTCATTATGTAGTTAGGAGAGGTTAAAAGAAAATGTGTTTATCTTCTATGTTAGTAGACTTATGGAGGGGGCATCCACTATTTACTAGATGGCTGTTACTGAGAGATTAGAAAAGAATTGTGGAAAAAATGGGCACGTGGTAATTTAAGTTTACTACATTTCTAGAGAAGAGATCTGGAAAGTATTGCATGGAAATGGTTGCACTAATGCATAAATGTTATCCTTTATTTGAGGTTTTAATTTCTCAACAAATTAGTTGTAAATCAAAATAGAGAATGATAGTAAATTATGTCATGAATTAGGGATATAGTTAGAACTCTTAATGACTTTCCATGCATTATTGAAACTAGCTTTGTTTAAGAATGTCTTTCCATGAACTTGAGTATAATATTTCTTGAATTGGAATATTATTAGTAGTTATTATGACATAATTAGTAGTTATAATCTTTCATAATTATTAAGCATAATTATCTTATGACAAGATATTATTAGTAGTTTTGTGGGAATGTCTTATTCTTGTCCTTCCAAATTTATTATGGGAATAGGTTTTTAATTAGTTAATACATTTAATTATGATTAAATCTTGTAAAATATAGTTCTTCTAATATCATATGTTGTGCAAGATTGAGTTACTCAAGATTGTTGAGATAACTATAAAACCATCTTTATTTGTATGTTAAGCTTTCACAAAGATTGATGATTTTGTTAGCCTGAAGAAATAAGTATTGTTTTATATTGAAAAGAAGATATGTTGTTGATTAAGCATAGTATTAATTTATATATTAGTTTGAAAAGATCTTTTATGTTTGAGAGATTTTATGAGAGTTTTGTGTAAGCCTCAAACATTGACTGACCTTAAGATTGATAAGAAAATGTGTGTCTAAGTTATGAAGATGTTGATATCATTTCATAGTTATGTTTTGCGTTCAAGTCCCAACTACGAAGTCTCTGCACTACACGTACGTAGGCAAGGCTATCATGGATGAGCCCTTGATACATTAGGTCAGCCCCTTATGGCCTTAGGCTAGTATATTGTTATTTGATATGTTTATTGATGAACTTTGTGAAACTAATGTTGCATTTAGTTGTGCAATTATGTAGGTCTATTAACCTTGCAAGATAATAGAGCTATGGAAGCATCTTTTCATTTTGTGAATGGATGAATTATATGGCAAATGTGTTTAATTGTGAATTTATAATATATA
The DNA here is from genome assembly GCA_027924645.1 of Cunninghamia lanceolata. NCBI lineage: Eukaryota > Viridiplantae > Streptophyta > Pinopsida > Cupressales > Cupressaceae > Cunninghamia > Cunninghamia lanceolata. Next base: position 3,754,818 of record BSBN01001709.1, on the reverse strand, counting down.
CAACTATACTTTTGTATTTTGCATCTTATTAAGTTATGAAGAATGAATATTCTCCTATTCTCTTATTATTATTTTTCCATTATTTCTCAAATAATTAACTTATTTATTGATATTTAATGACATTTTCTTGAGTGGGCATTACAGGAATGCTCCACATTCCTCTGGAAGTGAAGGTTTGCTCATGTGTTTTTGTGAACATAACTAGAGATGTTCAATGTATGCTACTTTGCAATATCAGGTGATTTGGAGGTCTGCAAGTTCATTTTTCAAATGACAATGTACTACAGATGGTTTCAAATGCCTAATTGTTCTGAAGACATATGTTTGAGTACTTGCACCACAAAGTTGTTGCTTTACAGAGTTCAAGGAGTGTTTGGAGATGTTGTGTTGGTCCTGTTGACTCATCTCAAGGAAGAACAAGTAATGTTTAATCATTCATGAGTACCACCAAGATTGTGAAGACCGATGTGCTACAAGCTTCGTATTGTCTTCCTTAAGGGCAACCTAATTCAAATTTGTGAAGCATGTGGATGTTATTCCTTGAAGGATGATATTGTAAAGAATGTTTAGCAGTAGGTTAATCATATGTTGGCATCTCCAAGGCATGTTTCTCTTTCTGGAGTTGCGTGTAGTTCATGTTAGAGCTTACCCTCTACATGTATCATGTTGTTTGATATCTGGTCGACTTGTAAATTGTAATATACTTGTTATATTAGCTGACTTGTAATGTAATCAATGTAATGTCTTGTATATATTGTAAACCTAGTTGATCTAGGTGAGGTATGATTGTGAAGATGAGAATATGAGTGTGTGAAGAGCGGGATATAAATATGATATGCATTATGAGGTGCTGCCACAATAATGGGTTACACTTTCTAGGATCTCCTAATTTTTCCTAAAAATACATATTTTTAGAAAATATAATGATTTAAGCCTTGAAATATTCTATTTAAAGGATTTTAATTGAAGAGGGTTTGATCAAACCCCCTTAGATTCAAACCCCCTTGGATAGAACCCTGCTAGTTTTAAACCATACCTATAATGGAGTCTCCTCTACACCTATCAAAATGCTTATAAAAAACCACTTTTGATTTACCTTTTGGGGGATCAACTGAATTCATTTAAAATTTATGTTTTGTAAGTATGTAGTCCTTATTATAAGCTTCCCAACAAGTATAATTTTAAATATATTTAATTTGATTATTATATTTATTTTTTATTTCTTGTGAATGTAGGTTTTTCACCGAACATCAAATTCTCTGTTCTACACACATGGAAAATTAGTAAATTAGTGAAAACAATTTTTGAAAAACATCTATGCCCTAGGTATTGATGTCCTTGTTTCAACAAAAAAAATTGAATTTCGATACATACATAAAATTTTTGTTTTATAGAATACACCTATGTCTAAATTCTAATTGGTTTGACTTTAAAACTTAATTAAAAAAAATATTCAAGAAAACATTATAAAAATAAATGCATACCCTATATATTGGTGTTACTGATCTAAATTCAAAAGAATCATAATTTTATCCTTTGTAGAAAAAAATTTATGTGCTACACAATACACATCACTTTAAAAAAATGTTGTTTACTATTAAAAACTAGTTATCAAAGGAGACATAAAAAACTTTACAATTTAAGTCCAATTTTTTAAAAAAATATATATTTAGAATCTACAAACAAAATCTCACAAATCACTAGTTCACATCACCTTCAAATTCCTAATATTTTAGTGGCTATAGGTGTTAGAAAGTGAATATTTAGTCCAAAATATTGATTTCAATGTCAAGTTTGGCCAAAAAGTGTAACCCTTTATTGTGAGATGACCCTATGATGTGTGACTGAAGGAGAAAGAGCAAAAGCAATAAGGGTTGTCCTGATTCATCTTGAAGACATTTTTGTGACAGGAGGGAAGTGAAGAGTGTGCTTAATTGATCCAATCATCAAAGGAGTAAAGAGGTAGAATTGTAATCATCAAAGGTGTGAGCTTAAATGTCATTTTTTAAGTAGTAAAAGGACTATCATATTGTAATTATCTCTGAGTTTATTTTTAGTTCAAGGAGTAGTTGCTTCCTTGGGTTGTAGCCCTAAAAAAAAGTCTACAGGGAGTTGTAGCTTCCTTGGGAGTGACCCTAAAACAAATGCTTTAGGGAGTAGTAGATTCCTTAGGTTGTAGACCTAAAACAAAGTTAGCAAGTAGTAGTAGATTCCTTGGGTTGCAGCCCTAAAACAAAGTTGTAATTTTTATAGTAGTGAGCTTCATATATTGTGAGTTAATCCTCACCATGGTTTTTCCCCTTTTAGGGTTTTCCATATATATCTAGTGTTATTTGTTGATGTGCATTGTGTTGATCTTTCATGTCTATGTTAATGCTGTAATGTTTAACTTTTAATTTTCTCTGGAGGATTTGAAGTTTGTTTGAATACAAATTCACCCTCCTACTCTCAGTATCCAGGTGTGTTCAACGATTGGTATCAAATCCAAGTTACTCAAAAGAAGCTTAACCACTTGAGGAAGGTCTAGGATGGCTCATAATGGATCTCACAAGGAACCTATGTTTGATGGAACAAATTATTCCTTTTGGAAGCTAAGGATGGAAAAGTATCTTTCTTCTCTAAGGTATGGTATTTTGCAATCTGTCAAGAAGGGTTACACTACTCCAGCTAATGATCCTATAGATGTAGATGAGATCAAGTTGTATGATAACAATGCCAAGGCAAAGAGTGTTATCATGAGTGGGCTAGTTGATTTATAACTTGTGAAGGAAATTGGTTACAAATCTACTCAGGATGTCTGGAATAAACTTAGCAGCATTTATGAAGGAGATAGTAAAGTGAAGCAGACCAAGATGCAAATCTTCAAGAGAAAATTTGAGACCCTAAGGATTTCAGAAGAAGAAGACATTGTCAGTTATATGCTCTGGATAGATGAAATAGTTAATGGCATCAGAGGACTTGGTGGAGAAGTGAAAGAAGATGAGATTGTGAAGAAGGTTCTAGATCTCTCCCTAAATCCTACATTCATAAGGTTTCTGCTATTGGGGAAACTCAGGATTTGGATAAATATATAGTAGATCAATTGTTTGGCTCTCTTGCAACCTTTGAAATGGGAGAATTTGACAAAGGTGCTCCAAAGAAGGAAGCAACATTCAAAGCAAGTAAGAAGATAGAAGATGAACCAACTTATTAAGATGATGACCTTGATGAGGTAGAGGTAAACTTTGTAAGAAGATTGAAGAAAGGCATAGGCAAATAAAAAGGTAAGTAACCTTTCAAATGTTTCAATTGTGGGAAAATTAGTCATTTTTCTTCTAAATGTCCTTTTAAAGAATCAAAAGGTAGTAAAAAAATGGAGATGCCCAAAAGAAGTTTGTATTCCATGGAGAACAATTGTTCTTTAGAAGATGAAGATCATGATGATTCAAATGATAAAACACTTTTCATGGCCTTGAATGTTGGTGACAAAAAGGATGATATTGGAAAATGTGAAAAGTCTAATACCTTGCAAGTTGACCAAGATAATGAAAAATCAATTGTAGTATGGATTTCCTTTCATGAAAAAGAAGCCAAGGCTTGGGTAATTGATAGTGGTTGCTCTAACCACATGACTAGTGACAAGGATAAGTCTATTAGCCTTAAGATGTGTAATGGTGGATCTATTAAGTTTGGTGGTGATGAGTTAGCACAAATATGTTGAAAGGGTGCTATAACTATTGATGGGAAGAAAAAGACTGAGGATGTCCTCTATGTCAAAGGGCTAAAGCACAATCTTCTCAGTGTTAGTTAGATGTGCAGTAAAGGATACAATATTACCTTTCATGCCAAATGTTGTGAAATAAGGAAGGCAAGGTCAAAAAAATTAGTTACAGAAGGTACCAAGACATATGAAGATATCTATCATTTAAAGGAGGTAAATGGAAGAACCTGCTTATTGGCTCAATCTAGTGAGTGTTAGTTGTAGCACAAACAAATGGGACACATCAACTTTGACAATATGGTAAAGATCATCTATATTCATGCGGTGAGAGACATGCCTAAGATAACCAAGCCTGCAAACACATTATGTAAGGAATGCCAAATGGGAAAGCAAACAAAGACAAATTTCAAGAGAAAGGAGTATTCTTCTACAATGTCATTAGAGCTGATTCATACTAAGATATGTGGCCCTACAAGAACAAAAAGTCAACAAGGTGAAATGTATTTCATGTTGCTTATTGATGATTATTCTAGAATGACTTGGGTTGCTTTCTTAAGAGAGAAATCAGAATCCTTTGATAAATTTAAGGTTTTCAAAGCAATAGTTGAGAATGAAATGGATGCTCAAATGCTTAAGGTCTGATAGAGGAGGTGAGTTTACTTCAAATGAATTTGAAAATTTTTGTGAAAGTCATGGTATTAGGAGACATTTGTCTTCTCCAGGACCCCTCAGTAGAATGGGGTAGTGGAGAGGAAGAATAAGATTATGCAAGATATGGCTAGGGCAATGTTGAAAGATGCAGACCTGCCTAATATGTATTGGAAGAAAGCAGTTCACACTACTATTTATCTAATCAACATAATACAATTGAGGGTCAATAGAACTAAGACCCGTTATGAGATATGGTATGGAACACCTCCCATTGTTAGATATTTCAGGATCTTTGGCAGCAAATGTTACATCAGGAGAGATGAAGAAGACCTTGGGAAGTTTGATTCAAGAAGTAATGAAGGGATCTTTCTTGGTTACTCAACCAAAAGAAACACCTATAGATGATATAACAAGAGATTGGGAAAGATGATTGAAAGCACAAATGTCAAGGTAGATGAAGACTTGTATCAAATCTCACAAGAACTAGAGGACTGTGAATCTAATATGTTTCCTTGCATTGAAGAAGAAGAAGAAGAAGAGGAGGAGGAGAAGGATCAAGAACTAGAGCAAATCCCTAAGACTCCAACAAAGTATGTTCAGAGGAACCATTTAGTAGATTAGATCATTGGAGATAAGAATGAAGGTGTGCAAACAAGGAGAAGGTTTGGAAAGGAAAGTGAGCAAGTGAATTTGTGTTTATTATCAAAGGTAGAGCCCAAAACCTTTGCTGATGCTAGGCAAAATGATGGATGGATGAAGGAAATTGAAGAAGAATTGAATTACATAGAGAAGAATCAGACATGGGAATTGGTTCCTAGACTAACAAATAAGAATGTTATAGGAACAAAGTGGGTGTTCCAAAATAAACTGAATGAAGATGGTGAAGTTGTGAGGAGAAAATAAAGATTGGTGTGTAAGGGTCACTCACAAGTTGAAGGCATTGATTTTGAGGAGACTTTTGCTCCAGTATCCAAGATGGAGGCAATCAAGATGTTCCTTTCCCTTGCTGCTCACAAGAACTTCAAGGTTTATCAAATAGATGTTAAGTCAGCATTCTTGAATAGTGTGTTGATAACTGAGAGGGGGGGTGAATCAGTTATCCTAATTATTTCTTCTTTTGAATCTTCTTATCAATCAAAGTAGTATTGAATCAAACAAACAAACATTATCATGAAATGAGAAACACATGACACAGTATTTTGACGTGGAAACCTGGTTAAGAGAGAAAACCACGGGGTGATTAACCCAAAGATTATTCTCTGTTAGAAGAATAAGGAATTACAAAATGGCACTTGCCAATTAGGGCTCACTGCCTGAGCACACTGCTCACAAAGAGGCCCACTGCCTACAAGGAGACACACTGTCTACAAAGTGATAAGAATCACAGTCTTGAACTGGAGAATGACATCTTTACCATGTCCGGATCAGTTCCATTTAAGCCCAGAAACATCTGCTCTGCCTTCTGCACTTCTCTTCGCTACTCCACTTTTTCCGCACTGAATCACACTTCAAAATGAACTCACAAACCTTTATTTATATAAGACATCGACTTAGGAACAATCATCTAAGTCGGCAATCAACCATAAGAATATCCGCAAGATGAATAACACATCCGGTCGGCCACCATAAGAACATTCGCAGGATGAACAACTCATCTGGTCGGCTAAACAGAGTAAGAACTTCATCCGGAAGAATATCTTCAATTCCGGGCTCTACTATCAATGCGGACCAACAACACAACCTCAACATGATCCAAGAACCTTCACAAGCCTGCCAGAATGACCAGGTACGTCCGCATTTCCTTTACTTACTGAAATCTCTTATCCTCCTTATCTGGAACTTCAAGAACACTGTCTGTCGCCACTGTCATAATGTAAGAGGTATTCCCAGACCTCCAAATCATACACAACTCGAGATGGCACATCACTAGGACATCCCAAAGACTCCTTCCAATCCACAGATTAGGATTATATAGTTCCAGACCTCACCAGACCTTTTTGTGATCCTCTGTCACCTCTGAATACTTGCCGGAACCGGTTCTACACCGACAGCCACAACTCCTTCAGATCTTCATGCGGACCTCTGAAATCTTAACTGAAGCATCTCAAGACTCATATCTACAAACCCTTTAATCCGCATCCTCTGGTTCGCATCCTATACAGTACATTTGCCTTCTTCTCATCACTGTTCTTTACTGTTCCTGACTGAGGCTAATTTTCTCAATATCCTCAGCACACTGCTCATTGAATCCTTCTTGTCAAAGCAATATGAGTATGTTGACATCAATGACAACACTAGTTTACCTCATACTTGCAACAATCTCCCCCTTTGTCATTGATGGCAACATATGATGTGAAAAACCATCAAGACAAGAAACTTCTCCTTTCTGTCACTTCTCCCCCTATCAGCAACATGTCTTCTCCTCATTTACTGCTCCGCTTTTGATCATCAGCTACTTGTTTTTCACATGTCTTCTCTCCCCCTTTGACATCAATGGCAAAGGGCTCATACTTGCAATTTTAACATATCAGAATCATACCAGCTGCTCCCCCTTAGTAGCAGCTCCCCATCATCAATCCGGATCACAAGATATGACTGTGATATCCACTGGACTGATGCACATCAGTGCATCCTAGTTTATCACCGGAGGGGCCATGACCCCTAACTTCTCCCAGAGATATTCAAAAGAGTCCTTGGGAAGAGGTTTAGTAAAGATATCTGCAATCTGATCCTTGGAGGGAACATACTCCAACCTGACTTCTTCCTTGTTCACTTGTTCTCTTAAGAAATGAAACTTGATAGATATGTGCTTAGTCTTAGAGTGTAATATCGGATTCTTGGAAATATTAATTGCACTTGAATTATCACAGAAAATTGTGATAGGCTCCGCATATTCAATTTTAATATCTCTTAGCATCTGCTTCATCCATAGGATTTGAGTGCAACTACTTGCTGCTGCAATGTATTCTGCTTCAGTTGTAGACAGAGATATTGCATCTTGTTTCTTGCTTAGCCAAGAAACCAATCTCTTCCCCAAAAAGAATGCTCCACCACTGGTGCTCTTTCGATCATCTACATCTCCTGCCCAATCTGCATCTATGTAAGCATGAAGAGAGAAATCTAGATCTCTAGGGTACCATAGACCATACTCAACTGTTCCTTTCAAGTACCTAAAAATTCTTTTGATTGCCATAACATGAGATTCTCTAGGATCAGCCTGGAATCTTGCCACAAGACCAACAGCCTGCATTATATCTGGTCTAGTCTGAGTGAGATACAACAATCCACCAATCATTGATCTATACATTGTCTGATCTACCTTTGGAGAGTCATCATCTTTGCTCAACTTACATCCGGTTGCCATGGGAGTGTTCATTGGTTTTGAATCTTCCATACCAAATTTCCTTAACAATTCTTTCACATATTTGGTCTGAGAAATGAAGATTCCTTTCTTTGTTTGAGTAATTTGCAGACCCAAGAAGAAATTCATTTCACCAAGCATAGACATTTCAAACTCACATTTCATCTGATTTGCAAAAGTTTTGCACATACTATCTCTTCCTCCAAAAATGATATCATCTACAAACACTTCAACAATCAAAATGTTTTCATGATCAATTTTGAAATATAAGTTACTGTCAGCAGTACCTTTGCTGAATCCAATCTGCACAAGATGCTTATCCAACCTTTCATACCATGCTCTTGGAGCTTGTTTTAATCCATACAATTCTTTCTTTAACTTACAGACCATATCATCATTGTTAGATAATTGAAATCCATCCGGTTGTTCAATGTAAACTTCTTCTTCCAGATCACCATTTAGGAAGGCAGACTTGACATCCATCTGATATACCTTGAAGTCTTTGAAGGCAGCAAATGCAAGAAATAATCTGACTGCTTCAATTCTTGCCACAGGAGCAAAGGTCTCTTCATAATCAATTCCTTCTATTTGGGAGTAGCCTTTGCAGACCAATCTAGCTTTGTTTCTGATTACTTTACCAGCTTCATTTAATTTGTTCCGGAAGACCCATTTGGTTCCAATCACATTCCTGTCTCTAGGTCTGGGAACAAGATCCCAAGTATGATTTTTCTCAATTTGCATTAATTCATCTTTCATTGCTTTAGTCCAGTTTTCATCATTGTAGGCTTCATTTATTGTTTTAGGTTCAATCTTTGAAATCAGACAACATTCATCCCAATTTTGAGCAACATTCCTTCTAGTTTGCACACCTTTGCTTCTGTCCCCTATGATCTGATCTTCAGAGTGGTTTAGTGTCACATACCTTGGAATTTTGGGAGTATCCTGCACTGCTGCTTCTTGATCAGGCTCATTCAAACCTATCTCTTCTTCCTGATTTACCGGATCAGGCTGACTCTGTCTTACTGGAGAGGATTGAGTTCCTTGAACACTATCTTGGTCATCTTCATCAGATTCATAAAATCTTGAAGGCTTCTCAATTCCTTCATCAACTTTCACATTAGTGCTTTCTATCATCTTCCTCAGTCTCTTATTGTAACACCGGTATGCTTTGCTTTGAGTGGAGTAGCCCAAGAAAATTCCTTCATCACTTCTAGCATCAAACTTTCCTAGATCTTCATCTCTTTTGATATAACACTTGCTACCAAATACTCTGAAATATTTCACAGTGGGAGTGATGCCAAACCAGAGTTCGTAGGGGGTCTTACCGGTATTGTTTCTGATTTGAACTCGATTTAGAGTGTAGACTGCAGTGCTGATAGCTTCTTTCCAGAACATCTGAGGAACATTTGCTTCCAACATCATTGTCCTGGCAGCTTCCTGGATGGTCTGGTTCTTTCTTTCAACTACTCCATTCTGCTATGGAGTCCTAGGAGCAGATAATTGTCTCCTTATACCCTGCTTCTCACAATAGTCAATGAACTCTCCAGATGTAAATTCACCACCTCTATCAGACCTTAGACACTTTAGTTTTAATCTGGTTTGATTCTCTACCAAAGCTTTGAAGATTTTGAACTTCTCAAATGCTTCAGATTTTTCTTTTAGAAAGGTAACCCACATCATCCGGGAATGATCATCAATTAACAACATGAAATATCTATCACCTTGCAGACTATTGATTCTTGTCGGACCACAGAGATCAGTATGTACTAACTCCAACAATCTGGTAGAAGACTGATCTTTGCTTTTGAAAGAGACTCTGCTTTGTTTACCTAGCTGACATTCTTTGCACAAACTATTTGTAGGTTTCATCAATTTTGGAAGATCTCTTATAGCCTGAGTATTGCTTATCTTGATGATGTTATCAAAATTTACATGACACATTCTTCTATGCCATAACCAACTCTGATCAATTTGAACAAACAAACAACTTTTATTTGAACCAACCAGATGAAAGATATTACCTTTTGTCTGAGTACCAGATGCAATTTCAGTTCCGGAGCTTGTAAAGATTCTGTATTTTCCATTCTTAAACCGAAGATCATAGCCTTTGTCTACTAATTGACCAACACTGAGAAGATTGTGCTTCAATCCTTCAACATATAGTACATTACCTGTTTTGCTCTTTCCATCAAAGGAAATAGTTCCCCTGCCTCTGATTCTGCCAGCAGAATTGTCACCAAACTTTACCATTCCTCCTTCATACCTTTCCAAATTCAAGAACTTATTCTTGTCACCAGTCATATGGTGAGAACATCCACTGTCAATAACCCAATCATCCTTTTCTTCCACTTGAGCAGCCAAAGCTTTTTCAACAACTTTGTGATTGACAGATTCAGAGAGTATTGAATCTTCTTCCTTGATGGCAATAAACACCCACTCATTTCTGGATTTGCTTCCTAGTTTTGATTCATCATCTGTTACTCCTTCATTGTCATCTTCTTCATGAACATAATAGCAATTCTTTTGAAACCTTTGTCTGTTAGTATTAGACCTTGTAGATCTTTCCAGACATCTTGAAGCAAAATGACCAATCTTATTGTAGTTGAAGCACTTAAAGGGTAGTTTTCCTTCATACTTACCGGATCCTCTTGGTAGTCTTTTTGCAATGAGGGCTTCAAGTTGAGCTGTTTCTACTTCTTCTTCTTCCATGTCTCTTCTTGCTTGATCATACCATGTCATCTTCCTTGAAGAGTTTTCTCCCGAATCAATTCTCTGTTTGCCTTTCACATAGGCACTGGCTTTGAAAGCAGATTCAGTCTTGGGAAGATCATCTCCAAACTCGGTCATTTCAAATGCAGCTAGCTTGCTAGCCAATTGTTCTCTTGTGACAATTGTGTGGGCTCTGAATTCATCAATTGCAGCAACCTTGATTTTGTAGGCAGCAGGAAGGGATCTAAGGATTTTGCAAACAATCTCATTTTCATCCAGAGTTCCACCAGCATTTCTAATTCCACACACTAGTTCATTCACTCTTGGCATAAAAGTAGTGATGTTTTCATCATCTCTCATCTTCAATCTTTCGAATTTCCCTTTCAGACTTTGCAACCTTGCACTTTTGGCAAACTCATCTCCTTCATACAGAAGTTCCAGTTTAGTCAGGATCTCATATGCAGTTGGTAGGTCAATAACATTTGAGAGATCTGAGTCATTCAATGTGCTTAGAAAGGCTTCCTTGGTCTGTAGATTGTTTTCAGCTTCTATGATTTCATTCAGAGTTGTCGGACCACCTTGTGGAGGTACATATGGTTTTGAAACCATGGCCAAGTATGCTTTTCCCATACATTCCAGGTGACATTTCATGCGACCCTTCCAGAGAGTAAAATTGGTTCCATCAAACTTCGGACTATCCTTTTTGTATGACAACATCCTAGATCTCCTCAAGCGGTTAAGCTTCTTTCAGAGGAATCTCGCTCTGATACCAATTGTTGATAACTGAGACGGGGGGTGAATCAGTTATCCTAATTATTTCTTCTTTTGAATCTTCTTATCAATCAAAGCAGTATTGAATCAAACAAACAAACATTATCATGAAATGAGAAACACATGACACAGTATTTTGACGTGGAAACCCAGTTAAGGGAGAAAACCACGGGGTGATTAACCCAAAGATTATTCTCTGTTAGAAGAATAAGGAATTACAAAATGGCACTTGCCAATTAGGGCTCACTGCCCGAGCACACTGCTCACAAAGAGGCCCACTGCCTATAAGGAGACACACTGTCTACAAAGTGATAAGAATCACAGTCTTGAACTGGAGAATGACATCTTTACCATGTCCGGATCAGTTCCATTTAAGCCCAGAAACATCTGCTCTGCCTTCTGCACTTCTCTTCGCTACTCCACTTTTTCCGCACTGAATCACACTTCAAAATGAACTCACAAACCTTTATTTATACAAGACATCAACTTAGGAACAATCATCTAAGTCAGCAATCAACCATAAGAATATCTGCAAGATGAATAACACATCCGGTCGGCCACCATAAGAACATTCGCAGGATGAACAACTCATCCAGTCGGCTAAACAGAGTAAGAACTTCATCCGGAAGAATATCTTCAATTCCGGGCTCTACTATCAATGCAGACCAACAACACAACCTCAACATGATCCAAGAACCTTCACAAGCCTGCCAGAATGACCAGGTACGTCTGCATTTCCTTTACTTACTGAAATCTCTTATCCTCCTTATCTGGAACTTCAAGAACACTGTCTGTCGCCACTGTCATAATGTAAGAGGTATTTCTAGACCTCCAAATCATACACAACTCGAGATGGCACATCACTAGGACATCCCAAAGACTCCTTCCAATCCGCAGATTAGGATTATATAGTTTCGGACCTCACCGGACCTTTTTGTGATCCTCTGTCACCTCTGAATACTTGCCAGAACCGGTTCTACACCGACAGCCACAACTCCTTCAGATCTTCATGCGGACCTCTGAAATCTTAACTGAAGCATCTCAAGACTCATATCTATAAACCCTTTAATCTGCATCCTCCGGTTCGCATCCTATACAGTACATTTGCCTTCTTCTCATCACTGTTCTTTACTGTTCCTGACTGAGGCTAATTTTCTCAATATCCTCAGCACACTACTCATTGAATCCTTCTTGTCAAAGCAATATGAGTATGTTGACATCAATGACAACACTGGTTTACCTCATACTTGCAACATAGTGATCTAGATTAAGTGGTCTAGATTGAGAAACCAGATGGTTTTTAGTTATTAGAGGATCCAGACATGGTGTGTAGACTCAAAAAAGCTTTGTATGGACTCAAACAAGCACCTAGAGCTTGGTATACTAGATTGGATAAGTACCCACTTCAGAAAGGCTTTAAGAAAGGTACCACAGATAGTAATCTCTACATAAGGAATAAGGAGACATGATTTTGATAGTTGCAGTATATGTTGATGACATTATATTTGGTGGAGATGATAATTTGTGTAATAGGTTTGCAGAAGAGATGCAGAAAGAGTTTGAGATGTCTATGATTGGTGAGATGTCTTTCTTCCTTGGGCTTCAAATTTCTTAGCTAGATGATGGTATATTTATTTATTAGGCTAAGTATATTAGAGAAATGTTGAAGAAGTTTGGTATGGAGGATTCCAAACTAGTAGGTATTCCTGTGATTACAAGTTGTCACTTGAGAAAGAATGATGAGTCACCGGAGGTTGATCAAACTCTCTATAGATATATGATTGGAGGATTATTGTACTTGACTACTTCTAGACCTGATATTATGCATGTAGTATGTGTGGTTGCTAGATATCAAGCTAATCCTAAGCAAACTCATGAGAAGGAAGTGAAAAGAATATTCATGTATTTGAAGGAAACTCTAGATTATAGCTTATGGTATCGAAGAGGCAATGACTTTGATCTAAGTGCTTACTCTGATGCTGAGTGGGCTAGTTGTGTTGATGATAGAAGAAGTACAAATCATGGTGCTTTCTTTTTAGGAAGTAGATTGGTTTCATGGCATAGTAAGCAACAAGATTCAATATCCTTATCAACTGTAGAGGTAGAGCATATCACAGCATCATCATGTTGTACACAAGTGTTGTGGATGAAGCAAATATTAAAGGATATCAAGGTACTATATGATGAGTCAATTCCTATATTGTGTGATAATACAAGTGCTATGAATATTTCTATGAATCAAGTGATGCATTCTAGAACCAAGGATATACTAATCAAGTATCACTTTTTGAGAGAGAAGGTTCTAGATAAGGAAGTGAAATTGGAATATGTTCCAACAAAGGATCAAATTGTAGATATTTTCACATAGGCTCTTACAAAGGACACTTCTGAGTATCTCTAGTAGAGGTTAGGGGTAATTGCCCCTCCTTTCTAGATGCATAGTTGGTGCATCTATTTAGGGGAGTTCATGCTATATATCTTTTTCTTGGACTAATGGTGGCTACCTCTTAGGGGGAGAAGCTAGTGGTTGTTGCTGATAGGGGGAGAACATTAAAAAGGAGAGTTTGTGACCTAAGAAGGAATTGTTGCCCTTTGTCCTTGATATCAAAGGGGGAGAATGAGCAGGTGTGTGTTGCCATCAATGCCAAAGGGGGAGATTATTTCACGTTTGGTTGTGTAGTTGTCATTGATGTCAACACTAATGATCATTACACATATGTTACCTAAGTTTGTCACTGATGTCGTTGTGTCATTTTCTTTGATGTCAACACTATGCTTAGATTCTTATGATGATTATATAATATGGTGATAGTGTACTAGCACTGGTTGCTGATGTTCATGGTTGGTTGCTTGATTGATTATTGATGTTCATGATTAGTTGTTGATGTTCATGATTAGATCTCATGCCTTGATTAATGTCAAGAAAAGTTGTATTGAGCATGTTTTTGGTTAGCAGAGATGATATACTAATGATAGAAACATTAAGATGAATGATTATATATTAAGATGGGAATTAGAAGCTATGTTAAGGATGAGAAGATGTTACTGATAACCTGTAGCATGTTATATGTTCCTTCTTGTTGTTCCTAAGGATGTATGTGCTGTTACAAGAAGGTTCTGGTCTCCAGATTTTAGTGAAGGCTTCTGATGCAAGAAGCTACCTAGAAGACTACTCAGTAAAATGCTCTGCATTCCTCTATATTTGAAGATATTGTCATGTGGTTTAGAAGTTAAGTTTAGTGTGATAAGAAGGAGTTATATCCAAATCTTTAGATCATTTGCTCCTCCACAGTGGAAGTTATACGTGACAGAGTTCCAGTCTGTACTTTGGCAGCATAATGTGATGATGAAGGCTAATTGGAATGCTTTGCATTCCTCTGCAAGTGAAGGTTTGCTCATGCAATTTTTTGAACATAATCAAACATGTTCAATGTATGCTACATTGTAGTATCAGGTGATTTGGAGGTCTACACTTTCATTTTTAAAATGATAGTGTACTATAGATGGTTCTAGATGCCTAATTGTTCTCAAGACATATGTTTGAGCACTTGTGCCACAAAGTTGTTGTGTAGAGTTCAATAAGTGTTTGGAGATGTTGTGTAGGTGCTGCTAACTCATCTTAAAGAATAAAAAGTAATGTTTAATCATTCATGAGTACCGCCAAGATTGTGAAGACTGATGTGCTACAAGCTTCATATTTTCTTTCTTAAGGGTGACCTAATTCAAATTTGTGAAGCATGTGGATGTTATTCCCTAAAGGATGGTGTTGTGAAGAATGTTTAGAACTAGGTTAAGCATATGTTGGGGTTCACAAGGCATGTTTCTCTTTTTGGAGTTGCATGTAGTTTATGTTAGAGCTTTCCCTCTACATGTTTCCTGTTGTTTGATCTCTGTCCAGCTTGTAAATTGTAATATACTTGTTATATTGGCTGACTTGTAATGTAATCAATGTAATTTCATGTATATATTGTAAACCTAGTTAATCTAGGTGAGGTATGATTGTGAAGATTAGAATATGAGTGTGTGAAGAGAAGAATATGAATATGGTATGCATTATGATGTGCAATTGAAGGAGAAAGAGGAGAAGCAATAAGGGCTATCCCAATTCATATTGAAGACATTTTGTGACAAGAGGGAAGTGAAGAGTGTGCCTAATTGATCTAATAATAAAAAGAGGAGTAAAGAGGTAGAATTGCAATCATCAAAGGTGTGAGCTTAAATATTAGTTTTTAGGTAGTAGAAGGACTATCATGCTGTAATTATCTCTAAGTTTATTCTCAGTTCAAGGAGTAGTTACTTCCTTGGGTTGTAGCCCTAAAACAAAGTCTACAAGGAGTTGTATCCTTGGGAGTGACCCTAAAATAAACTCTTCGAGGAGTAGTAACTTCCTTAGGTTGTAGCCCTAAAACAAAGTCAACAGGGAGTAGTAGCTTCCTTGGGTTGTAGCCCTAAAAAAAAGTTGTAATTTTTATAGCAATGAGCTTCATATATTGTGAGTTAATCCTCACCATGGTTTTTCCCCTTTTGGGGTTTTCCACATATATCTGGTGTGATGTGTTGATGTGCATTGTGTTGATCTTTCATGTTTAAATTAATGTTGTAATGTTTAAGTTTTAATCTACTCCAAGGGATTTGAATTTTATTTGGATACTGATTCACCCCCCTCTCAATATTTGGGTGTGTTCAATAGCATTATCTCATGACATACAAAGATCATAGGTTAATCAAGATTGGCCACAATGCAAAAGATTATCTTCTGCTAATGCCTTATTTAAAACTAAATAAGCCAACAATATATCTAAATGATCATAGGCATTTCATGCTACAACCAATTACAAATCTAGTAGTTGAAGGAATAAAATCTAATACAAACGTATGTGATGAAAAGATATTACATAAAGAGGCCAAATCTAGGATTCTAACATACTAGGTTATGCTTAGTAGTTGTTCTTATGAATCAGAGAAGTAAAAACCACAACCAAATAAAAGTAACTACTTACCTTCACCAGATACTAGGGATTTTGAAGGTTTTTCATTAATGCTAAAATCAAATCTTTGTCCAAGATCACTGTTTCTACTGAAGAAGCATGCGTAAATCCTATGAAAGGTGACAATTGTACCTTGTCCTAAATGAGAGTCCTTGAGCCTATAAAAATCTAAGAGATAATCTAAAATGCTCACTATGTTCCTCCAAAGAGAGTGCTCCCTCCCCTCCTTCTCTACTCCTTTTTAAAGAGTATTTACAACATAATGTTGAAAATGCACACTCTAGAG
The DNA here is from genome assembly GCA_027924645.1 of Cunninghamia lanceolata. Classification (NCBI taxonomy): domain Eukaryota; kingdom Viridiplantae; phylum Streptophyta; class Pinopsida; order Cupressales; family Cupressaceae; genus Cunninghamia; species Cunninghamia lanceolata. The sequence goes on along the minus strand of BSBN01001709.1, from coordinate 3,738,352 downwards.
GAAAATAAATGCATTTCGTTTTCCCATATCTTTTCCTCTTTCTACATTATCCCCCATAATTATTTTAAGTTTCCCTTATTCAAGAAAATCTACCACTTAATTGCATGTGGTCAAAATGGCATTTAAGGGATATTTTTCCAATAATGCATTTATTTCATTCTACACTAATCAAATATTAAATGTTAAATGCAAGTAATTTCTATTGCAACTAAAGAATAATTTCCCCAAAATGCCAATAACACAATATTTTTCATGCATCCACAAATGCAAATCTAATCTACATGATACTAGGTGGTGTGCGCACATATTTTCCTTCAGCACAATTCACCTTTAGTCGGCTAGACACCCCCTCCTCGATGATAGTCTCTCTCCATCGAGAGATTGTCATCCTACAATTTCACATTAAATCAATTAATTAATTTTTTAATAATATTATTTAATATCATAATTAAATATTAGAAAAAAAGGGTTGTGATAGTTATAGTTGAGCTAGACATGATGATGGACTCTATTAAGGTATAACTTTCATTCTCCCCCTTTTATATATCCTACCAAAATGTGTGGTTCAGGTCATCCCCTAAGGTGATGAGATTCTTAGGCGGGATCGTTGTAGACACCTAAAATTGTCCATACATCACCTTTTGGCACCCTCCTAGCACTACTATGTGATACCTTCATCCTAGAACCCCTACATGTCCCCTTTTGGTTAATTATATAAATTATATTTATTTAATTAATTAGTTTTGTCCCATTCTCCAAATTAATTAAATAAAATACCTTTATTTAATTAATTAAATCCATTTTCTTTCATCACCCAAGTTAGTTAAATAAATCATATATATTTAATTAATTTAATCCATTTTCCCTCTAGCCAAATTAATTAAATAAATCTTATTTATTTAATTAATTTATCCTCACATGTCATCCCTCTTCAATAATTAATTAAATAATTCCATTGTTTTGTTGATTTCCACTTTTCCTCATCCTCATCCTCTTGCCACAAATAATAAATGATAGTCACAAAAGTCAAACTAAGTTTTCATCCTAGCCACTCATCTCATACTACATCTCCAAATCTTAAATGTTAACATAAGGATGCCTTAGAAGCTTCTATCCTCCACCTCATAATCTCTACCATCCATTTCATATTGCACCTTTCAATCTTATCCCTCCATTCTCACCTCTTAATCTCAAGATCATCCATTGCACCTCTTAATCCTATCCCTTCATCTTATCATCTAAGAATCTATAAATCAACACTCAACCAATCAATTATCAAGAAATCTACAATCTAAATGTAAATTTATGATGTCAATGTGAGCAACCAACATATCAAAGCATTATCAAATATCATTGGAGCATATCTATCATTCTCATCGCAATGAGGGCTATTAGGGTAATATTGTTTGTTATTTCTATTTCATTACTTTTGTTGGTGTTTCCAACTGATTACCTAAAATCCTTTAAATTTTTGCCATACACTTATAATTTAGAGTTCTATGATAGTGGCCAACAAATGAGACTCAATTAAAATGACATTCCCCTTGCACTTCTGGCTCTATTAAACTAAGAGGAGTTACCCTATACAGTACTCAAAATTTCTCACCCATCTACAACTAGAGTATTGTCTAAAAAATATGCTCTCCAACTAAGATCAAGAATTCATAAGATTAAGAAAAGCTTGGAAAAGCTTTTTGATTATTATGGATTACAAGCCTAGAGAGCATGCATTCTAAAATAGGAGGATATACTAAAAAAAGATATTCATGATAATTTTTAAAGAGTGGTTTGATTTTGGTAGGGTTATGGCTTCCTAACCGATATCTATCTAGGGTACATAGTCTATCTTAGACATCAAATATATCAAATATATCAATTAGATTCAATCATAAAGGCTCCCAACATCAATGCTTTACATTAGACATTCCCAATTTAGGTTCCAATCTAAATTATACTTAAAGATCCAAAATAGTACATTCAAAACCCATGATCCTTGTTAAAAGCAATTTAATCTACCCTTTAAGCAAATGCCAAGAAACAAGAATCATAATATATCCTTGATACAAAAATGAAATTAATAAGACTTTCTATTAATTCCAATGAGAGTTTGAATACAACATATGGAGACAAAATAAACCAAAGCTCATTTACTAAATCAATCAATCTTAATTACAACCTTGATACACAAAAAATATTTGATAACATAACAATTCTCCTATTTCCTTCAAATAACACTTTACAAATTAAGCTGCCATACCTAAAACTCATAAAACTTGAACCCTTCTTTCAAATGAGGACATCCCTTTTATAATTGCAAGGGGTCTTGTTGATCATGATGTTAGTCATAAACAAACATAGATAAAGAAATGCATATCAAACCTTTATCAGCTTGAAAGATATGATGAATTCAGAGAATTCATAATCCCAACTCTCCATGGATTACTTCATAATCGTCTGACGCTACTCAGTGGTTTGATGTGTATTGTTGTTTTCCATTCAAGGGCCTGTTGATGATGATTATTAGTCATAACAACATGCATAAAAATTTGCACAACAAACCTTTATTATCTCATAAAGTGCGATCAACTTAGGATAAGTTGATGACTCCAAGTCTCTGTTGATCAGGTCATGATCGTACGACGTTACTCAGAGGTTGATGTGACATGCTATTTTCCATTTCAAGGGGTCTTACATTTATCTTGATGACCATTCTTGTATTGTTTTCTGTAAATTTACTCCACAGATGGGTTATTTCTACTCTATTTCCAAAGATAGCTAATATATTTGCAAGTTTGATTAATTCTTTTGATTACTGATCATCTTGAACTTGTTCTTTCTTTTACACTGTATATTTATTTAAATGATGTGTCTATGAGTGAATATTTGCATGATGTTTGTCAATTTAACATGCTTTTACTCTAAATATGCTCTGCATTTCCAATTATCTATGGGATATTAGCATATTTCATGTTATTTGCTTTTAATTCTCTGTTATTTGTAATTATGGTAATGATCTGTTATGAAATTGAAAGAAATTTAAAAGAATGCTTCTAATTTTAATGAATCTTTATCCATTGAACCACATACATAAAAGATACATTCATGAGGAGAAGAAATCAAACCATATGACACCAAGATGTTCCACAGCTAGATATGGATGATGCTAACTTCAAAGGATAAGGAATGAAAAAAACACATGCAGACTGACAAACACTCCAAGGGACACAACTGATCAATGCATGTATCAAGATTTCAAACATAGATTACTCAAGATTAATGATGATTTGTAATCAAAACATCTTCTCTTTTATTCAGTATGCATAACATGTACATTTACTACAACTTTGAAATGAGTCAAGATATTTCAACAATCAAATTTCAATTAAGTTTCTGAATATTCAAAATATGACACCCCTACACCTTTTATAGAATAAGGTGAGGAGGCAGTTACAAATGACCTACGGTCAGGATTTGTCAATTAAGATCAATGGTAGATTATCACTCTTTGACTCAGTCAACACTTTCCTCGTGGCACAGGTTGCCAACTGGCAACCATCTAGATGACTCATTATCTTACGAATGCCTTATGCATATGTCTTCTTCGTGATGCATCTTCATTCATTCTTCAGGTTCCTCCTCTTTATCTTCTTCTTCTTCATCATGATCATCATCTTCATTACTTTTTGTATCGCTATCACTGATGAACATCATCTTGTATATGGACCTTCATTGCCATCCTGATATTCTCATATGCCTGCAATATTTTATCTATTTCCCTACCATCTTGGGTCTTGGATTTTGTTATGGCATGCTTGTGAGATTGAAAATTAGCTTTAAGTGCCTCCAACTTACCTTTTCTATTATTTAAAGTCTCATTGTAAGTTTCCACCTTGACCTTTATCCTCACAATTTTTTTCATCACCTCTTCCATCAGGTGGGTGAGGGGGTCATCTGCTACCGATTGGAAATTATCATGCAGAGCCTTGATAGCAAATTCTGCGTCTTGATTTTCAATTTTCCCCTCTACTTTCCCTTCTAAAGCTTCAAGGATTTATGTTTCATAAGCCATCATACTGTGCAGCTTTATACTTATATCCCTAAGATTGCCACTGCATTTCTTTAGGATATCACATTCAAACCTGATATCTTCATACCATATATCTATTAGTAGGACAGTGTTATTATTCAACACTTGGTTATTTATTAGGATTTGAGGATCAATCCTCCTCATCTCACTCAAAGCAATTAGGTCCTTTTCCATTTGGAATGACCGTCTCCCTGTTTCATTTTGCATTTTGTCTACTTTTCTCTTTAAACTGCTTAAAGAATTCCACCTCTGTAAAGAGGTTCTCACAACTTCCTCAGCTCCTATGAGGGTTGACAGCATCCATTTCTCCATGATCATGGCTTCATGCTTCATGAGGTTCAACTTGGTGGCCTCCTCCTAGGAGATGATAGTCAATGGGACTACCAGATCAACTGGTGCACTATCAGGGTTAATCAACCCCATTATATGTGAATACAACTGAGCAATGTGCTCTTTATGATATTTATTTTTCTCTTTCTCCTTATTTTATTTACCCTTTGGGTCAAAGAATCAATGATGTCCTTCCCTTCTTGACCTTCTTGGTCTTCATTAGCAAAACCCAAATCAATAGTTGTGATTTGGAATTCCTCAAGGGTGATCTCGCCCTTTTCCTTTTCTACCATGGGAAGTGCTACCTATGCAGTCCTTTTGCCTATAGCAAGATCTCTTCTAATAGCTGATGTCAATCTAGATGTCCTCTTGGGCTTCATTATTGTCTCTGCAAACAAGGTAGAAACATCAAATTCTTGAATTTCAAAGCATTGTTCCATACCTATTTCTTTTTCCAGCCATTGAGGCACTTCATCTTCAGATCCCTGATGTCCTTTGTCATCATCATGTCTGCCATGATCTCCAGTATCTGTCTCCATTCTGGGTGGAGAAGGTGACTTCTTCGTTTCTTCCTCATGGGCTTCCTCATGAGGGTGATCTTATTGCATCTCTTCTTCTTGAGGGGCCTCTTTCTGTGGGGGAGGATCCTATGGAATGTCCACATGATGATCATGTGCTTGATCCTGCACTCCCTCTTTCTAGGTTCTATCTACTTTAGTATTTTCTTCATCTTGAGGCATATTAACATTCATAGTTGATGTATGAGTGTTTGGGCTTGGTACATCACCCTAATCTTGAGTCACTTCTTGTTCTACACCAGATGCACCGACATCTTGTGTCTTAAGGTCCTCATGACCTGATTTATTTTTTTCTCCTATGGCTTCTTGAGTCTGGGCAGCATCATCACCTGATGTATCATTATTAGCCCTACCCTTTTGTTGGACTTCCACTATCTTTGGTTTAGCGGGTATCTCATGATGTTTCTGGCCCATATCCGGAGCATTGCTCTCTTCTTCTACCTACTTGGCCACTTCAACTTTCTTCATCACATCAAGTGCACCTACTTTGTCTTTTGGGCTCACATCCTCCCTGTATGTCAAATCTATAACTACAGGGCTAGTCACCTGATTGACCAACTTGTCAAGCTTGATTTGTTGGGCTGTCCTCTCTAGGCTACTTTCTTTTTCTTCCTGAGCTATTTGCTTCACCTCCTCCAATAATGCCATTTGTCCTAATGGGGTCCCGTGTGGAGTCATGCGGGTATTGGAGGAGTCATGCGGGCACTGGAGGCAAGAGTTTCCATCCTCTGAGAGACTACATTTTGCACTACTTCATCATCTGATAGGTCCACGATGTCTTCCAAGGAGAAAGGACCACCCTGACCTGCTTTGAAAGACTCTTTTGCTTGTTCCTCTACTCCCTCTATCTTAAATTTGATTATGGTGGGAAGTGGTACATCATGTTGCATCTCCTTCCTAAATACTTCACCACCAGCTCCTCTCAATACTATAGGATCGGCCTTGATATCACCATGCATAGATGTTCTTTGCTTCTTGGGTGGTGATGTCAGTGGCACCGCCCTCCTCTTCCTGCTGACCATCATCAAGTCATCACCTACAGGCTCTTTGCGTACCGTCTCTTCTTCAAATAGGATATCTTCTTCTACTTGTTGTTGTGAGGTCTTACATTCATTCTATACTTTTGTAATTTCAACAACTGGCCTTAGGATCCTCTTTGTCTTAGGCTTGTCCATTAGAGGCAGTGCAGATGAGGTGGATGCTTGTCCTGATGTTGATGCACCTACAACTGGTATGGCAACTCTTTCAATTATCACACCCTTAGGCTCATCATCAATTTTCTCTCCTCTAGGGGGACCCTTCCTCTGTTTCTATGTGGGTAACCTTTCTCCATTGGATTTTCATTTCTTATTGAGGAAGTCATCATACTTCTCATCAACTAGTTCTTTCCTTTTCTTCTTAGCATCTACAGTAAGGACCACACCCCTTTTATTCAATCTATTTATTTATTCATCTACCCAAGCTTGGGTTAACTATAGTACCCCACCTGTAAACTAATCCAAGGATATGTCTTCCAGTTGTGTCAGGTCAGGGGCTGATATGGTGTCATTGTACACCTTCTTGTCTTCATATTCATTTGACATAGTTTTTCCATCATCCCTCTTTAGCTATACTGGCACTAGGATGTAGTCAAATGTCCTTATTTGGTTCAAGGTGAGCATTTGGTATTTTCTTCTTCTCACCTTAGCTTCATCCTCACAATCAGTCTAGAAATCCTCTAGATGCTTCTGATGTATAGGTTTTCCCATTATTTTATGCATCCTACCATAGGGGTCATAAGGTCTAGCCAATGGAAATGGTTGCAGGTACATTAGTTTCAAGCCCCCTATGGCATGCTTTATGCTCTGTGAATCTAAGCACATATACCAGCCCATAGACACTGGAAATAGTACTGGAGGTATCTTCTTTTGTGCTTTGTATGCCTTCACTATGGTAGACACTTGTCTAAGAAACTCCATCAGAACCACCCCATTAGTTGGGTACCTTGGTAGCATAAGGGGTTGTTCTTCAAATCCCTCTATTCTTATATATGAGAATGTGGCATACTAGATGAACCAGGTGCCATGTCTTTATACAACTTCTTGAGCTTCCATGCTCAATCTCTTGGTTCTGTCTTCCTCCATAGTTTTGACTAGATGCATAGAGAATGCATCATTTACCAATTTATAATCTAGGAGGTAGTTCTTTCTCTATAGCTGAGGATAGTGATCCCATATGTGGGCATCATCTACATCACTGCCAGCCTTACCCACTGTAGTCAGGACATCAAATGTTCCCTTGTAAGCACATGAGTACACAACATATGAGGTCATATGGAATGGGCATTCTTGACCTCCCAGGTTTCTCATCTCTTCATCTAATGCATCACCGATGACCTTGGCCCATAAAGGCTTGTTATCTATATAAAGGACCATCTAGATGATTCCAAACATCCAATTCTTAAAATTTCTAGCATGAGGCTGACCTATCATCTTGTTGAGTAGGGAAATCATGTACTGGTACTCATCATCAAAATCAAATTTATATAGGTGTACGGACAATTTAGCTGAGGCAGTGTAGGTGCTGCCCTTTGACCTCCACTGTTACATCCTATTCCTTGCATTCTTCTTATTATTATTATTATACTCTGTCTCCATTTTATCCAGATCTACACTAACCACCCTCTTTCCAACTAGAAGATTGAAAGTAGAGGTGATGCCCTTAATTTAAAAGTCAGCATATACTCTTCCATGCTTCTCCACCCACCTGGTCTGAGGGTTATAGTTCCTGGTACACTCTACTACCAGTTCTGGGGTTTCCATGGCATATGGGAATCTGGCTACATGCCACATTCCTAATACATATATTGCATCTAGAAGGGTATTGTCTTTATCATGATCTATTTTGGTTGACCATACTGCTAGGTCTGTATCTCCTTGGTAAGTGTCTCCAATGATGCCATACTTAAATTGTACCCCTTCGGGCTGAACAAACATGGGCTTAAGAAATTCTGCATCAGACCTGTTCCACCTGAGATCTGCCATGGACTCTTGCAATAAACATGATCTTACCATACGATATCCATATGTATTCATACAACATTATATACTCCTACAACATCATGCATACTCTATTCATCATATTTACTACCTCATGATATGTATATTCATAAATTCAAACCAAAAGAAAGAACATACTACCTGAACATGCAGAAAATGACAACAGGAGGGTTTTCAATTACTTACCTGATAATGCTTTCCTCCTGGGTTAAATGGGTGATTACAAAAAAGGACTGCAAATGCTAATGATCACTTGTTCTATTATGCTAGAAGATCTAGTCCGTTCATAGGTAGCTTGTATGAGGGTTTGACTTGTCTGCTTTGTAATTTGTTGTTTTTTCACAAAGTAAATGAAAATAACCTTGGAAAGTTAGCTTTAAACGCATCCGTAGGGCAAATTAGGGTAAAATTGAGTTAAATCAATTAAATCTGTTAATCCTCTGTAAAGAATCCATGGATGATGCCAAGTGTTTGAATTGTATTTACAATCGGTGGGAATCCATCTACTACATTTAAGTCCATTTAATGTTAGGAAATAGGAGGGGGGGTGATCTTCAAAAGATCGAGTGATATTGAAAATATGACCCCCTCTGGATAAAATGACCCCCTGCAATTGAGCAGAAAAAAAATGCGAAAGAATCAAGTGATGTGGTCAATGTTGACCACAAGTATATTGGGTCATGAATTCAAGATCAGGGGATGTTCAAATTATGACCCCGCAAATAAAATGACCCCCTTGGACAAAGATCGAGGTGACGTCACCATGTCGACGACCTTGTTTAAGCATTGTGTTGTGATGACGTCACCATCATATTGGCATAGGGTGATATTTTGCGACAAGGATGATATTTGTAAGATGACGGATATTAAAAATATGACCCCTGCAAAATATGTGAAGTCGTTTGACGAACAGATAATAGCTATCACGTAAAATTGACGTTCGGACTTCACGGACCAAGTGATTATCGGGTGATAAACTTATATTGGGGTGATCTTATATAATGTGACTGATGTTTAAAATATGACCCCCCTCCATTAGAATATCAGGTTTGACCAAAACTTTGATTCAACATAACTTTCTCCCTTTAGAGAATTTTGGGGTGATTCAAATGTTAAACCTACATGGAATTTCATGCACTTTCCAACTATGAGGTTAATAATGTGAAATATTGACTTTGGCAACTAACCTCATCATGGTCACATATCTACCCTCTTGTGGTTACTTACATGACTTAATTTTACTAGACCACCCAAAGCAGAAAAACAACAAGCCAAAGAAGCAAAAAAGTTGGGTCCCTATTTTGTCAAGTCAAAATGGGGCGTGTTGTGTAACCACACAACAACTTGCCACCAAAAAACATAACTAAATTCCAATGATTCAAGTGATGTGATCACATTCTAACATAGTATTTTAACTCTTTCTAAGTACAAGTATTATAATCTTTTTGAATGATAAGGTTTTCATTATGGCAACAATGCTAACAAAGGATCAGGTGTGTGCAAATGATTAATTATCCTCATCTTGAAAGTAAGTTGAAAACATGAGTAACTGATGTTAAGCTACATAGTTTGGGAGCATCCCTCATAGCCAACCTGGATAGAGCCTTTCTACCAACAGGCATCCATAGCCCTGGCAAGGTTATCTATACAATCCCGCTAAGTAGATCCCCATTACCAGCAGACGTCTATAGCCCTGGTAGAGTTACTTAGATGGCCTAATTTTGTTTCTTTTAGATTTTCAATATTTACTCTCTCTATTCATATGATGTCCTCATGTAAGCTTAATGTGCAAGGCATGGTCACTCACTGATTTAGGTTAGAGATTGCATTGATAGCAAGGGAGTCCCTTTAGATTTTTCACTTAACACCTATACTTATGTGTTCCACAAACCCAAGAATGTTAGGTGATTCATTGTGAAAAAATCACTTTGGTCAAGAAAAGGCACCCTGATGAAAAGATATCATAGACCTGATCACCAACACTTCTCAAAATGAGTCCTAACCTATATAAGAATTTGTTCTCATCACTTGAATCTTAACAATTTGGTTATTTTCTTAGGGTGATGAGTTGTATCATCTTGACTAACCAAAATAGAACTCAACAAGCAAACAAACAAAACAAAACAAAACTATACAAGCAACTATACAAATATGCACATTATGATACACATGACTTACATGACATTGTTTCAAGCTTGAAAGTAATGTTTAAGGAGCTGTCCACTAATTGGTAATGGAACATCCTCACCAGTTAAAGTCTTAAGCCTATAGGTGTTTGTCTCCAAAAAATTTTGAAACTTGAAAGGGACCTATCCAAAGTTTATCAAATTTATCATGATCTCCTTTCCTTTCTTGTGCTTTGTCCTACATAAGGACTAAATATGAAATTCTAAAATCTTTAACTCTAGCTCTTTTGTCAAACCAACACTTGACAATAGCCTAATGTTTAGTAAATTGATCAATTTCCTTATTCCTTTTTTTCTTCTAGGTGCATCAACTGAAGCAACCTGACTTCTTGTTTGTTATCTATGCCTAGATATTCTTGTGTAAACTACAATGTGGGGATCTTTAGGTTAACAGGGAGGATGGGATCCACCCCATATACTAGGTGAAAAGGAGAATTACCTAATGCAGCCTTCATCCTAGTTCTACCTTCCCACAAGGCATACTTTAATAAGGTGTTCCACTCCCTTAGGTTCTTTTCTATTAGTTTCTTTATGATGTTCAATAAATTCTTATTTGTGGATTCTGCTAATCCATTCCCTTGGGGATAGTAATTTGAGGAAAATTTCAAGATAATTCCTTGGTCAAAATCCCAACTTGATAATCTTATTGAAGCAAAGGCAACCCATTGTCACATACTAAAGCACAAGGAACTCCATACCTCGTTACTATGTTGCTTTCCAAAAACTTGATTACATCTTCAGCGTTACATGTCTTACTACTGACAGCTTTAGTCCACCTAGTACAATAATCAGTAATAGTCAAAACATACTTGTGGCCTGAAGATGATGGACGGTTGATAGGTCCTATGAAATCCATCCCCCATTGAGCAAATGGGTGCATCTCCATCACTAGCTGCAAAGGTTGAGCAGCATATCTTTCTCTATTTGCAGCACCTTGACACATATGACAACATTTGATGTGTTCAGCAGTATCTTTAAAAATAGTGGGCCAGTAATACCCTACTATGAGGATAGCATGAGTGGTAGCTAAGGATGATCCATGTGCAGTTCCAAACTTGTCATGTAATTTTGATAGCACCTTATCCACTTCTTGCCTTTCTAGGCATCTAAGATATATTCCCTCATAATTCTTCTTGAAAAGGACTCCTCCTTTGATCATGTATTTTTGTGATCTTATTTTTAAGGCTCTCCTTTGTGAGGCTTGTAATCTTGAAGGACATCTTCCAGTAATCAAGATGTGTCTAATGTCTGAATACCATTCTCCATCTTCTCTTGTATTTAAGACAAACTGTTGGCTCATGATGTTAGGATCAATTTCATATATCATTTGACTTAATGCTTGTCCTCTCACTAATTTCATGGGTATTATGTCCATATCATACTCTTGAAGGACAGTAATCCATTTAGCTCTCTTCTTCCCTGGTTCACTTTGCATTAAAAGCATATTCACTACTGTATCTGGTACCACAGCAATCACCTTACTTCTTAATATGTAATGTCTAAACTTCTTGACTACTCGAACTAGAGCAAGTGCTTGTCTTTCAACATCCATGTATCTAAGTTTTGAATCTATGAAAGGACAACTCATGAAGGCTATACGCTTTTCTTCTTTAACCTCATTTCTCTATGTTAATACTGCTGCAGATGTATGCTCTAAAGAAAATGAGTAAATGTAAAAATCTTTGGTATAATCTGGACTAATTAGAATAGGAGCATTAGATATGGCTTTCTTGATATCTTTGAAAGTTGCTCTAGCTTCAAGTGTCCACTCAATTTTTCCCTCCTAGTGCCAATTTATGTTGATGATGATTATTAGTCATGACAACATGCATAAAAACTTGCACAACAAACCTTTATTATCTTGTAAAGTACGATCATCTTAGGATAAGTTGATGACTCCAAGTCTCCGTTGATTAGGTCATGATCATCTGAAATTACTCAGAGGTTGATGTGACATTTTGTTTTCCATTTCAAAGGGTCTTACATTTGTCTTGAAGACTAGTATTGCACTGTTTCTTGTAAATTTACTCCACATAGAGGTTATTTCTACTCTATTTCCAAGGATAGCTGATACATTTGCAAGTTTGATCAATTCTTCTGATTATTGATCATCATGAACTTGAACATCATACATGAGGATCTCCTCTATCCTGACAGTCTAAGGTCTGATGGAGTAAACTCTGGGTTCTACATCTACATACATGATCTCATTGGTTTTATTATATTCAATTATCATATGTTTCATGTGAGGCTCAGCATCTATCCTTCTTTGATTAGGTATTCCTTTCCAAGGCAACCATGTGTGACTAAAATTAGTGGACATGTATCCATTGAGGGTTTTTGACCAATCTCTACTGAGTAGCATCCCATAAGTATCAAGTATATCAACTACCTGAATATCAATATAATACTAGATTCTGGGATCTGATGCCAATTGCATATGAATGTGAGTTAATTCTACTACCACACTCACCTCTGTTTTATCTAACTATGTTACTTTCTTCAGTGACTTAGTAGGATGCAACCCTAAGGCATTGCATATGGACAAGGGCATTACATTGGTAGATGCTCCTGAATCTACTAAGCAATTATGCAAATTTTTACTAAACATCCTTATGGTAAGGAGGAAAGGAGGTGACTCAGTTTTATCTTTGTAAAGAGTCATGTGTGAAGTCTCTACAGATTGAACAGTAGCTAGAGCTTTGTGTTTAACATTAACATCCCTAACAGTATGATCTTTATTCCCAGTCTAACCTGAGGTATGATTATCCTCTTTTGGAGCAGGATCATCTAAGGATTTCTTGAAAGCTTTCTTGATAGCTAGAGTTTTGAGTAATTCTGATAATGATAAACTGATTTTGATCTTTTTCATTTCATCTACTAGATATGTGACCAATTTGTCAGATTCAGGAGGCAGATTGTCATCTTTTGGTGTTGTATTCGATGGTGCTAAGTACTAAGCATTAACTTTGGGAAATCTAGGATTATTGCTTGCCTTAGGATCAAGAGGAGTATTGAAATTATTTGGAGGCAAGGATGTGGTCAAAGGACTAGCAGGTCTGTTTGAGTTATTCCTTATGTTGTAATTATGCCTGCCTTGATACTGCTGTTGATAAGCATGTACTTCTTCATGTTCAATTGATGGCTCATTTTCATCTTCAAATGGAAAAACATAATTAGTGTCAAAAGCCATGGCTGACTCTTCACATGCCAAGGTGTAATTCTGATGAGATGACATTGTCTGCTAATGAGGATGATTGATGAAACTTTCTAGTACTAGAGCAGAATCATATCCACAGGGGACAATTTCATTTCCTTCTACACAAGGTGGATTTCCTAAAGTATTATACACTTCAATTTGGAATATACTAGCAACAATCCTGAACTAAGGACAATCCAACTCTGCATGAGCATTGGTGTTATGTATCCTGCACCAGTTTGTAAGGGTTGCCTCTACAAGGTTCACTCTAGTGGTCTGTTTAGGTTCATTAGGAGGCTGATTATCTAGGGGTGATGGCAAAGAACCATTGTTTGGCTTAGTGTTCCACACTCTAGGTTGTCTAGTGGGATTATTGTTACCATTGTTGTTATTGTAGTTGTTATTATATCCCCTATCAGGATAATTAGGTATGTCATTAACATATCCTCTATTTTGATTTGGTTAAGAATAGAAATTCTGACTCCTCAAATGAGTGATCTCAATGGTGAGTTTCCTCAACTGTGCTGATATCTCTTTAATTTCTTCTTTCTCCTCTTGAACTTTGGCTACTACATTCTCTATTTGAGGTTTGAAAAAGGAAAATCCATTGTTATTATTACTAGCCTATTCCACAACCTGAGGTACCTGTGTATGTCCTGGATATTGTAACATTTGACCATTTCCATTTGGAGGTGGCATGATACTGAGTGGAGGTATCTGTAAAGGACTTGGCATTATAGCTGGAGGTATCATGGCTCCATTGGTCTATTGCTGAGTAGGATATGTAGGATAACCAGGAAGTGTTTGAAATGCAATATTAGGTGTTGGAGCAAGAATCAACTACTGACTGACTTTGACAGCTTCTTCAAAAGCTCTTGTCAAGGTTGTGACACCAGGATGTGCTCTCCTGATAAACATAGAAGTCAAGGGATCTAAGGTTGAGTAGTATATGCTCCTAGCAACTTCATCTAATACAGTATAGGGAGCAACTAACTTTGAGAGCATCTTTTGGAATCTTGCATTGAAATTAGCAATAGGTTCTCCTTCAAATCTCTTGATTGTGGCAAACAGATGATAATTCATTGAAGGATTTATAGGTATTTTGAATCTATCTTTAAAGGCTTTCTCCAAGGTGGCCCATGAACTGACTGAACCTTGACCAAGACTGATATACCAGTTATATGCCTTTTCCCCTAAGGAAAATGGAAATAACTTGCACACCACATCCTGATGTTCAATTCTAGCCCTACAACAAGGTTCCTTGAATGTTCTAATGTGATCATCAGCATCCTGATATGGATGATATTTAGGACAAATCTTATCAGGATTTTTAGGTAAAGGATGATATGCGGTAAAATTCAGAGGTGACTCTGTAGTAAAGAATGACATTGTGGCTGGTGGAGGTTGGACCTGGGGTGTGACAGGTGGTCCTGTAGATGTTTGCAACCTGATAGGAGTTACAGGAGCATGTTCTAGTGAAGCTCCTGATGCACTAGAACCAGGAGAATGATGAATATCTGTTGTTCTAGGTCTAAATCCTCGGATAGGCAATTCTTCAAAGAGTCGGTTGGATATGGACCTTGTACTTGGCCTGAGAGCTAAGATTTCTTGAATTTTGAGGAAATTTGGCTTGTTTACTGTAAAGATCAGTTAAAACCCTCTAGCAAAGGTTGTATTTATGATTAGAATTTGAAACTAACTGGATATTTATGCAATATTTGTAGAAATGATGCAAATATGAGGTGGTATGTGGCTTTGGGACACAAGCAACTAGATATCATGTTTCTAAAGCAAACTACCTCAAATCGTTTAGCAAAAGACTTGAAATAGAGCCTATCTTTGAAAATTCAGGGTTATCAACCACAAAGCTTACAATATTTATGCTTAATTTTGAAAACTTTGCAAAGGACTAGCATTCACAGACTTAAAACAGTAAATCTTTGCATATGACTTGAAATATAGAGCTGCAAAAGTATTACCTTTCTGTATGTGTCATCAAATTAGAAAATCTAAGGATGAAAGGCCCTCCTTCCAGCACCAATTTATGTTGATGATGATTATTAGTCATAACAACATGCATAAAAATTTGCACAACAAACCTTTAGTATCTTGTAAAGTACGATCAGCTTAGGATAAGTTGATGACTCCAAGTCTTCGTTGATTAGGTCATGATCGTCTAACATTACTCAGATGTTGATGTACCATGCCATTTTCTATTTAAAGGGGTCTTACATTTGTCTTGATGACTAGTATTGTATTGTTTCCTGTAAATTTACTCCACATAGGGGTTATTTCTACTCTATTTCCAAAGATAGCTGATATATTTGCAAGTTTGATTAATTCTTCTAATTACTGATCATCCTAAACTTATTCTTCTTTTACACTGTATATTTATTTAAATGATGTGTCTATGAGTGAATATTTGCATGATTTTTGTCAATTTAACATGCTTTTATTCTAAATATGCTCTGTATTTCCAATTATCTACGGGATATCAACATATTTCATGTTATTTGCTTTTAATTCTCTATTATTGGCAATTATGGTGATGATATGTTATGAAATTGAAAGAAATTTAAAAGAATGCTTCTAATTTTAATGAATCTTTAGTCATTGAACCACATACATACAAGATACATTCATGAGGAGAAGAAATCAAACCATATGTCACTAGGATGTTCCACAGCTAGATATGGATGATGCTAACTTCAAATGATAAGGAATGAAAACAACACATGCAGACTAACAAGCACTCCAACGGATGTAGCTAATCAATTCATGTATCAAGATTTCAAACACAGATTACTCAAGATTTATGATGATTTGTAATCAAAATGTCTTCTCTTCTATTCAGTATGCACAACATGTACATTTACAACAACTTTGAAATGAGTCATGATATTTCAGCAATTGAATTTCAATTAAGTTTCTGAATATTCAAAATATGACACCCCTGCACCTTTTATAGAATAAGGTGAGGAGGCAATTATAAATGACCTACAATCAGGATTTGTCAATTAAGATCAATGGTAGATTATCACTCTTTGACTCAGTAAACACTTTCCTCATGGCACAGGTTACCAATTGGCAACCATCTAGATGACTCATTATCTTATGAATGGCTTATGCATATGTCTTCTTCGTGATGCATCTTCATTCATTCTTTGGGTTCCTCCTCTTTATCTTCTTCTTCTTCATCATGATCATCATCTTCATTACTTTCTGTATCGATATCACCCTGATGAACATCATCCTGTATATGGACCTTCATTGTCATCCTGATATTCTCATATACCTGCACTATTTTATTTATTTCCCTGCCATCTTGGGTCTTGGCTTTTGTTATGGCATGCTTGTGAGATTGAAACTTAGCTTTGAGCACCTCCAACTTACCTTTTCTATTATTTAAAGTCTCATTGTAAGTTTCCACCTTGACCTTTATCCTCATGATTTTGTTCATCACCTCTTCCGTCAGGTGGGTGAGGGGGTCATCTACTACCAGCTGGAAATTATCGTGTAGAGCCTTGATAGCAAAGTCTGCATCTTAAGTTTCAATTTTCCCCTCTACTTTCCCTTCTAAAGCTTCAAGGATTTCTTCTTCATAAGCCATCATACCATGCAACTTTATACTTATATCCCTGAGCTTGCCATTACATTTCTTCAGGATATCACATTCAAACTTGATATCTTCATACCATATATCTATTAGCAAGGAAGTGTTATTATTCAACATTTGGTTATTTATTAGGATTTGAGGATCAATCCTCCTCATCTCACTTAAAGCAGTTAGGTCCTTTTCCATTCGGAATGACCGTATCCTTGTTTCATTTTGCATTTTGTCTACTTTTCTCTTTAAACTGCCTAAAGAATTCCACCTCTATAAAGAGGTTCTCAAAACTTCCTTAGCTCTTATGAGGGCTGACAGCATCCATTTCTCCATGATCATGGCTTCATGCTTCATGAGGTCCAACTTGGTGGCCTTCTCTAAGGAGATGACAGTCAATGGGACTACCGGATCAACTGGTGTACTATCAGGGTTAATTAACCCCTTTATATATGCATGTAGCTGAGAAATGTGCTCTTTATACTATTTTTTTTCTCTTTCTCCTTCTTTACCCTTTGGGTCAAAGAATCAATGATGTCCTTCCCTTCTTGACCTTCTTGGTCTTCATTAGCAAAACCCAAATCAGCAGTTGTGATTTGGAATTCCTCAAGGGTGATCTTACCCTTTTCCTTTTCTACCATGGGAAGTGCTACCTGTGCAGTCCTTCTGCCTGTAGCAGGATCTCTTCTAATAGTTGATGTCAACCTGGCTTTCCTCTTAGGCTTCATTATTGTCTCCATAAACAAGGTAGAAACATAAAATTCTTGCATTTCAAAGCCTTGTTCCATACCTATTTCATTTTTCCAGCCACTGAGGCACTTCATCTCTAGATCCCTGATGTCCTTTTTCATCATCATGTCTGCCATGATCTCCAGTATCTATCTCCATTCTGGGTGGAGAAGATGACTTCTTTCTTTCTGCCTCATGGACTTCCTCATGAGTGGAATCTTGTTGCATCTCTTCTTCTTGAGGGGCCTCTTTCTATGGGGGTAGGATCCTTTGGAATGTCCACATGATGAACCTGCACTTGATCCTGTACTCCCTCTTTTTGGGTTTCATCTACTTTAGTATTTTCTTCATCTTGAGGCATATTAACATCTATAACTAATGTCTAAGTGTTTGGGCCTAGTGCATCACTCTGATCTTGGGTCACTTCTTGTTCTGCACCCGATGCACTGACATCTTGTGTCTTAAGGTCCTCATGACCTAATTTATCCTTTTCTCCTATGGCTTCTTGAGTCCAGGTAGCATCATCACCTGATGTATCTTTATCACCCCTACCCTTTTGTTGGACTTCCACTATCTTTGGCTCAGCAGGTATCTCATGATGTTGTTGGCCCATATCTGGAGCATTGCTCTCTTCTTCTACCTGCTTGGCCACTTCAACTTTCTTTGTCACATCAGGTGCACCTGCTTTGTCTTTGGGGCTCACATCCTTCTTGTATGTCAAATCTGTAACTGTAGGGCTAGTCACCTAATTGACCAACTTGTCAAGCCTGATTTGTTAGGCTGCCCTCTCTGGGCTACTTTCTTTTTGTTCCTGAGTTGTTTGCTTCACCTCCTCCAATACTGCCATCTATGCTAATGGGGTCCCATGTGGAGTCATGCAGGTACTAGAGGCAAGAGTTTCTATCCTTTGAGAGGCTACATTCTACACTACTTCATCATCTGATAGGTCCACATTGTCTTCCAAGGAGAAAGGACCACCCTAACCTTCTTTGAAAGTCTCTTTTGCTTGTTCCTCTACTCTCTCTGTCTTAAATTTGATTATGGTGGGAAGTGGCACATCATGTTGCATCTCCTTCCTAAATACTTCACCACCAGCTCCTCTCAATACTATAGAATCAGCCATGATATCACCCCACATAGATGTTCTTTGTTTCTTGGGTGGTGACATCAACGGTGCCACCCTGCTCTTCCTACTGACCATCATTGGGTCATCACCTACAAGCTCTTTCCTTACCGGCTCTTCTTCAAATGGGATATCTTCTTCTACTTCCTGTTGTGAGGTCTAGCCTTCATCCTATACTTATGTAATTTCAACAGTTGGCCTAAGGCTCCTCTTTGTCTTAGGTTTGTCCATCAGAGGCAGTGCAGATGAGGCAGATGCTTGTCTTGATGTTGATGCACCTACAGTTGGTATGGCAACTCTTTCGATTATCACCCCCTTAGGCTCATCATCAGTTTTCTTTCCTCTAGGGGGACCCTTCCTCTATTGATTTGTGGGTAACCTTTCTACATTGGATTTTATTTTCTCATTGAGGAAGTCATCATACTCCTCATCAGCTAGTTCTTGCCTTTTCTTCTTGGCATCTACAGTAAGGGCCACACCCCTTTTCTTCTTGGCATCTATAATAAGGGCCACACTCCTTTTCTTCAATCTATTTATTTATTCATCAACCCAAGCTTGGGTTAATTGCAGCACCCCACCTGTAAACTAATCTAGGGATATTACTTCCAACTGTGTCAAGTTAGGGGCTGATATGGTGTCATTGTACACCTTCTTGTCTTCATATTCATTTGACATAGTTTTTCCATCACCCCTCTTTAGTTGTGCTGGCACTGGGATGCAGTCAAATGTCCTTATATGGTTCAAGGTGATCCTTTGGTATTTTCTTCTTCTCACCTTAGCTTCATCCTCACAATCATTCTAGAAATCCCCCAAATGCTTCTGATGTATAGGTTTTCCCATTATTTTTTGCATCCTGCCATAGGGGTCATAAGGTCTAACCAATGGAAATGGCTATAGGTACATCAGTTTCAAGCCCCCTCTAGTATGCCTTATCCTCTATGAATCTAAGCACATATACTAGCCCATAGACACTGGAAATAGTACTGGAGGTATCTTATTTTGTGCTTTGTATGCCTCCAGTATGGTAGACACTTGTCTAAGAAACTCCATCAGGACCACCCCATCAGTAGGGTACCTTGGTAGCATATGGGGTTGTTCTTCAAATCCCTCTATTCTTATATATGAAAATGTGACATATTGGATGAACCAGGTGCCATGTTTGTATACAACTTCTTGAGCTTCCATGCTTAAACTCTTGGTTCTATCTTCCTCCATAGTTCTAACTAGATGCATAGATAATGCATCATTTACCAATTTATAATCTAGGAGGTAGTTCTTTCTCTATAGCTGAGGATAGTGATCCCATATGTGGGCATCATCTAGATCACTACCAGCCTTACCCACTATAGTCAGGGCATCAAACGCTCCCTTGTAAGGACATGAGTACACAACATATGAGGTCATATGGAATGAACATTCCTGAGCTCCCAGGTTCCTCATCTCTTCATCCAATGCATCACCGATGACCTTGGCCCCTAAAGGCTTGTTATCTATATAAAGGACCATCTAGATGATTACAAACATCTAATTCTTAAAATTTCTAGCATGAGGCTGACCTGTCATCCTGCTGAGTGAGGCAATCATGTACTGGTACTCATCATCAAAATCAAATTTATACAGGTGTATGGGCAATTTAGCTAAGGCAGTGTAGGTGCTGCCCTTTGACCTCCACTGGTACATCGTCTTCCTTGCATTCTTCTTATTTTTATTATACTTTATCTCTAGTTTATGTAGATCTACACTAACCACCCTCTTTCCAACTGGCAGATTGAAAGAAGAGGTGATGCCCTTAATTAAAAAGTTAGCATATACTCTTCCATGCTTCTCCACCCACCTGGTCTGAGGGTTATAGTTCTTGGCACACTCTACTACCAGTTCTAGGGTTTCCATGGCATATAGGAATCTGGCTACATGCCACATTCCTGATACATATATTGCATCCAGAAGGGTATTGTCCTTATCATGATCTATTTTGGATGACCAGGTCTATATCTCCTTGGTAAGTGTCTCCAATGATGCCATACTTAAATTGTACCCCTTCGGGCTAAACAAACATGGGCTTAAGAAATTCTGCATCATACCTGTTCCACCTAAGATCCGCCATGGACTCTTGCAATAAACATGATCTATCTTACCATAAGATATCCATATGCATTCATACAACATTATATACTCCTACAGCATCATGCATACTCTATTCATCATCTTTACTACCTCATGATATGCATATTCATAAATTCAAACCACAAGAAAGAACATACTACCTAAACATGTAGAAAACAACAACAAGAGAGTTTTCAATTACTTACTTGATAATGCTTTCCTCCTGGGTTAAATGGGTGATTATGGAAAAGGGTTACAAATGCTGATGATCACCTGTTCTTTTATGTTGGAAGATCTAGTCCGTTCATAGGTAGCTCATATGAGGGTTTGACTTCTCTGCTCTGTAATTTCTTGTTTTTTCGCAAGGTAAATGAAAATAACCTTGGAAATTTACTGTTAAATGTATCCATAGGGAAAATTAGGGTAAAATTGAGTTAAATTGATTAAATCCATTGATCCTCTATAGAGAATCCATGGATGATGCCAAGTGTTTGAATTGTATTCACAATCGGCGGGAATCCATCTACCACATTTAAGTCCATTTAATGTTAGGAAACAAGAGGGGGGGTGATGTTTGAAAGATCGGGTGATATTAAAAATATTACCCCCTCTAGATAAAATGACCCCCCGCCATTGAGCGGCAAAACAAATGCAAAAGAATCAGGTGATGTGGTCAATGTTGACCACAAGTATATCGGGTCATGAATTCAAGATCAGGAGATGTTCAAAATATAACCCCGCAAATAAAATGACCCCCTTGGACAAATATCAAGGTGACCTCACCATGTTGATGACCTTATTTAAGTGTTGTGTTGTGATGACATCACTGTCATATTGGCATAGGGTGATATTTGTAAGATGATGGATATTAAAAATATGACCCCTGCAAAATATGTGAAGTCATTTGACAGACAGATAATAGCTATCACTTAAAGTTGAGGTCTGAACTTCATGGACCAATTGATTATCAGGTGATAAACTTCTATCGGGGTGATCTTATATAATGTGACTGATGTTTGAAATATGACCCCCCTCCATTGAAATATCAGTTTTGACCAAAACTTTGACTTAACATAACTTTCTCCTTTTAGAGAATTTTGGGGTGATTCAAAAGATAAACCTGCATGGAATTTCATGCACTTTCCAACTATGAGGTTAATAATGTGAAATATTGACTTTGGCAATTGACCTCATCATGATGACCTATCTACCCTCCTGTGGTTACCTACATGACTTAATTTTACCAGACCACCCAAAGCAGAAAAACAACAAGCCAAACTAGGAAAAAAGTTGGGTCCCTATTTTGTCAAGTCAAAATGGGGTGTGTTGTGTAACCACACAGTAGGGCCTTATGTATTGATTTGAAGTTGTCGTATCTGGATCTGATCTGTTTATCCTGGTTTATGTGAATTCTCAACAAATAAGGTTAAATCTTAGTATATTTAACCTGATCATGCATATATTTATATAAGTTTGATCAATTCTTCTACATATCACTCTTGTTAACCTGATTCATGATGATTTTTATTTATTTTCATGATATCTACTATTTTTACATGCTATTTTCTCAAATAGGCTAAAGATATTCAGTTATCTATGGGATGTCTGCATATTTCTTTGTATTTTCTTATTATTTTCTATGTACTTATAATTATGGTGATGATTTTATGAAATTAAAGAAATTTGACTTAATGCTTTCTAAATTTATTGAAAGAAATGAATCTTTAGCCATTGATCCACATATACTCTTGATACTATCATGAAGAGAAGGAAATCAAACCATATTCTCACTAGGTTATTCCACAACTAGATATGATTGATGATAACCTCAAAGGAAAGGAATGAGGACAGCATGCACAAACTGAAATGCACTCCAAGGGATGCAACAAATCATAGTAACATGTCCAGAATTCATTCACAGATTACTCAAAGTTTATGATTAGTTGTAATCAAAGATCTTTATTTCATTAAGTATGCAAAAGAGTATATATTTACAATTGACTTTGAGGATTGGTCCTAACACTTCAGCAATCCAATCTCAATTAAGCTTTTGAATGATCTTACAAAGTTCAATCCACTTCCTTTTATAGAGCAAGGATGGATGTGGTTACAAAAGATCCTGTGGTCAAGATTCATCCACTACAAATATCAGTCCATATTGCTTTGACTAGGTCAAAAGACCAAAATACATGGCACAGGTTGCCAGTTGGCAATCATCTAGTAAAATATAGTTGTCATTCTAGAATATTCTTGAAAATCATGTTGACTTAGTTAGCATATCCACATGCTCTACATTTGTGTTTATTCCTCTTCATCAGTGGATGTGTCATCTTCTACATGCACATTAATAGTCCCTCTAGCAAGCTCATATGCTTGGACTATTATATCTATCTCCCCTACATCCAATAATTTAACCTTATTAACTGTATGCCCCTATGATTTGAACTAGGCTTGTAAAGCTATCCATTTGTTCTTCCAGATATTCAATGTTTCATTGTATTTTTCTACCTTAGCCCTCATTCTCATGGATTTGTCAATTACATCTTCAGAGAAATGGATAAGGGGATCATCTGATGTAGGATTAAAATTGTCTTAGAAAGCCTTGGTGGTGAAGTCCACATCTTGGTTCTCTATCTTTCCTTCCACCTTATCTTCAATGGCCTCTAAGATGTCTACCTCCTCAGACAAGAGCTCATCCAATTTAACACTGATATCTCTGACTTTGGTATTGCATTTCTTCAAGACATCTACCTCAAATTTCACATCCTCATACTAGATATCTAGTAAATGTGAAGTCTAGGTTGTCAGGATATTGTTGGATACCAGGATATTTATATCTGCCTTCTTCATTTCTGCAAGAGTAGCCAAAATTTTGTCTGCTTGTATGGACCTCTATACAACTTCCATCTACATTTTATCAACCTTGGTCTTCAAAGTACTGAGTAGGTCCCAATTGGCCAGAGAAGTCTTTAATACATGTTCTCCTTCAGTAAGGAACTAGATAAACCACTTGTCCATCACCTGTGATTTATGCTTTGTGGCATCTAGTCCTATGATTTCATCCTGTGATATTATTGCCAATGAAGTGGATGTGGAGATGCAAATGTTAGTGGGTGCCACTAATCCCCTTACAAATTTTTGCATCTGAGCAATGTGTTCCTTATGCTCTTTATTCTTTGCCTTTTCTTTCTATTCTAGCCAATAAGTTGTCTATGATATCCTTAGCTTCTTGGCCATCTTGTTGTTCAGTAACACAGCCTAAATCTATAGTGGTTATTTGACACTTACCTACACTTATTTCACCTTTAACTTTGTCTACAATAGGTACAACTATTTGAGCCATCTTTTTGCCTATTGTAGGATTTGTTTTTATTGCAAAGGTGGCCCTAGATCTCCTCTTTAGTTTGGCTCCTTAAGCCAAAAATAATGAAGAAATGTCAAAATTTGAAGAATCAAAGAATGTAGGTGGATTCACCTCATGCTACAGCTAATGTGGCACATCAGATTGGGACCCTCCATGGTCTATATGCTCAATTTGAGCATCATGTGATCCTATGTTTTTCTTTTTCAGGGTATCTTCATCATCTCCCTACTATTGTTCTTCTTCTTCCCTAGTGTGAATCCTTTCATTTACCTTTTGTTGCTCATCATTTGTGGGGATCTCCTCTGGTATCTTCTCACCTTGATCTGGTATCATTGGTTCATCTTGTGGTGGTGGTGGGTTCATATCAAGTCCCTAATGACTCTGATTTAAGACATCCTGATAATGTTTCTGACTATCTTCATCCACCTTCCCCTATTCTTTATTATCATCTCCTTTCATTGAACACTTCTATCCAGATACTGACATATTTGTTTCCTTATTATCTTGGGTCACAGATATGACACTAGGATCTAACTGTCTAGATGTACCAATTGTCCTTTCTTCTTTAGCATGCTCTTGTTTAGTGTCTTGATCCTCTTGTTTACAAAGTGTTTCCATATGTATATCCCTAGTTGTATTATCTTCTACCTTATGTTGCTCTAGAATTGCATTCTTAACTTTGTCTGCATCATCATTGCCCTGATATGCTAAATCAATAACTCTTGGGATGGTGACATGACCATTTAATCCCTCTAGGCCAATTTTCTATGCTATGGCCTCTAGATTATCTTCTTCTATATCCTCCCTCTTTTCTTGTTGTACTATGGGAGTATTTTGAGGTGTTAACATGGTATTCTTTACCAATGCTTCCATGGGGCTAGTAGAAATCTCATCTACTACCTCATCATCATTAGAAAGATCTTTTGTTTTCTCTAGAGGTAAGGGTTGATCACCCTCTCTTTTCTTGCTCTCCTCCCTATTTTTTTCAGCTAATTCAATCTTAATGTTGACAATGGTGGGGATAGGAACAACATACTATAGACTTTGTTGAACTTCCCCAGCCTTTATTATACCTTCACCTCCTTGACCTTTAAGCACAATTAGTAATTGAGCTTGGCCTCTTTTGGATGATCCCTCCTAGGTTCTCTTCCTCTTTATTATTAATGGCTCTTCATCATCATCACTTTCCTCAAAGTCCTCATATGTAGTGTCATGTTCTACCATGGACTCAGGTTATTTATCAGGCTCCTTGGATACTATGGAAATAGAGGTGGAGGCTTGCCCTTTTTGAGGTGAAGGCTTTAGGGTGATCTTGACACCAATATTCATCCCTCCCCTCTTGGTTACCTTAGATGATCCTTCCTGCATTCTCTTCTCCAAAGATTGTCTCTTATCTTTAAGGAAGTCATCATATTCTTCTTTTGCCAATTCTTGTTTCTTTCTTTTGTTGTCAATGGTCATGGCCACCCCCTTGGCCTTGAGCGCAGCAACCTCCTTCTCTACCCAGTCTTTGGTTAGTTGCATGACCCTCTGAGTTATTATCTCTAGTGAGGTTTCCTCCAGCTAGCTCCAGTCAGGTAGGGAGATTGTCTCATTATATATTTTCTTATCTTCATACACTTGAGACATGATCATTTCATCATCCTCACACAATTTTTGGGGAACAGGAATGTAATCCAAAGTGCAAATTTGTTTCAAAGTGAGCCTTTGGTAGCTCCTTCTGACTTCAACATCATCACAACAATCAACCCAATAATCCTCTAGGTGCACCTGGTACACTGGCTTATTTAATAATGCTTCCATCATATGATAGGGATCATAATGCCTTGACAAAGGGAAAGGCTATAAACACATCAGTTGTAGTCCTCCTATGGCCTCCTTAGCTATTTCTGCATCATGGCACATATACCAGCCAATCATATATGGGAACAAGACCTTGGGTATTTTCTTCTTCTAGATAAATGCCTTATGTGAGGGCAATATTTGCCTAGCCATCTCCATTACTATGACCTTTTATGTTGGATATCTTGGAAGCATCATGGTTTACCCATCGAAGCCCTCCATTCTTATATATGTAAATGTAGGAAACTGGATAAACCAAGATCCATTCTTTCTTACTGCTACTTGAGCTTCCATGCTCATTCTTTTTGCTCTGTCATCCTCCATTGTTTGGACCAGATGCATGATGAAGCAGTCATTAACTTTCTTATAATGTTGGAGGGATGCCCTCCTACCTAATTGTGGGTAATGGTCCCAGATATTTACATCTACGGGATTACAGCCAACTCTGCCAACTTTTTGCAAATTATCAAATGTGTCTTTGGCTGTACATGAATACACACATAGGAGGTCATATGGAACATGTTTGTCTTTCCTCCTAGCCTTTTCATACTGTCATCAATGCTATCACTGATTAGCTTAGCTCATTGTGGTTTCTGGTCAATAGACTCCACCATCCTCATGAGGCCATACATCTAATCCTCAAAGCAACCTACATTTGGTCTACCTTTCATTGAACTTAGCATAACCATCATGTATTGGTACTTTGGGGTGAAATCAAACTTGTACAGGTGTATAGACAATTTGGCTGATGCCTTATATGTGTTGCTATTGGCCCTCTAGGAGAATACAAATTTCCTGCACTCCTTGAAACTACCCTAATATTGTTTCTCTAGGGCTCCCAAATTGATCTTATACAGATTAGATCCTGATGGTAGATTGAATGTGGAGGTGATGCCTGTAGCCAAAAAATTGCATAAATTCTACCATGTTTCTCAACTCTTCTAGTGTGGACATTTGGTGTAGGAGCACCTTCTCTGTAGTGCAGGGCCATATTTTCTTTTGTTGTTTCGTAAGGCTCTTAAGCCATTTCATGTTATATTAAGGGTCAATTTTGTCACATTGATGTAATTGTGCAAGGAAAACATGTGGTTTTGCTTGTATGAGGGGAAAGCCAATGGCTAACTAATTTGTAAGTTAGTTTGCATGGTTGGAAACTGAAAACTGCTCTCTTAAACCTTTTTGCAGGTAAGCAGTAAGAGGATAGAGGCATGCTGATGAAGATTGAATGAATGATAAGTAGGGTTTTTGGGTGTTTTTTTCATATTATCTTGTCTATAAATTTTTTGAGATTGTATCTCTATTCATATCGCAAGCATTCATGCCCTAAACTAGATTCTACTTGGTAGCTCCTAGTGTTTCTATAACGTATTAACGGTGAAAAATTGTTGTTTTTGCAAAGTCTGGTTTGTAATCTAGAAGTTAGGGTTTGATAGACTAATGGAAACTCATTCCTCTGTCCACTGAAATCATCTTCATTATCAGTGTGAAGGAGGAATGCTGCATAAGTTTTGTATTTTCCATGTTATCACCCAGGAACCTAGGAAACCTGATCTGATTCGACTAGGCATCTCTATGTGACTAGTCGTGGAATTGATGAGAGAAGAGTGATGAAGGGTTTGCAAAGGAGTCAGGCATCTCTGTATATAGCTTCCTTTTCTTCTTCATTGGTAGTTTGGAATTGTGCTATCACAGAGCACCTGTGAGGCTATCAGCGTGACATAGGCATCGGGAGAGCCTTTAGAAGTCTCTCTGAATCACAACGTCTAATCGATGAGTGGGCATCGGTGACAAATGGATCTCATCTTGCCAAGATTGGTATGGTGTTGGAGACACATACAAGTGTTCATTCGGGAGACAAAGGGAGATGGTGGACCTCACACATTGCATAACAAAATGTATGCATCAGCGTGAGCAGGGACGTCAGGTTGAGAAAGTTGCATTGGACTGACAGTAGAAGCTTTCACCGATTGGGGTGACAACCGTAAGTATCATCAATGAAGAGTATCAGCGTAAGGATTGCCATCAGAAGAAGACTTAGAAGTCTCAACGAATGGTAGAGTTACACCGATAGGAAGCTTATCGAAGAAAAGTTCAGGAAGTCTCACTGACGAAGGAGAGGTTGGTTGATCGGTGTGAGCTTTGGCTTCGGCGAGCGAGGAGAAAGTTAGGCCGATGGTCTAAGTCATAGAAAAGGTAAATAGATAGTTCATCGAGGAGAGTTGGAGGAAGTCTCAATGACAGGAGATTCATCAGTGTAAGTTTGCACATCGGGAGATAGACTGAAAGCTACACCGACAGTATTAAGTCTAGGCGATGAATAAAGTGGAAGCATAGTTCGGTAAGACATTGGAGGGCTCTTGTTGATATTGGCAAAAACAAACATTTTTGCACGTTTTTGCTAGACACTCTACACCATATTGGTATCAGAGCCAATATCTAAATTAGAGCCGTGTATGTCAGACAAAGAGTTGGAGATAGAAACAGAGGCTAGCACAATGCCTCCCAAGTCGATGAGCAAAGCAGCCATCTAGAAGATGGTAGAAGAGATGCTCGAAGAAAGACTGAAGGAAGAGAAATCCAAGAGTAAGAGTAAAGAAGATGAAGAAGAAGAATCAGAGGAGAATCCTTAAGGAGAAGGTATGTCTGCTGATCAAAAGGCATTCCTAAACACACTCAAGGGTCATGGAGATGGTGGTGATCCAAAAATGGACGATCCCATGTTTGATGGGAAACTAGATGGGGATACTCTTGTGGACTGGATTGAAGCCATAAGTAATTCCTTTGACTTCAAGGAGTACAGTGACAGTAAGAAGGTCAAATTTGCAAAAACCAGATTGAGAGGTTCTGCATTGGTTTGGTGGAACTACACACAATGTGAAAGGGAGAAGGTTGGAAAGAGTCCAATCACCAAATGGAGTCGAATGGTGGCCATGCTGAGAACCAAGTTCATGCCATGTGACTATGAGTTGCAGACCATCAGAAAATTTAATCATCTCAGATAGAAAGATATGGACGTGGCTACATACATTAAAGAATTCCACAGATTGAGCATGAGAGCCAATCACAGGGAGGAGGAGAAAGAGATGGTGGCCAGATATCTTGATGGTCTAAGATATAATATACAAGATGAATTCAGTATGGTGGTTCCCAAGACTATGGATGAATGCTTCCAATTAGCCTCTAGGGCAGAGGATAAGCTGAAAAGGAGAGATTATCAAAATAACAGAGGAAGAGGTAATTTTGGTAGAGGATAGCCATACAAAAGTGAAAATTCAAGGTAGCAAGAATCTCGTTCTAATACAGAACAAAGAGGTGGTGGTTCCAGAGGTTGGAGAAGACCTAATTGTAGAGGCAGAGGTGGTGGTGCAGGTAGAGGACCTGGAGTCTTGACTGGAAGATACTACAACTGCAATCAAGTAGGCCATACTACAAATAAATGCCCTAAGAAGGCATCTAGCTCCCATGATGGTGGGAGTGTAAATTCACTAATTGGTAGTGCCGCACCAGTGCTTGAAGGAGAGAGCATGATGATTAAGAGAACCTTGGTGAAGATGCCATTGAAGCAAGAGCCTCTGCAGAGGAAGAATCTCTTTAGAACTCAAGGAGTAGCATATGGTAAGCTCTGTAAAATCATTGTTGATTCAGGTTCTACTGAAAATGTAGTGTCTGCTGAAATGGTAGAAAAATGTAAACTAAAAAGGCTGCCCCATATTAGTCCTCATAAAATATCTTGGTTGAATAAGAGTTAGAACTTCATGGTAGAGGAACAGACTTGGGTAGAGTTTGAACTAGGTGATTATAGGGATAAGGTACTATGTGAAATTATTCCTATGGATGCTTGTCACCTTCTTCTTGGATGACCTTGGTAGTATGATGTGAAGTCATAGCACGATGGTGAAAAGAACACATATATGATCACCAAAAATGGTCAAAAGATTAAGATGGATCCCTTACTAGAGCAGGTTGGAGATAAGAGTATAGACAATGAAGTCATGTTAGTTAGTGGTAAAGAATTCCTACAACTCATGAGGTACGAGGATACCCAAGGGTATGCCCTGATGATGAAGCCTATAGATGTATCAAGTCAGCAAACCAAGAAGCAAAAGGGGATTCCATTGGAAGTGCAACAATTATTGGATAAATACCAAGGTCTTGTGGTAGAGGATACTCCTAACTCCTTACCACCTATGAGGGACATAAGTCATCAAATTGACTTGATTCCAAGAGCCACATTACCCAACAAAGCTACCTACAAGTTGACACCACAGTAGAATGAAGAGGTAGGTAGACAGATTCAAGAACTCTTGGAGAAAGGATTGATTAGAAAGAGTCTCAGTCCATGTGTAGTCCCTAGTGTACTTGCTCCTAAGAAGGATGGAAAGTGGAGGCTATGTATAGATTCAAGGGATATTAATAAGATCACCATAAGGTATAGATTTCCTATGCCCAGGATTGAGGATCTGTTGGACTATCTTGGTGGTTCATGCTACTATTCCAAGATTGATTTGAAATCTGGTTATCACCAAATCAGAATTAGGCAAGGAAATGAATGGAAGACCACCTTCAAGACAAATGAAGGTCTCTATGAGTGGCTTGTCATGCCATTCGGCCTCAGCAATGCTCCAAGCACATTCATGCAGTTGATGAATGAGGTACTTGTAGAATTTATTGGAAAATTTGTTATTGTTTATCTTGATGATATACTAATTTTCAGTCGAACCAAGGAAGAGCATGTAAAGCATCTTGGACAGGTGTTGAAGAAATTACATGAGAGTAAGTTGATGATCAACTTAGATAAATGTGATTTTATGAAAATTGAATTGGTGTATCTTGGCTTGGTGATTTCCAATGGCTGTTTGAAAATGGATCCCACAAAGCTTGAGGCTATTCTCAATTGGCCTACTCCTAAGATAGTAGCAGATGTTAGAAGTTTCCATGGTTTGGCAACTTTTTATAGGAAGTTCATTAGAGGGTTCAGTCACATAAGTGCTCCTATTCTCAATACCATCAAGGGTGGAGTGAAGTGTAAATTCCAATGGACAAAGCAAGCTGATGATAGTTTTGAACTGTTGAAAAAGAATGTGGCTGAGTTACCTATGTTGGTACTCCCTGATTTTGACAAAGTTTTTGTTGTGGAATGCGATGCAAGTCAGCGAGCAATAAGTGTTGTTCTTAGTCAGGATGGACATCCAGTGGCATTCTTTTCAGAGAAGTTGAATGAGGCTAAACAAAGGTATTCTACTTATGACCTAGAGCTATATGGAATGGTGCAAGCTCTCAACAAGTGGAGACACTATTTACTGCCAAAAGAGTTCATTGTTTTTACTGACAACCATGCTCTTAGCTTCCTGAATAGTTAGGAAAAGTTGAATCATAGGCATGTCAAGTGGATGGAACAATTACAGGCCTATACCTTCACTATTAAGCATAAGAAAGGTGTTGCCAACAAAGTGGCAGATGCTTTAAGTAGAAGGATGTTGGTCATATAGGAAGTACAAATGGAAAGCATGGGTATAGAATGTCTAAAGGAGTTGTACAAGGAAGATGCAGATTTCAAGGCTACCTATGAAGTGTGTGCAAGTTTGGCTAACACTTTTCATGGTGAATATTCTAATTTTGTGTTGCAGGAAGGTCTCCTATTCAAGGGCAGTTTGTTATGTGTTCCTAAATGTTCAATGAGGGACAATATCATCAAGGAGAAGCACAATGGAACCTTAGGAGGACATTTTGGGTTGAACAAGACTTTGGAACAAATCACCAGGTTCTACTGTTGGCCAAAGGTACAGACAGATGTGAGGAGGTATGTTGCAAGTTGTGCTATATGTCAAAAGGCCAAAGGTATGTCTTCTAATGCTGGTTTGTACCAACCACTTCCTATTCCCAACAAACCTTGGGAAAGCATTAGTATGGACTTTGTGCTTGGTCTTCCTAAGACAGCAAGGGGTGTAGATAGTGTTTTTGTCATTGTGGATAGATTTAGTAAGATGACTCATTTTGTGTCGTGTAAATGCACAAATGATGCATCTCATATTGTTGGTCTCTTTTTTAGAGAGGTGGTTAGAATTCATGGTTTGCCCCTTTCAATTGTCATTGATAGAGACTCCAAGTTTGTTGGTCATTTTTGGAGGACCCTATGGAGAAAATTGGGCACACAGTTGTCTTTTTCATCCGCCTACCATCCCCAAACTGATAGTCAGACTAAGGTTGTTAATAGGTCCTTGGGAAACCTTTTGAGATGCATTACCAAACAGCATGGGTTGGTATGGGATTTAGTGATCAGTCAAGCTGAATATGCTTATAATGATTCATGAAATAGAAGTACTGGGAAAAGTCCTTTTGAAATTGTTTATGGTTTCCATCCAAGAGGACCACTTGAACTCAGAGACCTACAAGGTTGGGACAAAAGGAGTGCTCTAGGAGAAGACTTTGCTGCCACCATGAAAGCAGTCCATGATCAAGTCAAGGTTCAGTTGGAGAAAATTGTCTCCAAGTACAAGGATAGGGTAGATTTGAAAAGAAGAGAGGTACAGTTCAAGGTAGGAGATTTAATGATGGCCTGTCTAAGGAAGGAAAGATTGCCTAAAGGACAACCAACCAAATTGTTAATGAAGAAGATAGGACCATGTAAGGTAGTGCATAAATTTGGTCCAAATGCATATGAGATAGAATTACCATCCGGTCTTGGTATGTCTCCCATTTTCAATGTTGCAGACCTATTTCCTTTCAGACCTCCATTTAATGCTGATGATGGATCAGATGTTGTGATTGAAGATGAAGACCAAATCAGAGATTTACCTCCCAGTAAGCCTTTATAGTTGGAATGCATTTTGGATTCCAAAGTTGTCAAGAAGACAAGGAAGGGTGTGTACAAGGACTACTTGGTCAAGTGGCAGGATCTTCTTGATTCAGAGGCAACCTAGATAAGTCAAGTAGATATTCTGAAGCATGGGAAGTCACTTCAGCAGTTAGTAACTCAAGGGACTTGAGTTTTTCCTGCAGGGGGAGTA
Source organism: Cunninghamia lanceolata (assembly GCA_027924645.1). Lineage (NCBI taxonomy): Eukaryota > Viridiplantae > Streptophyta > Pinopsida > Cupressales > Cupressaceae > Cunninghamia > Cunninghamia lanceolata. The sequence continues at coordinate 3,705,162 of BSBN01001709.1, read as the reverse complement.
TGGTGTAGGAGCACCTTCTCTGTAGTGCAGGGCCATATTTTCTTTTGTTGTTTCATAAGGCTCTTAAGCCATTTCATGCTGTAATAAGGGTCAATTTTGTCACATTGATGTAATTGTGCAAGGAAAACATGTGTTTTTTCTTGTATGAGGGGAAAGCCAATGGCTAACTGATTTGTAAGCCAGTTTGCACAGTTGGAAACTAAAAATTGCTATCTTAAACCTTTTTATAGGCAAGCAGTAAGAGGATAGAGGCATGATGATGAAGATTGAATGAATGATAAGTAGGTTTTTGGGTGTTTTTTTCATATTATCTTGTCTGTGTATTTTCTAAGATTGTATCTTTGTTCAAATCGCAAGCATTCATGCCCTAAACTAGATTCTACTTGGTAGCTCCTAGTGTTTATGTAACGTATTGATGGTGAAATATTGTTGTTTTTGCAAAGACTGGTTTGTAATCTAGAAGTTAGGGTTTGACAGACTAATGGAAACTCATTCCTCTATCCACTGAAATCATCTTCATTATCAGTGTGATGGAGGAATGCTGCATAAGTTTTGTATTTTCCATGTTACCACCCAGGAACCTAGGAAACCTGATCTAATTCGACTAGGCATCTCTATGTGACTAGTCATGGAATTGATGAGAGAAGAGTGAAAAAGGGTTTGCAAAGGAGTCAAGCATCTTTGTATATAGCTTCCTTCACTTCTACGTTGGTAGTTTGGAATTGTACTGTCACAGAGCACCTGCGAGGCTATCGGCATGACATAGGCATCAGGAGAGCCTTTGGAAGTCTCTCCGAATCACAATGTCTAACCGATGAGTGGGCATCGATGACAAATGGATCTCATCTTGCTAAAGATTGGTATGGTGTCGGAGACACATACAAGTGTTCATTCAGAAGACTAAGGGAGACGGTGGACCCCACACATTACATAATGAAATGTATGCATCGGCGTGAGCAAGGATGTCAGGTTGAGAAAGTTGCATTGGATTGACAGTAGAAGCTTTCACCGATTGGGGTGACAACTGCAAGTATCATCGATGAAGAGTATCAGCGTAAGGAGTGCCATCGGAAGAAAACTTAGAAGTCTCAGCAAATAGTAGAGTCACGCCGAGAGGAAGCTTATCAGAGAAAAGTTCAGGAAGTCTCACTAACGAAGGAGAGGTCAGTTGATCAGTGTGAGTTTTGTCTTTGACAAGTGAGGAGAAAGTTAGGCCAATGGTCTAAGTCACGGTGAAGGTAAACAGATAGTTCATTAGGGAGAGTCAGAGGAAGTCTCAGTGACAGGAGATTCATTGGTGTAAGTTTGTGCATTGGGAGATAGACCGAAAGCTACACCGACAGTATTAAGTCTGGGAGATGAATAAAGTGGAAGCATAGTTCGGTAAGACATTGGAGGGCTCTTGCCGATATTGGCAAAAACAAACATTTTTGCACGTTTCTACTAGACACTCTGCACCAACATTGTAATTATTAGCACATTCTACCACTAGCTTAATGGCCTTCATTGCATATGGGAACCCTTTGGCATGCCACATGCCTGAGCTATATATATGCACGAGCAGGGGATCTCCACTGCCTCTCTCTGATTTAGTTGTACATTCATCAAGATTAGTGTTCCCTAGGTGTGTATCACCTATTTCTCTATATTTAAACACTGACCCTCTAGGTTGTATACACATGGGTGTCAAAAACTATGTATATGACCTATTCCTATGAATATCCATTGTATCCTACAATAAAAAGTATTCATGTCTTAACCTAACATGTGTTTTAGGGCTTTAGATCTAAACATTTCATGTATATCAGGGCATTTGAATTCACAAAGCATGCTTAAATGTTATCATATGAATTTACCATAGTAAGAACCATTTTCATGTTTACCTAATTAGAAACAACAAAGGGTTTCATCGTTACATAGCTGATTTTCACACCTTTAAATCTACTTAATCGACATCAGGATGTGCATGTTTACTTTTCAATTACCCTTCTCTGTTCACCATTCAAGGTGTACACCATTCCATTGAGGTTGCAAAATATTGTAATGATATTCTTAATCACAGAGGAGCTTGGTAATCTCTTGTTGAATGCTTGGTAAATGCAAAATGAGCATAGGTCCCCTATTTTAATCATTAACATCTATGAATTAGAATGTAATTAATGCTATATCATTCGTGTCCATGGATATACATGTAGTGTTCTTAAGATCACAATAGGTGGCCCCATGTGATTTGAAATTTTGAGTATCCACCTATCATTAAACATTATTTATTACAGGGTCTACATATTTGAAAATGTCTGGGTGCTTAGGCAATGTGCCTATTCTTTTTGAATGTGCACGTGACATCATCATGACATAAGTCAACTTTGACCAAATTAAGAAGCGGGTAGTGAAAAACCCAAATTGTTTCTTTTTGTTCAGATATAAGACATTATGATATGTCCATATGGATTAGTCAGCGTGCCACGTGACATCTTATTATTGGTGCTTGGAAGTCTACATGTTGTGGATCCTGGGGGTAGATATGTGAATATTAAGAAATATCTAGCTGATTAGTTATGTGAAATATCCCCTCCTCCTAAAAATGAGGATGACATCACCAATTCAAATAATGCTTCTATACTAGTTATAATGTGACGTCATTGACATCTTAGTGAATACCAAGGTGCTAAGTTAATGTCTAGATATTGAAATTTACCATTGTATTGCATTGGGTTAGGATATTAACTAATATCTAGGATTTTAAGAAATGTGATGACCTCACAATGTTAGATATATGGGTGATGTCATCATATTATTGGGGTTTCTTTTGGATGGGTTAGGATGATGTCACCATCACATTAGTGAATATCTGCACATTAAGCTAATGTGCAGGTGCTTACTATTTATAGTAATATTCAATCTCAGGGTGTCTAGGTGATGTCATCATCAGATTGTTACTTCTTTATGATGGTATTGAAGGATGTACCAGGATGTTAACTAATATGCAGTATATTAAGAAATATTCAAGCACTTAGTATTTTTGTTGAAATTGAGTAAATCCACATATTAGTGAATATCAGGGACATTAAGGTGAATATGCACCCTTGTGGGATGTATATGTATTTTGATGGTCTATGACTCTTCATGTTTAAATTTGACATCTATGTATTGGTTGAATGTGTAGACATTAAGTTTTACTTTCTTAAAACTAGTGATAAGGATATTGACGAATATCTAGGATATTAAGGAATGTGATGACCCCCCTTTCTTTTGTGATTGTTTGACCAAGCTTTGACCAGACAACTTTTTACTCTTAGGGAATTTTGGGGTGATCCAAAAGGCAACCCTGCTTAAAATTTTGCACTCTTTCACTTGATGAGATTTGTGATAATAAAATTTGACTTTGAAAATTAACCTCTCCTTTTGAGGTCCTGATATGCAAATGATGGCATCCTAACATGCATCTAATACTGACCTTTTTACCATACCGCCCAAAGCAAGGGAACAAACAAGCAAGCAAAAAAGTTGGGTCCCTATTTTACTAGGGTAAAATGGGGCATGTTGTGTAACCACACAACAACTTGCCACCAAAGAAGACAACAAAATTCAGATAATTCAAGAGATGAAAATAAACTAGAACATAATGTTCCAACTTCTATCAAGTAAACACCCTGATCTTTCTGGATGATATCATGTTCATCAATGTAACAATGCTGAGAAGGGATTAGGTGTGTGCATGTGGTTCATATCCCTCATCTTGAAGATAAGTTGAAAACACTAGTGATCAATGTTAAGCTATATAATTTGGTTTATCTCTCATAACCAACCTAGATAGAGCATTTCTACCAGTAGTAGTCCATAGCCCCGACAAAGTTATCATTTCAATTCTCCTAAGTAGAACCCCACTACCATTCAGGCATATATAGCCCCGGTAGAGTTACTTAGATGGCATAATTATCTCTTTTAGATATTCAATATATTTTCTCTCTTTTGGTATCAATATTCATAAGATGTTATCATGTAAGCACATTTTGCAAGGTGTGGTCACTTGTTGTTTAGGTTAAGAATTGCAATGGTAGCAAGGGTAACCTTTAGATTTTTCACTTAACACCTACACTAGCATGTTCAACAAATCCAAGGCTATTAAGTGAATCATGTGAGGATCTCCTTGAAATAGAAAAGATATCACTAATGAATGGGATATCACAAACCTCGTTAGATGTATCTACCTAACATGAGTTACAACTTATATAAAAATTTGTTTTTGGCTCTTGAATTCTGACAATTTTAGTGATTTTCTAAGAGTGAAAAGGTACCTTATCTTGCCCAATCAAAACAAGGTCTCAACAACACACAAAGCAAAGCAAAAACACCAAAAACAAACTATAAAAGATGTACATTATCCACATATGGTACATTATCCTGATGTGACTCACCTAATCTTGAAAATAATGTTTGAGGAACTATCCATTGACTGGCAATGGGACATCCTCACCTATTAAAGTTTTCAATCTATAAGTGCTATCACCTAGGATTTCAAAGATTTGGAAGGGACCTATCCAAAGTTTATCAAATTTTCCATGGTCACCTTTCCTTTCATGTGCCTTGTCCCATGATAGGACTAAATCTGATATTATGAAGGCTTTTACTTTAGCTCTCTTATCAAACCAATGTTTGACAGTAGCTTGATGTTTAGCAAATTGGTCTATCACCCTATCTCTCTTCTCTTCTAGATGCATTAGTTGAAGTAACCTGACCTCTTATTTGTTGTTAATGCCTAAGTATTCTTGTGCAAACTGCAGGGTAGGGATTTTGAGGTTGACAGGGAGGATAGGATCCACCCCATAAACTAACTAGTAAAGGGAATTTCCCAAGGCAGTCTTCATTCTCATTCGATCTACCCACAAGGTATATTTAAGTAAGGTATTCCATTCTCTGGGATTCTTTTCAATCAATTTCTTTATGATGTTCAATAAATTCTTATTAGTTGACTCTACTAAACCATTACCTTGGGGATAATAGTTTGAAGAGAACTTTAAGATCACCGCATGGTCAAAAGCCCAACCAGATAATTTTATAGATGCAAAAGATGGTCCATTATCACATACAAGGGCATAAGGAACTCCATACATGCTTATAATGTTGCTCTCTAGGAATCTGATCACATCATATGTAGTACAAATCTTGCTATTGATGGCCTCAATCCACCTAGTGTAGTAATTATTGATTGTCAATACATACCTATGGCCTGAAGATGATGGAGGATTTATGGGACCAATGAAATCCATGCTCCATTGGGCAAATGGGCACATCTCCATGACCGGTTGCAATGGTTGAGTAGCATATCTTTCTCTTTTAGAAGCAATCTAGTAGGTATGACAGTATTTGATGTGGTCAGCAATGTCTTTGAAAATTGTTGGCCAATAGTATCCTACTCTTAGGATGGCATGAGTGGTGCCCAGGTGAGATCCATGTGCCATGCCAAATTTATCATGTAGCTCTGTAAGAACTTTATTAGCTTATGGCTTGTCCAGGTACCTAAGGTATATCCCTTCATAGTTTTTTTGAAGAGGACCCCTCCTTTTATTGTATACTTCCATGATTTGATCTTCAAGGCTCTCGTCTGAGAAGCCTACATATTTGTTGGGTATCTCTTGGTGATTAGGATGTTCCTAATATTAGAGTACCAATCAACTTTTTCTTTTGTATCCACTGTATATTGCTAACTCACCAAGTTGGGATCAATTTCATCAATCATCTAACTAAGGGTTTGTCCCCTTACTAACTTCATAGGAGCTATTTCCATGTCATATTCTTGGAGCACTATTATCCACTTCATCCTCTTCTCTCCGGGCTCACTTTGCATTAGGAGCATTTTAACAGCTGCATCAGGTACAACAATAATTATCTTGCTTCTCAAAATATAGTGTTTGAATTTCTTCACTGCTCTGACCAGAGCAAGGGCTTGCCTTTCAACATCCATATACCTGAGTTTTGCATCTCTAAATGGAAAACTCATAAAAGTGATTGGCTTTTCTTCCTTCTCTTCACTTCTCTATGTCAAAACTGCCACACAGGTATGCTCTGAAGCAAATGAATAGATGTAGAAGTCTCTTGTGTAATCTAGGATGATCAAGATAGGTGCATCTACTATGGCCTTCTTGATATCCTCAAATGTATCCTTTGCCTCAGGTGTCCATTCAATTTTTACATCCTTTTTGAGCATGGCATTGAGTGGCTTGACAATTACTATAAATCCTATGATGAACCTCCTCACAAAATTAATCTTACCAAAGGAAGATTTTAACTCCTTTTTACTCCATGGGAGTTGTAACTTCATTATAGAATCAACCTTGGTAGGATCAATGGTGATCCCATTCTCTAATATTACGTGACCAAGTAACTAACCCGTCGTCACTCCAAATATGCACTTCTTTGGGTTTAATGAGACACCATATTTTTCACACTTTTAAAGTATCTTTCTAAGGTCTTCTATATGGTCACTTCTCTTCTTTGAGAAAATAGTTAATTCATCCATGTATATGACTATACATTTCCCAAGTAGGCCTCTGAATGCTATGTCCATTGCGCATTGGAATGTGGCTCCAGCATTGATCAAGCCAAAAGGCATGCATTTGTAAGCAAATATCCTCCATTTGGTGGTGAATGTTGTCTTTAATGTATCTATCTTGTCTACCATCACCTAGTTCTATCTTGAAAAACCATCTAGGAAGGACATCATTTGAACTCCATTCATTATTTACAAAATTTCATCTAAAGCAGGTAGAGGATAATTGTCCTTTTCTAATCTTTGTTTAGATTTGTGAAATCTACACACAGACTTGTCTCCATTCTTTTTCCTAACTAGAACAAGATAGGCTACCCATGTTGAGTGCCTAACAGTAAATATGATCCTTGCATTTAGTAACTTTTTAACTTCTTCAAAGATAAGGGGCTCCAGCAATGCATTGACAAGCCTTTGTTTCTACCTAAATGGCTTGGCATCCAGCTTTAATGGGATAGTATGAGTGATTTTAGAAGTGTCATATGTTTTCAGTTCATCAATATAAGTCCAAGCAATGACATGGATATAATCTTTCAGTGCTTGAGCTATCCTTGCCTTTTCTTCTTCTATGCAGACTTTGCCTATCAGGACATTCCTAGTGTCATCTCCTAGTCCTATGTTAACAGGTGAATATTCTCCTCCATCTGTCTTGGGGAGATCCTTTTGTTTTATCATGTTGTCCAAGTCAAAATCTCTTTCAAGCTTAATCATGCCCTTGGGAATTTTGTTGCTTGGCAAGTCCATGATTTCTTCCTCTTCCCATACATGATCCTCTAAGTTCTTCTCATCTAAGATTTGTGCTTCAGATATATCCCTATTTACAATGAAGTCCAAGATATGTTGATCATCATCAAATACCTAGAAATTTATGACATTGTTAGGTATGGAGGGTACTGATACTAATTCTATTAAAAATCTTTTCATTCTAGAAATGGATAATAGTTCTAATGTGTTGGCAGCTTGCATTAATGCATCAGCTCTATGATTTTGTTCTCTAGGGACATGCATGATATTGAATGCATCAAACCCTTCTATTAAATCCCAAACTCTATGCCTGTAATTTGAAAGCTTTGTATAGTTGCATCCATAGATACTCCTAACTTATTTTACCACTAATTCTGTGTCCCCATAGACATGTAGAATTTTGACTTGTTTCTTGAGATAAAACAACAACCCATGGATCAGGGCTTCATACTCAACCACATTATTAGTACAAGGAAATTACAATCGGGATGCTACTAAAAATGACCTCCCTAATGTGTCAATGAGGTCAATGCCTACTCTAGCTCCTTTCTTAGATTTAGAACCATAAAACCTCAGAACCCATGGTTTATCCTCTGTTAAAGGCTTCTTAGGACCTTCTCTTTTCCTTTTGGTACGTGCAGCTATACCTGAAGATATCTATTTTAACTTATGAGGTTCAGTCTTTATCACTTCTGGTGGTTTTTGTGGGGATAATTTATCTTCTCTTTTCATCACCTTGATGTTATCATCTTTATCCTCAAGATACATTGCAATCTCTTTTCTTTCATCTTTAGGAATATCCCTAATATCATGTACTATATCTTTAGAACATAGTTGCTTATCCTTATACAATATATGTAGGCATAAAGCACATGTTGTTTCTGAATGTGGTACCTCATGAATTCTACACCATCCTTCAATCAATGCATGATATGGAGGAACTCCTTGTAGAATATGTCTTTGAATCTATTTGGATAAGAATTCTTTAAATTGACTTAGGTGACTCCCCTTGTCCTCATTTGATAGCTCATAGTCTAACTCAATGAGGTAGTTGGTCCCTGGGGTGATAATATTTTTCTGCTCCTGGGGATGTATCTCTTCACATATCAAAATCTCTTCTAAATTATGCCTATAGGCATTATCCTAATGTATCATCTGATCATGTTCCCCTATATCTAAGGGAAACCAATAAGAATCAATATCATCATCATCAGATACTTCACTAACATTGGTTGGTGATGATCCAATTTCACTACACATTCTCTCCAACTCAATCATGTCCAGACATGCTTCACAACTCTTTTCTGAATGTGCTTCCTCATGTAACCTGCACCAACTGAATATCAAAATATCTTCCATGGATGTCCCAATCAGTTGACACCGATGTATTTCTCTAGATAGGTACTTTTCAAACTTAGTGAAGTGATCTACTTCCTCTCTGTCAGTTGAACTATAATCGGATTCAATGATCATCCTGTCATCTTTATTACTATCTTCATGTATGTGTATGTTACTCATCAAGACTTCTTCAATCCTAATAGTTTGAGGTCTTATTACATAAACTCTTGGTTCAATGTCTACATACAGTATCTCATTGGTATTGTTATACTTAGTTATCATATGTTTCATCCTAGGTTCAACTTCTATCCTTATCTGATTGGGAATTCCTTTCCAGGCTAACCACATATGACTAAAATTAGTGGCCATGTAACCATTTAACATTTTAGACTAGTCCCTACTAAGGAGCATTCCATAGGTATTAGGTATGTCTACTACCTGGATGTCAATGTAGTATTGTACCCTTGGGTCTAATGCAAGCTGCATGTGGATATGAGTTAACTCTCCTACTACAGTCGCTTCTATTTTATCAAGCTGTGTTACTTTCTTGAGGGATTTGGCTAGATGTAAACCTAAAGCATTAAAAATAGACAAGGGCATCACATTCATTGATGCACCTGAATCTACAAGATAATTGTGTAAATTCTTTCCAAATATTCTTAAGTTGAGTAAGAATGGTGGTGACTCTAATTTATCTCTATATAGAGTCATTTGTGATGTTTTAGCAACATGAACAGTAGCCTGCACTTTAGTCTTAACATTGTTATCCTTGGGTACAGGATCTCTAGTCATGATGTGATTAGGGTTATGACTAGGGTTGTCATCTTTAGGTGTAGGTTCATCTAAAGATGTTAGGAAAGGCTTCTTGATGACTGGGGTGTTTAGCAGTTCTGATAGCGATAGGCTGATTTTTATCTTTTTCATCTCTTCTACTAGATATGTGACGAGTTTATCTAACTCAGGTAGTTGGCTAGTGGCGTTTGTCACTATATTATGAGGTGTGAGATACTAAGTATTCACTTTGGGATGTCTAGGGTTGTTATTATCTTTTGGATCTGGTGGTGTGCTAAAATTGTTAGGGGGAATAGATGTGGTCAAAGGACCAGTTGGTCTATTAGGATTACTCCTCAGGTTGTAATTATGCCTACCCTGATATTGTTGTTGGTAAGCATGAACCTCTTCAGGTTCCTACTCTGGTTCATTTTTTTCCTTAAAAGGGAACACATAATTTAACTCAAATGCTAGAGCTGACTCCTCACACGCCAGTGTGTAATTTTTATGGGATGTAGTCAACTAGTGATGCTAAGGACTGTTAGTACTTTCTAGCACAAGAGTAAACTCATATCCTAGGGGGAAGATTTCATTTCCCTCAAGGAAAGGAGGATCTCCTGCAATATTCGATACTTCAACCTGGAATATAATTGCTGCTATTTTGAACTAAGGGTAATCTAGTTCAACATGTGCATTGGTATTATGCATTCTACACCAATTTGTGAGTGTAGCTTCTACTAGATTCATGCTAGTAGTTTTTTGGGTTTAGCAGGAGGTTGATTATCCAATGGTGAGGGTAATGACCCATCATTAGGCCAAGTGTTCCAAGTTCTAGGTGGCCTAGGGGAAACATTGTTATTGCTATTATTATTAAATTTTCTATCATTATTATACCCCCTGTCAAGGTATCCAGACCTATCATTGTTATTTCCATATCCTCTATTTTGATTAGACTGAGAATAGAAGTTTTGATTTCTCATGTGTGTGACTTTAGTGGTTAATTTCCTCAGTTGTGTAGATATTTCCTTGATGTCATCTTTCTCTTCTTGAGCTTTGGCAACTACATTATATGGTTGAGGTTTGAAGAAAGAACTGCCAATGCTATTGTTTTGCACTACCTTTTGAGGTGCATGTCCAAGATAAGGTATCATCTAGTCATTTCCATTTAGAGGGGGCATGATACTAAGTGGAGGTACCTGTAGGGGACTAGGCATTATGGCTGGAGGTATCAAGGATCCATTAACTTGTGGTTGTGCAGGATATGTAGGATATCCTAGATTAGGAGTAAAGCTAGGCGTTAGTTGTTGATTGACTTTGATAGCTTCTTCATAAGCACCTACTAATGTTGTGATAGTAGGATGTGTTCTTCTAATGAACATGGATGCCAGGGAATCTAAGGCTGAGTAATATATTTATCTTACTGCCTCATCACCTATATTATAGGGAGCACCTAGCTTGGAGTACATTTTCTAGTACCTTGCATTTAAATTAGAGATTAACTCCCCTTCAGCTCTCTTGATTGTGGTAAACATGTGATATGCAATAGTTGAATCTACTGGTATTTTGAATCTTCCTAATAAATCTTTTTCTAAGGCATCCTAGGTAGTTATGGAGGATCGGGTGAGACTAATCTACCAACCAAATGATTCTTCTCCTAAGGAGTAAGGAAATAACCTACACACCACATCTTCATGGTCTATCTGGGCTCTAAAGCATGCTTCTTTGTAAGTTTAGATGTGATCCTCTGTATCCTGGTAAGGATGATACTTTGGACATATCTTGTCTAGATTCTTTGGAAAAGGATGATATGCTGTAAAGGTAAGTGGTGATTTAACTACAAAGGAAGACATTGTAGGAAGCACTTGAGGTACTACTATAGGTATTGCAGAACTAGGACTAGGATTGTGGTGGATATTGGTTGTATGGGGTCTAAGTCTATGAATTGGCAATTCTTCCAATGATCTGGTGGATCTTCACCTCGTATTAGGTCATTGAGCTAGAGCTTCATGACTCATGGTCGGATATGGATATTTTAACTAGATCATTGTAAAGATTAGGGTATTTATTTTTCTAAAATGGACATTTATGGTCAAATGTCCAAAGTGACATGATATTTGTAGGATATTTGCACTATATTTGTAGAAATTGCAAATATTGACCTCAGCTATGGAAATCCAAATCACTAACTGTAAAGATTAGGAGAATTTATGCACAAAACGAAGTATTTGAAAACAAACCTTTCAAATAAATAGTGATGAGTAGAATCTTTGCAAGAATACTCAAGATCTGATAGGATCCTACGAAATTTGAAAATATCACCTCGTTTGAGCATGGGAATGATATCTAGGTGATAGATCTTCAAACCAGAACACCCTTGCCCCTACTTCTAGTGTCAATTTATGTTTATCATGATGTTAGTCATAAAAAAAAAGATAAAGAAATGCATATTGAATGTTTATCATCTTGAAAGATATGATGAATTCAAAGAATTCATAATCCTAAGTCTCTGTGGATTATTTCATAATCATCTGACGTTACTCAATGGTTTGATGTACATTGTTGTTTTCCATTTAGGGGCCTTATGTATTGATTTGAAGTTGTCATATCTGGATATGCTCTATATATCCTACTTTCTATGAATTCTCAATGAATAATGTTAAATCCTACTATATCTAACTTGATCATGCAAATATGTATATAAGTTTGATCAATTCTTTTGCATATCACTCTTGTTAACCTAATTCATGATGATTTTTGTTTATTTGCATGATATCTGCTCTTTTGACATGCTATTTGCTCAAATAGGCTAAAGATATTCAATTATTTATGGGATGTCTGCATATTTCTTTGTATTTGCTTATTATTTTCTATGTACTTAGAATTTTGGTGATGATTTTATGAAATCAAATAAATTTGACTTAATGCTTTCTAAATTTTACTGAAAGAAATGAATCTTTAGCCATTGATCCACATATACTCTTGATACTGTCATGAAGAGAAGGAAATCAAACCATATTTTCACCAGGTCATTCCACAACTAGATATGATTGATGCTAACTTCAAAGGAAAGGAATGAAGACAACATGCATAGACTGAAATGCACTCCAAGGGACATCACAAATCAAAGTAACATGTCCAAAATTCATCCACAGATTACTCAAAGTTTACGATTAGTTGTAATCATAGGTCTTCATTTCATTAAGTATGTAAAGGAGTATATTTACAATTAACTTTGAGGATTGGTCCTGACATTTCAGAAATCCAATCTCAATTAAGATTATGAATGATCTACAAAGTGGAATCCACTTTCTTTAATAGAGCAAGGATGGATGTGGTTACAAAAGATCCCGTGGTTAGGATTCATCCACTACAATTAATGGTCCATATTGCTTTGACTAGGTCAAAAGACCAAAACACGCAGTATAGGTTACCAGTTGGTAACCATCTGGTGAAAGACAACTATCATTCAAGAATATTCTTCAAAATCATGTTGACTTAGTTAGCATATCCACATGCTTTGCATTTGCATTTATTCCTCTTCATTAGTGGATGTGTCATTTTCTACATGCACATTAATAGTCCATCTGTTAATCTCATATGCTTGGACTATTCTATCTATCGAGCCTCTCCATCCAATACTTTAACCTTTTTAACTGCATGCCCCTGTGATTTGAATTGGGCTTGTAAATCTATCCATTTGTTCTTTTGGCTATTCAATGTTTCATTGTATTTTTCTACATTAGCCCTCATCATCATTACTTTGTCAATTACATCTTTAGAGAAATGGCTAAGGGGATCACATGATGCATGCTTAAAATTGTCTTGGAAAGCCTTGGTGTAAAAGTCCACATCTTGATTCTCTATCTTTCTTTCCACCTTATCTTCAAGGGCCTCTAAGATGTCTACCTCCTGAGACAAGAGCTCATGCAATTTAACATTAATATCTCTAACTTTAGTATTATATTTCTTCAGGACATCTACCTCAAATTCCACATCCTCATACCAGATATCCAGTAAATGTGAAGTCTGGGTTGTCAGGATATTGCTGGATATCAAGACATTTATATCTGCCTTCTTCATTTTTACAAGAGCAGCCATGATGCAGAGCGCACAATGAAGTGCTTAAAATAGATCAAAAATATGAACTGTTGTTGTGGTTGAACCTATCGAACTCTTTGAACCAAATGAACTCATTGAACCTATGGTTATTGAACTATTGAACTTGTGAACCCATTGAACCCATTGAACCCGTTGAACCGGTTCAACCATCAGCAAAATGAATGCTTTTGGCCTTCTCAAAAATTCTCCCGCAGACACACCAACTCCCTCCGAGAGCAACTTCACTTATCCTTTGGCATGACTTAATTCCTTCAGAATAACTCTCCCCTCGTCTTTTGATATCACACCTCACACTGATATGCTTAACATCAAACTTCGTCCTCGGCCAAACTTTAATCATCAGTAAACACTTAAAGACTTTTGCCGATACACCAATACATTTAGCTTGCATATACACTACATGACTTGCTATAGTCAGTAATCCATTGTATCTTCTCATACAGACTCACTCCTCTGCTTCATGCTTGTGCCATCCTTCCTGTGGTCTCAAACCTACATTCTAATGGTGATCACCATCTAAATCTACACTTCTCCTACACTATTAGGGTTAGAGTTATATTACAAAAGTTGTCCAGGACCTATTCCATGAAAATTAGGGTCTTACATTCATGGAAAGGTCTAATAAGACATTGTCACTCTCAAAACAAAACAAGGACAGTTCACTATTCTTTGTGCCAGTCAGAAGAATAGAAATAAAACTATCAAAAATGAAAGGAAATGTAAGAAATAAACAAACTTCTTTGTTTATTGCAGTCAATTCATACAACCCAGGTCTCCAATTACTCCACCCTATCCTCCCCAATCTCATAGGACTGGTTTAATACTTCACTATGTGGGTGACAGTTGCACTGGTGGGAATGCCAACCACTCTGCAATTGTCCACCACACAATTACACACAATTTCTTGCTAGTTACAACATTCTTCGACTACCAGACATGACTAGTTTGGACTCCCACATGGCACTAAGGCCTTTCAATTGGTCACTTGGACCTTATGCAACACTAAAATATCAAAATGAACTACATAAACAAGAAATTAGCTAAATTATCTAGGTGCCCCTGCACCAGAGGCACTATTGGCCCAAATTATAGCATTTTTGGTCCTAGGGTCCTTGCCAATACCCTCAGGACATTTGACCCTCACATCACCTTCACCATTACCACATGCCATAACTAGTTTTAAGATGCTCCAATTGACTTGATTAGCTCCATAGGATCCTCTGATGGTCATTGGTGTCTTCTTGTTCCAAGGTGTTCCTTTAGGTGCTCCTGCTTCAAGCCAAATGTTTGTCTACTTGTATGGACCTCGCATAACTTCCCTCTATATTTATCAACCTTGGTCTTCAAAGTGCTAAGTAGGTTCCAATTGGCCAGATAAGTCTTTATTACCTATTCTCTCTTTAGTAAGGAACCTGATAAACCACTTGTCCTTCACCTGTGATTTATGCTTCATGATATCTAGTCCTATGATTTCATCCTGTGATATTATTGCCAATGAAGTGGATGTGGAAATGGGAATGTTAGTGGGTGGCCCTAATCCCCTTATAAATGTCTGCATCTGAGAAATGTGGTTCTTATGCTCTTTATTCTTTGCCTTTTCTTTTTCTATTCTGGCTAATAAGGTGTCTATGATATCCTTAGCTTCTTGGCCCTCTTATTGTTTATTAGCAAAGCCTAAATCAACAGTAGTTATTTGAAACTCACCTACACTTATTTCACCTTTAGCTTTGTCTACAATAGGTACAACTATTTGAGTTGTCCTTTTGCCTTTTACATGATCTCTTTTTGTTGCAGAGGTGGCCCTGGCTCTCCTCTTTCGTTTGGCTCCTTGAGCCAAAAATAATGAAGAAATCTCAAAATTTGAAAAATCAAAGAATGTAGGTAGATTCACCTCATGCTTCTGCCAATGTGGCACATCATATTGGGACCCTCCATGGTTTGTATGCTCAATGTGAGCATCATGTGATCCTATGTTTTGCTCTTCTAGGGTATCTTCTATTGGTATGTAGCAGCTGATCATGCAAGTACTTTACACTTGTAACATATGTTTGTCCCATTCGGAGTCAGTTGTTAATTTTTTGTTAACCAACAAAATAAAAACAACATTGTAAAACCCTTATTCTAGAATCTTCCAAAAATCTTGATATAAGTAGTTGGGATGTATGTTGCGGGTATGGAATTCATGAGATTGTAATTTGTTTTGCATTGGATAATAAAATCACTGGAAGGCTAAGTTTCTATGGATGTTGTAGAGGAAAACTAATGCGTTGTAGACTTAAACAAAATCCAGGGTTAAACCTAATTGAATAGTCCACTCTATCATTGCATTCCTACATTGAATTATCGACCAAGGAGAGTAAGCTTGTGATGATGCTCGCACTATATATGCCTTCAAGATTCATTTCTATCCTAAACTAACTCATATAAACTTATTCTAATCAACTTAATTGACTGAAGTTCATAGAAATGAAAGAACAACAAAAGCAGTTAAAAACCTAGTTGCTATAGGTACCCTCAACATAAGCTGAAGATAGCTATACTCAACAAAGAATTACAAAATTAACTTAAAATACACAGAATGATAAAATACTTGACACTAACCTCTAGAGGACTTCAATTATGTATTCTATTCATGAATCACAACTATCAGAAATAGCAATCATGATTTCTTATTTATTTCACAATGCAACATATAAGATAACATGAAATAGTTTAACTAGAAATGCATGAATAAATAAGCGAATGTATGAAGTGAGGGTTAGTACCTTGAGTGGCCAACTTAGGGAACTATCTCACTTCTTCTAGAAACTAAATCTACATCATATCTTCACACATTTCCCATGACATGTAGTTGAATTCAATTCATATCAAAGATAGAATCTTCCTCAAATTTTATTCAAAATCAAAATATGTATGGAATAATTGATAACTATAAAAACAAAGTAACGACTATATAGATAGAAAGTAAAAATAACAACTCTCTAATCAATGAACTCATCGCCTAACTTATACAAAAGTGGGAGAGTTTTATGCGATATTCCAACTAACTGTGATCATCAATTCATCCCTGGATATCAGGATATAGTTTTGAGATCAACTTATTAATTATCTAGAACAAAGGAAGTAGAGTCCTATTCAAATAGAAATCCCACACAATGGCTCATGAATGAAAGCACATAAGCTGTGGTTAGACTTCTAGAACAAATCTTTTTCTTCTCTTGCATTTACTTTGCCATGATGACCATGTTCATCTCCATCAATCTTTACTTCTGGCACTTGGACTGCACTTTAATCAATTCCCCTGTTTTGTACTCTACTGCAATTACTCCTTCCTGGATGCTATGTCTTTGCTGCACAAGGTTAATTATCCAACATATATATACAAAATAACCTTTCCTATTAAACTTATGAAATCCTATCTATATTACATCCATATCAATAATTTAAATCATCCACTTGATAATATAACCACCATATTCCATTTATCAGCATAGGTTTAAAGTCTCTGAGAAGTATATGTGAAACAACATATAATAAAGGTAATGTCTATAAGGTTCTTGCAAGATCATGTGAAAAGGTCTTAAAAACATATAAAAACATTAGAAAAGGAAGTCAATAATTCAACCCAACATTTCCCCCCAACTTAAACTTTTGCTTGTCCCTATGCAAAACCAAGGAACTAAACATCTAGGGTAGAAGGTTGTAATGCAAATTAATTTTTCTGAGGTCCATGTTTTCTTTGACTCTTCCTTGTTTGACATAAAATCCATTTTAACATGCAAGTCTCTCCATTTGGCTTAGCTCAGCACACCTACACTTATCACCTCTCCCTCTTGTCCAGTGTGGCACTGGGTAGAGAAAAATAGGAGCTTGATAAGTAAGAGGCAACCATGCTATTCCCTTTTACTCTAAGATCTGGATGTACTTACATAACCTCTCAAACATATTCATGAAGTTGTGGAAAGAGTGGGGTTCCTTCTTTTGCAATTCTAGAGTTAGGCTATCCCACCCATTCTGCACATACCTTTGACAACTCTGAATGATGGACACTGCTAATCTCTGTATCCTTTTGTGATCCCTAAGTCTTAAATCCATGATCACCTTACCTGGACCCTTATGAAAAAGTAATGTTAGCCATTGGGTCAGGATCACTTTAGGGTCTAAGGCTTCTTTCCTAATTGGTAGTGGCTCCTTCTTTTCCTACTCCTTATACTGGTCCATCAGTTCTCCCCTAAGTTGTTCATTTTTAAAGTATGACATTAGTGCTCTGATCTGTAGGTCTCCAACATAGATGTAGGGGTTCCATTCTGTGTCCTCATCCATCAAGTAATTATGCAAATAGTATTCACACAACTGGACCTGTACTTCTAAACTGACCTCTTTGAAATATTTGCAAAAAATATGCCTTGAATGCAAGTCAGGTTGATTATTGATAAATCTATTAAACTAAAAAATAAGGAATTTTTCTTTTAGAAACAATGAATAAACCCTTGGTGGAGGTCTGCATCCAATGATTTGCTTGGCTCTATCAATAACCTCTGCCAAACGATCCTCCAACCTTTTGATTATCAAATCCTCTTCTGTAACAGATGAATTGAGACTATGTTTCTCTTTTTCCCAATTCTCTTTTTCTTGCTTAGTCTTATCAGTCAATTTCATTAGTTCAAAGCCCAAAGATAGGGTAGTATGGTACTATGGGGTCTTTGTCATAGGAGGTTGGAGAGTAAGTACTTCTTCTTCCTCCATTTTTGTTTTATTTTTAGCCAAATTGTGCCAATAGATCTAAGTTAGAACCATGGCCATAAGTCTGGATCTTCTCCTCCAACTCCTGAATCCTTTTCTCTTTCTCCTTATCTTTCTCTTCATACCCCCTTACCTATTCCTCTAGCTATCTTATTCTATCCAAGGCTTCTTGAAGTTCCTTCCTAATATCTTTGTTCTCTAATAATTCCTTTTTTTTTCAACATTTTCATCATTTCTTTCTCTAGGAACATCAAAAACTTCTTTAGCAGAATCATCAAGCACAGGTTTTCCCATCTTTCTTGTAGTAAACAAATCTTTTGACTCAGAATCAAAAGAAGAAATATACTTTCTTTTCCTTGCAGTCATATTAACATTTCCATAGGCATCTGCAAAGACATCCTCAAGAGGGTTTTCTCCTCTATCTGAATCTAGATTCAATGGAGTTGGATCATTGTCCTACTAGCCTATATTTTTGTCCTCTCCCCTCTCTTTCTCAATAGCTTTTTCTTCGGCACCTTGCCTCCTTATCCTACCTAAGTGTCTAGGACTGACAGTCTCCTACTTATCTATCATTTTCCTCCTTTTATTGTCCCCCTTCATCCTCTTTTCTCCTGCACTTTCTTCTTTTGTTGCACTCTTGTATTTTCTCACTCCCTTCCTACTCTTCTTTTCCTTACCAGATGTTGGAGTGGTTCTTTTAGTTTTAGGGATGGATGTTGAGGGTTCTTAAGCTGATACAGACCTAAACTCTAGAGGCTCCTCATGTTGTGGCTCTTCTTGTTCAGTTTCAAAAGAAGGTTCAGGCTCATACAGAATCTCATCTTCTAGTTCTGGTGCCTCTAAAAGTGTTGAAATGTCTACACATTGTTTAAAATCTTCCCACCCAATCTGTGGGTACTGAATCCTTAAACTCCTCTTAATTAGAAAAGCTATTAAACAATAGTGGGAAAGAGTGGTGTCTACCTATTGTCTCTGATATTCTAAAGACATCCTTTTTAAAATACTATATATATAATTTGGAACATTGACAAGTTTTTCATGTCATAATTGGTTGAGCAATTTAAGATGTGCAGTATATAACATATTGTATCTACCATCATAGGTAATATACTTGATAATATAAAAGGCACATTTCCCTCAAAAGAAGGGAAGAGATAATCGTTTGGTACCTTGTGTGGTAGAATCTAGGTGTTCACCTCTTTCATAGAACTCCTCCCTAGCCACGACTGCATCAGCCCTAGCTGGATACTCGGACCCTATTCATGGCAACCCTGTGACCTGAGCAATAGCTAACTCAGAAGCATCTATAGTCAACCCCTTCACCATTGCTTCATCATACTATAGAGTAAATGCAAATTCCTTCACCATATCATCATCATACTCTGTCAATTTTAGGAAGTAATCTAACCAACCTACTCTCATAAAGAGCAAGAGAACCATCACATCCTCCAGTATTTCCTTATGTGCTAAAGGTTCTCTTCTAATTAGGTCCCCTCCTATTACTGCTGTGAATTGCAAACTCTATAGTGTCAATTTTCTATACAATACTAGCTTCTGTTGCTCAATTCTTGCTACTTCAACTTGCCACCCCAAAAGAACCAATCTTACAATCTGCCTCTTCTTTCTTTTTCACTATAACTTCCTTAGGGTAATAATTCACTTGTTGGTAGAATAAGGTAAATTCATGGTGCATAATATTTATCTAGTTTTCTTGAAAGGCAAGGTTTTCAAAGGCAAATGATGTTCAAATGGCAAAAATTGAAAATAAACCCCTCCCCCCAACTTAATTGTGAAGTGACCGCACTTCATGTGGCAGGTATTATAGAATGAGGAGTAGTGATTAAAAGAAATGGTGGTAATATTCATCACATGCATGAAATAAACTATGACTAATCATGAATATAAAAAGAAATCCAGTTGTAATAACTAAAATTTATTGAATGTACATATGAAGTGGAAATGAATAATTAACATACCTTGGAAGTTGGGAGCAACTCTGATGAATTGAGATGATATGCTTGTGGCAAACATGATATAATGTGATAGAAGGTGGCAGGTACAGGTACAGAGATATAATGTGATAACTCAAGATGATGGAGAAAAGTACCAACTCATAAATGTGAATTGATACATGGAGCAATAGAATGAAGCAGTTTAAAATGGATACGGGCATGTGGAATGGGTGGGATAATTTAGGTATTGTTCACCAAGTGATGGAAGAGAGTTGCATATAGATGCTCCTACAGGTGCCTCCAGCATAGGTCCTAACTGTCTAATTGTAAACACAATAGATTAGGTCCCAATTGAATGAGTGAAAAATAGGTCCCGGTGGAAATAACTTGTTGTAACCATGGAAATTGTGTTGTGTGTGCATGTGATTTTTAAAACAAAGAAAATTATGATTCAACAACAGGGGTTGAGTATTGCAACTCAAACTCCACATCACTGGATAGTGTTGGTGGATCAATATCTGAAGGTATATCATCTGGTGTCACAACATCATCATCAAGAATGTCAGGAGGATCATACTGAGAAGCTAAAGAAACAAGAATGTTATCCTTATGAAGTGGATTTTTATACAATTTTAGCCTGTGCCCATTGACCAACAGTGAAAACCAAACTTCATCAATAGTCTACAATTGAGCTACACCATTAGGAAAGACTTCTTGGATCTCATATGGGCCTAACCAATGGGACTGAAGCTTGCCTTGAAGTCCTTGTATCTTGAATCATAAAGGATTGCCCAATCACTTGCAGTGAATTCCTTTGTCTTGATGTACTTGTCATACCATTTTGCTCTTTGTTTCTGTATGACATCAATGTGATGAATAGCCTCCAATCGGATTTCATCCAAAGCATTCAAATGTTGTAGCATGTCTTGTTGTGCTATGGTCAAATCCATTCCTAGGTCTACTGTTGTCCTCAGAGTTTTGTGTTCAAATTCAATAGGCAGGACTGTTGTCTTGACATAGACCAACTCATAAGGTGTAAACCCTGTAGTTGTCTTCCAGGTTGTTTTGTATGCCCAAATAGCTTCAGGGAGCCTAGAAACCCAATATCTTCTATGAAGCTAGACTATCTTGGTCAAGATGTTCTCAATTTCCCTATTAGTGACTTCCACCTAACCATTAGCCTGAGGATGGTATGGAGTGGATTTCTTATGCCTGATCTAATAATCTACAACCAATTTGGTTATTAAATTAGATGTAAATTGTGGTCCTTGGTCAGTTACTATTTCTCTTGGCACTCCATACCTAGTGAAGATGTCTTCATACAAGAATTTTTCCACATTTCCATCTTGCGTAAACTATAATGCCTTAACTTCAACCCATTTTGTCAAGTAATAAATACATACTAGGATATATTCTTTGTTGTTTGATGTAGGAGATATAGGACCCACAAAATCCAAACCCCATTTGTCAAAAGGAGCTAATGAGATTTGTGGCTGGAAAGGCATCTCATCAACTCTAGTAGGTCTCCCCATTCACTAGCATCTATCACATCTCCTAGTGTACTTGACAGCATCTTTATGAAGCATCAGCCAGTAACATCCTGTTGTTAGTATCTTGAAGGTTGTTCTCTTAGTTGCAAAATGTACCCCATAAGGCTTATCATGACAAGCCTTCATTATATCAAATACTTCATCCTCCCTCATACATCTTCACATAATATTGTCTGGCCCAGTGTAAAATAGAAATTCAGAAATCCAAGAGTAAGAGAAACATTTATGAACTAGCTGCCTCTTCTCCCTTGGAGAGAAGTATCCTGGAATCTATCATGTAACCAAATAATTAGCTATATCTGCATACCATGGAGTGTGTATAGTGAGAGCAAATAGATTCTCATTAGGAAAAGAATCATCAACCACTCCATTTGAAGACTGTGTAGGTAGTCTAGACATAAAATCAGCAACAACATTGGCCTTGCCTGGTTTGTCGATAATTGTAATATCAAACTCCTACAACAACAATAACCACCTTACAAGTCTGCCACCCACTATGGGTTTATTCATCAAGTATCTAATGGTTGCATGATCTGTATGGATGAAAACCTTGTAACTGGTTATGTAGTGCCTAAATTTATTAATTGCATAAACAACTGCCAACATCTCTTTCTCTATCACAGTATAGTTTAACTTAGCTTCTTGCAGATTTTTACTTATATAATATATGGCATACTCTTTGTTTCCTTCTTATTGACCCAGAACTACCCCAATGGTAAAATCAGATGCATCTGTATGAATGTGAAAAGGAAATGACCAATTCGGACCTCTAAGAACATGGGCTTGTGTCAAGTATGTTTTTAGCTTTTCAAAAGAGATCTGACAATCTGATGTCCATTCAAATTCATTGTCCTTGGTCAGCAGGGTAAACAGAGGGGCAGCAATCTTGCTAAAATCCTGAATGAACCTCCTGTAATATCCTGCATGGCTTAGGAAGCTCCTTACATCCTTATGTTTTTGGGGAATAGGCAGGGTAGATATGATCTCAATCTTCTTTGGGTCAACTTGGATGCCTGCACTTGAGATGAAATGTCCCAAGACTATTCCCTATGTCATCATCAAAAAACACTTTTCATTACTCAAAGAGAGGTTGTGCTCTATACATCTCTTCAATACCATCTCCAAGTTGTCTAACGCTTCATCATATGTGTCACCATATGTGGTGAAGTCATCCATATAAATTTCCATACTATCATGTGCAAAATCAAAGAAAATACTAAGGACTACTCTTTGAAATGTAGCTGGAGCGTTGCACAAACCAAAGGGTAAGACAGAGTAGGCATATGTCCACCAAGGGAAAGTAAACATAGTCTTATCCTAATCCTTTGGAGCAATCTTAATCTGGTTATAACCAATAAAACCATCAAGAAAGGAAAAATATTTCTTGCCTACTAAAGAGTCAAGAACTTGGTCAATAAAAGGCAATGGAAAGTGATCCTTCTTGGTAGCAGTATTCAATTCTTTGTAATCAACATAGACCCTCCATTTGCTACCTTTCTTGGGGACTATAACCAATGGTGAAACCCATTCACTATGTGAAATGTGGTATATAAAGCCTGCATCTAAAAGCTTCTGAAGCTTAGCTTTAACAATTTCTCTGAGGGCTAGATTCATGTGCCTCTGCTACAGCCTAATTGGCCTATATCCATCATCTATGTATATATTGTGCATGCACAAGGTAGGATCAATTCCTTTCATATCATTGTAATCCTAAGAAAATGTTGTTGAGTGTGTATGTAATACTTCATGCAAGGATTGTTGTTGTTTATTAGTCAATGTATTGTTAATGTTCATCATCTTACCTGGCTTGACTTCTACTTGTTTGGACAACTCTTGAATAGAAGACAAATCAAGGCTGGGTAATACAGGTAAGCATTACTAAGGTAATAACACATGGACGATTTGGGAGACTTCTTCTAATGAACTACTAGCTATTATGCTACTCAAAGGGTCTTGTAAGCAAGATGGGCAGTCTTGCTACTATGGGTGTCTCCCACAATTGTTTTGTATAACATAAGCAATTAATTCATCTTCATCTAGAATATTCAATAAAGGGCTACATTCTATAGTCATCAGGGTTTGCAGGGAATAGGTGTCCTTATCCTCCAGGCTAGGGAAAATGGTCTAGTCAAGATCATGGTATGGCTGAGCTGGTGGATATAAAACCAATTTCTTGGTCACTGTCCCATTAGATATGATCATGTTGCTAGACCTGCAACCTTTAAATGCATCAGCAGTGGCAAGCCATGGTCTACCTAGTATAAGAGGATATCCGACAAGATTAACCTTAGGCTGCAAAACTATGAAATCAGCAAGATATTCCCAAGAATCTAATGCAATGACCAAATCTTCTATGACTCCTTCAGGTTTGACTGTAGACCTATCAGCTAATTGCAAGACTATCTAAGTAGGCCTAATGTTGTTCAATTGGAGTGTCTGCATTATTTCCTTCGTCATGACATTAATTGCAGCTCCTAGATCTATTAAAGTATTCTTAATGAGAGTCCCATTGATCTTTACATCTACCACTAGGCTACCTAGATTTGTGTATTTGGGAATAGTTATATTACCCAACATGATGTCAGCAAGATTACTTAAAACATGTACTGTCTAAGGGTCTATTCTCTTCCTTCCTGGCTTCTTTATGCAAAGATCCCTAATAGTTTTGGTATAGATAGGAATATCCTTGATGGCTTGGATTAAGGGAATCTTGATGCTTATATCTTTTAGCTAGTTGAGAAGGACAGTATCAGTTTGGGTTGTTTTCTTTTGTATGGCCAAACGCTCAGGGAAAGGAGGAGACTTCTATTGTAAGGTAGTTTGGGCATCTTGGATTGATTTAGGTTCCAAGGGTGGCTTATTTGAGGCTTCTTCAATGGGTTCTTCATCTTCAAGCTCTGTAATTTGGGGAGATGAAGGCCCTACAAGTTGCTTCCTTGATCTAAGATGAACATTACTCACTTCCACCCCATAGGTGGGATATTGCATTACCTCGTTAGTATAAGCCTGCTGGACAGGCTTGTTGTTAGGGTTAGGTGCAAGTTGGGCAGGGCTTTGGGTAGGTCTAGGGCTAGCTGTTGTGGCTGAGATGGAATCATAGGTTGCTGAAATTGTGCATTTTGTTGCCATTGTTGGCTCTTGTTCCATTGTTACTGGTGAGTAGGCCACGAAGGGTTATAGTTGGGACCTTGGAAATTTTTTTGATGCCATGAGTTAGGCTGTTGTTGGTTCCAACCAACTTGTGGAGTAGGCCATTGAGGAGCAGGCCATTGGGGGTTTTTCCATGCATTTGGGTTACCAGGCCATTATTGAGCATTCCAAGCAAAGAAGTTCTGATTTGTAGTAGGAAAGGGAGAATTAAAACTAAGTGGATTAGAGGGCCTACCTTGCCTTTGCTGCAAAGGTCTCTTCTAAGCTATAAAGAACAGTTTCCCATCTTCTCCTTCAAATGGTTGCAATTATGGCCTCTCAATCTTTTCTTACTAGATGCTGGCCCCACCCTTTTGCATTTACAGTTAGCCTTCCTCTGTCTATAGCTAGGGCAGTACTCAGTAAGCATTGTATCTTCCTCTTCTTGTTTCTTCTTGATATGGAGAGTGTCTAATTGTGTAGCCATATGGCTAATAATGTCCTCCTTCATGTCGGTCAGCAGGTTAATAATCTCCACTCTTGAAACTCCATTAGTTGCCTTGTGATGTAGGAGCATCCAGGGTGTAAGAGCAATCTTGCATCAACCAAAAAAATATTATTTCTTTTCAATAAGGGCTAAATTTGGTAGGGTTACTATTTTTAGTAAGTTTGCATTTGTACACGGTTGGATAGAAAATCTTACACAGACCTCTAGAATGGTGAATTGAAGCTAATGGTGAAGAAATCACTTCAATATCATTTGTCATTTGTGAGAAATTAAAATTTCAAATTCCAAAAATCCTATTGAAATATTCAAAGTCAAATTTGAGGCACTTAGAAGCTCCGGATGGGCCCAAAATTTGGTGGGAAACCCAAGTAGTCTACCTTTTGGTATTGCTTGTGCACCATCATCTTTTTGAGAGCTTTTTGAAAAGGTATTATAATTGAAAATCCAAAAGTTGGATCAAAAGTTATGGCCCTGCGAAGTTGACCTATTTTTGGAGGGAGATACAAATTTTGAAATTAAGCTAGTGGCTGCCAAAAAGGGCTATTTATGACCATTTTTGGGAACCCTTGGGGTAGTAGAGTTAAGGGGGAAGGTGTAGAGTCAGGAAAAGGCAAGAAAATAGAAACCCTAGTTGATTTGGGGTTATAGAAGCTTGACTTGATTCCAGAGTCTTGAGAGAGGGAGTTGTAATGTGTTGCAGCATATAGGGGATTCATCCTCTGATTGTATTTGAGCTTCTGTAATGTAATGTTTTTCCCATATTAATAAAATATCATTCTATTTTCTATGTGTAATTTTTGTTATTATGTGTTTTATGAGTCAGCCCCTTCATCACCTTGCCTATGATGGCTACTTTTTCTCCCCTTGGTTTTCTAGAAAATGTTGTAGAATAATTTATGTAGGCTATACATATATCTTTGAAGGGAAGTTGAGATATATCCCCTGTTCCAATGAGATTGAGGGCATCCATGCAGTCATCATTAACTCCTCTCAAAAAGGCCATCTTCAGTGATTCTTCAAACAATTTATTCTGAGGGTTTTTCTTCAAGGCAAATTGGAATCTTTCCACATAGTCTTCTAGTGGTTCATCCTCTTTCTGTGACATCCTAAAAATGTCATCTCTTCTCCTATCATGTCCTCTGCAATTTAGTCTTTATATTTTTCTAGGAACTTTGTCTTCATGGTATCCCAGTCTGGACTGTCATCTTTCCCCAGCCCCATAAACCACCTTAAAGCAACATCTTTTAATGTGGTAGGGAATAACTTGAGTCTATAAGGATCAATAGTGTAGTCATAACTCTTACACAAGACATCAAACTCAAATAGGAAAGTGTTAGGATCTTCGGTCTCCAAGCCATAGAAAACAGGTAATACAGAAGGTGGTATATTTTTTAGAGTAGCAGCCCATGCTTGGTCTAGGATAGGGAATTCAAACGTCACTTGTCTTGGAGGATCATCTACTACAGCATCTCCCATGGTTTTAAAAGTCCCTTTTGTGGTAGTGGAGGAAGTTGATGGAGATGTAGAGGGTGTTGATGAAGATGTAAAGCGAAACTCTCCTTTAGCACTTCCTACTATGTAGTTGATAAAATTAGTTGTACCCTCGTTATTTTGAGAAGTCAAAGGGAGGAATCTACCTCAGTTGTCTCTCTGCCTCCACATACAATAATTTGAGCTTTATGTTTCAACAGTCCTGCATAGTGTTAGTAGAATGTCTAGTGTTTCTTGAAAAATGAATTTAGTAAATCTAATGCTGAAATCAAGATTTAACTATGAAAGCATATAAAACTAATGAGACTATGAAGATAGCACCATCCCTGACAATAGTGCCAAAAATACATAGGAAAATTAATGCATTGTAGACTTAAACAAAACCTAGGGTTAAACCTAACTGAACAGTCCACTCTATCATTGCATTCCTACATTGAATTATCGACCAAGGTGCATAAGCTTATGATGATGCTCACACTAGATATATGCCTTCAAGACTCATTTCTATCCTAAACTAACTCATACAAACTTATTCTAATCAACTTAATTGACTGAAGTTCACAGAAATGAAAGAATAACAAAAAGCAGTTATAAACCTAGTTGCTACAGGTACCCTCAGCATAAGCTGAAGATAGCTATATTCAACATAGAATTACATAATTAACTTGAAATACATAGAATGATAAAAGACTTGACACTAACCTTTAGAGGACTTCAATTATGTATTCTATTCATGAATCACAACTATCAGAAATAGCAATCATGATTTCTTACTGTTATCAGAAAATTGGAATGATTATCAATAGTATCAAATAACCCAATAACTCAATGAAATAAGAAACAAAGAAGATTTAAAGTGATGAACAATACCTCAACAAACCTCTTTACTTCATGGCTTCCATTGGTCGCCTATCTCAAATGATCTTGTATATGAATATGGCCCTCAGAAGGTGTACTTCCTTTCTATTTTCCAAGATGTCAAGTGGGAATGGCTATGATAGGTTTGCAATGAGGAGATTCTTCAAGACAATTGCAATGATAAAAGGGAGATCACAAGCTATGGAATGGTTTGGTGCCAAAGGCGCACTACAATTCTTGTAGAGTAACTTTACTAAAAGCTTGGATGATAGAAATAGAGGAATAAGGTTTAATTTATAGGCTCATGATAGAGAGGATCAATGGTATAGAAAGCATAAGAAGATCAACGATATAGAAGACTTGAGAGAATGTGCACAAATAGAAAGAAGACAAGTGTTACACAAAAAGCTCTTTTGTTTGAGTTAACTACTTTCTTTTATAAAGATAAGATTTGATTTCATTAATTAGAAAGTTTTTTTCTAATTTAAGAGTTATTGCTAAAAACAAGATTGAATAAATCAGTTAACTCAACTTGTGATTTGTTTTTTGCATGATTTGATAAAAATTAAATAATAAATAATTTAATTTTGTGTGCATGAAGAATAAGATTTATTTTTAGAAGATTTGGAAGATTTTTGAGGAATTAGAAGATAAGAAAGCAAATTAAATAAATAAATTTATTTAATTGTTTATGCATGCTTTGGAAGAATAAATAAAATATTTGATTATACTTTATTTTTAGAGATTGAGAGAAATTAAATAAATTTGATTGATTTATTTAAATTTGGAGGAATAAGGGATTTAATTAAATAGTTAAGAATTATTTAATTATTTGGAAGAATTTAAATAAATAAAGAATTTTATTTAATTATTGGAAGATATTAGAAGAGGTAAGTAAATAATTTGATATTTAATTAATTTAGAGGAATATGAATCGAATAAATAAATTAATTTATTTATTGATAAAGGAATTAGAATGGAATAAATATTAAGAATATTTATTTAGATAGAGTTGTGTCATTTTTAGGCGTATACATTTTGCCCCTCTTTGATGCAATGTGTTTTATCACGTTGTTTCAAAGAATAGATTTTTCTGATAATGATACATGTCTTGGTTTGCCCCTAGTATAGGTTATGATGATAGGATGCCCCCTCGGGAGATTGGATAGGAAGAAGGTAAAAAGATGTGAAATGAACAATCTCATGATGAAGAAGGTAAAAAAATAGGTTAGGATGAAGAAAGAGCTGAAATGATATGCTACACAAGATAAAATGATAACACACACAAGCAAGTAAGCAAGTATGCTCAAATAATACAAGAACAAACAAGGTATTGCCCTTGTCAAGCGGTAAACCAATGATTAATCAATAATGATTGATGATAGTGTTGTCATTGCAGGGAATGATAGATCCCTAGATCAACACGATAGGCATGGGAAAGATATATCCCACTGATAGTTATGATTGATTGATTTAGTTTACGGCAAGATTAGGATCAAGACCATTGATTGTGATTGGATAATTTGACAAGATTGATTAACTTGATTGGTATAGATTAAGGATAGAAATCCACTTTGGATCACTGCTTGGATGGACTACACAAGGATGAAAG
The DNA here is from genome assembly GCA_027924645.1 of Cunninghamia lanceolata. Classification (NCBI taxonomy): domain Eukaryota; kingdom Viridiplantae; phylum Streptophyta; class Pinopsida; order Cupressales; family Cupressaceae; genus Cunninghamia; species Cunninghamia lanceolata. Next base: position 3,675,800 of record BSBN01001709.1, on the reverse strand, counting down.
AAGAATAGATAGATAGAAATTTGGATTGATAGAAGAATGACTCGATAGAAGGAATCACAAGCTTTTCTTCGTAAACATTTGGCACTTTGATGGGAATTTATTTATTAGGGATGGCACATGGAATGCAAATGGATACGGATGCGGATATGAAATACAATTGGATATGTTATGGATATGGATATGGATATGAAATGCAATTGGATACAATATGGATATGGATATTTGTCATCTTGATATTGCAAGTATTTTGAAGTGCTTTGTTTCATCATTGATCTATTTAAAATGTTACAAGAAAATACAAGCATCTAGGTATAATTAAACTGAGATGGCCTGAGTATTACTTACATGGATTTTGATATAGAAAGCCAATACAAGCATCTAGTCAAAATTGAATCTAGATGACCTGAGTATTTCTTGCATTTCAACAGACAAGGATTGCCCCTCTTCATGTTTAGACCTCTGAAGTCCTCGATGATCTTTTTGTAATTAGACAAAAGTTATCACAATAATAAAGATTAATCCACAAATAGCAAACAAAGAAAATAATCATGCCCTCATCATAGCATCTCTAGCTTTTGGCATCCTTGAGTAACGTAGAAAGACATGATAACAAAAATCAAGATGTTGTAACCTAACCTAATCACAAACACAAAACATTCTTGCATTAGATGTGCTTTTCTTGCCATAAGTTAGATAAAATTAGTTTGAGTACGTAGGCAATTGTTTGCTCTACTTTGGATAGGTTGGTGTTCTACTTCAAGATTTTTGTTTGAAAGTGGGTTCTGCTTACTATGCCTGCATGCCTGGCGAAAGATATCACAATCCTTATTAGGGAAACAAACCCTAAGGGATTGACCTAGTACCTTGGGGGATTATTGATAAATGGCCTTGCCTACATGACGACACAAAGACAATGTAGTTAAGGGTGAACCTTGATGGACCTAAGACCTAGGTGATAGGAAATGGTGTGGACTCAGATAGATAGAAGAACAGACAATACGCAATGGAATGGATGGAAAATGGAGCCTCGAGGGTGCATTGAAAATGGCCTTGCCTACATGATGACGTAGTGGCAACATAGTTTGGGAAATGATACTAATGGATTGGGTTTACAGATGATTTGATGTTTTTGGGATTTTTAGATAGCAATTTGGATAGCCTAAATGCTAGATATAGATGACAAGGGAACACCATGGATAGGTAAATGGATGGGTGATAATGGATAATGGATGGGTAGGTAGAAGGATGGGCAATAGAAGATAGAAGGAATGCATGCAGAAAAGGGGAAGGATGTGATCACCAAGGACTAAGTCACATAGGAATAACATGCCCCACTATAGGTAGGCTACTTAAGATTTTTCATGACAATGCTTATGATGATAGGAGGATTGTAATGCCCCGCCATGCAACCCTAGAGAAAAGTTCAACTAAAGCAATAAAAAGGCAGATTTTTTTTTTAATAAAGAAATAACAATAACAAAATCTAACATAATCTAATTGTATTAAATTAAACAAACATCTCTAGGGATTACATAGCTACATTATTGATATAGCACAATATTCAACAACATACATAACTTATTCAAATAAGTTAAAGAGTCAACTAACAACTTTTGTTACATCATCAGATAGATACATCATCCTTTTAATAATAATTACAAGTATAAATAGGGTATTCTACAAAAGGAGTTACATAATTTCAATGATACATAAGCTCTTTCCTGAATACATCAATTTACAAAATGATCTCTATTGATACAAAAATCTAGGTACAAGTAGTACAAATATTTGTCCTTAGATACAGATGCAAAACTAGAAACATGAGAGACACATCCTCTTCACACACGAGCCTCAACACCAATGAACCAATGGAATAAAGCAAAACCACCTGACCATGTGGAACGTTGAGGTCCAACCCTCGTGCTAGGAGATAACAATGAGGTCCCATGACAATAGACAGGTAGACAGTAGTCTAAAAGGAACAAGAACTACACATGACTCCATTACAACATAGGTAACTAACACAAGTAACTCAACAACACTTCTAGAGGCAATCACATAATGAATGGAGAAAAACAATTAGGGAATGCTAGACTACAGTAGGGATGAGTGCCATCGCATGGTCCTAACATGGGTTACCCTGACAGTCTCTAACTAGATGCCAGCCCCCATCCTTGGGTTACCCTGACAGTCTCTCGCTAGGTGTCGGCTCCCATCTATGGTTACCCTGACAGTCTCTTACTAGATGCCGGACCCATAGGGTGACACATGTAGAACCAACATTCCTTTCATGAGGACAAGGAAGTTGATCTTTCCAACCAAGCCTTCTCATCCCATCCTTAGCGTGAACGAGCACTATAGGAATGGGTGAGGAATCCAATTATCTTAATTAGTGTGAAAACTACCCAACCCCTAGATTTATTAGGTTATCGCTTGATTACAAAACTCCCAATGGGTTACCCTGGCTAGCCACTTTGGGTACTAGCCCCACATTGGAAGCCACTCCCCCTTCACTACATCTAGATTCTCACAACCCATACCATAAACCAAGCATGAACAATCACATTCTTCAAAATATACATCATTTCACATTACACAAGCAAGGCATTTCCACTTGCATGCTCATCATAATCACACAAATAAGTACACTGAGCAAGGCATTCTCCATCTTGCACATGTGTCATTCCAACATGGATAATAAACCATATTTCAATAATGCATTTCATTCAACTCACAAGATGCACACACAACCAACCCCCACATAATCACACCCTCCTAGGCCTCTGGAAACCACTTTCTCCAAATAACACAAACACATGACACCATTAAAATGTAATGGTCATACATCACATTCACTTTCCAAAGCACATCATAAACCAAGATCCATAATTCAATAACAAAACCACAAATGTAACATTTGATTTGATGCATTAATAATGGTCTTAAAGAATGTAACATTATTCCAAGCAAGATCAATCATCTAACAACATAAGGTAACTCTATCCCAATAATGTAGAACAATAATAACTTAAAAGGGTTACTAATTATTCTATAACAGAAAATTCAATCAAACAAGATACTACCCATTATTAGACTAAACCTCTTTCTACATTGATGTGGATCTTATTAAAATTCTAGATAACTTTGTGATTTCTATTCAAAATAATTGTATAAACAAAACATAAAGGATCAAAAGAACCCTAAGCCTCTGGAGAAAACCACTAAATGTAAAGGTTAATACAAACATTACAACTCATTTCTAAATCATTCCTACTTACTTCTATAGGCTTGCATTTTCGACAATATGAACAACTGATAGAATTTACAATACCCATAATTTGAAAAGACACTAAATGAGCGGAATTCCTAAACTAAAGACATAATCATGAAAGAATAATAGTTAAACAACATTAGATTAACATGATGACAAATTACATTAATACAACAACAATTTTAAGGAACTATTTTATCCCTTATCCTATTTTTAAACAAAACTAGTGATCTTTTTAGAACATCATCATTACAACATTTAACTAAGATTTAAGTTAATAAATATTCTAGTGCAAATTATTAATGAATAAATATTTTATTTATAAATAGGTAACATGACTAAATACCTATTATCCTACTTCTCTAATAATAAATTTACTAATTTTAATTAACAATTAAGTATCATATTTATACTCTATTTGAACTAGATTAAATCCTAATATCTAGATCTTACTACATTCTAATGAAATAACCATCATAAGTATTATATTTACAATCAAGGTCAAAGGATATTAAATACATAGTCTTCACAGAACATAGAAATATAAAAATCATTTTTAACTACAAAATTTCCAATTAAATAATACTTTCTTAATATTATATTGACCATTTATGACTATTTCAATAATAATGATATAACCATTTACACTAATTTAAAATAGAATTGAATAATAATAATGGAAATTGAGCTTAACTAAATATTTTGGTTAAAAACCTCTAATCAACCAACAATTAAATATCTTACAATTTAGATATCTATTCCCTATTAATAAAAATACATTTTAATAATAAGTAAAGATTCAAAACTTATATAAGAAGATATATATATATTTTACCTAAAAATATCTAAGATTCCCCTACCAAAAATATAACTTACTCTTCCTAAAATAAAGGAAGTGTGTTTCCTAAAAAGAATGACAAACTTAAGTTTATTAATAAATAGAAAATCAAAAAAGAAAAAAAAGATTATACTCTTTAAAAAGAAGCTTGACAATAATAAAACATCTCTTCCTACAGCATAATAATAAAAGTAATAATGACAAAAAAAGCAAGGCTCCAATGTAAGAATTCCATCCTGTTATAATAATAAATAATTACATAGCTTCCAAATGAATTATTGGTAATACATGAGCTACTTTTATGAGATAATAACTTCCTAAGATAAATGCCATCACATTACTCCTTATGGGATAGATATTATTTAAATGCAAAAAGCAATATTATTTACAATTGTAAAAATTTAAAAGAAAAATGTTTTCTAATATCCTTATCTAAAATTTAGTTACACCTTAGTGTAATAAGGACACTATCTATTCCACTTCCTATTCAACGAACCTTTAAGAGCTAAGTACTATTTCACTAAAAACTTACTATTCATATTTTCTATCAAGGTTAAAATTTATTTATGCAAAGAGAGATTCATTTATTCCCTTCTATTCATTATCAAAGCTATTCATTTATTCACTTCTATCCATTATGAAAGCTTTTCATAGGATTGAGGAAATTGATTATAATGCAGATATGAGAGACTGTACAATGATACCTATAGGTTGTAGAATGAACTCAAGCATGGCTTCGATGTTAGTATGCCAGGGGTATAACAAATTTATACTACACAATTTTCATTTTTAGATAAGAGGGTTGATATGATTCCTTTGGATTGAAAGAACAATGTAAAATTTACTAGCATAAATTATACCAATTTGCTTCTGAGAATAAGACAGAACAATTTGCAAATTTTGAAAGAAGGATGTCGAAGGGTTTGAGCATGCTAAAATAAAATTGTTTGCAGAAAATATTTTCTTCTTGCTTCACCAGAAGAAACATTGCAAAATACAAGTAAATGGATAGGGTCGTTGATAGAAGAAGCACTTGAAAAGATTGGTTTTATTTTGTAGAGAGAAATGCTTACATTCTCCCTTTTGGATCGTACTTCAAATAGAGCAATTTTGAGTAAAAAAGTAATTATGAAAGAGGATTCACAAAATCTGAATAGTTCTCATAATGATGAGGTAAAAGAAGGTTCCTAACAAGTCGCCACATATGGGCCATCTTCTTAATTTCTAATTTCAGAAGATAATCAAATGAATTTGTCTCTTGTAGAGACGTCTACCAAGAAGGCATTATAGTTATAAATGTTATTGCAAAGAAGGCTTAGAGAGTAAAATAATACATTCAAATTTGAAAACAAGACTGGCTAAAGTATGTGCCCTAGTTTCGAGTTTAATCATGCTTTTAGAAATGATTCCAGAGATGATCGATCTTCCATTACTGAAATGGTACCAGATGAAGATTGAGATACCTAAGAGAATGATTCAAATTGAAAATTACAACAAACCTCCTGGCAACAGGAGGACAAAACATGATAAAGGCAGAAACAAATATAGTCTAAAGAGAACCAAGCAAAAACAAAGAAACCAAAAGAGAGTATCATGCATAGGGCTATAACAATATAGACATACCCAGATTTAAACCTTGAGACTCCAAATTAGTATCCTCCAAATCTTCTTTTCTTCCTTTCCCCCAATTCTTGCTCTACAAAACTCCTAAATTTTTTGTGTTTTTTCCAATTCCCCTCTATCCTCCTCAAATATTTCCCCTATTACAAAAATATTCGTGTTCATAAATTCCCACTCCACCACATCTCTGTTACTGAAAATCCGCCTTCTCCCCAAAATAATTGTAATAAATCTCCACTTACAAGAAGATTCTTCAATCTAGTAATTTATTATTTACACCACTCACGACAACTCACTACATTTCAATAAATTAATAAATAATATAAAATAATATCTTTCAAATTATACAAAATAAATATTTATTCTTCTAATATAATATTAAATACTTATAATTTATTTGTTATTATTATTATTATTATTATTATTAACTATTAAAAATTATTAATTTAATTCCTATACCTCAAAATTAACATTATTTATTTAACAACATAGACAAATATTTAATATATTTTAAACTTAATATTATTTATTTACAAAATAGATTAATAATCTATTTGATGAAGACAATAGACTGACAAAACAACTCAGGGACTACATACCAATCATTTATCGATGATAACATACCATAGAATGATAGAGACTCACAATCAAGCTCCAACCAACCAACTAACGAGACATGAGACTAAGAGCTCATCCTCATCGAGGATGATGACAAACTGAAGGAACCTCATGTTATCTCCCTTCTACATCATCCATTGGCATGAAGGCATGCTCAGACTTGCAAATTTAGGTGGAGTCGATGCCTGGTACTTGCAATCCTATAGCAAACAAAAGTGTCGAATATAACATATATATAATCATCCAATAGGCACACTATGACAGGGAGTCGCAGCATAGTAGGGTACTCATCATGAGTAATACTACACTATCCCTTCACAAAACACATCACAAATATCTACATTAAACAAGTTCATTAGTAACTAAAAAACTAGATAACACATAGTCAGATAGTCACATAATTCACGTAGTAAAACAAATCTACATAATCACTTAATCCATAATTGATCACAGCATAAGCATAATGCACTAATCATAAAGTATCAACAGTGTCATCATAGTAAACATCAATGAATGTCATTAACTACATCATAATAGTAAGCCTACCATCAACATGTCTATCATACCCTAAGTATTCCAAGTTTTTTTTTACCTTCTTCTTCATGCTTCATAGCCTGACCACCTGCTCATCCAAGGTGAGAATGGAGGGGCACTACAAGTATGAGAGGACTAGATTATTTTGAAAAAGACAAGGTATATCAAGAGTTTTTCCAAAGCATGTTTCAACATTTTGCCCCCATATCTTTATCAAGATCAAAAGAGGAATGGAGGATGGACAGCCTCAATATAATAGGTAAGTAATGGGTAAGGATAGTAGGATAGGATAGGAAATGGTATGGAAGGAAATGATAGGAGAAAAGTGATATGTCGATGAGACAAGGTGCCCCCAAGTGTAGGTGATGTAGGAGATCAACTTAAACATGACACCTGTTTACCAGGTTTTCATCATGGTACTTATCCAAGGTGCCTGTTTGCTAGATTTTTACTGTTGGACGAAGGGATTTCTTTCTTCTTCTTTTTTTTTTTTGAATTTTTGGATACTTGGATGGGATAGATGGATATGGATGAGAGGGAGTCAAATGTCTAGTTCCATGAAAGTGATAGTCCTGTTAGAGATGCATGTCACCGTATGGATCATGCCAAATGTCGCTATGCTCATAGATGTTGGTAGGGGATTGCATGAAAGTGAGATAGAGAAGGTAAATAGCAGATTATGGAGGGTCCAATAGTGGATGATGATGCAAATTATGTAAGAGTTATGTAAGGATGGAGGGAAGGCTTATGCAAAAGAATGAACCATAGGAATAGGATGGGGAAGATATGTAGGATAATAGTGGAAAGAAGGGGAGATAGAGTTATGTGTTAGTGTTGTAGGATGGAAGGGAACCATGACCAACAGTTGCACATACTATGATAAACATTGAAACATATGATGGGAAAGTGGTGTTGGAAGCAATGGAGATTTTTGTTTAGGAATTTAGGGACCCACATAGACTGAGTATTTTTCTAATTTTTGATTGTCATGTAGGATGGATGGATTTGAGAGTTTTGGATGGAATGGGATTTTTTGATGAAAGAGGAGAAAGTGGATGGTTGGGATTCTTGAAAGGTGGATGCCTCATGTAACTTGATGGCTTTTTTCTTAGGTATCCAAACCATTTTTCTTTTAGATTTAACTTGTGAAGGTATGGGATTGGGTATATGTGGCTTTTGTGTAGCTTTAAAGATAATTACTTGTTGCTTGGGGACCCACACCTTTTTCAGTTTGGCATTGAGGTGTGTGGGTGTATGTAGCTTTTGAGATGGGTTTTTTATTTGATTCTTGGCTTTTGTACCCGAAGGCATGAGGACCTTTAGGACTGATGACTTTATAAGTAGAGGCATCCAAATATTTGCTATTGAATTCCCTTGAGATGGTGGAAGTGGGGTTGGTGGAAGCTCATTGTTTAGACAACATGTGCATTTGTTGGCCATGATTGGGATTTTTAGAGGATTTATGGATGGATGAATATGGTGTTGGAAGAAGTGGTGGTAAAATGCATGGAGGGATGTTAGGAGTTGGAAGTAGCAGAGGTAGATTGGATGGTGGAAGGTGTATGGTCACATGCTTTTGGGATGTATATGATAAGGGAGGTGGAATGGCGACATATGTTTTGGGAATATGATAGGGTTTGTGATGGAAAGTGGTGGATTTGGAAGGCATGGAGAAAGTAACACCATTGTGAGATTGCTTTTCTTGGGAGATATAACCAAGGCCATAAGAGGGTGGTAGAACTTCAACATGGATAGGCTCCAAAGTACCTTGTTCATGAAGGCCTAAGCCTTTACCTTGATAGTTCATATTTTGGAGTATACGGTGGGCAATGGGATTATGGGTGCTTTGGACACTAGCAGCAATCTCCTTATTAGATGAGGAAGATGAGATAGAGGATAATGGTTGTTGGTGTTCTACGGAAGAACATTCATGGATGAAGGTAGTGAGACCAAGGGGATAGGATAAAAGATTTGCAATATGGTCAATAATGGATGGTGGAGGATCATTAGGAGCTTGATTATCATTATGCTTACTAAGATCCAAGTTATTGATTTGATCATCTATGTGCACTTAAGGGGCAAGTGTCTTATCAAGGAAAGTGTGTGTTGTTGGATCATAGATAGGGCTACATGGAAGGTGGGTAGGAGTAATGGAGGTTTCTTGCTAATGGAAGGTTACGGGGTTATGGATAGATGGGGTAATAAACTCGCAACCATGGAATGCATAAAGTTGGCTAAGAGGATCATCATGGTTTGCTTGATCATAGATAGGCTTTTGATCATAGATGGGATCTTGATCATAGATAGGATTAAGTGTGATGGGATTAGTGTGCTCATGCATAGGTTCTTCATCAATGATAATATCTTGATCATAGAAAAGATATAGGTTATGGGTGGGTTGGATTTGGATTTCTTTCTCATGTATGGGTATAGGATCAAGTTGCTCATGGATAGCTTCTTCATAGGGAATATCTTGATCATGGAAAAGATAAATGTTATGAAAGGGTTGGATGGAGGAGCTTTGATCTTGAATTAGATAAAGGGTGGATGTTTTGACATGCCCTAGATTATACTCTTGACATAGCTCTTGTATTTCTTGGCTTGAAGCAGACATAGAAGACTCTTGGATAAGCTTGATAGGTTCTAGATGGTTGACAACATGAGGGTAATATGGTTCTTGACTTAGACTCATGGTAGGAGACTTATCAATAAGCTTGAGGGGTTGTGATTTACATGAAGGGGTTGGAGTAAAGGACATGTTTGAAGGCATTTTGATAGGCTTTTGGATAGAAGTGTTATGACACAGACATGTTTGATTCCTTGCTAATAGCCATTAGATCACATCCTTCATGAGTGTATGGGTAGATGGACAATACAATGGATGGAGAATAATGGTAGCTGGTTTAGGCCCATGGTGAGGATTGCTTTGCTAGATGGGGATGAAATTGGATGAATGGATTTAGATTTCTCCATATCTTTTCTTTTGTTGCATAAATTTGGAAAAAGTCTTTGGAAAAGATCTTTCAAGGATTCTTTGGTTGTCTGATTAGAGCTTGGGGGACTTGACATTGGTGTTGGTGGAGGAATGGTATGCTTTGGGCTATACCTTCTAGAGGATGGTGAAGGAGGACTAATAGATGGAGGGGTATATGATTTCCAACTTAATGTGGTGCTTTCCTTGTAAAGAGTATCATTAAGATGAGAAAAGAATGTACAATCTTGGTGTGAGGCGTACCTAGTACTGGCATGCTCATGTTGGGAGGGGTTTGGTACACATGGATAATCTATTTCTCTATATTTGTTAAATTTGGGCTCATCAAAACTAGAAGAGAAAGGTATATTAGACAAGCCTGTATCAAATGGATAAGGAGATATGTCCTCTAGCAGATATTGATTTGGGGAAGATCCAATTCATAAAATTGCTAGCTATTGTTGTATGGCTTGGAGCTCTTGAGCAAGTTCTTCTAATTGGTTTGTCATATCCTTAGAAAACTGACACAAGACCAAAATGGGTACTTGGAAAGGTTGGGAATTTTCTCTCAAAAAGATTAGGAAAGCTCACTATCTTGGATGCACAGATATAGATGCGCTGAAACAGAGGATACATGCATAGTAAGTCGATGCAAATGCACAGCTCTGGTAAATGTTAAAAGCGCAATAATAGATGACAAATGCAGAGAAAGTCATAGTAAATGCATAGCAGGTCAACATAGATGCATAGCTCTGCAGGATAAATGTGCAGCTCTAGTTTTCTTGAATGTTTTTGCAATTTTATTAGCACATTTTTCAATGTTTTTTAGTTTCTCTGGTTTGAAAGTTGGTCTTTTTGATTTGATTTCTAAATTATGGCAAGTAAGACATAGAAAACACATAATTTTTTATGATTTTTGACCTTTTTTTAATTTTTGGACTCTTTTTGACTAAAAAGCAAGTACAAATCCTAGGTTGGCTAGGACAATATAAACTAAATTCTCATTATTTCTAGTTGATGCATCTTCGAGAGGTGATAATCGCCCTTCCCTACACCGGCGTATAGGGGTTTTTGGCTACTAAAAACAAAGGATGATTAGTAGGATGATATGTTAAGTGATAGGATACTTTTGATAGGGTTGAGCAGTGTTGTAGTTTTGGTTGACACATTGACTTGCTTGATTGCAGGAGGACATTCGTGATATACTTATGTCGCAGGAGTAGTTTCCTTTCCCATTGTTGTAGTGGTATATGCTTATAGAGATGGATCAAGAGGCTCTCGGTGCTATGGGTTTGGACTATGTGTGCTTCATGCCCAAGGTTCATGTGAACCTTAGTTTGCTGACTACTGTGGTGGAGCGTTTCCACAGTGAGGACGGGACATTTCACTTGCCTACTGGTGAGATGGCCGTTACCTTAAAGGATGTTTACAAGATTATGCACTTACCAATCTAGGGCGAGCTCGTAGAGTATGAGGCCCAGCTTGATGTCGGACTAGCAAAGTGCAGGCGTGTTTTTGATGACACTGAGCTTGAGGGTCAAGTGATCTCTTGGTAGGATATACATGACTACTATGACTACTTCCTAGGGATAGTGGTAGGGTTGATCGGGGGTGTTGTATGCCCCAATAGGTCACATGGGTTCCCCATTGGTTGGGGTAGGACTATGGAGAGGATGATCACAGATGGCACCCGCTTTGCCTGGGGTGTTTGCATTTTGGCTCACTTATACCATGATATGCATTAGGTGGTATATCATAGGGGTGCCAATTTGTCTACTGGCATCTCATTACTATAGTCTTAGTTATGGGAGCACATTTCTATTACTCAGCTGATATGCGTCTTTTCTAGGTAGAGAGGTGAGCCCTACAGTTATGGATACGTAGGTGTTATTTCCCAGCATAAGCTAGGAAAGCTTGAGTATTGGTGAAATGCACTGGATAATATAGATAGAGTTATCTGGCACTCGTATCTAGATTATGAGCCATGGGATGATGAGGATGACGAGCTCCCTTATTACTTTCAGACTCGGTGGTTGATTAGGTGGACACAGTTCATACTAGAGAGGCAGATTGTTAGCTAGGTACAGAGATAGTTTGGGAGAGTACAGGGTCAACCACAGGGGCAGGGACAATTTGCCAGGACACATGCAAATAGTTGGGACCTAGTTGCATCCTATGAGGAGGCTTTAACAGACTTTCAACAGATTCCCTACATGGATTGGTTGATGCGGAGGGAAGTGGTAGATGTGGGGATGACTCCTGATTATGAGGAGTGGTTTGCTACCCACCCATTCCTAAGGTATTCAGGACTGGGAGAGTTAGCTCCTTTCCTAGAGGAGGAGGATTTAGACGACAAGGATGGTGGAGGTAAGAGGAGGAGACAGAGGAGGGGGAGAGGAGGATGAGGAGATGGAGATGATGGAGGGGATGGTGGAGATGGAGGGGATGGTGGAGATGGAGGTAGAAAGAGACAGAGGAGGAGAGCTAGGGAGGGATCCTCCCAGTAGTAGGTAGCGTAGCAGCAGGCTACACTACAGGTTGGATAGCAGTAGGTAGTTCAGTAGCTGGCTGCACCATAGTAGGAACAGGACAGTAGGTGCCCCAGTAGCAGGTTCTATAGGTTCCTGCCTAGCCTGACCTATAGCAGCAGACCATTACCATGTTGCGGGGCCAGGTGAGATAGCTTAGGGCATAGCTCATGATGGAAAATTCTCAGAGGGAGGTAGACACAGGGATCATATCTGGGCTCATGGTAGAGTGAGATATATCATTGGCAAGGGTATGAGCTCTTAGACTGGAGAGAGACTCAGCTTTAGCTGCCTTGGGTACTGATGGGCCCACCAGTTTCTTAGTTACACAGGTGTAGCAGGCTTAGGCATAGCTTGCACAGGTTTAGGGTGAGCTTGCTAGAGCGTAGGCTCAAAATTAGTACTACAGGGGTCTATATCATGGGGTTGTGCTAGCAGACCAGAGGACACCTAGCTACAAGAGCCAGTCAGTGGCAAGAACATCTTAGAGGGCAGGGGGTTCATGATTGGGAGCGACAGTGATGGGCCCACAGCAATCTGGGTTAGGTAGAGGTGGAGGTGGAGAGGGCAGTGCTGGGAAAAGTTTCCCACAGTAGCAAGGCTAGCCTTTACACTTGTACCTAATTTTTTTATTTATGTATACACATTTTTTATGGCTCAAGGATAGCCTGATATATATATTTACCTCATTTTGTACTATTTCTAAGACATGTATCATTATTTTTTTGATGTATAAACTTTATATGATTTTGACTCAGAGATCACAAACACTTGATATATTGTACATTTAGACATGCTTTATGTTATATTTATATGATGATGTAGCTATATGATTTCTATGAAGTTGTTTATACTATATGTCATGGATGCATTCTATCTTATGATGTTTCATATGAGATGCATGTGTATATTATGTCTATATGATGCTATGTGATGTCTTGATGGATGCATATTACTTTTGATGTCTATATGATCTGATGCAGACTTAGATGATTTCATGTATGCACCTAATATGCAAATGGGAATGTTATCTATACGATTATGCACTTTATGAGATGATCTATATGTACTTGTCTATGTTTTTGGTTTTTTCTATTGACACTATGTTATGATGCAAACGTATATGGATGACCTAATGCACTTATTATGTATGCAAATGAATTGATCATGTTAATGACTATCTCATGTGATATATGCAACTTATGTTATCTTTTTGTTATGTCCAAATGTACTCAATCAACACAGAAATGACACAATGATAGATAGAAGATTGACAAAAGATTGACTCAGTAGAAGGACTCACAAGCTTTTATTTGTAAAACATTGATACTCTGCACAAAATTTTTATTGCATGGAAGGTAATATGGAATGCAAATGGATATGATATGGACACAGATACTTTTCATCTTGATGTTGCAAGTAATTTGAAGTGGTGTTTCATCATCAGGCAATTTTTTTTGGTACTTTTTTCGAATGTTGTAAGAAAATACAAGTATCTAGGTATAATTGAACTGAGATGACTTGAGTATTGCTTACATGGATTTTGATTTAGCAAGTTAATACAAGAATCTAGGTATAATTGAATCGAGATGACCTAAGTATTTCTTGTGTATCAATAGACAAGGATTTCCTCTTTTTCATGTCTAGACCTCCGAAGTCCTCGATGATCTTTTACTGATCATGTCATTAGACAAAAATTGTCATATTACTAAAGGTTAATCCACAAACAGTAGACAAAGAAAAATAATCATGCCCCCATCATAGCATCTCTAGCTTTTGGCATCCTTGAGTAGCATAGGAAACATGATAACAAAAAGTGAAGACTTTAAGATGCAACTAATCGAAGCAAAACATTCTTGCATTAGATGTATCTTTCTTGCCATAATTTAGATAGAATCATTTGGATCGCTTTGCTCTTGTTTTTTCTTTGCTTAGGATAGGTTGATGTCTTGCGTCAAAACTTCCATTTAAAAGCAGGTTTTTTCTTGTGCTTGCATGCATGCCTGGTAAAACGGACCCTAAGGGACTGACCTAGTGCCTCAGGGGCATATTGCTAAATGGCCTTACCTACGTGATGAAATAGAGGCAACGTAGTTAGAGGACTTAGACCATGCAGATGGACTAGAAGATAGACGATAAGAAATGGGATGGATGGGAAGCCTTAAGGATGCATTGATAATGGCCTTACCTACATGACGATGCAGAGGCAACGTAGTTTGGGATTGACCCTATGATACTAACAAAAAATGTCATCAGAAAATTGGAATGATTATCAATAGTATCAAAGTAATCCACTAAACTCAATGAAATAAGAAACAAAGAAGATCAAACAACAAAGAACTCAAACCTTGCAAACCTCTTTACTTCGTGGGTTCCATTGGTCACCTATCTCAAATGATCTTTTGTATGAATATGGCCCTCAGAAGGTACACTTCATTGCTATTTCTTCAAGATGTCAATGGAGAATGGCTATAATAATTCTATAATGAAGATGAGCTTCACAACAATGATAACATGGTGATGGTATAAATTTGGAAAAAGTCTTTGGAAAAGATCTTTCGAGGATTCTTTGGTTGTCAGATTAGAATTTGGGGGACTTGTTGTCAGTGTTGGTGTAGGACTGGTATGCTTTGGGCTATGCCTTCTAGGGGATGGTGAAGGAGGACCAGTAGATGGAGTGGTATACAATTTCCAACTTGAGGTGGTGCTTCCCTTGTCAAGAGTATCATTAAGATGGGAAAAGAATATGCAATCTTGGTGAGAGGCGTAGCTAGTATTGGCATGCTCATGTTGGGAGGGATTTTGTTCACTTGGATCATCTTTTTCCCTATATTTGTCAGATTTGGGCACATTAAAAAAAGAATGGGAAGGTACATTGGCCAAGCTTTTATCAAATGGATAAGGAGATATGCCCTATGGCGAATATTACTCTTTGGTAGATTCAATTTTTAAGATTGCCAGTTGCTGTTGTAGGGCTTAGAGCTCTTGAGCAAGTGCTTCTAATTAGTTTTTCATATACCATAAATTGACACAAGACTGAAATGGGTACCCAGAAAGGTTTAAAATTTTCTCTCAAAAGATCAGAAAGCTCACTGTCTTGGATGTGCAGCTACAGATGCGCTAAAATAGAGGATACATGTGCAGTAAGTCGACGCAAATGCATAGCTCTGGTAAATGTTAAAATCATAGTAATAGATGACAAATGCATAAAAAGTCATAGTAAATGTGTAGTAGGTCGACACAAGATAAATGTGCAACTCTAGTTTTCTTGAATGTTTTTGCAATTTTCTTGGCACATTTTTCAATATTTTTTGGTTTCTCTAGTTTGAAAGTTGGTCTTTTTTATCTGATTTCTCAATTATGGCAAGTAAGACATAGCAAACACAAAGAATGTTTTTTATGATTTTTGATCTTTTTTTGGTAATTTTTGGACTCTTTTTGACTAAAAAGCAAGTACAAATCCTAGGTTGGCTGGGACAATATAAACCAAATTCTCACTATTTCTAGTTGAGGCATCTTTGAGAGGTGATAATCGCCCTTCCTTGCACTGGCTTATAGGGGTTGTTAGCTACTAAAAACAAAGGATGATTAGTAAGTGCAATTGTTTGAGTGGTTATACGTGCAACAATGCTACTCTCCATTATGGAGTCTCCTAGCCTTCAAGGGTTATACCTTGTAGGGTTTTGGGGGAGGTTGGCTATCAATATAACACAACAACACTCATTGTTTGAAGCTTTCACTCCAAACACAATTTATTTATAGTGGCTTGGCAAAGCTTGGCTTTAGCTTGTTACCACTTAAGGTCATTCCCACTTGGACAAAAGGATATCCAAGGGTAGGCCTCTCTAAAGGTTTAACACATGCAAAATGATATGTCTAGCATTTTGGTCACCCAAGATAGGGGATAGCATAGGCCTAGTATCATTCCAAAAACATGAAAGACAATGGTTCTTTTCCCCTATTTAAAATGAAAGAGACTAAATGAGTTAGCTACTTGGGCACACATGCAATTTGTTAACTTTGAGAGAAAGATAGCAATGGTTCAATTTTATCCTCGTAGCATTGGGACTAAATTCAATTTGTTGATGCAACAAGATCAAATTACAATCCTCCTAGTTAGAACTAAATCAGATTTTCATGAACATCCATTTACTTTCCTTTAGATATAGAGATGAATTAACAAATGTATCTATATGACTAAACCAGCCCCTAACCTGCAAGTAGATCAGAGAATATTCCTGTGAGAAGTGTTAACATTAGCAAAATCACAAGGAACAACTCAAAAAATCACTATCAAAATTAGATGTGCAACTACAGAAATCATATGTGCAGAAATAGAGATCATATCTGCAGGATTACAAAAGCACTGAGATGGAGGTCAAAACTATAGAATTAGACAGTATATGTGCAAAATTAGTAAATACTCTGAGACAGAGGTCAAATGTGTTGAAATAGATCCTGGATAAGTAGATCTATTAGATGTGTGGAAACAAAGCTCTGATGTGTGTTAGAAATGATCATATATATAGAATCCTCCTATGTTCAGAACCTAATGCACAAAAACTTAGTTTTTGGGTTAAATTGGGGCAAAGGCCCCATGGTGGGCGCCAAAAATGTTATCAAGAAATTAGAATGATTATCAATAGTATCAAATAACCCAATAACTCAATGAAATAAGAAACAAAGAAGATTTAAAATGATGAACAATACCTCAACAAACCTCTTTACTTAATGGCTTCCATTGGTCACCTATCTCAAATGATCTTGTATATGAATATGGCCCTCAGAGGTGCACTTCCTTTCTATTTTCCAAGATGTCAAGTGGGAATGGCTATGATAGGTTTGCAATGAGGAGATTCTTCAACACAATTACAATGATAAAAGGGTGATTGTAAGCTATGGAATGGTTTGGTGCCGAAGGTGAACTATAATTCCTATAGAGTAGCTTTACTAAAAGCTTGGATGATAGAAATGGTGGAATATGGTTTAATTTATAGACTCATGAGAGAGAGGATCAACGGTATAGAAAGAATAAGAAGATCAATGGTATAGAAGACTTGAAAGGATGTGCACATATAGAAAGAAGACAAGTGTCACACAAAAAACTATTTTGTTTGAGTTAACTGCTTTCTTTTATAAAGATAAGATTTGATTTCATAAATTAGAAAGCTTTTTTTCTAATTTAAGAGTTATTGATAAAAACAATATTGAATAAATCAATTAACTCAACTTGTGATTATTTTTTTCACATGATTTGAGAGAAATTAAATAATAAATTATTTAATTTTGTGTGCATGAAGAAGAAGATTTATTTTTAGAAGATTTGGAAGATTTTTGAGGAATTAGAAGATAAGAAAGAAAATTAAATTAATAAATTTATTTAATTGTTTGTGCATGCTTTGGAAGAATAAATAAAATATTTGATTATACTTTATTTTTAGAGATTGAGAGAAATTAAATAAATTTGATTGATTTATTTAAATTTGGAGGAATAAGTGATTTAATTAAATAATTAAGAATTATATAATTGTTTGGAAGCATTTAATTAGATAAAGAATTTTATTTAATTATTGGAAGACATTAGAAGAGGTAATTAAATAATTTGATATGTAATTAATTTAGAGGAATATGAATTGAATAAATAAATTGATTTATTTATTGATAGATGAATTAGAATGGAATAAATATTAAGAATATTTATTTAAATAGAGTCATGTCATTTTTAGGCATATACACTTGCTTATTTCACAATGCAATGTATAAGATAACATGAAATAGTTTAACTAGAAATGCATGAATAAATAAGTGAATGTATGAAGTGAGAGTTAGTACCTTGAGTGGCCAGCTCAAGGAACTATCTCACTTCTTCTGGAAACTAAATCTACTTCAGATCTTCACACATTTCCCATGACATGCAGTTGAATTCAATTCATATCAAAGACATAATCTTCCACAGATTTTGTGATTGGTGAAATGTGGGATTAATCAAATCAATAAGAAATCCAATAAATCAATGAAATATGAAGGAAAAGGGATTTAAAATAACAAATAGAGATACTTACAACCTTTACCTTTCGACTTCCATTATTCATCTTTTCTTTCTTGATCTTGATGAAGATGAAATGGCCCTCAGGAAGCTTGCTTCCTTGCTTTGATTCCTCAAGATGACAAGGAGAAGTTGGCTCTGATACTTGTTGTATTTGAAGATGAACTTCAAACACAAATGTGAGTGGATGATAATGAAGTGGTATGAAGATGGGGGTGCCAATGGCACACTATATTTCCTGAAGCATAAGTTTATGTGAATGATGGATATGTGAAATGAAGAAGAAGAGGGTTGTCTATAGAGTTGTGTGAGAGAGGATCAACAATGGAAAAGAAATAAGAAGATCAACGAAGGAGAATGTTTGAGAGAATGTGTGCAAATAGAAGGACATGTGTCATTCAAAAAGAAGCTTTGTTGAGTTAACTGCTTTCTTGATAAGGATGAGTTTTTATTTCTTAAATTAGAATATATTTTTCTAATTTAAGAGCTTTGTTGATAACATAGATTTGCTTTAAATCAGTTAACTCAGCTTTTGCTTTTGCGTGACAAGAAGAATTTATTTTTTAGAAGAAAATTATATAGATAAGAGTGGATGAAATACAAATTAAATAAATAAAATTTACTTAATTTATGTGCACCATGAATAAATAAAAAAATATTTAATTTTATTTATTTTTAGAAGAAGGCTGCAATAATTAAATAACTTAAAATTATTTAATCATTTGATGGAAAATACAAGAATAAGAAAATTAATTAAATAAATAGAATTTATTTAATTTATTATGGAGAGGGAAGAAGATTTGATTTGTTTTTTTTCTTTAAAAGAAATAAATCCTAAAAAGATGAGAGGAATAATAGATGAAATATCTAATTAAATCAATTAATTAGATATGCATGAGTTACAATTTTAGAAAGAAAGTAAGAAGATATTTTTAGAAGAAAGCAAATTAAATAAATAAATTTATTTAATTTATCTTGTGCAAGATAGAAGAATAAAATAAAATATTTAATTATATTTTATTTTAGAGACTAAGAGGATTAAATAAATTTAAATGATTTATTTAAATTTGGAAGAATGCATGACTTAATTAAATAATTAGAAATCATTTAATTGTTTGGAAGAAATAAATTAAATAAAGGATTTTATTTAATTTTGACTTTAGAAGAAGTAATTAAATATTTTTGATATTTAATTAACTTAGAGAAATATGAATTGAATAAATAAATTTAATTATTTATTTATTGATAGAGGAAATAGACTTAAATAAATATTAAAAATATTTATTTGGACAAAGTCGTGTCATTTTTAGGTGTATACAGATTTTATTTAAAATTGAAACATGTCTAGAATAACTAATAACTGTAAAATAGAGTGATGGCTATATAGATAGAAAGTAAAAATAACAACTCTCTAATCAATGAACTCATCCCCTAACTTACACAAAAGTGGGAGAGTTTTATGTGATCTTCCAACTAACTGTGATCATCAATTCATCCCTAGATATTAGGATATAGTTTTGAGATCAACTTATTAATTATCTAGAACAAAGGAAGCAGAGTCCTATTCAAACAAAAATCCCACACAATGGCTCATGAATGAAAGCACATAAGTTGCGGTTAGACTTCTAGAACAAGTCTTCTTCTCTTACATTTATTTTTGCATGATGACCACGTTCATCTCCATCGTTCTTTATTTCTGGCACTTGGACTGCACTTTAATCAATTCCCTTGTTTTGCACTCTACTACAATTACTCCTTCCTAGATGCTATGTCTTTGTTGCACAGGGTTAATTATCCAACATATATACAAAAAATAACCTTTCATATTAAACATATGAAATCTTATCTATATTACATGCATATTAATAATTTAAATCATCCACTTGATAATATAACCATCATATTCCATTTATTAGCATAGGTTTAAAGTCTCTGAGAAGTATATGTGAAACAACATATAATAAAGGTAATGTCTATAAGGTTCTTGTAAGATCATGTGAAAAGGTCTTAAAACATATAAAAATATTATAAAAGGAAGTCAATATCTCAACCCAACAGATATAGCCCATATTGGGTGAACCACGTTAAATTTATGTGTTGATCTCTTTTGTGTTACTCTTCATTGTTATATTTGGGTTATTTAATCTGCATATAATTGTTAGTGTTTATTGCTTCAATATGCCTGAAACCTAACAACTGGTATTAGAGTGGGCTGTGTTTGATTATCATCTACAAGAAGGTCTCACAGTTGAGTGGGAGTCTCACGGTTAAGTGGAAGCAATGGTGGATGGGGATAAATTGAAGGTAGATAAATTCAATGGGAAGAACTATTAATTATGGAAGATGTAGATGGAGGATTATCTCTATTAGAAGGATTTATGGAGGTTGTTGGAAGGAAAAGCCAAGAAACTAGTAGTAATGATTGATGAGGATTGGGAACTTATAGATAGAAAGGCACTTGGAACCATTCGGTTGTGCCAGGTACCATTTGTGGCATTCAATATAATAGAAGCAAAGACAACAGATGAACTGATGAACGATTTGGCAAAATCATATGAAAATCCCTTAGCCTCTAATAAGGTATTTCTCATGAAGCATTTGTTTAATCTAAAAATGATTGAAGGTGGATATGTGTCAGATCATTTAAATGAGTTTAATAGGATTACCAGTTAGCTAACTTCTGTAAAAGTGAAATTTGATGAAGAGGTGAGGGCTCTTTTAGTTTTATGTTCTTTTCTAGAAAACTAGAATAGCTGGGTAATGGTTGTAAGTAACTCTGTCTCTGGTTCAAATATTTTGAAATTTGATGATGTTGTTGGTGTTATCCTTAGCAAGGAAATGAGACAGAAAAGCATAGGTGAGAGTTCAACATCAGGTAATGCTTTGACTATAGAGAATAGGGGAAGAACAAAGGAGAGAGGAAAAAGCCCTACAAATTGTGGGAAGTCACAAGGGAAGTCAAAGAAAGGTAGATCTAAATCCAGAGGAAGAATGGATTGCTAGTCTCGAAAGGGAAAATAAGGAGATGGACACCATGATGACAGTAAGGAAGCTAATATTGCAAGTAATAAATTGCAGGATGCTTTAATTTTATGTTTAGATAATGCTAATGATTCATGGGTAATAGATTCAGGGGCTTGATTTCATGCCACACCCCATAGGACATATTTTGTAGATTATGTTCAAGGTGATTTTGGACAGGTATATTTGGGTGATGATGAACCTTGTTAGATTTTTGGAAAAGGAAAGATAAAAATCAAGTTACAGAATGGAAATGAATGGTTACTATAGGAGGTAAGGCATGTTCCAAATTTAAGAAGGAATTTAATCTTTGCAAGACAACTAGGTAGTGAAGGCTGCATAGTTACCTTTTCAGACAAAGTCTGGAAGGTCACTAAAGGTGCATTAGTAGTAGCTAAAGGTGGAAAGGTAGGCGCATTGTATTTGTGTACTGGTAAAACTTATTCTACCTTAGTTTCTATAGAAATAGTTTCTATTGAGACAGTTATATCACTTTCTATAGGGACAGAAATTGAATTATGGCACCATAGACTTGGGCACAAGACTAAGAAAGGGGAAGATCCTTCACTCCAAAAAGTTACTACTAGGTCTAAAGAAGATTGACTTGGAGTTCTAGGAAAATTGTGTTTATAGAAAATAGAAAAGAGTTTGATTTCAAAAAAGTTGGGAAAGAGAAGAAGAGTGAGAAATTAGAGCTTGTGCATTTAGATGTATGGTGACCATCTCAGGTATCTTCTCTTGGTGGCTCTTGCTATTATGTTACTTTTATTGATGATGCAACTAGGAAAACATGGGTGTATTTTCTAAAACAAATATTAGAAGTATTTGAAACTTTTAAAAAGTGGAAAGCTTTGATTGAGAATGAGATAGGAAAAAAGTTGAAGTGTCTTAGATCTGATAATGGAGGTGAGTATTGTAGTAGAGAATTTGAGAATTATTGTTCATATAATGGAATCCGTAGGCAGAAAATAGTTCCTAGAACCCCACAAGAAAATGGTGTGTCTAAGAGGATGAATAGGACCATTATGGAGCATGCAAGGAGCATGAGATTGCATGTTGGACTACCCTTACACTTTTGGGTAGATGTTGTACATATCGTTGTTTATTTAATAAACAAGAGACCTTCAAATCCTTTTGATGGTGGCATTCTAGAAGAGGCATGGACGGGTAAAAAGGTAAACTATTCATTTCTAAAAACCTTTGGTTGTGAATCTTTTGTCCATGTTAATATTGAAAATAGAACTAAGCTTGAGGCTAAGTCTAAAAAATGTACCTTGGATATGGAGTAGATGAATTTGGTTATCGGTTATGGGATTATGAAAATCATAAAATCATTAGGAGCAGAGATATTATATTCAATGAGAAGGTTGTGTATAAGGATCAGCTATAGGAAAAGAAGATTGAATAAGCCAAAAAGGAATATGTGGTGCTGGATGAGATTCTAGAAAATAAAATGTCAGTGGTACCTGATGTTCAACAACATGTTATCCCATAGACTCTTGCAAGTGTTAGACATTCTACAAGGATAACTAGACCTCCAAAAATATTTTCTCCATCATTATATTCTATATTATTAACTAATTCTGGTGAACCTAAAGGTTATGAAGAAGCAATGCAAGTAGATACCAAAAACTAGTGGGAGCTAGGCATGAAAGAGGAAATGGATTCCTTGCTACAGAATCAGACTTGGGACTTAGTCAAATTGCCTACAGGAAAAAGAGCATTTCCAAATAAATGGGTTTATAGGTTGAAGGAAGAAGATGGAGGCAAAAAAAGATATAAGGCTAGACTCATGGTAAAAGGTTTTGCACAGAAAAAAGGTATAAATTTTGATGAAATATTTTCTTTGGTTGTAAAGATGACTTCTATTAGAACTATTCTAAGTCTTGTGGCTATAGAAGACTTGCACCTTGAATAGCTAGATGTGAAAACAACTTCTCTCCATGGGGATTTGGAAGAGGAAATATACATGCAACAACCATAGGGATATGAGATCAAGGGTAAGGAGGATTTTGTGTGCAGGTTAAAGAAGAGTTTGTATGGCTTGAAGCAAGCACCTCGGCAATGGTATTTAAAATTTGATAGTTTTATGGTTGAACAAGGTTACAAAAGATATCATTCTGATTATTGTGTTTATTTCAATAAATTAGGTAATGGCATCTCTATTATCCTATTGCTTTATGTTGATGACATGCTTGTTGTCGGGTCTAACATGCAACATATTAATGAACTTAAGAAGAAATTAGCAAATTTATTTGCTATGAAAGATTTGGGTACAACAAAACAAATCCTTGGTATGAGGATCACACGGGACAAGACAAACAAAAAATTATTTTTGTCTCAAAGTGAGTATGTAGAGAAGGTGTTGAAAAGGTTTAACATGCAGAATGCAAAAGTAGTTACTACACCTTTTCCTAGTCATTTTAAGTTGACTAAGGGGATGTGTCCAAAGACATAAGAGGAGGAAGAAAAATGTCTAAGGTACCATATACATCAGTAGTTGGTAGCCTGATGTATGCAATGGTATGTACAAGGCCAGATATTACACATGCAGTGGGAGTTGTGAGTAGGTATATGAGCAATCCCGGAATGGAACATTGGAATGTTGTAAAATGGATTCTCTGATATTTGAGAGGTACTACTTCAAAGAAACTATGTTTTGGAGGAACAAATTTTTCTCTAAAAGGATATGTTGACTCTGATCTGGTGGGTGATATTGATAGAAAGAGGAGTAGTATAGGATATGTTTTTACTATAGGAGGTATGGAAATCAATCAGATTTCAAGGCTGCAAAAGGTTATTGTACTTTCAACCACTAAACATGAGTATGTTGCTGCTATGGAAGCTAGCAAGGAGATGATTTGGTTACAATGTTTTCTGGAGGAATTGGGGCAATGATAAGAAGAAAATCCTTTGTACACTTATAGCCAGAGTGCCATTCATCTTGCTAAGAACTCAGCTCTACATTCAAAAACTAAGCATATATAGCTCAAATACCACTTCATCTAGTCAATTTTGGAGGATGGACAGTTGAAGCTAGAGAAAATTCACACAAGTGAAAATCCTGCAGATATGTTCACAAAGATAATTACACAGGAGAAACTAATTTCATCATTAGTTTCCATTAGCCTTCATGACTGATAATGGTGGAAATAAGAAACCAACTAGCCTGTAATCTAGTGGGAACTGCAAGTGTACCGGTGTCATCCATGATCAATCTCCAAGTGGGAGATTGTTGGTATGTGCCGAATGATCATGCAATTATTGTACACTCATAATGTATCCTCGCTAGGGTTTGGGGTCAGACTAGGCCTCGAGCGGGGATTCGGGGGCGACAGCCCCCAAGAAGCAGGGGTTTGGGGGTGGCAGACCCCGAGAAGTAGGGATTCGGGGGTGCAACCCTTGAAAAAAAAAATTCCTCTTTTTTTCCCATTCAAAGTCGATTGTTAATTTTTTGTTAACCAACAAAAGAAAAAATGACATTATAAAACCCTAATTCTATAAGCTTCCAAAAAACTTGATATAAGCGGCTGGGATGCATGTTATAGGTATGGAATTTGTGAGATTGTAATATGTTTTGCACTAGATAATAAAATCATTGGATGGCTGAGTTTCTGTGGATGTAGCCCATATTGGGTGAACCACATTAAATTTTTGTGTTGATCTCTTTTGTGTTATTTTTCATTTTTATATTTAGGTTATTTAATCTACATATAATTGTTAGTGTTTATTTCTTTGATCTACCTGAACCCTAACATCTTCATCATCTCCTTGATGTTGTTCTTCTTCCCCAGTGTGAACCCTTTTATCTACCTTTTGTTTCTTATCATTTGTGGGGATCTCCTCTAGTATCTTCTCACCCTGATCAGGTATCATTGGTTCATCGTGTGGTTGTGGTGGGTTCATATCAGGTCCTTGATGACCCTGATCTTGGACATCCTGGTGATCTTTCTGACTATCTTCATCCACCTTCCCCTATTCTTTATTAATATCTCCTTTCATTGAACCCTCCT
Source organism: Cunninghamia lanceolata (assembly GCA_027924645.1). Classification (NCBI taxonomy): domain Eukaryota; kingdom Viridiplantae; phylum Streptophyta; class Pinopsida; order Cupressales; family Cupressaceae; genus Cunninghamia; species Cunninghamia lanceolata. The sequence continues at coordinate 3,650,340 of BSBN01001709.1, read as the reverse complement.
ATCTGAATACTGACATATTTGTTTTCTTATTGTATTGTGTCACAGATATGACACTAGGATCTAACTATCCAGAGTACCAATTGTCCTTTCTCCTTTACCATGCTCTTGTTTAGTGTCTTGATCCTCTTGCTAACCAAGTGTTTCTATATGCACATCCCTAGCTCTATTATCTTCTGCCTTATCTTGCTCCAGTCCTACATTCTTACCTTTGCCATCATCGCCCTGATATGATAAATCAATAACCATTAGGCTGGTGACATGACCAATTAATCCCTCTAGGCCAGTTTTCTATGATATGACCTTTGGATTATCCTCTTTTATATTCTTCCTCTTTTTTTGATGTACTATGGGAGTATTTTGAGGTGTTACCATGGTATTCTTTACCAATGCATCCATGGGGCTAGAAGAAACCTCATCTACTACCTAATCATCATTAGAAAGATCTATTGTTTTGTCTAGAGGTAAGGGTTGATCACCCTCTCTTTTCATGCTCTCCCTAATTTTTTCTGCTAATTTAGTCTTGAAGTCGACAATGGTGGGGATAGGAACATCATACTATAGACTTTGTTGAACTTCCCCAGCCTTTATTATACCTTCACCTTATTGGCCTTTAAGAACAATGTTTGGGTGTTTATCTACTAATCCCTTCATTGTTAGTGCTTGAGCTTGGCCTCTTTTGGATGATCCCTCCTGAGCTCTCTTCCTCCTTTTTATTATCAGGGGTTCTTCATCATCATCACTTTCCTCCAAGTCCTCATATGTAATGTCCTATTCTATTGTGGACTCATGTTGTTTATTAGGCTCCTTGGATACTATGGCAATGGAGGTGTAGGCTTGCCCTTTCTAAGGTGAAGGCTTTGGGGTGATCTTGACACCAATATTCACCCCTCCCCTCTTGGTTAGCTTAGATGATCCTTCATGCATTCTCTTCTCCAAAGATTGTCTCTTATCTTTAAGGAAGTCATGATATTCTTCTATTTCCAATTCTTGTCTCTTCCTTTTGTTGTCAATGGTCATGGCCACCCCCTTTGCCTTGAGCACAACAATCTCCTTCTCTACCCAGTCTTTGGTCAGTTGCATGACCCTCTGAGTTATTATCTCCAATGAGGTTTCCTCTAGTTGGCTCCAGTCAGGTGGGGAGATTGTCTCATTGTATATTTTCTTGTCTTCATACTCTTGAGACATGATTATTTCATCATCCTCACACAATTCCGGGGGAACAGAAATGCAATCCAAAGTACAAATTTTTTTCAAAGTGAGCCTTTGGTAGCTCCTTTTGACTTCAACATTGTTGGAGCAATTAGCCCAATAATACTCTATGTGCACCTAGTGCACTAGCTTCTTCAATAATGCTTTCATCAAATGATAGGGATCATACTACCTTGACAAATGGAAAGGCTATAAACACATCAGTTGTAGTCCTCTTATGGCCTCCTTAGTTGTTTTTGCATCAAGGCACATATACCAGCCAATCATAAATGGGAACAAGACCTTGGGTATTTTCTTCTTCGGGACAAATGCCTCATGTGAGGGTAATATTTGCTTGGCCATCTCCATTACTATGACCTTGTCTATTAGATATCTTGGCAACATCATGGGTTGCCCATTGAAGCCCTCCATTCTTATATATGTAAATGCGGGAAACTGGATAAACCAAGATCCATTCTTGCTTACTGTTACTTAAACTTCCATGCTCATTCTTTTTGCTTTGTCGTCCTCTATTGTTCTAACCAAATGCATGATGAAATAGTCATTAACTTTCTTATAATGTTGGAGGGATGTCCTCCTACCTAATTGTGGGTAATAGTCCCAAATATTTACATCTTTGGGATTATGGCCAACTTTGCCAACTGTTTGTAAATTATCAAATGTGCCTTTGGCTACACATGAATACACCACATAGGAGGTCATATGGAACATGTTTCTCTTTCCTCCTAGCTTCTTCATACTTTCATTAATGCTATCACTGATTATCTTAGCCCTATGGTTTCTAATCAGTAGACTCCACCATCCTCATGAGGCCATACATCCAGTCCTCAAAGCAACCTGCATTTGGTCTACTCTTCATCTGACTAAGCATAACCATCATGTATTGGTACTTTGGGGGGAAATCAAACTTGTACAGACAATTTGGTCGGTGCCTTATATGTGCTACTGCTGGCCCTCCATGAGAATATGAATTTCATGCACTCCTTGAAGCTACCCTGATATTGTTTCTCTAGGGCTCCCAATTTGATCTTATATAGATTAGATCCTGATGGTAGATTGAATGTGGAGGTGATGCCTGCAATCAAAAAATCTACATATATTCTACTGTGTTTCTCAACTCTTTTGGTGTGGACATTGTAATTGTTAGCACATTCCGCCACTAGCTCAATGGCCTTCGTTGCATATGGGAACCCTCCGACATGCCATATGCCTGAACTATATATACGCATGAGTAGGGGATCTTCACTGCCTCTCTTATTTAGCTATCCATTCATCAAGATTAGTGTTCTTTGGGTGTGTATCACCTATTTTCCTATATTTAAACATTGACCCTCTAGGTTGTATACACATAGGTGTCAAAAAATTTGTATCTGACCTTTTCCTATGAATATCCATTGTATCCTTCAATAACAAGTATTCATGTCTTAACCTAACATGTGTTTTAGGGCTTTAGATCTAAAATTTTCATGTATATCAGGGCATTTGACTTTCACAAAGCATGCTTAAATGTTATCATATGAATTTACCATAGTAAGAACCATTTACCTATTTACCTAATGAGAAATGACAAAGTAAGGGTTTCATCATTACATACCTGATTTTTGTGACTTTAAATCTACTTAATCAAGATTAGGATGTGCATGTTCACTTTTGAATTACCCTTCTCCATTTACCATTCAAGGTATACACCATTCTATTGAGGTCGTAAACTCCTATAATGGTGGTCTTAATCACAAAGGAGCTCTGTAATCTCTTGTTGAATGCTTGGTAAATGAAAAATGAGCATAAGTCCCCTATTTCAATTGTTAACATCTATGAATTAGGGTGTAATTAATGCTATATCATTCGTGACCATGGATATATATGCAGTGTTCTTAAGATCACAATAGGTGGTGCCATGTGATTTGAAATTTTGAATATCCACCTACCGTAAAATAGTATTTATTACGAGGTCTGCATATTTGAAAATGTCCAGGTGCTTAGGCAATGTGCCTATTCTTTTAGAATGTGCACATGATGTCATCACGATGTAAGTCAACATTGATCGGATGCAAGAAGTGGGTCATGAAAAATCCAATGTGTTTCTTTTTGTTTAGATATCAAGACATTATGATATGTCTATATGGATTGGTCAATGTGCCACATGGCATCTTCTTATTGGTTCTTGGAAGTCTACGTGTTGTGGATTCTGGGGGTAGATATGTGGATATCAAGAAATATCTAGTTGATTAGTTATGTGAAATATCCCCCCTCTTCTAAAAATGAGGATGACGTCACCAATTCAAATAATGCTTTTGGACTAGTTATAATGTGACGTCATCATCATCTATCATCTTAGCAAATGCTAGGGTGCTAAGTTAATGTCTAGATATTGAAATTTACTGTTATATTGCATTGGGTCAAGATATTAACTAATATCTAGGATTTTAAGAAATGTGATGACCTCACAATGTCAGATATATGGGTGACGTCATCATATTATTGGGGTTTCTTTTGGATGGGTCGAGATGATGTCACCGTCACATTATTGAATATTCACACATCAAGCTAATGCACGGGTGCTCACTATTTATAGTAATGTTTGGGGGTGTTTAGGTGACATCATCATCAGATTGTTACTTCTTATGATTGTATTGAATGACATCACCAAGATGTTAACTAATATGCAGGATATTAATAAATATTTGGGGTCTTACACTAGTACAAAAACAATAATATATTACTAAAAAAACTACTTATAAATGACCAAACATGGTCATGTGACCATTAGTAGTTTATTGCTAGTCATATATAAAATGACCAAATTGATGACTAAACCATTTTTAGTCATTTATTGTTTTTTTTATTGATCGATTTGGTAGTATATTTAGTTGTTGATTTAGCCATTGCTTATTGTAATCTGGTCACTTATTTAGTCATTTTTTTCACTGATATATTTAGTCATTAATTTAGACATTGATTGTTGTTAACTGGTCACTTATTTAGTCATTTTTATTCACTGATTTCTCTCCATTGGTAGTGTATTTAGTCATTAATTTTAATCATCATTTTGATCAATATGGTAGTATATTTAGTCATTTTTATTCACTAATTTAACACTGGTCATATATTTAGTCATATTTATTCACTGTTCACTAATTTCTGTCAATTGGTAGTATATTTAGTTAATTTAATTATTAATTGATGTCAATTAGTAGTATATTTAGTCATTTTGAAGCTTACGTTTAGTCATTAGTATATTTAGTAGTATATTTTGATGCTTGCACAATAAAACAACTTTGAGAAGGTAAAAATAGCTTGTTTTATTGATAAAAAAATGCTTACAAACAACATGCAGATCTGAAAATAAGTTACAATGCTTTCTCTTTGCTAAAAAAAACCTTCATGGTTATAATACATAGCTCAAAGAATGAACAAGAAACCAATTTTTTGAGTATCACCCTGCATAGAAGCACAAAGACATTCATAGATGTCTTCTTCACAAATCCATGACTGTCTCATGTAGCTAACTTTCAGCCTAGTTCAAGATCACACTGTCATCTCTGTAGAGATCCTGTCTCATGCACCCAACTTGCTCTAGTTCATAAGCTGCCACTGTGAATTATTACATATAGCAATAAACTATTCTTATCTTTGATGATTATGCCTCTAATGACTGTCATCTTTGGTAGGATACCTCGATTGTCATGGACTGTTATTCAACAGTATTACCTTATGACTAGGCTATGCATTGTCCTAATCAAACTTGTAGCTTCTTGAAATGCATTGTCAAATCACTTGTCAACCTATTGTCATGCATTTTCCTTTTATAAAATAAAATGCCTCATGACGGCCACTACCTAGCTCATTATTCTAGCATGCTTTCACTTGTACTCTACCTCCCATCAACATAGAACATTGCCGCTCTATTGAATGCCTTGACTACCTCTGACATCACTGTATCTTTTCCAAATTCCTTGAAAATAATTCATCACTACTACTATTACCTAGGTATGCACTCTTTGTCATCTGTCAGACTATTACAAGTTCACACAGTCCATCATTGGTCCTGTCACTTATCACATCACTATCATGAACAACTATCATATCATATCATCACCTCTAATATAGAAATCAACATCCCATTATGATATTGTTTTTGCAAAATATCGATGTCTTGGAAGATAGCTCATGCTAACCCTCAACCTTGTTGCTACTCACTTGTA